>CM070099.1:7879064-9096564 GCA_036178185.1 Liparis tanakae | reverse complement strand
TCTTAAATAAAAGTGTTGAAAGTGTATGTTATTTGTAGGGTTAAAGAAGAAGAAGACCATTTTTTGTTTTAAATGATCATCAGGTTAATCACAACATGAGGACACGTAAGGCCCTTCAAATTAGAAGCTCTGCCATAACGACTGTACACAGCATATTAAATGAAAGTGTTAAAAGTGTATGTTATTTGAATGGGCTGATATTTTAGTCCTTTATAAGGCATTTTACTGACTTTTATTATCAATATAAGACCGTATTTTGAGAAACAGCATTTGCTGCGGTGTGGGCATACAAGCATTGTGTTTGGTGAGACAACCTGTAACCAAAACCGTGACTGAAAGTATTCTGCATTCTGGGAAATTTTAACTTAGTGTGGCATGCTGGGTAATATGCAAAATCCTGACGATCTCAAAAGCGTAGAATATAATTGGTGGATGTGGGCTACAACTCCCCTATGTGGGCAGCTGTCGCAGTATATGGTGTATTAAATAAAACGTGTATGTTATTTGTATGGGGTTGTTGTTTTATTCTTAAGAAGAAAAAGAGAACAATAGTTACAAATGTAATATAATGAAGATGAGAATGATATACAAACTTTGTGGTGAGAGACAGTGTGTCTTGCAGGGGGGCTGAGCCTGTTGGGTAGTATGTTAATATCAGCAGAGGACCTTAATGGCCTGCGTGTGTGTAGGACTTTTCCCTGACCTTTAATGAGGAGATTAAATAAGTATATTAAATAAAAAGGTGTTATGGCTGCTGCGTGTATTAACGGTCCCTGACAAAAACATTGTTTTAGTGAATTAATTTAATAAAATGACCAGAAGTAACAGAGGCGTTGACATACTGACAAACATTACAGCAAACAAGGTCTGATGGAGGTCCTAAGACTTGGCGCGTAACAGTTGACGAGCACGTGCGATGCTGTGATAGGTCTAATTCCAATTACCATAGATATGCATATTTAGAGGTGGGGGGAGTGTATATAATATATATAGGGCTTGTGGGTTTCTGGTGATTCATCATTAGCCTGTGACAATTGGTTGGTGCTTAAGAGTTCAATTGCTGCCGTCAAGGATTCTTTTTTTTTTTTCGAGAGAGAGGGATAGAGACAAGCTACCACTATGGATGACACCAACATCACCGATTGTTCTATAGGTACGTTGTTGTCCTATAGTCCTGATAATGATACAGCTATGTCTGCCGCTGCAGCTACAGATGTGTACACCGTGGTGGATACTTCCATACCTATACGGCGTACATCAGAGCCAGCCCCCGGCATATCGGTTGAGCATGTGGGTGTATACGGGTATGTTTACCAAGCTAGTTATGATAATGGTTCAGCGAGGCTTGCGAGTAAGAATATTGGACGTACCAGGTCATCTGACTACGAGAGGAGTATGGTCCTGTCTGTTAGTGATTGGCTGCAGTTTCGTTCAGTTGTTGTCAGCTTGTTTGATCCGTGTCATGTGCAAGGGTGTGTGACCACTGCCCAGTGGTACAGTGAAACAGGAGCTCAAATATACCATGTAGACATTGGTGAACCCCCAAGGTCGCCCCTACGATTTATTTTTGTAAATAGCTGATGTATTGACTAGCATGGCCGCCCAACTGCCTGATGAGGAGCAGGATGATGACAACTGTGTTGGCAGACTTGATAAGCTGCGGGATAGCTGGTTGGATGTGAAAGGATAAATGTTGTTAATCTTTGATGTGCAAATTGTTCAAATTTGTGGATAAATAGTGTTTGTGTTTCTTCTCTCTGCGCCCATGGGGGTCATTCTTTGTTTGTAACAACCCTAATGTGATGTGTTTTTGTACGACAGAACCTCAATAAAAGATGTTGTAACAGATACATTGGCGATCATTTATACCACGACTTTATCATGGAGAGGACACTACAGAAGATTTATTATGATCCCGCTCATCCCGGTGGCCTAGGCAGCGTGTCAAAGCTCCGTAATGCAGTCAGAGAACAAACTGGTGTTATGCCTCAATTATCCAGCGTCAATACCTTTCTATTAGAGCAAGATATTTACACCCTCCATGCCAACGCTGCAATACATTTTCCAAGGAACAGGGTGCTGGTGGGGGGCATCGACAAACAGTTTCAGGCCGATCTTGTAGATATGACAGAATATTTGTCGGAAAACGATAACGTGAGATACCTGTTAATGTGTATCGATGTCTTTTCTAAATATGCGTGGGTGAGATGCCTTTCTAACAAATCAGCCACCACTGTGACGAATGCCTTTAAAGACATTTTGGACGAAGGTCGTATCCCTGTGAAACTTCAGACAGATGAGGGCACAGAATTTTATAATAAAAAATTTCATCAACTCATGGATCAGTATAAAATTACCTATTTTTCAACATCAAATGAGACTAAGGCTAGTATAGTGGAGCGGTTCAACAGAACATTTAAAACCCGCATGTGGAGATATTTAACGTCTGTTAACTCACGCAGATATCTGGATGTGGTACAGGATCTTGTTAAAGCCTATAACAACTCCCATCACAGGTCTATAAAGATGGCTCCAATAGACGTTGATAAAAACAATGAAAAAACAGTCTTCATGCATTTGTATAAGATGAATCCGCAGAAGCCTTTGAGGTTTAAATTTAACAAAGGTGACACTGTGAGAATATCAAAACTCAGAGGCGTGTTTAGGAAAGGTTATAAACAAACATTCACAGATGAGCATTTCATCATATCAGAGTGTCTAGCCCGAGATCCACCTGTTTACAAACTAACAGACAGTGCCCATGAGCCTGTGAAAGGGACATTTTACGAGGGGGAACGGCACAAAACCATTATAGGTAAAAACAAGGCGTTTAAAATAGAACAGATATTGAGCAGAAAAACGTATCAGGGTAAAAAGATGGTTCTTGCAAAGTGGCTGGGGTGGCCTGAAAAGTTTAATTCATGGATCCCGGAAAAAGACCTGGTGGACGTGTAGAAAGGGACACGCAACCTGCTTGAGCCTTCACAGGCTCGACCCACCTCCAGCAGACACCATCTGGACACCAGAGCTATGGCTAATAATGGATTTTATGTTACACTGCCTAGTAACACCTCCCAAATGGTATATCCGAAAAACAAGATATGGAATTACAGAACCAAGCTCTCAAAAGCCATTGTTTTGACCGAACCACACAAAGTCGGTCTGATAGAAATTCAATACCCAAAAGTATGGAATAGCTTCCCTACATCTGACGCCTTGATAAGTGTGTACGACGGTAAAACCAAAAAGAACATCTCAGTGGTCATGTCCACAGGATTTTATGAGTCTATACAAACAGTGGTTGATGAGTTTAACGTCCAATTTAGATCGCTCAACAACATGTCTTACAGGGATTTTATGCACTATGACAGATTTAAAAATCGTGTGTACTTTACCGGAGTGGTAAACGGGGTCATAGTCTTTAAGGGTCGGCTGGCTGAGATACTAGGATTCACACCAGAGGGGGATTTTCAAACAACCGATGATCCTCTATACAAAAATTATGCGTCATACCCGGCCGATATTCACGCGGGATGTTATAACATCTTTGTATATAGCGATATTGTCGACTATCAAGTAGTTGACGATAGTTATGTGTCTCTACTAAGGTGTATAAATGTTGCGGATGAAGCACGCCGTATACCCACTCTGACTTTTGACAGGCCACACTACACCTCGCTTTCCAAAAACGTTATTGATGATATAGAAATAGCATTGAAAGACAATCAAAACCGTTATATACCTTTTTTATACGGTAAAGTCCTTGTAAAGTTACACTTTAGACCCATTAAGCAGTATCTCTAAAGACTACAGGATGATGGGCAGCACGCCATACGTTCGAGATGATGGTCGTTATATGGCATACTATATGAATCAGGCCGGAGGCGAGCTACCAGGTTTTATCGGAGCCAGCACCCAATATGGAAATGGCTTGGGGGGAATGTTTCGCAGTCTTTTCAGAATGCCCATGCCTCTTTTTAAAAGAGGTTTTAGCATCGCTAAACCACATTTACGGACAGCAGCGTCTAGTATCATGGGCGATGTTGTCTCGAAAATTACCAAACACGCCATGGCAGACTGCCAGGAGGGGCATGGCATGATGATGCATACGCGTAGAGCCTTAAAAAGCCCCCCATCGACTAGGGGGCGTCCCCGTACGTCGGGTAAAAGACGTAAAACCGCTGGTAGAGCCAAGAAGGAGGTCGAAAAGAAGCCAGCTGCCAAACGAAGCAGATCACAGCAAAAGAGGGCTGGATTCACAGCTAAAGACATATTTTAAAAAGAAAAGAAAAGAGAAAAAAAAAGGACCACGTGAAGAAGCTATGGCCCTCCTTCATAATCAATCTGCAGAATGTGTAAAGACCGAGCTGGATCTATTTACCGTTCCTTACACACAAACATCCCTTGAGAAATCGACATATTTAGAAATCCCACCGGTCTCTGCTATAACAGACGCAGGTCCCCTGGAGTTCTACATATCTTCTAGCGGCGAAGATTATCTGGATCTGAACGATACATATTTGTCTATGAGGGTGAAGATCACAAATGCCGACGGAACTTCTCTAGCAGCTGATGCTGATGTGGGATTCATAAACTATCCAGGATGCACACTATTCTCGCAAGTCAACATCATGCTGGGGGATCAACTCATATCTCAATCCTCAAATACGTACCCCTACAGAGGAATTATCGAATGTCTGATTAATTATAGCAAAGACACCCTGGACACCCAGTTTAGCACCGGACTGTTTAGCAAAGACAAGGGATATTATATGGATGTGGCCACCATAAATGGTGCCAACAGTGGCCTGGTGGAGCGGGGCGAATACACAAAGAACAGTCGCACTGTGGAGCTAATAGCCCCGATACACGGCAATTTATTTTTTCAAGAGAAGTTACTGCTTAACGGAGTTGACATTTCTCTGAAATTCATACGTTCAAAAGATGAATTTGCCCTAATGACCCCGACAGCTACACAGTTCAGAGTAAAAATTGTATCAGCCAGTATTTTTGTGAAAAAGGTTTCTGTGGCGCCGACGGTCCGATTGGCTCACAGCAGAGCCCTACAACATACCAATGCTAAATATGCTCTCGACAGGGTGGCTTTAAAAACATTCTCCATACCTGCTGGGACACGAGTATGCAATCAGGAGAACCTTTATATGGGCCAACTCCCTAAATTTATGGTTTTATGTTTTGTAGACAACGAGGGTTATACAGGCAGCTATGCTAGAAATCCTTTTAATTTTGAACACTATGATTTAGAGTTTTTGAGTATTTCTGCGGACGGCCAATCACATCCCTCCAGACCTTTTCAGCCATCGTTTCAAAGAGTGCAGTACACCCGAGAATATCACCATATGATTCAAACAACCGGTTGTCATTTAAAAGATAGACCTCTGGCCGTAAACCGCAATGATTTTGGGAACGGCTATGCCATGTTCTGCTTTAATTTGGAGCCTGACGATGGATGTTCGGGAAACGTGTCACTGATTAAAACCGGCAATGTACGGTTGGAAGCCCGATTCAGAGTCCCACTACCACGCACTGTGACACTAGTGTGTTATTCAGTTTTTGACTCGGTCCTTGAGATATCAAATCAGCATCAAGTGCTGATGGATACCTATTGAAACACTATGAATACCATAGAATTGACTAGTATAGTTAGAAGCCGTCTTATTAATGGAACAACATTTGCCGGAGTTCTAACCTGTGATCAATTATCCCAGACCCAATTATACGAGTATCCAGCGATGATGATTGTAAATACCCACCCGTCTGATGAACCTGGAGAGCATTGGTTGGCTATTTATATTACAAAACACCACCAAGGATATTTCTTTGACAGCTTTGGACAAGCACCCGAGTATGAGGGGTTCCCCAGAGAAATACAGGATTTCCTTAATGACATGTGTACTAGTGTGTCTTATTCTAGGAAACAGGTTCAGAACAATTTTACTACAACATGTGGGCAACATATTGTGTTTTTTCTGTGTCATATACAAAAAGGATGGCCTTATTCACGTGTGATGGGGATGTATGGTGACAATCTAGTTAATAATGACGCAATGGTTACTCGTTATGTTAACAAAATCAGGCCTACAGAGTGTTGTGGCGATTCTTTTTTATGTGTACAGTGTTCGTAAGCAGTTGTAATGTACTATGATATACTTTTTTAAATAAAAACAAATGAAAAATGGATACCAGTTTTGTTTCAATAATGATTATCAATTTATTCACAACATGGGGGACACGTATGGCTGTAAAGGATACAAAATAAAAATAGTAAAAAAAAAAAGAACAAGAGTTAAGAAGTGTTAGAAAAAAGATGGTTATGAGAAAAATAAATAATTAAAAGGTCATCCACGGATTAACAAGCCTATGGGCTTTATACTTTGAGGACTTTGGGGTCTTAAAATGTTTACTATCTACAACTCCTCTATGCTCTGTGGGTGTACGGGTGTCTGTAGCAGTGGCCTTAAAGTCAGCAGATCCATCCATCTTATGTTCTGCAACCGCCTTGCGGACCATCGGGTTGGGGATGGCCGATAATGGGACATTTAATCCTGCAAGTGTTTTTTAAAAAACCGACCACCCTACTGGTCTAGAACTGTCTAAAACATTATGGGCTGTGGTGACACTTCTCACCAAATCATACAGGTGTGAACCTCTAACCAGTTGCTTATTGATGATAAGCTCTCCCCTATCTGTCCAGGATACAGCATTGTTTGAGTTGGTTAAAGTATCCAAAATACATTCAGCATGTTTTTTACTTTTATTAGGTATGTACTTTATAACATGCCCCAAAATCAGATTATTTTTAGGGGCTTCGTCATAAGTATCCTGGGCCTCTTTTGAGACAATGAGACTAGAATCTTTGTGACTCTCGCCCGGAGGTAATGACAGCGTCAAGACGTTCTTCTCGCTCGCCTTGTCTCACAACCGCCAAGTATCTTTGTAAAATACCTGCATATTTTTTAGCTTTCTCATACATGTCTGTATCGGGTTGTTTTAATACATCACTCATGGCTCTATCAAGGTCGTTTTCCACAGATTGTCTTATAGAGCCAGGTCGCTGATCGTGCAGAGAGGGTTTTAAAGAGTCCATTTGATGCTGTGGCACCAGAAACATTTTCTGGGTATGGTCCATCTTTGGGGTTTTACTCACTTGCCCCTGTTAATAAGGCTAATTATAAAAGGAATAGCAGCCCCTAACAGAGGGAATAAAAAGCCGCCGGTCTGATTGAACGTCTTTTTCTTGTTTGTGAGTTTACCCTTTTTGGCGGCCACCAGTCTAATAAGGTTCTTCTTCTTCAATAGAGTGTATTGTTTGTCAGTCAGGGGGATGTTACCTCTCAACACATTGAGGGCTATCTCACAAAGGGCGTTGACAAAATCAGCGTTGGCATTACTCACAATGACTCTTCGCACCTTAGGCGGCGATTTATATATCAACTCGAGCAGTGCTAGATTCCTCTGCATGCGCTGTGACATTATCTCTTTTGCTTTTTAGCAATATACACAACCGGTTGTTCTGACAACACCGACGTTCTGAGTCTCAAGTGTTCAGGGGTCATGGCTTTATAATCTATGAGTAGATACCCGTAGGCCTGGTGTGTTGCATCGTTAAAAGCCTCTAAAACATATTTTGTATTACCTGGAAACATTTGTCTGGCCAATAACAGAATCTGACACTTATCCCGTGGATTTTTAAACAAAACAAGATAGTTGGTGTTTAAACTAATAGTACGACTCGCCTTACCCTGAATAAATAAATTCTGCACTAAATATATACTGCTGAGATTTCTATGATGTACATATTTAGTAAAAACATTTTGAACCTCAATGTTATTACTTGCATCATTCATCAAATCGTCTATAATGAGTAGGTTGTTTTTGGCTGGTGGTAGTAATACGTCATCGCACAGAGACTCTGGTAAGCCATTTACAAAGTTGATGTTTCGTATCTGCAGGAGTTGATCATATAGAGGCTGCCAACAGGAGTAGATGTAAACAACATTATCAAAATGATGTGAAATAATCCTCTCAGCGTGGGCGATAATATCCTTGACAAAAAATGTCTTTCCACAATTTGAAGGGCCGCTGACGACCAAACTGAAGGGATGTTGAAAACGAGCGTCAAAACCCTGTTCTATATCAGTAGCCATATGGGAGAGCGGGTGTAGCCAAGCATTACCCAGAGTTTATTGTATACCACCCAAACCTTCTTTAGAACTGTCTATTTTTTAGATGAAAATGTTTCTTATCCTATTTGACGGTGTCAGTAGTAGTCGTTAAAGAGAGAGAGGTAGTGTTTTGATTGGCTACAGAAGCTCACCCTATGCCTATCAGAGACGTGGACGGCTGCCCTGTGCCGATACTGATTCTAAATACATCCCCCAAACACCCACGGTTTTGCATACTACCCAGCATGCCCCACTAAGTTAAAATACCCAGAATGCAGAATACTTTCAGTCACGGTTTTGGTCAATCATCCGTCATACATTACGTGTACGTCTTGCCACGTTTATTTAATCTCCTCATTAAATGGGATAAGGTATTTAACTTTGTTCCCTTTTCTTCTTCTTGAGAATAAAACAACCGCCCAAGTCTATATGGTGAAATCTAGTGTAATATATCATACACTAGTTTAAGAATCTATCTATCTATCTATCTATCTATCTATCTATCTATCTATCTATCTATCTATCTATCTATCTATCTATCTATCTATCTATCTATCTATCTATCTATCTATCTATCTATCTATCTATCTATCTATCTATCTATCTATCTATCTATCTATCTATCTATCTCTGGACTGCTATTATTATCAGATATTTCAACTGTGTAAAATAATAGAAAAGAGGATACATGGTTTTTATCACTACGCTATGAGTCGGGCCAATATTATCATATTAGAATCATACCAGCCAAACAGTCTATGACGCTCTCTGAATCCTATAGAGTGCCTGTGACCCCCCGGCTGCGTACGTGTACGCGCAAACCCATACCCTTTATACTACTTATATATATATATATATATATATATATATATATATATATATATATATATATATATATATATATATATATATATATATATATATCAGAATCGGAATCAGAACCTTTTATTACATATATAATATTAAATATTAAATTAAGACTTAAAGGTAACAGTATTTTAATCAGTGTACTGTAAGTGTAAGTTTAAAGTGACAGGTGTATTTAAAGTGAAAACAAGTGATGTGCAGGTCAGTCAGAGGGGGATAAGATGTAGAATATAAGATGTGTTTTCAACGTACTCTAAAGTCTCTTATCTCTTTTAAATAGTTTATTTTTCTGAAGAAGGGTAATTCTATAACACATTAAGAAACATCAGAACCGTTCAGTTCCTCCTTTGGTACTCACCAGGTGGTCAGGGCTTTTCTTTGCTTTGAATAAAACACAGGAACAACTTTTGCTTCATCACTTTTTATTAATTCACTTCCGTATACATGTTCGTTTACATCAGGGCTTCAATTATATCTGCTGTAAGATATACAAATGAAATAAACGTAATAACAAACAAAATCCGAAGAAAACAAAGAGTGAATTCACTGAATGGGGACAAAATTAACTAATAACATCAAATAACATTCAGGTGGAAAGCTCACTGTGAAGCAACAGCAACTTCCAGTAAACACCTGGAGGAAACCGGTCTGACCCGCTCCCGTTCCCATGACAGGTGAATGCTCAGCAGGTTGCGCTCTGCGAGTGACTACATGTATATTTCAAAGTAGTTGCACCTGCAAGGAAAACAACTAAAGTTTAACTTCCTTACATGGCCATGTGTCGTGCGGATAAAGACTGGCCTGTTAGTCAGAGATAATATCTATATTATTATATTACAACACACATGTGTATGAGATAGAAGAATCAAGAATGCGGGCGGGCTTTGACTCCCTGTAAATCATGCATGCAGTTGAATTGAATGCATGATTTTGCAGGAATGTCAGTCTTGTTTGGTTTTATAAGATTTTAAAAAGTCTCTACTTTACATCATCGCTTGGAAGGTGTAGCGTGAGACCTGCCTGCAGCTCTCTACGTTATTACAGTCACCGACGTGGTTAGCTAGTAGACACTGGCCGTTTATTCTGCGCATGCGCACAACAGCCGACGTACACGGGCACACATGAACGTATGTTACGTCACTGCACAGGGCACTCAACATGGCTTTGCTACTCATAAAAAGGAATATGATCAACAGAAGGTTTTACAAAGGAAATGTTGTGCTGTTTATTTATAGATTTGAATGTAAATCTAGGTCAAATCAGGATAATTATACCCAAATCAAGAAACCTGATTCAAAAGTCTAATCACATAGTCAGTGAAAAGAGAATTGCAAAGGGCCAAACTAAAATGTGAATCAGTCTCTGTGTCAGATAGAGTGAGGTATTACCAGTGTGTTTTAGACACTAAAGTCATCGGGTTGGGTTACGCTTGTTGCCTCAAGATGGAGTCTGAGTTGCTGAAGTTTCAAGTCATATTTCGCAAATTACAGAGTAACTACACACCACTAGCTCCGCGTGTGAATTATTTGTATATGTTGCATCATGGTGAGCTGTTTATTGCGACAGTGATGAAAGATTGGATCTGTTTCCGAATAGTTTTGAAGTTCTGAGATTTGAAAAACAAAACACGCCCCTTAGAGGTGCATTGGTCTATATCTTCTAAACACAAAGTGATATTGAATACACCTTGAATAACTTTAAATGATATTGCTCCAATTATGATGGATGGCAGGTTTGGTATCAACCAGACCAAGCGTGTAGTACTAGTTTGCAATTATGTCTTTTTCACAAAAATGTAAGTAGGCGGAGCTTAGGACTCTGAGAGGCTTTTTTGGTAGAGCAAGTGTAGATGGACATGTGGATACAAAATGTAAGTTAATCGGACATTCGGGGGGTCGCCTGCCACATTTCTTGTGGTCACTCTAGAGACATTTTTTAAACCACACATTTGACGCCCATATCAGATGGCTATTTTCACCAAGTCTGACAAGTCTGACACATTTTTTTTAATCTTATCTGTTTGTTTGTTTATTTATTTCATTGCACCATCTTTTACTGCATTGTACTCTGCTGTGTTCTGTTGATATATGTTTTGGCCCATTATTGCCTGATTGTATTAATTGACTACTGTACTGCACTTTGTGACACTTTGTCTGTGATAAGTGCAATATAAATAAACGTTACTTACTTACGAACTTATGAACTTACATTTCGGGAGTTTGCGAGCATGGCAAGTACCCCAGAAATGTACCCAATGTTCCCATAATGAAACTAATTCAAATAAAAAGACATAAACTCCAGTACGATCAGGATAAGCTCTCACATGAAGTATGTGGAAGAACATTCAAACAGAGTCAACTTGAATTTGTATTCGTAAAAATAAAACCTTTTTTAAAAAATTTAATAAATTATCTGCTAATCAGAAATGCATCCACTAGTGACT
The DNA here is from genome assembly GCA_036178185.1 of Liparis tanakae. Classification (NCBI taxonomy): domain Eukaryota; kingdom Metazoa; phylum Chordata; class Actinopteri; order Perciformes; family Liparidae; genus Liparis; species Liparis tanakae. The sequence goes on along the minus strand of CM070099.1, from coordinate 9,085,068 downwards.
AAAGAGCTTGGATTTGAACATGTTTCTGCTAAACCAGATGAACATAATTACCACAACACAGGGGAATGGCTCCCTCTGCCTGTTAAAACATACCCCTATCATATAATGCACAAGCACAGTTTCAGTCTTATGTCCAACATCTTTCCTCATAGACCTCTCAGATCTTATGGATCGTTTCTGATGATTTTGCCGTCGCCCTTTTGGATTACGGTCGTCACATTGTTGTTGTTTTTTGCAACCAGTGAACAGAAGTTACCATATTTGGAATGTGGAGGAGTGACGTAGAGACCCCGTATACGTCTCTGGTAGTAGCAGCGAAATGTCACTGTCAGTAAGCCCGCCCTAAAGCATACTCCGCTTTATGGTCTGTTTGACACTAAATGGGTCATAATAAACTAAATGAACATCACGCTGTATTGAAGAAGACTTGAAACTAGAGAATGAGAAAAAACTCATATTTAAAATGTTTACTGACGGAATAAATCAAGAGGCATCACGAGTTACAAGACACATTCAAATCGAATCCTTTGCATTTGATGGAGCCGCTAAAACATGGTAGAGCCATAAAGTGCTACAGACAACTGTGGCTCCACACACACACACACACACACACACACACACACACACACACACACACACACACACACACACACACACACACACACACACACACACACACACACCCTGCTTTCTTTGCATATATAGTTAATTAGGTGCACAATTTTGAACAAGAGCATCACGTAAAAGTATTTTTTTAAAGGCATGTCTCAACTTAAAAATTGTATTACCAGAGATGAATATTAAGTTCTTAAAAAGCCATAGTCGCTGAACCAACTGAGATTATTCAAAGCTGATGTTTTTGAAAAAGCTTTTCCTTCCTATTTTGCACTCTGTTCCAGAGCGTGTCTAAGTTTGTGAGTGTGTGTGTGTGTGTGTGTGTACATGTGTGCCTTTTGAGGGGGATAACGACAAGATAACAGAGACACTCATGACCGGTGACCCCAGCTGACCTCTGTTAATTAGAGGAAAGCCTGAATGACACAGAGCTCAGCTGTTGTCTGTTGAGCAACAAGAGGGTCAGGTAGCCCCACCTGTTGAGGTATTCTTTGGTTCATTTGTTGCACATGTTGCTAAAAGAATGATGCTGACTCAGATACAAAGTCATTACAGCTTGGGTTAAGGTAAAAACAAAAAGGATATTTCTGTGTCTTTTTCAACTCACTTTCCTTGTTCCCTGGTTTCATATTTCCGAGCATTTCCAGCTAAACATATAACAGTAATATAAATGAAACAAAGTAAAATCATAGTCATTTAGAGTTTCTGTTATGTTGATTTGTAAAGAAAGTTGTGTTTTGGCCTAAAACTAAATATTCTCTCTAACTTTTGAGGTTCCCAAAAAATGACCATATGAGGGGATTAGTTACACAGATCTCAATTCTTGGGTATGTATTTATTTTTTTAAATGTGAAATATTTCATCCCATGGAGATGTACAAAAGTAACAACTGCTTTTGAAAGTATTAAAAAAGAAGAAGATTTAACCATGAGGACAACGAACATGCCCAGTGACAACGAGGCCTGTTAGCTCAAACCCGGTGTGTGTGTGTGTGTGTGTGTGTGTGTGTGTGTGTGTGTCTGTGTGTGTGTGTGTGTGTGTGTGTGTGTGTGTTTCTCCCAGGAGGGTTTTTGTATCCGACCAGCCAAAAACAGGGACTGTCATTGTTGCATTTTTTTTTAAACAGGGATCTCATTCAGATAGTGATTCAGCAATGTTCCTCAAGGTTGTCGCATGTCACAATCACAGATACTCACATTTAAAAGACTTAATATGTAATGCTAGTACAAGCATCCTCATGTAATACAATATAATTTCAAAACTTACAAAATAGTTAGCTTTTATTCTTTAAATGTGTTTAAAGATAACGTCATCCTCCAGAATCCATGACATGTTATGCTTTACTGGCATCCAAAGTCTCTTCAAGTAGGCTTACAGCTTTATATATATTTTTTCAATTACAGTAAAAATGTGAAATCATTCCTATTTGCAAGTGTAGCTTGAAGGTCAACACGATGCCACCTTAAGTTGACTCCACCTTCAGTCGTCTAAGCTGTATAAAGAAGGTAGAATCTGTTTCTCCCTCTCACTCAAAAAGTCTTAAAGGACATCGAGCCAACGAGATCCGATATCGCCTTCATCTCGGGAGGGTTGAGCCCGCGGACACAGAGGGGCCTTCTATCCCACAGAGCCTGGAACGAGAGTCTTGTTCAGCTCCTTCTTCGTCCCCAGCTCTGACTATGTACTCCGCAGGCTTGGAGATCCTCGGCATGATCCTAGCCGTGGCCGGCTGGCTGGGGGTCATGGTGGCCTGCGGCCTGCCTATGTGGCGGGTGGCCGCCTTCATCGGTCAGAACATCGTCATCTCCCAGGTGATCTGGGAAGGCCTGTGGATGAACTGCTCTGTGCAGAGCACGGGTCAGATGCACTGCAGGGTGCACGACTCCATGCTGGGGCTGCCGGTGGACCTGCAGGCAGCCCGCGCTCTGGTCATCGTCTCCATGGTGCTGTGCATCGCGGGCATCGGACTGTCGGTGGCCGGCGCCAAGTGCACCAACTGCAGCCGCGATGTGAGCAGCAAGCCGCGGCTGGTGGTGACCGCCGGAGTGACCTTCATGGTGGCCGGACTGCTGCTGCTGGTGGCTGTGTCCTGGACGGCGCACGCCATCGTCCTGGGCTTCTACGACCCGCTGCTGCAGGAGACGGGGAAAAGGGAGTTTGGGAATGCGCTGTACTTTGGCTGGGCGTCCTCCTGCCTCCTCATCATCGGGGGAGCCCTGCTCTGTTGCTCCTGCCCACCCAGGCCGGCCAGCGCGCCGAGCGGCGGCGGCTCCACAACCCCCCGGGCCGACTACTCGGCTGTCAAGATCATGTCAGTGAATGGATACCCGAGAAGAGACTATGTTTGAACATATGACATGTGGGCGCGGGTGGAGATACGATGACCGGTGGTGCAGCAAACGTGTGCACAACAGGTGGATGTTTGGTGGCGTCGATGTTAACGCAGCATCGTGGACATTGAGTACGACATGAGGTTATAAATGCCTGATGCATTCTTCATGATGTGTTTCTGTAGCGGTGGTCTTCTTACATTGCCTTCAATACAATATTTAATGTAGGTTTTTACAAGCTTTCTTTCCCCAAGATACATTCAGATGGTGTCTTATCTGAAATAAATACACAACCTCTGTGCAATTTACTTCTGATTAAAGCAAGTTTTATATAAACTTTTTTTAAAGAATGTGATCATTTATATGTATTTTTCATGGTGAAGATAAACTTTGTAACTCTGCACTTTCATGCCTAAGAGTCATACCTTGACTGTTAAATCAACATTAGTAACATGACAACTGTGCCTACATGAGTTATTTAGGGCAGACGTCAGCTGTAGATCAGAATGTGGCCGATATGAAGTTCCATGGCAAAATTAGGTATTTTATTTAAAATGCAAATGGGGGAAACGAAACAATGGGAGGTTTGTTTCAGAGGATCGCCGTATGCTTCCATTGTAGCCCGGCCTCTATTTGCGAGAGCGAAACCGAAGTCTCCTTCTGCTGGGGTGTGTAACCTGCACTGTAACTGAGCCACAAAGACCCTATTGATCAGACGCCTTCCAACTGTTGACTTTCGTCCCCAGGTGGGATGGCACTGTCATAAAAGTGCATCGAAAGTCTCAAAGAGTCGATGAAGATTGTTAAAAATATAAATGACAAGAGAAAAGACGATACTGTAATAAAGAATTAATAAAATCCCTTTGAATTTGTTGTAGAAAGTTGCCAACACCTCAACAGTGCTGCATTCAGGGTCACCTACATGCGTTGTGCCCTGTGCTGCTCCTCATGGCTTAACATCACACTGAACCACACTGACATTTTCAATCTGTATGCCAATCTGTGAACACAGCAGTGGAACCAACAGGACACGGCCTCCTCTCGAGACTTTCCAAAATCTCATTCAGGTACTTTCAACAATTTTAGAACTTACTACAATATATAGAAATAGAAGACCTACAAGCTTGTATTGCAAATTAGTAGCAACGCAAAAACAATGACAGTACAAGACACAAATCAAAATCATTTCTTGCTTTTTAAACTTGCTTTGGTTTGAGCAATGAGGTTAGTGATCGAAAAGGAGAGACTTCTAAACATCTTTCAAACTCCCCATGAGTGACCACAGACCCTGCTGGCAGGAATGTGTAACTGTGCCCATCTGTGCAGTCATGTGCAACAGCCCAGTGAAGACACGAGGTAATATCTCCCACCAGCTCCAACGTCACAGGAGTTCCAACGAAAAAAACACTACGCTGACGAAGTAACGTGTGCATGAGTAAGACGGCATCGCCTCACAGTTCTTAAATAATGTACGTGGGTTTTTGCACAATCAGACTATAACTCGGCAACGGTGCTGCTCAGATTGAGTGTGATGAGGGGTCCAGGTCAAAACCCCCGGAGGTCTGAGTGCGCATAGAGGATAGTTTTCCGTGGCTCGTGCAAAAGTAAAATTGAGGTTAAATCCTATGATGCACTGCAATCTTCAGATCAAGGTCACTGATAAGACTCCCCGCTCCCCCCTCCCGTGTGCCCGTTTTGCACATGCACAGAGACGAATTGTCTGACCAACTCTCTAGAATCATCTCTAGAAACGTGTCTACGTCCTGAAGGAAATGCATACGCTGTTCATAATCTCTATTCCTGTGTGCCTTGCACATGCAGAGGCTGTATGTTTAGAGGGGGGTCGTCTTGTTTGCAGTGCAGTTCCTGCTCTCGGTCTCAGGCATTAACATCCCAGGATGACCCAAGGCAGCTGGGGAGAGTTTTATTTTTAGTATTACGTAGCAGCACTAACTTCAAACTTTATTAAGCATTATTTCATATCTTGTGGTTTTGGAATGACATTATTTTGGGATCTGTTTCGGGTGGAGAGGAATTCTATCATCACGAAACCTTCAACATCTGTTGGAGTTTTTTTTCCTCCCACACTCTCGCAGTTAAAAAAAATAAAGAAACGAAAATGTATCATCCCTTATGAGTTGCTAAGTGATGATGGTTACAGTAAATGGAAACACGCAGACTTTCCACAGAACTTATGATGATGTTTTTTATCATTTTTTCATTAGAGGGTGTACAGAGGCTCCAACCGGACAGTTACAAAAACACTCTTGAGATAATCAGGATAATCAGAGTACTCCCACAAATGGGACAAACCTGATCAATTTTTTCCCACGTCTGCAGTGCCTCTCTATAATTCACAACCCCCTTTTTACAACAACAGTTGTTAAAAACACAAGCCCTACAATGATGTAATATTTCTTGTCAGGATCCAATTCAGAATTCTTAACTGACTCCTTTGTCAGAGGAGTACAACGAGGAAACCTATTCTCTCTTCCACTTTCAATCATTCCTCCTCTGGTCTGTTATTCTTTAACCACTCCACCTGAGCTACAGGCCCTCTGTTTACTCTCCCCTCACTCAAATATGGGGGAGAGCTACCGGGGTGAGGAAGGTGGATGATTAAGCCGAGGCCGTTCACATACCACGGCTGGGCGATTTGAACTCGTCTGTGGCCAATGACCAAGTGACTCCACCTTCTGCGCAAAAACAAATCTGCTGCTTATATGAGCAATAAGCACTCTGGGGAATACTCATTCCACCTGCTCCTAAAGACTTGGATAGAAAAGACCTCTGCACTTGGTCTCACGCAGAGCCCAGACATGCCTTCAGCGGGACTGGAGATACTTGGAGTGACTCTGGCGGTTCTGGGATGGATCTTGGCCATTGTATCCTGCGCCTTGCCCATGTGGAGAGTGTCGGCCTTTATCGGGATGAACATCGTGACGGCGCAGACCACCTGGGAAGGCATCTGGATGAACTGCGTGGTCCAGAGCACGGGGCAGATGCAGTGTAAAATCCACGACTCCATGTTGGCACTAAGCGCAGATCTCCAGGCCGCCCGCGCCCTCACTATCGTCTCCATCTTGGTGGGCATCGTGGGAGTCATGGTGGCCACGATGGGGGCGAAATGCACCAACTGTGTGGACGAGGAGTCGGCCAAGGCTCGGGTGATGATCGCTGCCGGGGTGGCCTTCATCCTGGCTGCCCTGACCCAGCTGGTTCCTGTGTCATGGTCTGCGAATACCATCATCATGGAGTTCTACAGTCCGATCATCCCCGAGGCACAGAAGAGGGAGATCGGTGCGGCTCTGTATCTGGGCTGGGCTGCAGCCGCATTTCTGCTCATTGGAGGGTGCATTCTCTGCTCCAGTTGCCCCCCGCAACCTGAGAAAAGGTATGGGCCTCCATCAAAGATGATGTACTCCCAACAAACTCGGTCGCTCGCCCCAAGTGGTTACGATAGGAGAGACTATGTCTGAGCTCGCACCTGCTCTCTTCCCACCCTTTAGCCATCGAGGAAATGACTCCAGAGAGACCTGGAGAGGACATGTCATCTTTCTTATAGCAAGCTGAGTCCAACTATAATGTCTACAACTATAATGTTTAGAACAGAGCCCACGTTAAACTTGTTTTCCTGTGTTCAATATATCGTGTGTAACTTTGAGGCTGCTGGATGCACTGATGCTAATGCCCTGTGTTTTATACATGACAATAATTGTTACATTTGTAAATCAGTGCATTTGAATTGTTTTGGCTAAAACGTTCCTTTTTTTCATTAAAAATTACGTGTTTTTTAACAGGCTGTCATCATTATTGTGTATTTGAAAATTTGAGGGAAATCATATCAAATATAAATAACCTTTAAGCAGCAAAAATATCAGCATAAATATATTTATATGCTCTGAATTCTACTGCAACCTCCAATGTGTGCTGAGCACACTGTTGGGAACCGCTCCTACACAGTAGACAATGTGGCCATTGCATATACTTCGATGGGCCTTTAGGTCACTGTAAGTCGTACATTCAGTGATTCCTTTCATAACTTAACGGACATCCATAAAAAATACGTAAAATGACGTTAAATGATCGATACTCAGGTAACAGGTGGAAAGGGAACGTGCCCCCTGCACACACAGCCAGAGTCTCTCTCACAGCACCCACCTGGCTGTCTCCCATGTCTGTTGGCTTTATGATAACAAGAACCGCTACTTTGTCAGCTTCCCCACACTCAACTATCTGAGCGGCCTTCCCAGACAATGGGCCTGTTTCATGTCAGAGGGGGAGGGACTGTCAACACTGGATGGGGGATTTTTAGGGAGACAGTCCCAGCGCCGAAGAATTTCAAGGGCATTGTGCAGAGTCATTAAGGCCCATCAAACATAACACTGTTGTCAGGTGAAAACGTCGTAATTCCACCTTAATGGTGAGCCGTAAAGTTTAAGAGGTTCAGGTTACAGACAGCTTCTTTTTTTTCAATTATTCCCAGTGAGGAGAGCGTGCATGTGGGCCCGCCAAGAGAAAAAGTGCTGCACCTAGCGTGGTTTTTTACAACGCTCCCGATTAACCAAAGAGAGAGTAATCAACGTTAACGCCAGAACAGAGGCGACCCTCCTGTTACGTGGGTCTCGGCGTCGCCCCCCCCCCCCCCCCCCCCTATGGAGACTAGGTTGCAAGTCCTATAACTTTAATGGGAGAAGTGAACGTGCCCACGTGGAAACGAGGCACTGATACCTCCTCAACCCTGTGTGTGTGTGTGTGTGTGTGTGTGTGTGTGTGTGTGTGTGTGTGTGTACAAGTGTCGACGAACCTCTGACCTCTACATCACGTACCCTTAAACAGCAGCGTTTTTTAAGCCTGTGTGTGATGCAGCTCTCTGGAGATTTCCAATCATCCCTTTCAGTCACTCAACTGTATTGGTCTTTGGATTTGTATCTGCTATTGAATAAGAATTAATTTCCCATCTTGTATGCATATTTGTAATTCCAAGGTGTTACAATTTTTTTACAATAAACATATCCAACACTGAAATTGAAAACAAAATACCTACTCAACTAACTAATAATACATTATTGCGGACCAGTCCTGTTGGTCATCAGCGTTTGAATACCTCTTCCTGTGCTTTCAAAATGAAACTTCCAGCTGAAGGGCTGGTGTTGTGGAGGTGTTCACGACACTGGTGATAACAAGGTTAGGAGGGCTTTACCGGTGAACGCGGATCAGGCGCTCTTCATTTATTAGCCTTTTTCTTTTTAAAGCAACATCATCAAACCTGCAGAGATAATCTGTACTAACTATGAGAAAGTGATCTGATCAAAAAAATGTCAGTGATTATTGAATGCGTACATTTTTTATGAAGCATAAATGTTCTACACAGATTCTGGTCAGCATGAGAGAGAAATCGTTTGTTTTCCAACAAAGAAATCTGTCTTTTTATTTCCTTGCATCTGTCCATAAAATGAAAAAGAATCCCGTTATGTTGAATACATTAAGCCTTAATCCAGCTTGGACCTGTTCCTTTGGTTATAATAACACATGCAACAGTAGCATGCCCTTTCAGCTGTGAAAGGCCTCTTTGTGGCCAAGCCCATTGTGAAGCTGGCCATGTAAGCCGAGAGCAGAATGTGTCCAGGTACTTCCTCCCCCTTTAGTGATGTCAGCTCCTTCGAGGACTCCTCCCCTCCACCTGATATGCCTTATAAAGGATACTCATGAAGCTGAGGCAACAGAACTTCACACACTCACCGATGTCAGGCCTGAAATCATCTTAATTACTATAGTTTGGTCTCTGGTTGACTTTCGAGATCTTCTTTGCAAATTTGCTTTCTTTTGTGATCTCCTCTCAGGTGTGGGACTCATTCAACAGGAGAGGAAGACGTTTCAGTATGTCTGTAGGGCTGGAGTTGATAGGCATCTCCCTATGCATTTTGGGATGGATTATTGCCATCTTGGGGTGCGCCCTCCCCATGTGGAGGGTGACGGCCTTCATCGGCAGCAACATCGTGACCGCTCAGATCATCTGGGAGGGTCTGTGGATGACCTGCGTGGTCCAGAGCACGGGCCAGATGCAGTGCAAGGTCTACGACTCCATGCTGGCCCTCTCCCAGGACCTCCAAGCCGCTCGCGCCCTCACCGTCATCTCCATCCTGTTAGCCATCGTGGCTGTGCTCATCGCCATCGCCGGGGCCAAGTGCACCAACTGCATCGACGACGAGGCGTCTAAGTCCAAGGTGATGATCATCTCCGGGGTCTTCTTCATCGTTGCCGGGGTCATGCAGCTCATTCCTGTTTCCTGGTCGGCCAACACTATAATCAGGGACTTCTACAACCCTTTGCTCACCGACGCTCAGCGGAGGGAGCTGGGGGCCGCTCTGTACATCGGCTGGGCGGCAGCCGCCCTCCTGATTCTTGGCGGCGCACTGCTGTGCTGCTCCTGCCCACCGCGTGAGACCAGGTATAACCCGTCACGAATGGCTTACTCCGCCCCGCGGTCCGCAGGAGGCCCAGGGTTAGAAAGGAAAGACTACGTATGAAGGACGATCCAAGAGGAAAATAGCTTGAGTCTCAAACCGGCGCTCCAATCCAAACTGAGGGTGTACTGAGGAAAAGAGCTCATGGGAACAAGGAGACTCCGTGATGAAGGATGTGTTTCATTCTGCCTTTAATGTCCGGTAGCTCTGACTTTGGTTTTTTGTTTCTCAGAGATGGAAACTACACAAAATGGACTTTGGAGAGGAAATCTCCTTTAATCATGTTTCAACAAAAAAAAAGGCAAATAAAACGATGTTTTTTGTGCGTGCTAAATGTTAATGTCACAATAATTACAAAATCATAGACTTTTATACACTGAATATTTTTTTTTATATGAAACGCCATGATTACATGTGTCACCTTCATAAGATTGGGTGTTGTGTTTAAATACTGCAGTAAGCATATCACTATTCACCTGTAACTGTCAATTCAAATGATGACTGTATTCAAAGCATCTTTTATTGTGTGGATGGTGTGGAAAGAGGGGGGTGGGGATGGGTGGGGTGTTGGCAGAAAACTTTGAGGGCCTAACAGTGTGGACGGAGGCAGCATGAAAGTACCTGGGTTCACCCAGAACAGTAATGATATTTGTGTGTTTTACACAACTGCAGTGTTGTTCTTGTTGTTGTTTTTTAATAAACATGACTGTTTTTTTAAGATACTGCATTTATTGTTTCATTTCCAATACAAATCACCTTTTAATTAGCATATTCTGAAGACCACGCTTCTTTCAAGATGTTCTCACGGCACATTCAATCCGCATGAGTCAGTAAACCGGTGACTAAAATAAAGGTGGAGTGCGTTACGTGCAGGTGCCTTCTTCAGAGGACTGACATTCAATCCCCGGAGCTACGTTACCCGCAACTGGCAACTTAGCCACACACGTGCTAAACAATTAGCCACAGGATCAGTTAACGGACAGAGGTGAGAAGTATGAGCACAGTGAAGTGGAATCATTCCACCGGCATGATATACTTGTTTTCTGACAGCCACAGGCTTAAGTTATCTTTGGATTATTGGCTAGCTTGCATAGTTCTTTTCAACACACTTCTAAATACTTATGAGATTGCCAATGAGTGGGAGCTGCTCTGTTTCACCACAGACTGGCCACTGAACAAGATCCACATGTTGAATTAAAAGTGCCTTGTGAAAGCAGAGGCATCCAACTCACCTTCAATCTTCCGCAGCCACCTTTGTGATCTTTATGTACTGATGACATCAAAGCAGAGCACAGATAGCCAGACTCGAGCACATTTAATCGGCCAGAGTTTCCGTGATAGACACGACTCGAGCCTTTCAGCAGTCTTGTTTAAAAAACACAGCCACGACCGGACAAAAGAGGCTGCATGAAAGATTAATGACCATCTTATAGTAAATATAAGAGCGTTGCCTTGGTGCTCTATCACATTACTCTCCAGCTGTTGTTTCTCACCATATCAATGTCTCCTCTAATAAAAGATCAAGAAACGGCTTGTTATCTGGTCATGATTACTGTAACTACAGCTCATGAACTTCTAATGATTATTTGAGAAGATTATATTTGAGTTTGGTTATTAAAATGTTTATAGATGCTACTTTCCAGATACATCTGTAGGGTCATGGTGCATGAATGGTCAGGCAGAAACCAATCAGTCGGTAAAATACAGTCTGTAGCAGAGGTGGAATATGGACTTTTTAGTCAATACAAAAAAGTTTCTGTATACTTCCAAGACTATATTTTTTAAACAATGTGGGTAAAATAGGTTTTGGTGAATCAGATTATCTATTTCTGTAAAGTTGGTCCTGACTATTGCATAAAATGCTAACTGCATCCTGTTGTATGAAGATTTGAGTAAAAAAGCTGAATTATTGTATTCATTTCGGATTCTTTCGAAAAAGTATTGATATATAATATTACACTTCTATATCGATATTTAACAACCTAAAATGTTTAAAAATGTTGTATAATATAGTTTTTGATTATTTTATTTTACAAATGGCTTATAAAGTATGAAGAAAAAAATCTTAGTTCAACTCTGCTTATATTGTGTCTAAATAACAAATGATCCTCTGCAGTAAACAGGCATGTGTGAGATACCACATAATACTAACCAAAACTGAAGAAAAAAACACAACATATAGAGCCGATAAACTCATCTCTTTCGACAGAGCCTCATGGCAGTTTACTGGTGAACAGTTTCCGGGTGAACAGTTTCCTGCGTGCTGTTCCAGTGACTTATCTAAGACCCTCAGGCTTGTTTGGTCATTGTTAAGCTAATCATTGATTAGACAGGTGGACAAAGCAACTTCAAAACACAGAATAAAATGAAACCTGAGCTGTGAGTAAGATTTTCATATTTTAAGAAACAACCACCAACAATGTAAACGCACACAGGCTTAGTAACCCAAAGGTTCCTAAAGGTTATGAAACTGAATCTCATCAAATACCTAAACCTGGTTGACTGTCAAAAAAGATGAGAAAAGGGCATTCTGTGAGTCTCTGTGGTCATGCGCCGCTGGCTCCGGTCAATCTCTGGTCACATGACCGATACTGGGGAATGTGAGAGAGGTTGCCTGGCACCTGAAGTCGGAAAAAAAAGCCCTTCCCTCCCTGAAAACAACACAGGTTCACTCTGTCCACTCAGTGGGAACAGAAATCCACTCCTGAGGTTTCTTACCTGCAACAGCAAAGTTATCTAAATCCATATCTGAACCAAAACAGAGCTTCAAAGGAATTCAACAAGAAAAGTTCTCTGTGAATCAAAGTTACAGAACTATAATAGGTTTTCTGTCTGAAACTTCGTCAGCGGAAGTAATGTCCGATTAAAGTCTTCTAAAGAACATGTTGCGGCACAGTACTCGGCATGATGCTGCATACGTTTGAACTGCGTAGTCGGACATTTTAACTTCACTTTACCTCCGGTTCTGACAAGTGAAGTGTCCGTGTTTTCCTCTTACAACATGAACCCTTTCTAAGTCATTTTCTCTGTTCTGGAAAATTATTTTTTTGTCAAATATGTCATATGTCCTGTTCAGAACTCTGTTGTTCAAGCTTTACCCTTTTAATGTCACTTAAGGTTGCAGAAAACCAAGACAGCGACGGATAAAATATCAAACTCTCGACTTAGTCCACAAACCAAATGGTGATGTTAGGGTTTTCACATCCACTTCTTATTTAAAGTCCATGACTGGAACGTCTCCTGAAGTCAGATTTTTGACTATACTAACTTCACCAACCCTGACTTGTCTTCAAACTCTGCCTCCTCATGGACTTTGTATTGGTCCTGTTGAGAAGTTCCTCAAAGTGCTCATTCCACTGCACAAGACACGTTATCGGTTTGCAAGAGTTTGCCAGAACTTCCTTGAGGCCAACCCAAAGTCTTTCTCGATAGTCTCATCAATCACCAGGTTTTTGCTTTGGCAACTTCTGCAAATGCAGCTCTTTTGGCCAACTGGTTCCTGCCTGCTGACTCCAAGGCTAGGCAAGCTTGAAAGGTCTCCTTCATCAGCTTCACCATCTCCTTCACCAATGTTGTTTACCGATGGATTATTAGGTTGCCGCTACGACAGGTACTGATGAACTTTTGACCACAACTCCTTATTTGGATTCCATGTCCCCAGCCTCCCGGAGAATACGTTAAAAAGTTATTCTAGATGTCTCAGAAGCGCCTGGCACCCCTCACCCTGGACAACTATGGAAAAGGATAGACTCCAGCCCTTCTCCAGGAGTTTGTTTCAAGAACCAGTAGTAGTACTATAAGTGGACGTGAGCCTGACTATGTGTACTGTAGTTGGTACCGCTCCAGTTCCAGCTCCTGCAACTCAATTCAATTCAGTTTACTTTGTAGCCCCAATATCACAAATTTGCCTCAAATGGCTTTACAATTTGTACACATAGACCTTCCGATCCAGACCTCCATGATCCATCAGGCAGATGGAGGTAGAGAGGAGGAGTGGGCAGGGCACATCAGCAGGGCCATGGCATCAGACCCAGCCAGGTCCAATGGAAACCTATGAGACGTGAATACACAAGGACTCCGGGAAGGAAGCAACATTATTAATGTGCAAAGGAGAGATGAAAGGTCATCCATAAGTTGAGAAAGAAGAGCAGAGAGGAGCTCAGTGTATCCTAAACGCCCCGCAGGAGCCTATAAGCCTATAGCGGCATATTGAGAGTCTGGACCAGGTGAACCTGATTCAGCCCTAACTATAAGACTATCAAAGAGGAAAGACTTAAGTCTACTCTTAAATGAGATGACTGTGTCTGCCTCCTGGACTGAAGGTGGAAGCTGGTTCCATAAAAGAGGAGCTTGATACCTGAAGGCTCTGGCTCCCATCCTACTTTTTTTAAGACTCTAGGAACTACAAGTATCCCCCAATTTAGTGAGCGTAGCTCTCTAGTGGGGCAGTATGGTACTACAAGCTCCTTAAGATATGATGGAGCATTACCAATCAAGGCTCTGTAGGTTAGGAGAAGAATTTTAGCGGAGCCAGTGCAGAGGAGCTAATACAGGGGTAATGTGATCTCTTTTCTTAGTTTTAGTGAGTACATAAGTGTAGCAGGACTCAAGCCTCTACCCGTGGGTTTCCCCCACCAGCACCAAGGATCAGCCACGATCAGAGAGGTTTCTTTCGATGACATACTTTATTTTACTCAACACACACTATAGAGCAGACCGCACAACGACGCGTCTGCTCACTCTTCCCTCCTTCCAGCTCTGCTGCCCCTTTTATACCAGCAGCATCGGCAGCTGACTGATTGTCAACCAGCCAGCAGCCGAGGCCAAACTGGGGACAGCTGCCGCAACAGGATCCTGGATTAACTGGAGGGACTAGTACTCTGCACAAGTTCTGGTTCAATCTTTGCCAGAGAGGAGACATTATGCGTCGCTGGAGCCGGTCTACTATGCCAGTGGTGGGGACGCCTAGGTCCTTCAACAGCCGACTCACAATGCACCGACTCAAATGCCTATTCCTCAATATCCTAAGTAAGCGGATTAGGGTTATTTCTGTTGAGTTTTTCAAATGTTTTTTTGGGGCACTTTGAGCCCCACAAGCTGAGTGCCACTTATATTCAAGACCAGGAACACATATGCTGATATACAAGTATTTAAGCAAATGACAATATATTGATGCTAATTTAGATTTTAATTTCCTGATAGATTGCAGACCTGTGTCAGCTGTTAATAAATGATTAAGCGCCATCTGCCATGCATGCTGGGGTTCCGTGGTTGAAGTGCCAAACAGGCCGCCCAGCTGCAATGATAACAGGTTAATTCCGTTATTTACCAGCTGTGGTGTATGCGCAAAAAACAGGAACCAAGTTCCAAGTTCATCTGTCTGGGAGAGTTAGCAGCCACTGTGTCGCATGCAGTGTCTTAGACACATACAGGACTGTCTCAGAAAATTTGAATATTGTGATAAAGTTCTTTATTTTGTAATGCAATTAAAAAAACAAATCAACTGAAATATTGCAAGCCTTTTATTCTTTTAATATTGCTGATTATGGCTTACAGCTTAAGAAAACTCAAATATCCTATCTCTAAATATTAGAATATTTCCTCAGACCAAGTTAAAAAAAAAGATTTATAACAGCAAAACAAAATCAAACATTTGAAAATGTCCATTAATGCACTCAGTACTTGGTTGGGAATCCTTTTGCATGGATTACTGCATCAATGTGGCGTGGCATGGAGGCAATCAGCCTGTGGCATTGCTGAGGTGTTATGGATGCCCAGGATGCTTCAATAGCGGCCTTTAGCTCATTTGCATTGTTGGGTTTGGTGTCTTTCAGCTTCCTCTTCACAATACCCCACAAATTCTCTCTGGGGTTCAGGTCAGGGGAATAGGCAGGCCAATCGAGGACAGTAATGCCATGGTCAGTACACCAGTTACTGGTGGTTCTGGCACTGTGGGCAGGTGCCAGATCATGCTGGAAAATGAAATCCTCATCTCCAGAGAGCTTTTCAGCAGACGGAAGCATGTAGTGCTCTAAAATCTCTTGGTACACAGCTGCATTTACTCTGGACTTGATGAAACACAGTGGACCAACACCAGCAGCTGACATGGCTCCCCAAACCATCACTGACTGTGGGAACTTCACACTGGATTTCAAGCAACTTGGATTTTGCTCCTCTCCAGCCTTTCTCCAGACTCTGGTGCCTTGACTTCCAAATGAAATACAACACTTGCTTTGGTCTGAAAAGAGGACTTTGGACCACTCTGCAACTGTCCGGTGTTTCTCAAGGCTCAGGAAACCCTTGCAGGTGCTTCGAGTTAATTAAACGATTCAAGTGATTAGTTGAATACCCTACTAGTATACTTTTTCATGAAATTCTAATATTTAGAGTTTGAGTTTTCTTAAGCTGTAAGCCATAATCAGCAATATTAAAAGAATAAAAGGCTTGCAATATTTCAGTTGATTTGTAATGAATCCAGAATGCATGACATTTTTGTTTTTTTAATTGCATTACAGAAAATAAAGAACTTTATCACAATATTCTAATTTTCCGAGACAGTCCTGTATAGTCATTTCCCCAATAACTTTGCTGCAGCATTAATTACTTGAGCTGCAAGGTTGCCAGGTGTGTGTTTTTCCCATGGAGGCTGCTGTCTTCTATTTCTACGGCGTGTAGCAAGGACAGCTCTGCGTTAGCGAGGTGTTTGTGATGAGTTCAGTCCTAACATTGTAGAACGTTAACAAAATGTATCTGTGAATAAATGCTGCAACTCCTCAGGACCCAAGTCTTGCTTCCCACCTGTTCATTAAAGTAAAGGGGAATCGCCCCGAAACTATAGCAACTACTCCAGGGTAAGGTGGGCTGACCTTTAAGGTGAACCCGATATTTCACTTTCAGCTTTTTTAAAGTTAATTATTAACGTCAAACACTAAAACTGATAAACACCAAAGTTAGGTATTTCTAATTTTTGGGTGAACTGTTTCTTTAGTATAAGATAAGAAGATGTATAATGCGAGTTCAAGAAAAGGTAGTTCAGCAGTGAGCAGCTGAACAGGTGTCCGCCACCATCAGATTTCAGATGTGATCATAAATAACACTGTGGTCAGTCTTTACCAAAATTAAATGAGGAACTTAAGGGAGGATGGAGCATCACAATGTGAGCCAAAGGATCTCTTGGGTCAGGCTGTTCTGTCAAAATCACTTTGTGCATGCATACATTTTGGGGGAACATTAGCTCATTGTGGAGCCACGTATCCACAAATGTACCTGCTGATAAAGTTCCCTGTCAGATGAAAAGAGCAGATGCCTCCCTTACATTCCATCTCAGTGCCTCCCAGCTAAGCAGATAAGAAACACACTTCCTCCCTTCACTTTCCAGTTACGCAGGAGAACTAAATCAGTTTCAACTTTGAGGTGACAGCTGCAGCGCATTTGGAGAAATGTAGCTAGGTGTGTAACATTCTCCACTCACTCAACACCTTCTGGCCAAGAATATGCAAGGCACTTGCATGGAATGGATGCTGGTACTGTCAACAATTGTAAAAAAAAGAAGAGTAGTCTGAAAGACTCTAATATTTCATACAAACTATACTTTTCCAACTTAAGTAAAATATTCGAGCAGAGGAGCAGAATCTAAATAATTAGCATGACACGTGATAGGAGTGTTACGTCGAAAGGAAAAATCAAAGAAAAATATTCTGCTGCCCCCAAGTGGTCATGCTAAAGACCTACAGGAGGATTCTTCAATAACAGCAGTACATTGTCCTAGATTGGTGCGGTTGTATATGCTGCACAGTGAGTCCTTTGCAATTATAACTGGAGGTGACTAAACGGCTGAAAAATAAAGAAAAATAAATGGATATTTTCACATCGGTGTACTCACCACACTTTAATAGTGCGGGTTTGTAATTGTATACTTGCCAAATTTAAATTTGGATATTCAAAGCAGCTATAGGCTGTTCCAGTAAATCAGACAGCAACCTGCACTGACATTGCTCTAAAGTCCACTCCAGATGCGCCAAACGTTCTTCTGCTCCTACCCAGATGTGCTGATTGCTGAATGAACACTTGGTTTAGGTGTGGCCGATAGTTGATCATTAGCATATGAAACGCCCACCTTTAAACAGCCGGTGTCGTGTCATGATAGACAGACGTCACTAAAATAAAATAGGAAACATTGGTTGCTCATTTATTTATATATATATATATATATATATATATATATATATATATATATATATATATATATATATACATACACAAAATAAATAATAAAACAAAAAAAATAATATATATATATATTTATTTATTTAGAAAAACATTATCAGTCTTCACAAGTACTGCAGTAAAATGCACATGATGTTCTTTAGGTGACGGGACCGTCTCCACATAGACAACAGGTGCTTAAACCTCTGTTAGTTGGTTGTGTAATCTTTGGGTCTTTTTAAAATCTAAAATGTACATTTACTTTAAAAAAAAAAAAAATCAGGGCACAATGGTAGTAGTTTGTTGTTTTATTCATTTGATATGTGTGTCATCAAACAAAAATAAGCTCAGAATCAAACACAAACTGATAGGTGAAGAGTGGGAGGGTAGAGTGTGGAGCGCTTAAAAAAAAAGAAAAGAAACCCTACATTCAACACCGTCACATATTACACAACCACGTTTGTGCAACGCTCACAGCAGATTCGACAACAGGCCGCCGCGCTAGATTCAATGTGTTGTTTCAACGATGTCGGCCCAGTCGTTGAAACAACAAAAGCATCGCAGCGGGCGATAAAAGCCTCAGGGCTCACCATCGACGGCGATCAGCGGCGCGTACAAGTACGCAGCATCATCCTGCTCGTAGATGATGGCCACGGTGGCCCCGGCATCCGACACCGCTGCGCTGGTCTGTACGCAAGCCTGAGAAGCATAAGGGGACGACCGAGAGTGAATTGGTAGAACGCGCCGACAGCCGACAAGAAACTTGAGCGGCGAATGAGCCGAGCTCTATTTTGAAGATGAATCTCGGCTCACCCTCTCCAGCAGCTGCAGGCGCTCCTCGTTCAGCAGGTTGCATTGCCCCAGCTGGCTCACCGTGTTCTCCAGGCCAAGGAGCTTCTCCAGGTGGCGGCGGTGGCGCTGCTGCAGCACCTTCACCTTCTTCTGCAGCTCGGCCACGATCACCTCCAGCTGCTCCTTGCTTAGACTGCTCTTGTGGTAGCTGTGCGCAGAAAAGAACGGGGCGGGAGGGAGAGAGAGAGAGGGGGGGGGGGGGGGGGGTTGTAAACACGGTGAATGAGGCGGGCGACTTCCCTCCACACCGGAAAAAGAAAGAAAACACAGACGTGAGAGTGAACTTGAGGGTCGGTGCTCACCAGTGCTCATCCAGCTGGCGTTCCAGCGGCTCTGCTCCGTCGTCGTCGTCATCATCTTCCTCCTCCTCCTCCTCCTCCTCTTCGTCTTCTGATGCACCGTCCTCCTCTTCCTCTTCCGACGCACCGACCTCTTCCTCTTCTGACGCACCATCCTCCGACGTCGATCCGTCCTCCTCTGACGATCCGTCCTCCTCTGACGATCCGTCCTCTTCCCCCTCCTCCTCGTCCATGTCCAACCCCTCTCTGAGGACCAGGGACGTCGGGCAGGGCGCTGTGTGCTTGGACACGATGGGCAGCGTGGAGGTGATGGGCTTGGAGCTCAGAGCGGACGACAGCACTGTGTCCGGGCAGATGGTGAGCTGGGCGGCGGCCTCCACAGGGAAAACGTTTGGTATGGCCTCGAAGTAGGCCATGACTTGAGTTTCGCCGCCATCAGGGGTGTCCGAGGGCTCCTTCGGGGCGCCGGTCGCGTCTTCACTCACCAGCACGTGGCCCTGCGTTAAGATGGCAGTGGGGATTACGTTCAGGAGCTCATCCAGACCGCCGCTGGCGGGGCATTCGGACATCACGATCACCTCCTCTGCGTTACTTAGATCGTTGACCATCTGGAGTAAAGTGAAAGGGAAGTGGTCAGACCCCCCGAGGCCGCTTGCCTCCAGCCGGCTGGTGTCTGCCTGCTGTGCCGGGTCCACGATGATCTCGTACAGGCGCACGGCGTGCGGCGTTTCGCTTTCCGTCTCCGTGGCGTCGACCGCCAGCGCCCTGTCACCCGACACCGTTGCGCTTTGGTCGGCGGTAGTGCGCTGCCGCTTCAGCGGCCTCTCGCTGGGATCCAACGCTTTCCTTTTCTAGAAAGCAGAAGGAGTGTGTGCTGAGCAAAAAGCAACATGACAGTTCAGCTTTAGTGTTGCAATCATAAACCGTATTGACTCATCAGGAATCTGGTCAATATTGGCCAACAAGAAGACTTTGAATACCCTAGATAATCAATTCAGTCAATACATGTGCAGATCACCTTGTTTAGGTGCCTAGTAATGATTAAAATATACTATATTACATTACATAACACAACAATCTTCTCACAATTAGCGTTGGATGGACAATAATGTAATGTGGTAATTTATTGTTTTTCAATGGAATCACATCGTGAACACATCATAAATCTAAAGAGTCTGGTACAGAGTACCAGCTTCCTGAATAGAAGATAACGACGTGCCCAAATGATGGTCAAAGAAGCTTCTTGGTGTTTTACCTCGGCGTCCTGGAAGACTGTGGGCACAGCGTCGCTCTCAAGGTACCGGATCCCCCAGCGCACCTTGAAGCACGAAGGCGCAAAATGCTCGTGGCAAATATACTGATGCCGAGAGGGAGCCCAGTTGGAGCGGCGCATGTTCCTCAGCCACTGCTGCAGCCGGACCGGGTCCTGGAGGGGGAACCTGGAGCACAGCGAAGACTACGGATGTGAGGCACTGGACAACACCAGCTCATTATTGTCAAATGCAAGAAAAACATACAGGGGAAACGCATCATTGAAAAGTGACTTCTCCACATTCTCATAACTACGCCCACACCCTCTCGCGGGTCATTGGACGCTGTGGACTCAGCCCATTTAGTCTTGAGCCCCTGTATGATGTATAATGCAAACCCCCACTGGTGGTATAGCAGGCCGTACTTAGTGGTGGTACTGTATCTAATTACATGCACATGTCAAAGCTACAATGGCAGCAGTGACTGCAGAGCTTGCTGCTTCATGTTGTTGACGACCGGTTTCTATTCTTCTGGTCGCTGTTCTCTGTTTGTAATTATTTTGGATTATATTTCCAGTGGAATTGTCGTGCCAACATATTGTCAGTGGCGGAATGGAAGTAAAGACATTTGCTCGAGTACTTTGAGTACAATTTTGGCATGTATTGTACCGAGTAATATAGCAGTTCCATTTTATATAACTTTATAATTAAGATAAAAATGTAAGATAAATAATGGGTCCACATTGGGGAAGAAGATTAATACATGTGTATTCTACATGTTGGAGTCATCTGTAGCTCAGTGGGGGAGAGTGGTCGTCCAGTAACTACAAGGTAGCTGGTCAGATCCCCGCTCTCGCCAGTTGCATGTCCAAGTGTCCTTGAGACTGGACCCCCAGTTGCTCCCTAGGTGCTTTACTTCCGCCCACTGCTCCTTCATAATTAAGGATATGTCAATGCAGAGAGGAATTTCCCCACAGGGATAAATAAAGGACATTTTATTATTATTACATGACTTTTCACTTATGATACTTTTAGCACATTTTCTGATAATAATTTGAATCCTGGACTTTTACTTGTAATTAAGTATATTCAGACTTGGGTATTCCTACTTGGACTAAAGTTGAAGATCTGAGTACTTCTGCTGCCGTGAATCATGAGCTTAAGGGGACATTGGCCGTCGGTGTCCACCAGTCTTAAGAGGATTCAATCAGCACTCAAAAGGTCAAACAAAAGACGCCATTAACAAATATTAAAACAATGCTAAACATTGTAGATACTTCAGAATCACAGTGATTAATTTAATTCATCAAATATGCAGTAAGAACTGACATGGCGAAAAGCCTGACTCAGGAACACGTCCCTTGAAGTCAGAGACGACGATTCAAATTAGTTTAAGCTGCTTACTTGTAAAAGCTCTTCCTGTCGCCGCCGTTTCCGGAATCATTCTTGCAGTTTGGGACAGAACAATATTTCGGCATCTCAGGTCGGTGGTGTTATTGTTATTGAAGGCTGACCGTCTTCGTGTCCAACCGGGATCACAACAAGGTGAAACGCGTGCTGTGTGTTGTCAACTCGTGGCGCATAGTTGCCGACTGGCCATCAGCTGTTGCGAGTCGTGACGTCACAGTAAAGCGACATTCGCTCTAGAAAATATATAGTGTTAGTACAACTAAATTATATTGCTCCTTGGAACACATTCCCTCTCTTTAAATTACGAGCTAAAAGCGTTAGCTGCTTTGGCTGAGTTGCTCTTAACTGGTATATCTAGATTCTAGTTAGACCTGTTAGCATGGCTAGGCTAATGTTGCGTTTAGCATCGAGTAGCCAATCAGAGGGAGAATGGGGGCGGGTCTTTTCCGCAGTATTTCTGGGTAGACGATACCGCACATGCGCAGAACGGATCGAGCGTCTGGCACGGTTCGGCACAGGCCTTTCGTTTTTTATAAAGCTACAATAACATTCCGTGTTGGTGCTCTGCATCTTATACTGAAGTACAACTAGTAAACAACTTTTTATAAGTAAAAGTCCTTCATTCAAAAATTGACTCAAGTAAAACGTATGAAAGCATTAGCTTTAAGATGGTACTTTGAGGTTTCCTGAAATGTCCCCACTGTGGGACTAATAAAGGAATATCTATCTAATCTACTAAATGATGCAGGTTGGCCAATTTCAGAAAAATGCATTTCAGTTAATGTGCAATTTTCTTTACCGCTTGGTATGTTGTGAATTTCTCTAATGGATGTTAATGCATAATGATGCTTTTAGAAGTATTATTGTATACGTTTTAAACTTGAATATGCCATGTGACTTCAGTTATCAAATACATGTAGTGGAGTAAAAAGTACAATAATTCCCTTTTGCATATAGTAGAGAAGAAGCTTGAAGTAGCAGAAAATGGAAATACTCAAGTAAAGTATAAGCAGCTCAAAATTGTAGTTCTTGAGGAAAGTGAACTTTTAAAACTTCACAGATATAAATCCAACCACTTTCCTTAGTAAGACTCACCATACGTAGAATTGAAGCGCTAGACTTGGCCAAAAGTCCAGCTCGGTCCTAGGTCGTGGTCAAGGACCAATCACCTCAACCAGCTACATTTGGACGCGTCTTTCCAAGAAGGTGCCGTTGGGTACACACATCCGACCACAAAGAAAGTGTTGCAAAAGTAGACTATCAACAGACGTAAATAAAGATACCAACTTGTTTCTAAAAATCACTGGACTGGAATTTTTTTTTTATTTAATATTTTTTCTCCAAACATTACACAGAATCTTTCAATGATACAGTATATATATATACATACACATCAGTGTATTTCTTTATCTAAAAAGTTGAGGGCCATTGGCCAATGCAGCTGTGCGCTTCGAGAAAGGATTGTAGATTGGACGTTTGTGTGCTGAAGAGAATTCACGCGTGGGTCACCAGTAATTGGTCAGGGAGACTAGAGTGCCATCAGTGTTTGCCTTTCCCCAAAGCTAGTTCAGAGAGGAGGCGGTGGGGGAGCTGACGGGGGAGTGGCATGGTGAGCGTCAAGGATGAAAAACATGGAGCAGCGGTATCTACCTCAAGAGGAAGCAGTGCACATTAAATCTTACCAGCTAGATGACTGAACCAATCAAATACACCACTAATGGCAAACAGAACCGTTAAGCGTGTCACCAAGACACAATCTATTGTTGTTTTAGGGAGTGGGATCATACTTTTTTTGTATTTCGGTAAAAGAAAACAAAATAAACTGACAAACTGTAGGATAGTTTGAGAAACACTGATAGACATGAGTTTCCAATGCTCCCAGCTGTGTACAGACCAACAGTAGAATACTAGGTTTCAGAGTTGCCAAAACTGAACAATCATTTTCAATACAGATCTTTGGTACATATCAGCTATTTGATCCCACCTGTTGAGGAGTCTAAAAACCAAGCAGCTCCAAGGAGCCTCATCTGAAAAGGTCTGTTTCTTTACCCTGTGATGGAACACATGAGCAGGCAAATGGGCAACGGGAATGGAGACATATTTTTTTTCCAGTTTCAACTGATAACACGAAAGAACAAACCCAGTTCTGGACTTGACCGGGTGAAAGGGATCTCTTCCTATCTGAACTACACCATGTGTTTCCTGGACACAAATAGTTGAAGTTTTTGTCGGGCTGAGAGAAACCCTTCGTAGGCTAAGCACGAGCATGTCCGAGCACTGCAGGGTGTGAAGTGGCCGGGATGGTTCAGGTCAGATGGGAGGGTCTTCAGTGTCACAGACGGATCGGCGTGACCTCTACATCATCCCCATCTGCATTAGCGAGTTGGCGTACGCCATGGGCTTGACATTCGGATGAGGCTGTGAAGGAGAGCGAAAAGAAGACAAACGTTACACCAGGATTCAACTTTTCTTTTTTAAAGCTCCAGTAGACGTCACAGTAACAATATGCATTAGAAAAAAAGAGTAAATTATGACCAACCCTTTCAGGAAAATACGACCCATCATTTCCAAAATAACTACAATGAATATAACAATTTAGAGTAGAGTTGCACAGTATGTGAATACAAGAAAAGTATCACAAATATCTTGTCATCAGAAACAATGCGTAACCAGTTCATCGGTAACGGTGCTTTAAGAAGGTTAGTGGAGGCTATTTCCTTTGACTAGTGGAAAGGACCAGAGTTGATGCGTTGGTACCGTTTATAATGCAACTTTTTATACTAGAAAATACCATCATTCATTTGTGTATCATTTCAACTGTGTGTTTGTATGCAATTACCCACTTTATAGGATAATAACAAACGGATAACTTTAACAACAATCTGTAGTGTGCGATATTGGGATGTGGCTCATGCACGATCTGCAATTGGTATTGGCGACTGGATCAGTGCTTCTCTAGAAGTTATATCTGCTGAGATGTTTACCGTCAATTTGATCTGACTCAAAAACATGATGACAAAATTTAAGCAGGTTATGAACCGCTAGCCATCTGCAGAAATCGTACTTACGTTTGATGTGTTTGGCGTTATCATTTCAATATTTGCATCCCAATAAGGACACAGGGAATCGCTCTAATGTCATAACTTCAGTGTTGTGACACCACTAAACCAGAGTACAGGATACTTACCATAGCAGTGAACTGGTGAAACTCTGGCTTAAGGTCGGATCCCCTGAGGTGGATATACGCTCCTTTGTTTCCCATCTGATCACTGGAGGAAGACAGAAAACAACACGCAGCGTTTAATAAAAGAAGTGAACAGCGTTAGCAACGGCCGACTCCACACTCTTAAAGTTAGCCGGCATCATTACGTACCAGTAGTTGGGTGCTGAGAACACGGTGATGCACTTCCCTGAGTGAGTGACCTCGTAGCCCTCAGCTTTCACCTCATGACTACGCACAATGAAATCCAGGTTGTTCTCCTCCAGGAAGCGCGCTGTCACATCCGGCCCGAACTGACAACTCACTCCTCGCTTACTGACTGACCGGCCGTTCTGCATGACAGGGAGAGTATGAACTCTTAATCCAGTTCGAAGTGGATTGAATGTTGCTCGAACACAAATCCCTGGATACATAATGAGCTATATGGCGGGTGGGAACTGACCTGAGGCTGTGGATCCGACCAGAGGAGATCACACATGGGACCTGCGGAAAATCGGAGGGAAGTGTTGTATGTAATCCTCTTAAAAAGGCTTTCTTGGGGACAGATTTCACAGATGGGGCATTTGGAGTTGGAGCCTACCTGAGTCCGGAGGCTGTCTGTTCCTTTCAATCTTCCTGAGGTCGTCCAATGTGACGCCATCTTCACTGAACAGGCCACCGTGCATAACCTGAAGAGGAGCCACGTAAACAGGTCAGATTAGCCAAGCGGCCGGTGTGATGCGCACACTACACGGCAAACATAGATACAAAGCATCCATTGTCTCGCAGTATTGACATCATACTGGCACAAATACATATGCCTTTCACTATGTCAGACATGAACAAAATAAAATGTTTAATTGATTTATTTACATTTGAGCACACCTTTTTCCTGTCTCAAATTATTATAATTGAAATTAATAATTAAATGAAATTATTGATGCTCTAATCAAAGCCATATTTAATGTAGAAAGAATGTGCGGGCAGCAGCAGTTAGGAAGCAGTCACACATAGGCAGTGTGGCGCAGGTGAAAGGACTGTGTGCTGGCTCTAAATGGATCAGCGCAGTTTATTAGTCTTTAAATAAATGCTCACAATGTCTACATTTCACCCCAATTGGGGGTACATGGTGTGCTGACCTTCAAGGTGGATCAGCTATACTCCCTTAAATACCAATAGTGTAGCTGCTTTGCCGAGCGCGACACCTAGTGGTGATATCCGGTACACCAGTCCGGTCACGTGGCTTAACGTCAAAGCAGTTTGAATGATTTTAAACTGCTCAGCGTCTACTGACACTTTAAGTAGAGTGGCCACACGCATTAATTTGAATCATGTCTGCATGGTCGGCTTGGAGGATGAAATAGAACAGGATCCACCGGCTACAGGATTTGTGTACAAAACAAACTGGTGAACAACTACATTTTGTTGCAGGGCCCTGCGGCTACTTTAAACTCGTGGCACAACTTCTTACCAGTACTTTGCTGTTGATACACTGTGCAAGAGGCAGCCACTGGAAGACCTCACTGAACAACTGGAACATCTGGGCTGTGTACTTGGCTTTGATCTCCCCTTCAAATCCATACATCTGGTTCATGTTGTCCGTCTCATGGTTACCTGCATGTCAGAATACCACATTTACAGAATTGTCCTACATCAATACAAAGTATGTAATGAAACACTCAAAACCAAACCAATTGTGAAAATTAAACAAATAAATGAATTTCAGTGTTGTGCTTTGAACTTTATGACTGCAGACGTGTATAGAGTGGAACATTCAATACGACATGTCGCACAGCACACATACACCCACTGACTCATGCACAGGACGACTGTAGGCGTTCTCACCCCTGAGCAAGTAGAAGTGGTCGGGGTAGAGTAGCTTGAAGCCAAAGAGGGTAACGATGACCTCGAGTGAGAAGGAGCCGCGATCGACAAAGTCGCCGTTGAACAGCTGAATTCTGGGGTTAAGCATTGTGACGTGTGAGTTTTTAGGCTTGTTTTTGTTTTAAAAGCCATTCAAACACCAGGAACGTAAAAAAAATAAGCGAAGCCGATAGAATGCTCGACTGCGAATATGTTATGCATAGGGCTTCTATTGTGAAAGGAAAGAACAGAAGGAGTGAATCTGGTCTGCCCTTATCAAGTTTGGATGAAGTAACAACACATTTCTTTGTTGGATGAAACCTCAGAAAAAAGAATCAACCCCAATAAGCTGCTTCTTGCCATGTGATAAGTATTTGTGGCAAATACAAGAGTACAGAAAAATATATATAAAAATGCAATTAAATCACATGAAAAAAAAGAAACCCGCCCTGGTGTGTAAAGGCCTTCAGACACAGAATGGTACGAACAAGGAGGATGACTGCATGGACACAAATGTAAAGGCTGTTGAAAAGGATACATAGGGGTTGGTCTCTGATGGAAAGCCATTCAACTGGAAGATGTGGAGGAGATCGTAGTACTGTCCATGCGTGTCACCACAAATTGTTATTTTTTCTGTCTGTTGCAAATAGAAACAGAACACTTTAGATAGAATACCCAAAAGACACATTGCATCAAAGAACCATGAACAATAACAGTGTCTAATTTACCCCTGCAGTCCTATGATGAGCAGATCAAGAAGATAGATCTACTGTTGCACGCTCATTGGACATGAACTAACAATTTGAGACATTCAATTCAAGTCAATACTTGAAAAGTCCTCACCTCTTTTAATGTGATCTCAACAAGGCTTGGTAGTTTCGATAGAAGGTCTTTAGCTTGCACCAAAATCTGAAAGAGTAAAAATTTAAAAAGTAATGACAGGTACATTAAGTTTCTTCAGTCAGTGTATAGAAACAGACAAAAACATTTAATTTCATTTGGCTGACGGCTTTTATCCAAAGCAACTTACAAGAAGTGCATTAAACCACTAGTACAAACTCAGAAATATTTACCTGATAAGCACACTTTCTGTGCATTTTCTTCTGGTCTTTGAACCAATCCATCATCTCTGTCATGAACTTCAACGTGACCTTCCCGTCCTCAAGCTGAGGGCCTTCATAGTCATCCTCGATCGCTGCAATACAACATCGACTTCTATTAGATGGAAAACCCCTTAACGTCCGCTACAGTAATAATGCAGAAATTCACACCGGTGCATTTTGTCATCATTAGCTCCTGTCTTACTTACTGCACATTAGGATTACAAAGAGATATATAGATGTATTCAAATCATACAGCAGACTTACTCATGCTTTCGATGTCCAGGGAGTCAACAACAGACTTCTTAATCTCATCGCTGGCAATGGCTCTCTCGAAAGCCTTCCGCTTCACAATCTTGTTACATTCCTGATACTTCATCTTCGCATCCTTATCATTTGGTCGAACCTTCACTACCTACCATCAGAACAAGGAAACAAAATGAAACCAACAGGCCGGTTAGTCATCAAGCAGCATCAAGGAAGCCTTCGGAAAATCGACTCTGCGTGGCTTAAAAAGACCAGGATGTGAAAAGACGTTATAAGTATATCATGGTTTAAATTCTGCAGTTTCTACTGGATGACAAATTATTTAAACCATTCATACTTAATGTTCTGCAAAAACATCTCTAAATAAATATAAACCCAGCTACAACCCCTCATAGCTTCATTAGGATTAACTGTGGTTTTCTGTTGTCATGGTGCTTGGTCCAGTTTGTGCAACACATTGCTTTGACTGAGCTTCACAGGGTCTTTGTTTCCAAAGCCCCAGTATATTTACATTGCTTACAGCACGAATAACAATAGACACCAAATTAGCTTTGCGGCAAGTGTCTTACAACTGGATCTAATTGGCATCATGACGGGATTTAAATATAATCCCCTTTCCATGGCGTTAAAGCAACACGAGCAGCCCGACTCATGGTGACCGATCAAGAGCTTGAACTGGATAGATACTTCTTTGGAGAAAAAATGCAAACATTGTATTTCACTATGCACAATGCTTATGTCTCCTAAATTCTAGGGTCAGAGTTGAAAAATATGCAGCTACTTTGTTTCTTACCGTCTCATAATCCTTGAGTGCGGCCTTGAACTTGCCCAGGGCCATGTTGGAGGTGGCGCGGCGGTAGTACCCCTTGATGTAGTTCTTGTCTATCTCCAGGGCCTTCGTGGCATCAGCCAGGGCATAACCGTAGCATTCTGTGCGCAGGTACGCCAGGCTTCGGTTGCTGTAGTAGACGGCATTGGTAGGGTTGACTTCCAAGGCCTCAGAGTAGTACTTGATGGCATTGTCATAGTCTTTCTCTGAAAAGAAAATGTCACATCGTTAACAGAAAGAACTGGGCTTGTGGATGAACAAATTCCATTAAAATGTTTTATTTTGTCGCGTATCTTTATTTCTAAATAAAGAATAGCTCATTGTTGCAACATGAATTTTTGACAGCAACATATCGTCAGTGAGCTGGTTCATTTCTTTGGCGTCCTATTATTTAATCAGTTTATGGAGAAATCCCATGCTTGCCAAATTCAAATCAGGTTTTGTCAAATTTGCTGACTAGTTTCACAGAAATATATTTTATATTGGAATAACTGACGGCACATTTGAGAAACAGTTGCTCATAAGTCATACGAAGTAAAAAAAATAAAAATCTAAAAATGTATATTTTATCCCTCCGACAAAAAAAAGACAATCGTGCAAAGCACATGGAACAACAGACAAGCTTTCCATTAGATCGGCTCCAATACATCATGATCTCTCAGTCCTTCAGATATCACAAACTTAAACCTTGAGGAATCGTGTAAACTAAGGAATACCATCTAAATCATCTCGACTGTGGCTCAGTGGTGAGCAGGGTTGTCATTCAATCATAGGATCGCCGGTTCGATCTCTGGCTCCGTTAGCCCATGCCGATGTGTCCTTGGGCAAGACACTTAATCACCAATTGACGTAGGCACAGTGTTTGAATGTTAGGTAGTTAGTCAGTCCTGATGTGCAGGTGGAACCGCAGCTCCTCCCATCAGTGTATGAATGGTGTGAACGGGCGAATGATGTCATGTCATGCGTGCAGTGGTCGGAAGATTAGTAAAACGCAAGTACAGCTCCATTTATCTATAGAATCAGTAACTTGGCAGAAGATTGGCTTTTTGAAAGACATCGTAACTATTGAAAGAGAACTTGACCTTTGTCCTTGATGCTTTTCTCTGTCACAAAGCTGTGGAGAGAACCTGTGTTTTTTAATTAAAGTACTGTACTAAAGTACAATAAAGTTCTAGTGCTTTGCTTCCATTTCATGAAACTTTATACTTCCACTCCACTACTAAAAACTAAACTAAATACGTGTTATATACAATAAAAGAGCGATTCCACTCCAAAAAGAGAGGAAACGTGCACATTCATAAGGAGCACTTTGAGTACAACGTTCATTTGATGCCAGTAGGATTTAGAATACGTTTTTTAAGAGTAACATACTATTTATATATATTTTTAACTTAAGCATTGCAACTTTTAATAAATACTCCTTCCACCACAACGTAATGTATTGGGACCTAAACGCAGGCGCATCGTGACTGTCGGTATTGTCTCCCTTCAAAATGAACCGCCTGACCAGAAAAGTATCCATGGAGAGGAAACCGCTCCAGTATCTTTGGAGACCCGAAGCTCCTCGGCTGCTACAGAACATTTACAACACCGTGGAACTAGTTCCAGAATCTCACTTTAAATCGAGCGTTCCACGAGTGAACACACCACGCGGTGGAAGCCAGGCGGTCAGAACCGAGCGCGAGCCCGTTCGGTGGGCACGATGGAGGACGCGCGCGTGGCGGCATGTGTTACCGTGTGCAGCCGTTGCTGTGGTAGCTAACGTTAGCTAAACCGGCTCATTTCAACCCAGTGCGTAGTAATCCAATGAATGGAGTTTACAGTTAGCATGCCATACGTTAGCCTGGCGTGTCCAGAGGGAGCGCGTTGCTACGGAGTTATGTCGCCCCGACAGCTAATGGTCACTTATTCGTCTGTTAAGAACTGCTGTTAAAAAGGCGTCGGCCTGACAGGACTGTCACATTACCTTTAAAATAGTTATTCGCCTTCTCCTTCAGCAGCTCTGCATCGTTACTTCCCTCCGCCATCTTTTCGTCACTGCCGTTTTCCGATACGTACGCCATTTACTGCACTGTCGCAAATAATTTGTGTGCGTGTGTACTCGCCGGACTCTAAAGAAATGTTAACCTAAATTAAACCCTTACTGCTGCATACTTTTTAAGTCTAAATATGCGGATAAACCAGAAATCAAGTGCAACAAACTAAATAGTAGGGTAAATGCCTGAATAATAAAAAATATATATATAGAATAAATATAATTTTAAGTAAAGATTAACGGGTATGAATACAGCATGAGCCTTTTTGAATACTGTAAGGTACAATATACATTGATAATATACATATGTTTTTGTGAGGGTTTTCCATACATATATATATATATATATATATTATAATAATAATAATAATAATAATGTTTTTCCAGGTGTAGTGGTTAGCACTGTCGCCTTACAGCAAGAGGTCCGTGGGTTCAATTCCCGGTCGAGGCGGTCCTTCTGTGTGGAGTTTGCATGTTCTCCCCGTGGCAGCGTGGGTTCTCTCCGGGTTTTCCGGCTTCCTCCCACAGTCCAAAGACATGCAGCAGGTTAATTGATCTCGAAATTGCCCATAGGTGTGAATGTGAGAGTGAATGGTTGTATGTCCCTATATGTGCCCTCGATGGACTGGCGGCCTGCCCAGGGTGTCCCCTGCCTTCGCCCTATGTCAGCTGGGATAGGCTCCAGCGACCCCGCGACCCTAATGAGGATAAGCGGTATTGATAATGGATGGATGGATGGATGTTTTTCCAGTGCAAAATTAATTTCCTTTGAATTTAGTTTAAATAAAAAAGAATGTGTTCGGGACTTCGGGTGGTTGGGTATGAGATTGAGATATTGACAATGGCGTTTCAAAACTGAAGCAATTAAGCAAACGTCTGTTTATTAACCAGCAGGGGTCAGCATATACCTTCACTGAAATGCCCATGGAATAAACAGCACAACTATCGGACTGCTGATGTTTGGTTTTGTGAACCAGAAACATGTTAAGATGGTGAGTAATGTGTACAACCGAATCATTAGATCAAGATTAATTAAATGATTCATGAGGGACTTTATTTCCCCCGGCTTGTCTGGAATTACTTTAATTTGGAGCTATGCGCTGTCCTCAACACTTTGCCCTTCTCTGACTGGACCTCAATAATATTACAATTAATTCAAATCTACAGCCATAACACATTCGTCACCAATCCTTTTGATCATGATCCAGATGGCTCGAGAATTGAGGATGTTGCAGTGGAAAGTTCCCTAGCTGCCATAACTGAATGCAAGGATGTCGCCCTAAGGCGAAACTCTAGATACATGGAGAGAGCCACATGGGGCACACGTGTATGTCTCCGCAACTTTACTCACTCGCCCAAAGACTGGGCCGGGACCCACATAATTTACTGTTATTTAAAGAATTTTATCCACTGTCTTTGATTTAACGTGTATATCCGCATTACATCGTTGAGCCACACCGGGGAGCCTGAAAGTTCGTATTCTCATAGTTAACATTGAGCGAATGTAAAAGGCTAGCGTGCATTCTGTTTGTTTAACTGATGAGTGAAAATTAAAATAGTAGCATCTCCACCTAAATGCTTTAATTTGGTCTCTTTTATAAAGTGCTTAAAGTGGATATGTTTTTAATTGCAGATGGGCAAAAAACTGTCTCTTTGAAATGGCTAGTTTACCTACTCAAGATAACAAATGGCAGTACAGATTTGCTCCTCACAATTCAAAGATAAGGCCCGATGCGAACAGACTGTCGCAGGAATAAGACCGTTTTTGGCACTTTTTGTTCCTTCATACCAAAGTCCCACTGTTTGTTTAATGGGGTGTTGTTTGGATGCAGGATTTAAGGCCTTTAACATTTAGGAGATCTTGTTCATCTTTAAAAGATGTCAGTAGATACTGCTCTCGTTGATTTTGAGGCTTTTAACTGTCTCTTAAAAACTGCCGGTTGCTACCATGTGGCTAAATTATAGTCAGCCTGTACAGCCTATTGTATACTATTCGTTTGTAGCCAGATTTGACTTCCCCTACAATGCATTTTTTTAAATCCTAAAAGTGGTCATTTTTAATGATTATCTTGCTGAACTAAAAAGCGTTTGACCATAAATGTGCGTTTGCCAACAGAGCTTTTCTTCTGGAACGATGGAGGCATTCTTTTAGGGAACTTCCGGGGTCGGCCCTGCAAACATGACGTCATCCCCGCACCGCTCTGGAGGGGGGGGGGGGGGGGGGGGGGGGGGCACTGAGAGAGAGACGGACATCCATCTTGTGCACCAGAAAGGAAAAGTCAACCATGTGGGTTTCCGGTTTGGTGTGGATTCCCCCCCTCCCCCCCTATGGTTACAGGGTTAAAAGTTGAACTACCAAGAGAAGCATCCAGGAGAAGCAATGTGACACAGAGGATACGGCCCAGTCCAGTCTGCTCACGCCATGATTCACCAGCGGCGTCCCGCAGCGACGCGTAAGAGGCCAAGCAGCCTGGTGACTCACAGCGGACCCCCCGCCGATCAGGGAGTTCACTTTCTCCCAGCGAGAGCACCTATGAGTCGGCCTCTCTCTCTCTGAGCCATAACACGTCTCGGTGATGGTTTTACTAGTAGCACTTGAGGGACACAGGGAGACACACACACACACACACACACAAGAGTAAACGCAGACAGTGAGTGGGAGAGACTGAGTGGGAGGCGAGGAGAGAGAGAGAGAGCAAAATATGGCTAAGGCCGGGTGGAGGGGCGACCCCATGGCATACAATGAGCGTGGGCTTCTGGAGAGGACTGTCCTGAGTTAAAACAAACATGAATAGAGGAGTGTAGAGACATACAGATAAACAGTATGTATTAAATACGAGCGACGGGAGAAAGAGACACATGTGGAGGGTTGGTTTGGGAGGGCAGGGGGGGGTGAGTGACACTCCGGGGTCACGAGCCAATGATGATGCGGCCTCTCGAGTGGAGTGAGGTATACGTTACATAGGCCCAATCCAGACCCGCGTGCTGCTGTATTTATTATCCTGCAGCGTGTTTCTGTCCACTGCGCCCCTTCTAACCTCATTCCTCCTCCAGCGTTGTTGCAGAAAGTCTTTTCCCTCCTCTTGCTCCGCTCGGTCAAAATAATTCACTAATTGGAGCTCGCCTCTGCAGGGGGTCTGTGTGTGTGTAGGTGGGCGCACTTATTTGAAACATGTGTTTTTGTATAGCGGGCAGGGGAAAAGTCAACCTCCCCTTACACAAAATTGAAATCCTGAAAAAAATACACATATGGCATGTTCACTGAATCTAGAGGGGAGGGAGGAGTTGGAAATGTCATGTAATTGGAAAAAGAAAAACGTGCTGGCTTTACCTTCTCCACATCCCCCCTCCCCTCTAAAAGGTTTCCAAACCCACGGGCAGTTGTTTTTTTTTAACTTGTGGAACTATAATACAATAAGGATTCGCACTAGCCACCGAAACCAGGGCGCCATACCTGAGTGGAAGCCCACACACACGGCCTGAATGGAATTGACTCATGACGATGTAAATGTGAAGCAGACTACAGGAGGTGGTGTGCGTCTGTGTGTGTTTTTTTTACGGCTCTTACAGTCGCCTCCGGATCGACTGGCACAACCGCCTCGTTAAAGGAAATTTTGAAAATGGCCAACTAAACATATAATTAGAATAAATTCAAACAAATTGCTCTGGGAAGTGAAAGCAGCCCAATAATAATAATAAAAACATAGATGAGAATGAAAAAAAACATGTTTGCAGCACAAACTCTGCTTTCTGGCAGAAGTTTGGCCTTATTTGGTCATTTCTCCTTTTTAAAATGTTTCTTTCAATTTCACTGCTTCTGGGTCGTCAGACAGGAGTTTCCCTTCCACTGTACTCCCCCTAATTCCATACACACACACACACACACACACACACACACACACACACACACACACACACACACACACACACACCTCTCGCCCACGTTGCCATCACTCCCTCACCCATATGCTTGAGTGTTCTCCTCTCTGTCTCCGTTGTCTCCTTTGGAGTGTTTCATGTTGCGCTGGGCACAAGAACAAGGGGATCGGATACACACCCCAAACAGGAAATGAGAAACTCAAGCAAATAGACCTACGTCTAAGAGAGAGAGAGAGAGACAGAAGCTCTCGGGGAAGGAATGCAGATAGATAAAGCGAGGGCAGACGGCGGAGGAAGTGAAATAGACGGAGTGAATCAAAGGGTGAAAAGGTTGTTACATGCCGTGGGTGTGTGAGCGTGAGGAAAGACAGAGGAGGAGGAGGAGGAACACCCCGAGTGTAATATTTATAGACAGTGACCACCGCAGATGATGCTGCGTAGCCCTGATGACAAACCATCCAGAGTTCAAAAACGTTCAATAAAGTGAAGACGCTCCAGGTATTAAGTGTAGAAAGCTTTCACTAGACCCCAGAAATAATGTTTATGTCAACAAATGAGGGATTGTCTCAAGAAATGTGTTTTCGTTTGCATACATCTCCACAATGAAGGAAGCTGGGTTCAAAATTTGTGTTTTCATTTTGGGTGAAAGTCTTTTTTTGATCTCTTATGTAGAAAGAACGTGTTGTATAAATCATGCTACGAATGATAAATGAACAAACCCCTCTCAGAGAAATTCCAGAATGTAGAAAGGAATGAAACAGGAACGTTTGGAGTGTGTTACTGAAGAGGAGATTTCTGGCTCTGAAGGAATAATTGAGAGGAAACAGCCTTTAAAAGTAAGTTTTGTAAAGTGCCATTCATTTTAAAGACATCTACGATGGAAAGGGTAGACCCCTAATTCCGTTGATTACTTAAATGAGGACTTTTATTTACATTACGAATGTGCAATATTGTTTGTCTAAATATGCAAATGAGGCATTATCTAATGCTATCATTTGGTGAATTCAGTAGAAATCTACAGACAGCAATAGACAATGCATAAATAAACACCCAATGTGTATTTTTAAAGTTTTCTTTCCACTAGTCTCAAAGAAGATATAAAAAAAGAAGACCATTCCTTATTAACAAGGCCCGGGACCCCTACCTCAAGCCTGTGTTACATTAACACACACTACATTGCACACTGCTCATTGCACATGCACTTTTGCAGTCCTGCCCTGTTTTCTGTTTTTTGTTTGTATGTAGTACTTATTGTGATTGTATTGTAGTACTTATTGTGATTGTGCAGTACCTATTTTTTTACCTAAGTGTTTTTTCCTCATGTTACGTAGTTGGTGTACAGCTTAGTTTCCATAGGTATTTTAAGCCCATGATGTTTTTTTCCTCAACCGTACTAAGAGTTCATTTAGGGTTTGTGTCTGAATTCGCAGCGTTAACCTCGTGTTTACTGCGATACAAAGTGATGCCAAGGGCTCCCACAAAGCATCAGTGACGAGAAGGAGTGTGTTGGCCTCCATGTTGGGATCTTTTTTTCACTTCTGATTCCAGGGGCTGTCATCGTACGCCCACCTCCCACAGTTGTACCAACGTGCCGACCGGAGACCCTCCAGCAGTCGAGCTCGTAAAAAAACCCAGAAAGAAGGCCGCAGTTTATCTGTCTGTCAAAGGCGACAGCGGCGCGAAAAACAAACGCCGCCCGCGCCAGTTAAAAGGCCGCGCGGACATGTTGCGGGCAGGCTATAGTTTATTGTACATCGCTCCTACTGTTTATGAGCAGCGAGCACACATGCCAAGCTTTCCCACACTGAGGAACTCGGATCATGAGTGACTCAGGATGTCTGGTCGCGCACACACACACACACACACACACACACACACACACACACACACACACACACACACACACACACACACACACACACACACACACACACACACACACACATAACTCTGACCATTGGATGACTGTGGGACTTGAAAGGAAAAGGAATGAGCTCTGCAAAGCAAGGTGGGAGGAGAGAACCAACCCCAGGCCCGAACCTGAGGGTCTGACGGGGCCGGGCGGCAACAACAAGCGGGCAAAGTGTTCAAGACAAACTGTAAATATCCGCCGGCGGAGCGGCATTACTTTCTCCACCGCTGCGTAAGAAGACGCAAAGGAAGTGGATCCCTGATGAGACACTGCAGCTCTGTCATGTCAGTACCAGCCGCGGAGCACAAACAGACGCAGAAACCATGTCTGAAAATATCCAGTCACACATACAGGCATCCAGGATGTGGAGGGGGGGGTGCTTCCTCTTCCTGTTGCTCTTTCTGTTGGACCTTCCTGTCAGTTAGCATTAACTACTGACAGACCTTTGGGTGCCTTCCCGACTCATCCCCGAGCCTTTCTTCTTCTACTTTGGAGTATGATTCCTTACTGTAAAGTATTAATTCACATCCTGTCCACTTGGGTGGCCCGTGCAGAGGAGGCATTCTGGGTAGTCTCTGGAGCAGACGGCCTCCTTGGCAACGCAGAGACCGGCGGGTAAATCTGAGAGGAAAACATGAGGACCGCTCCGTCAGGTGTTCTCCTGCACTCTGCAGCTGAGCCGATGAGTGAGTGCCTACTGCAGTGGGCCGCAGGGGCTATCGAGTCTAATTGGATTTGTTTGGTCAATTAAAGGGGGGGGGCCGGAGGGGCTGTCGGCAGTGAAAGAAGAACAATATCTAGACATGATGGAAGGCGGTGGTGGAAAAAAGAATTATGATGATTTCCTTACTTTGTATAAAAGTAGCAAAACAAAATGTACCATTAACAGCAACTTATCTATTGGTTAGAGTCGTCCTTACACATTGGACGTGCATCTGTACTATACATGATATAATGTATGGTATTTGATTATTAGAATTGGTGCATTCATGAGATGGAGAAAGCTTGACTTTGATTTTTGGGTAAAACCTGCAAAGTAAAGCATAATTTACACCATGTATGGAAGTTTAATACAGCGTACAATTGAAATGAAGTAAAGTAAAGAAAACTCAGAATGATACAATACATGCACCGGTTTTCAGTTACTGTTCCAACACTATAGTCACAAAGTGCAAAACAGCTGGAAAAGAACATATTGTCCAAAAGTAGTGCACACTGTGTTTCAGTATGTTCTCACACCATGTATCAGTATCATATGATTATTGTGTGTGAGAGTGCAGTGAACAGGGAGAGAGATGAGGGAGGATCGCATCAAGCAAACACATAATCTCACTCTGCCGCCCGCCCGCTCCCAAAGTGCCCCGATCACAGGAAATGGGTGTAAAGGAATGACTCAGCTCACTTTGACCTCCCCCCTACTCCAGGGGTGCTTTAATTAGAAAAGCAAGCATTTTGTTAT
Organism: Liparis tanakae; assembly: GCA_036178185.1. Classification (NCBI taxonomy): domain Eukaryota; kingdom Metazoa; phylum Chordata; class Actinopteri; order Perciformes; family Liparidae; genus Liparis; species Liparis tanakae. The sequence goes on along the minus strand of CM070099.1, from coordinate 9,047,097 downwards.
TTCTTCATCTCCAAACCCAGCTTGCCTCTCTCTCTCTCTCTCTCTCTCTCTCTCTCTCTCTCTCTCTCTCTCTCTCTCTCTCTCCCCATACCTCTCAAAACAAGTGCATCCCAAGTTTGGTGATGACTCATAGCGTTCTCCTCCACCCATCACGCTTGTGCGCTCTCCCTCTTGGTCTTTCTCTCTTCGTAGTTCAACTGGCCTCGCTTCCCCCTTTGACACAGCGAGGTAAAAATAGACAAACTAACTAACTAACTAACAAACAAACAGCTGTCACACAGATGTGTGCCTTCATCGTTACTGATCAGGTGCGTCCCACACACAGGACACTCGCAAACGCATTCAAAACATCATGACTGTGGTAGCGTCAGGCTGAAACATTTATGTTTCCAAGGCTAAGAGACAACACACACACAAACACACGCACACGCGCATATTCGTTCACTCCATACTCATGCACGTACGCAAACACTCGCACGATGCTTCAAAGGATGGCGTGTCGTAAACAGAGGGACTGGGAAGGAGGAATGTGTTGTTCATTGGGGAATTCAGGGCCGGTGGGGAGAGGAAGGAGGGGCGGGGGCACGCTGACCTAATGTCCCTCCGAGCGGAGGCAGCGGAGGGAGCAGGCCCACCGAGCCGCTCTCTCTGCTGTGGTAACCTCCGCACGCCCATCGGTGCAGCCGAGAGCCCCTCGGACACGGGGGGCCGCAGATCACGGCCTGCTAATCTAAAGCAGACGGCGCACCGAGCTAACTCCACCCTGGCCTCCCGTTTATCCAATAAGCAGAGTCAGGTTACCATGTGATACGGACAACATGTGTGTGGGTGTGTGGGTGTGTGTGTGTGTGCACTCATGGAGCGGGAAGATGATATTTCTTCCTGTCCGCCATGTCAGTTTAATGCTAGTGTGTGTGATTTGTGACTTCAGTCACACCTCTCCTGATTGGAGTCAGCAGCATTGTATCTGCTTTGCGTGTCCAAGCATGAGTGTGTGTGTGTGTGTGTGTGTATGTGCATGTGTGTGTGTGGACAAAGGAGCCAGTGGGATGAGTGATAGAGCATGATTGAACTTAAGTTTACTCCCACTGATGAGGGTCACAGCCTCAGCTCAGCCGAGCTCACAGGGGAGTATATATAGAGCTGAAGCCTGGCCCCATTTCCCAGCATGCCTCTGTCCCACGGGCGTCTGTATCTGCACGGCTGTGTCCAAAACCATTCAACTAAATAGCGTGCCATAGTGCATGGCAGGGTTTAGTCCGCATTGTATAGAGGGCAATGAGGATCCAACAATGGGATCAATGGTGAGGAAACATGCGGATTCATATCCATTTTCTTTATACAATGAATCTCACCATGACTTCTCATGTAGGGCCCCAACTAACATTATTACAATTATTACAGATCTTCAACAAAACTGATTGTGTTGAGTTACAAACTCAACACAATCAGATCATCAAACTGTATCCAGTATACCGAAACATAAAGCAAAGAAAATCTGTGAATCCTCAAAAACGAGAAGCAGGAAGTGGATTTATTCAGCGTTTGTTTGCTTGGGAACTGACAAAAGGATTCAGAAAAGTAGTTACTGGTACATTTGTCTTGTTGAACCATTAAACATTTCATCAACTGATCACTTCAACTCTAACGTCATTTGAAAGGTGTCGCTCACAGGGACCAACCCTGAGGGTAATCTCTGTGGCTCTACGAAGCTTTAGCGTATCGTTCTGGTTTCAGCAAGCGGTGTTTCATTCATTTATATTCTTACATAAAAACTACCACAGCCCAGTATTTACTAATCATCCCCCCAAAAGTAAAACTCTTTCAAAACGGTTGTAATACACCTTAAATCCCCCGAGTTGGATGTAAAAAGAAGCAGCAGTTACACGCTCTCCTCAAAGCTCCCAGACTCCATCAACAGAAGCGGTGATTTAACCTCGCTGATCGTTGTAAAACCCACTTCATTTAGACAAAATAAAACTCACTTTCTACTGTTCCAACAATAACCATCTCTGGTTAGACAGTTTGAAAGAGAGACTGAATAAATAAACAGATATAAAAAGAAGTAACCGCTGTAACATTCTCACTGTTTACTCGCCCTGTTTTCCAGCGCGTTGTGACGTCGATGGTGACGCACCAAACGGCATACGCGTACTGGATATCTGTCAGAGTGGTTTGCCTATTTATAGCAGACTTTCCTGTGTTTAAAGAACCCACATAATAGAAGTGCTAATTTTTGCGGGAAACAAGGTTATAACTTAAATGAACGCACTGGATACGCTCCCAACCAGCAGAAAGAAAGGTTGAAGTCCCACATCTGGCTGAGAAGCAATTGGTGGAGAATAAAAACAGAGCTAACAATGAATGTATATGAAGGTCATCTGTCCACTTGGTTTGGAAGTATATTGTCACCTAGTAAACAAAACAAAAACATTTGATGCACATTTCAACAGAAATATTTTCTTTTAGAAAAGACTGTTGAGAGAAAACTCTCTGATAATCACATGAAGGAGAATAAGCTGCGGTTCAGGGGCCGCGTCTCCTCTGGGGGTCTTTGGGGCCAAAGTTGACTTTTCAGACCCCAGAGCCAGATCCTCTCCCCTGTTTATTGCCCAGGGACATGGTAGCTGTTTATAGGGGCAGATTTGTCCCTCCGTTTCCGCTGGGGCCGAGAGCTGAGGAGGAAGGAAACAGAGGGAGGTACCGTGAGAAGGAGCCAATTCAGAAGTGTAATTGGTACCTTTCCTTTTTTAGAAAAACGCTCTCTTACTTAGCGAGGTCCAGCAAATGAGTCAGACATGCTTTAGAAGCACACTCAGAGACTCTCACATGGTGTATCATACTATCCTTTGTAGTTTTCACTTTGAAGAGGGTTGGAGTTTCTTCTCTTTGTCTTTGATGCTCTGCGTATTAAACTATGAGGCTAGCTACTGGATATCTGCACGACTAAAAAGCCATCTGTGTGGAAATAAAGTGAGAGATCTTCATTTTGTGCATCTATTATCGTTTGTAGAGATTAGCGCTTCAGAATTTAAAATAAATGGCCAGCGGGCAGAGGTGTGTGGTCTTTCATTTTCCATTCTTTCACTCCCCTACATCTGGTTTCTTCCCCTATCGCTTGCATTGTTTAGTTCAGGCGATAACTCCAACAGGCTCAGGAGTCTTCAAAGAGCCAGCAGGGGGGTGTAACTTAAAAATAAGAGGGGGAAAGAGAGAAAAGGAGACACGGCGCAAGAGTTGACTCAGACTGTGATAAACATCTGGGCTTAAACTGCAGGTGTGAAGTGAGGGACTCGGCAGTGAAGGCAAGAGACAGGTGGAGAGGGGTTGAAAAAACCCTGTAAACTCACCGCAATCCTTTTGCTTTTTCAGCAGTTCATCCTTCGCACGGAACATCCAGAGTGAATGGGCATCATAATCATAATCAAACAATCGTGCAAAATAATTATTTTGTGAGATTTGACGTGTGGTTGTAGGATAGTTCTTATACTGCTATCTTTGTGGGGACCTGTTGCAGAAACTTGACCTCTCCTCCAGTCCCCACTTTAAAGAACGGTTTAATGTTGGTTATAATGCTCAGCATGGGAAAGTACAACATATGGAATAAAATAATGTAAACTATAACTATCACAAATCCTTTGCGGAAAAGGGAAACTCAAGACTACAAATGAATTCTTATAACATTTAAAATGGTTATTATATTGCTTCCGGACTTACTCAAATACATTCTAATGTGATTGAATAAAATAAGGCCCATAAAAATAAACACATGAAAGAAATAACAATAAAATGTATGTGTATTTAATTTGTATTTACTTGAGTTATTCAATCAGACTCCTCCTGACAACATTAACATTTTTCTTTAAGAATATTAAATAATTTAAGTAATACTTAACCTACAAAATGCCCATTTGTATATCAAGACATCAAGAAATGGAATAGCAGCCAGCTATTAAAATGTAAATGAACAAAAAAAAAGAATAATCACAAAAGTCATAAGTGGGAGTCGGAAGGTACGTTTGTTGATGTGTGAGTATGTGTGTGTACATGTGTGTGTACATGTGTGTGCACCTGGAGCAACAATGTTCAGGCAGCTGTGTGTTTGTGAAGCCGAGCTGAGCAGCAGCAGGACACCGGAGTGTTATTAAGGTCACAGTCAGCTTCGTCTGAGTCCACAGGAATAACACCGGCTCGCTTCAGCGCTCCAACGTGTAATGACCAGTTGTGGACACAGTAGTGGACATATAATTGCAAATGTCAGAGATGTTGGATGTTGTAATAAGGCCAAAACCAAAATAGCATTTCGGGACTGGCGGCGTGGCAAATCCGCTTACTTCGTCACTCTTCATGACCTTGTAGAAATGCCAAAAAGTGAAATAAAACAATGTTTCATGCATCATTACATGAAACAGAGCCTTTTCATTTTTCTTCTTTCTGCAGATAAAAGGAGACAAACCACAGACATATGGATGCAATTAAAGGGCCAATTATGTCAAAACTGACTTATTCGGACAGATGTAGTGCAACAACAGAACTATTTTTCCGGTTACTCATGCAGTTGTAAAAAACGGGTTTAGTGATAAAAGAACACCTGCTTGACCTTGAAATGCTGCAAGGCATCCATCTCCGCTTTTCCCTCTTGCGTAACGCTTGTACATGGTACGGTGGATTCAAGTACATAACCCCCCCCCCCCTTTTCTTTTCTTTTTTTTTCTCTACGGATGGAGCAGTTTCTGAGATGTGCTTCAGGAGGTGTCAGCAGTTTGTTTCAGTCCCATAAAAAAGAACGAGGGCTCGAGAGGAAGCAGCTGCTGAGAAAAGAACATCAGTTACAAAGACAAGCGTGCTTGGGTTTTGACTTTCCTCCGGGACTATGCCATTAACACTGCCATAGATTTATGAGCCTCTTGACATTCGTACTCTCTGTTTTTGACTCATATACGGGGAAAGTAAAGCAGGTGGAAGGGTAGACATTTTTCGAAACTCTCTTTTAATGATCTTGTCTCCTGATATAAAAAGTCATGTTTTGCTTGTTTGGGTCGGGTAATGATCCTGTTTTCTTTGAGGGGGGAAGAAAGAAAGAAAAAACACCTTTTAACATTCCAATGCATCTCACCTGCCAAGATAAGACAGTAGATATTGTGCCTCGGCACCATTAAAAATCAAGGCCTGGCAAGAGATCTGTGTGGCTCACTTTGAGAGGTGAGACAAGACGATTCAATTATGTTGATCATGTTTCATTCCACTTTGTTTATCTGCCTTTGGAGAGCACTTTCCTAAACAAGTGCGTCTCTATGTAGGCTCGCGGGAGGAAACATTCCTGTGCTTTCCAGAGAAACCCTGGGTAACACGACCAGCTTCGGAACAAGATAGCACAGATCACTGTCACCTTGTTAGCGAAGTGCACAAATCTTCCTCGCCGTAAATCTTATGTAAGGTATTCGCCGTTGATGTGCTCGAGCCGCGGCTGCGTGTGTCAGTGGGTTCAGTGTTTTTCATGTGTACAGTGTGTGTGTTTAATTTTCCATGCAGTCACTGCCCTTAAGTCTGAGACTCACCAACGGGTCTGGACCTGCTCGTCTCACTCCCAATACAGCCTCGTGGGCTGCCAGTAATCCCTTGAGTACTGAGGGAGATGGGTGGGGCTGGCAGGGTGGGGGAGGGCGAGGTGCTCGGAGAGAAACGAAGAAGAAGAAATTGTTGGTATGTGCATCTCGACAGGTAAAAAGGCAGTGTGAGCCAAGAATGGGGCTCGGCGTCTGGGAATCCCTGTGCTGGGTTAGGCGTCGGTGAAGCCCAGCCGGGCTCGCATGCTCTTCTTTTGCCGGTCCTCTTCCATCCAGAGTAAACAGGCCGCCGCCGTGTGCCCAGAAATAGACCACACACCTGGCACATGGCACGCTTTTACACTGGTAGATGTCTCTCTCTCTCTCTCTCTCTCTCTCTTGACATTGGATGCTGCTAAGAGCACAATTCTGGTTTTATAGAATGTGCTTAAAGCATGATGTGTGTTCTTGTGCATGCTGAGGGACGCCTACCCCCGCCATCAAAGGATAACAGGAGAGACATTTAAAGGGCGGTTTATACTGAAAACAAAACATTGTTTAAGTGTAGGAGATAATGTCCGTAGAGATGTTGGCCTTCTCTACACTATATTGGGACTATATCACTCGGCTTGTGTGACTCAAAGCGAATAACTATTTTCTTTCTTTCTCACAAACCAGCCGAGTATAGATGCACGTTACTTTCTGCATAGTAATATCATCAGCAAGTGTAGTTCTTCAGAAAGTATGATAGTTAGATAATTAACTATTGGTACCCATTATATAATGGAACTAGATCATACAAGCCAAGTACCTTATAGTTCCATTATGCTGGAGAGAATGCCGACATCTCTACGGCCAATAGCTCAGGAACTATATCACAACGAAACAATGGGAGAAGAGACCAAATATGGGCTTTTAATTCTGGGGTGTACTGTCACTTTAAGAAGAGCTGTGTAGGAGGTGTTGAAAGCCTAATAGTAATAGACATTTAATTTATGTTTTCATGTAATGAATAAGATTAAAACTGCTCACACGACACCCACAACATGCTTTCAGGTTGTTTGTGCTCATTTGGTCAAATGTTCTCGACAACTGCAACACACACACACACACACACACACACACACCTTCACAACACACCTGTCTGTAAACACCGTATGTGGTTTTATTTTTCTGAAAGAAATCTTCCACTCTGACGTGATAATTTAACATCAACTTTTATTTCAAATTGTTAAACATATGTACAAATGCAAATTTCAAATGGTAAGTGCACTATAACATTTTGGGTTGTTTCTTGAGTTGTGCAAAAAAAAAAGTTGCCCCTACTTTACTAGGACAAAACCAACAGCAAATGTGTGTATTGAGGTTCAACGGCTTCTTTAAAACCGACACCACATCCCCTGACCCTCACCCCCTGGAGAAAACCCGCTGGCTGTAAAACCTGAGAGGCAGGACAAGAAACACGTTGTCATCACTCTCACATCCCCTGATATTACTCATGCTCTCTGACAACATGGGAGGCTTCATAAGGACACACTGGCATAACAGCTACAAGAACAACAAAAAAAGTGGGTATAAATCACGTGGGTTGAAAAAACAAACAAAGAGTAAAGCGGTTTGTGTGAAGCATCAGGGGGAGTTTCCTCAGGTCGGACTGTCCCAAAGGTCGGCTGCTGGCCTTTTCAAAAACACCTGTGGTGTTATGGATCCAGGAAAAACCCCAATGACCGCTACTGGTTTCCATACTTTCAGCACCTTTAACTGGGACCTCATTAAGTAAATGATATGGAAATAACAAAAGTCCCGGACAATCATGAGTGAAAATGAAAGTTTTCTTCCATCAAGGTCACTTTGGTCCTCATGTCCTTTGGCATCCTTGATCCACCTTCCTTTTTTTTGGTGGTGGGGGTGTTTATAAATCACATGTATATACACTTCTTTACAGATCTGTCCCTCCAACAAATAAAGAAATTCATTTCAAGACAGATATTTGTACTAGTTTAAGGGGAAAGTATAGACACAAACTGATATCTTAAATATCTATATGAAGAGTTCCTGCAGTAGGCATGGTGGTAACCGCAAAGATCCCGATGACTTCAAATATTTTCGCTTCCCCTTTGCCTCCGTCACATGCTCCCCTCCCCCGTGCTCTCCAACACAGCTCTTGAGTGAGTGTTCGAGAGCGGCGGACGGAGCAGTGTGCCATGCCGTATTTTTAGCTACACTTGCAGGACTTCACAATCATATTAGACAGCTGCTCCACCTGAAAGTGAAAAATCAACAGTGATGTGATTAATGATCTTCCACGTTGGATGTTCCATAAACATGTCACCCCAGAATGAAGGCATAAATACCTTGTGCTGCCTGCCCACGTAGTAGAGGATTGGCAGAGGCTCCAGTGCCTGGGGAACACAGCACGGCTGGGCAGAGGCTCCTGGGTTGTGATGCTTGTACAGGGCCAAAATCTGTTGTTTACAATTATAGGAGGGGAAAGACATGGAAACGGAGAACTCTGCTTAGAATTCAGCAGCACGAGGTGAAAAGCAGCTGTAATAGACAGTTGATTTACGGGTTCCAGTTACGAGAGGGCTTTTTGCTAGAACCCAGGTATCAGTCACAAAGTCTTTGTACATGTCAATCAAAAGGTTGATATTCAGTGCATTAAACAAGCACATATAGCTGGAATCCATGTAGACGTATAGAGTAACGTGTACCTGGAAGTCTGGAAGTTTGTTGTAATCCAAGCTTCTCTTTGCTTTGTTTACGGTTCATAGCCAGGCCGACGACATTGCCCAGCACACGGATGCTGCTCTGCTCTAACACGGCGCTTACAGGCGATAACGCTGTCCCGACGTATACGTGGCGTTGCAGAAGTTTAGCACCCACCCTCCGGCGTCAGTCAAAGTCTATCCATTCAATATTTTCCACTTTTCCATGTTTAGGCCCCCCCCCCCCCCCCCCCCCCCCCGCCCCCGCAGAACGAAACTTTAGGATATCAGTCACGCAATTCCAGGATGCTTTATTTTATTGGTTACTGGATCAATCTTACCCAGATACAACAGAGAAGTTTATTTTCTGATTGGCTATTGTGTAGCGCATTTCTTTTTTTTGATTGGCTGATAAGTGGCACCTCACAGCAGAACTGAGGGAGCGCTTGATTCCTCCACGGTGAGAGCAGCGCGGCCAGTTCATGTTGGCGCTGCGGCACATTAAAACATTAAATAGCCGAGAGTTTTTTTCAGCGAGAGAAATACGATGTGTGGCGGGAGTGCGGGAGTTAAGACCGAAATGCGTGAGTCTCACGCTCAATGTGTGACACTTGAGAGCCCTGCAGATGTTCTAGCAATGTTTTGCGGCTTTAATTGAGGGGCCCGAGGTGTTCCCGGGACGGACAAGATATCTAATCTCTCTTGCATGTTTTGGATGTCTTAAGTAAGTCCTTCATGAGGGATCCCAATCAGATGCCTCGGCTGGCGCCTTACGACATGAAGGAGCAGTCACTCTTCTCCAAGGCAAAAGTCAGTGTGCTATATTATTGGTATTGTTTGGTATTCTTGTCTGTTTGTTTAATTAATTAATTAATTAATAGTATAGTCTAAAGAAATTCATACACTTTTGAGAAAATGACCAACTAATTGATGGTCAGTTCAGCGGTAACAACAAGCCGTGAGTCTAACGCAACACAGACTTCACCACGCCCCTGGTGGGTGAATCAAAACAGTCCTCAAGTTGCCAGAGGGGCAGAACATCAAGTTGTGAGAAAGCTTTAAGTCAGAGTTGCCGGACCTCACATGACTGTGGCTTATTCAGCCGTGAAATCAGATGCACTACTCGGAGGTGTTGCACCATACCTGAGAATATTTGTTTTCAGCATTCCAGATGTAGGTGCAGGACCCCATGCAGTAATTGGCGTTGTAGCCCGTGGGCTTATGTATCCACTTCCATCCTAGATCTTTCCTGAAGTCGATGTACAAGCTCCGTACGCAGCAGGTCTCCGTCTGGCTGCACATGAGAAAACAGGGGAACCATCTTGAATGAAACTGTGCGAGGACACGGTTTAAGAGATCGTTGCTGTCGAAGGTATATTTCCAGATAGTATTTCTTCATGGACTGCATTTAGTGACAGTGTGAGCTCCATGGTAGCTCTGACAGCCTGGAGTGGTGGCGTAGCAGCAGGGGGCGGGGCTTAGCAAAGGGTCAAGGCTGTCTGCCTTGAACGGCATCTCGGCCTTGTGTCAGTGGCATGAGGGGCGCATTGTAAAGTTCTTCGTCCTACTGAGGTTGAAAAGCGCTGTGCACACACAGTCATGTATCACACAGCTACGAGTTGCTGATTGGGGACGCCGCAGGAGCGTTTGAACTTTGCCGAATGGTCCAGTTGCTTCGAAATTGTAAATAAAATACCACAACAGCGTGATATTTTGCAGGATCGCTTACGCTGTGCAGGTGGTCGTTGTTTCCGTGGAGCGTTTTTTCCGCGAGGTGAGGTGGCTGCTGCTATTCTGAGGGATGGACATGGTCAGGATGTAGGGTGGTTGCTTTGTCATCTTTTGTAACATTCCTGTGTCTCCCCTACCAGTCTCGATGCCAGAGATGGTAAAGCTGAAGCTACTGTCGACACCTGACTGGCCGCATTCACAGAACAGCCGAAGTTGGAAACCCTGCTCATCCTCTGTTGAAACAGAAATGTACAACATTAGGAGATTGGAAACTGGCTGGTTCCTTTATCCGTGAAGACAAATATAGTCTGGAAATTGCCCGAGGTCATGGTACCAAATCAATAAACAAAGCTTCTATCTCACCAGTGCCTTTGAGCCAGTTCTGCAGGGTCTCAGTGACATCGAAGGACAGCCATTTGTCTTTTAATCGGTTGGTGATGAAGCGGGAAGCGAGGTAGCGGGGCGACGCCCCCAGACCCTGGTACAGCTCCACCCGCTGCTCAGACGCTATGTTGGTTTGCTTGATGAGCATCCGCAGCTCGGCGCTGGTCAGCAGGCGGTAATCCCCCACACTTTCCCGTATCTCCGAGATGTTGAAGAACATCGGGATTCTTTTGGAGGCCTTGGTGGTCCCAGTGTCGTTTTTCGCTGTGGGAATATGTGAGACAATGACTTATTAGGAGATTTCACACCAAAAAAATTGAACCAGCATTTATCTGTAGTTTTTAGGGACCATACAGCACCCGGAACAAAGCCCTTCAGATGGCTAAGTATTGTTCGACGCTACCCGCAATGATGGAAAGATGGAAAGATGGTAGTATTCTGCAGTTTTCTAAATTCTTATAAATCCTTGTACGGCTATGAGTTTGCATTTGGTTTTCTTTTTATATAACTAACTGATTGTATGGAACCAATATTAGAAGTGAAATATGACATATTGCACCTTTAAGTTCTAAACGTTTTTTTTTCGTCATTACACTACATTCATTTACTTTATTTTTCATTTACTTTCGCCTCAAAATATCAGCCCTGGGATGTTTTTGACCCTGATCTTCATAAACAAACTAACCCACAATTCCGCAGAAATACTTATAAAGTTGGGAAAAGCCAAAATCACAGTGTTACTCATTAAAATTAACCGCAGCCAAACATTCATCTGTTCCAGCTGCTGTAAAGTTGACCATAGAGAGCATTTGGTTTTCTTACAGTACTCCTGCCCATATTTCCAACACGTGTTCCCCCGAGCCGATCCGGCATCATGACAGCGGGAACATTCCCCCCGCCGAGGCTGATGGAAAACAGAGCCACGCTGCTGAAGGCTTTTGCGCCATAAATCGACCAGCGTTACATTGCTAAAGAATTACGTTGGACGGGAAAGATAAGCGGAGGATGGGAGGGAAGATGATCGAGTGAAATGCCGTGTAGGAGTAAGAAGAGGTGTAGAAGAAGGGGAGGAGGAGGAGGGGGGGTGTAAGAGAAAAACAGCAAAGTGAAGAATGCACTTGTGTGAATTTAACTCACAGTTGTGGAAGGGTGTGAGCGGGTGAGGGGGTGCAGAGAAATTGGAGATGTGTATCAATGGAGCCTGGGACCTGGCGGAGGCCCAACGCTTCCACTCTGCCTCAGCCTGCCAAAGCCGGGATTCTGAGCACTCAAAATCCAAGGAATTGCTCTTTGACAGGAGCGAGAACGCGGCCTATGCCGGGATCCTCCGTGTCAACGTATCACTTACACGATATCGCCATCTGTGTTGTTGCTCGGCTACTGGGGCCAAAGTGAAACTGAAAAAGAGAGCTGGCTTGTGCTGGTAACGGGGAAATGAGATGACATTCTGCCGGCCCCACCCGGAGCAAAGTCAAATGTTTGGTTGTGAGCGTCTCGGGGGAGGCCGACCGCCATCGATGCACCGAGCGACTCCTCCGAGGGAAAGTCACCGTCTTCGGCTCGTTTTGAGTGAAACCGAGATTAATGTGTGGCGGGTTGGAGAAGTGTTTACCGAACAGGAAATGAAGTCACTTCCCCTCAGAAGCACATTGGCTGCAGCTTCATCCTCACTTGTACTTTACAATCAACTCCCCTGTCACTGAGCTGCTCCATCTGATCAACAGAGTTTCTTCCCCAGGCCTCGCTCTTCCTGGTAGAGGGGTAAAAGACAGCAGCCTGGCCTGCGCACTAACATGGGTGTGTGGGGGGATTTGTGTGTTGAATCAGGGCCTATCCGCAGGTAAGCCAGGGGACAGCTGTTGTGACAGGCCGGGAGACAGCTCTGTAATTACCAGTGGGAGGAACCAGATTCCAGCAACAGGCTTTTAAATACCTGCCGGCTTCACCCACCTCGCCCTGTTCTACAGAGCACACCGTCCTGACGCCCGCCCGGTGCCACTCTTCATCGCAGGGCTGCCGCCCCTTATATACTCGGTAAAATCATTGGAGGGGAGATTGGCTGTCTTCCAAACTTGGATGGGTGTGCGTGTGTGTGTGTGTGTGTGTGTGTGTGTGTGTGTGGGGGGGGTCTCTCTCCGTTAACAAACTTGAACTTGTGTGGGATGTCACTGATCATTTACCGAAGGGAATCCAGCCGAATCCGCCACGCAATTACCACGACAGAGGCAAACGCTATCCCCTTTCTAAAGTGCTCACACATTGGGGAATCAGGAAAGTGTGAGTCGTCCAATAAAAAAGAAACACAAATTGAGGTGACGAATAGTGTTTGTTAATGAATATATAAAACATTAAAAAGTTGTTCTCCACTTGGCTTCTTGTTTAATGGCTCACACAGTCCTCAGTCTTTACAGTCTCACAGAAGCTGTATTGTCACCTACACCCTCTGCTCTATGTGTGTGTGTGTGTGTTTATAATTGCAAAACACTCGCTGGGCCAGCACACATCCACTCTTGGCACACTTGGCTTTCCCGGCGTGTTTTTCTCAAGGAGCCATGCTGAGGGTCAGGACAGTGGACGGGTGCTCTCTGGCATTCCACAGACGTAGGAAACACACGCTCCCCATGGGCAGCGCTCGCACCGGACCTGAGTCACCCGAGATCTCAGTGGCCATCGGCCTTGCCTTCCTTCCTGCCAAGCTGCCCCGTCACAAACACGCTGCAAACACACTGATAATAGGCTCAGGAAACACAGAGGAGAGAGAGAGAGAGAGAGAGAGAGAGAGAGAGAGAGAGAGAGAGAGAGAGAGAGAGAGAGAGATCTATGGGGAATCATGGGCGGAAAAGATATGGGAATTAAATGGAAAATGGTCAGAGAAAAAGAGATATGATGGAGGACAAGTGACAGGATAAGCAAGGGGAGAACCCAGTGCTCAAATTACAGGAAACCTGCAACCCCTGAGGGACAGAGAGAGAGAGAGAGAGAGAGAGAGAGAGAGAGAGGGGGAGAGAGAGAGATGTATTTCATGTCTTCTCTCATCAAATGTTTCCCTTGATTCTCTCCTGTTTTTTCTTTGGGTTCCATCTATGCAGAACAAAACTCGTGCCCCTTCATTTTGAAAGTGCCTTTCTTCTTCGTTTGGTCTGCACACTGCGGAGCACGGTCCATCCACTCAAGTCTCCCTTTTGAAGTGGTGGATAAAAGAGGGGCAGTGTGAATGCCTGCCTGGTAGGGTGAGCAGTATAGACATGTAGAGAACAATGGAGCAAAGAAACCAAAAGAAAGAAGAAGAAAAATATTTGTAAAAGTCTGTTTATCCTCACAGTTCTGGAGTCGTTGCTCCATATTAGCCATAAACCATTTGGCCAAACAAACTAATAAAGCAGTAAAACAGGGAAGGCGACGCGGCGGACCAGATGCAACACGTGGTCCTAACGTGGATCGCCTGTGATCTCTGAACTCCTGAAGATGTTGGCCGGAGATCAGAAGGGTTTACACACACACGGAGATCGGAGTTGCCCCCCCCCCCCCCCCCTCAGGCTAATTAATTTAGACTGAAGTTGCTAAATGTGTTTGTGTTGAGGTCTGTATATGCAGGATTTCAACACAGTGGCCACAGATAAATGTTTCCTTTGAACACTTCTGCAACCCACAGGATGTCTTGGGATTTTTTTGCAGTAAAGAAAACGTCGCAATGCATTTCACAACAGCCTTTTTTAAGCAAAAACACACAATGCCACGTGGTGAGACGGTGGGTTAGGTTTAGAGGACAAAACTACCTGGTCAAAGTTAGAAAAAGAGATGATGTTTGTGTAAGAATAATAATGTTAAACAACGTAACGAAGCAGAAACAACATAGCTGGTGTAAATAATCAGCCAATCGTAACCCTGACGAGCGGAAAGTCAACGGCTTCTTCTGATCTCAGACGGGATGCGAACAGCGGTCGACTGGGTGAAAGTCCTGTGTTTGACCAAATCAACAGCTCTCCAATCTGCCCTTCAGCGGACTTTCTTGCTTTTTTCTTTAAGAAAGGGTCAATTGATATACTTTGACTCCTGTTCTGCGAGTCGCCAAAATAAACAACGTCAAAAGTTTGTGAGTCTACAAAATGTCAACGTGAAATATCATCTTTGAGAGACAAAAGGCCTCTGACCGCAAATATTCATGTGAGATCTGAAGAACAAACAATTTTCCAAATCTAAACGATCTTCTCTAGGGTGTTGCTTCTGTGTGTGTGTGTGTGTGTGTGTGTGTGTGTGTGTGTGTGTGTGTGTGTGTGTTACAAGTGCCTGTAAATGTAGGAGCATAAATCATAGCCGTACTCTTACTAGACATTCTTAGGGCTGCAGTAAAACCATCAGCGATCCCCCCTCATTCTTGACAAGGTATCTGGTACTCACAGGTCATGTTGAACTTGTGCAGCACCTTGGAGAAGTACTCCTCCTCCTCCTGTTTCGTGGAGATATCCGTCAGGACCTCGGTCTGCTGCTCCCTCAGCATCTCCTTGGTGCTGTTGTACAGGGACAGCAGGGTGTTCGGGATCTCCTCCTCGTCTCCCGCCTGATCCGGCTCGGGCTCTTTCGGCAGGCGCAGCTTGCTGAGGATCTGACTCCTGATGGCCTCGATGCGCTTCTTCTTCACCATCTCCAGGTCCAGCGTCTTACACGTGGACATGCCGCTCACGTTGCCCAGCGTGTACACGGCCACGAGGGCCAAGAATGCCAGCTTCATGGTGCCGACCCGACCGCCTGCGACTGCTCGCGCACTCTGGTTCTCAGCGAATCCTCCCTCCCCTTTTTCACTCGCCTCTGGAAGGTGTGTGTGTGTGGGGGGTGTGAGTGACGCGAGGTGTTTACACACCAGCAGAACAAATAAAGCAGTGTGGAAAGTCCAGAGACTTCAGGACTACTGGTGCCACCTCTGTCGCTGCTGCTGGAGAAACAACAACACTTGTGTCTCCTTGGAGTGGATGAAGGCAGAGAATCCCCCAGTGGGTGGACAGACGTCTAGTGACTCAGCCGCACAGGTAACGCGATGACGTCCCAGACGCTGAAATGAGGCCCGCAGTGGAGCTGTCAAAGTCAAACTGAGGCCCACACGGACAGCAACACCCAGAGACTCAGGAAACCCTCAACGAGTCCACGGTCCACCAACCCCCTCCGAGTCCCGTCTCACTTGGAGCAGAGTATTTTAATCATCCACGCGTCTCCTCTTTACAGCAGAGCGAATGTGAGGGGAAATATAATAATAAAAGAAGAGGTACTCTAGGTACTTAATATCAGAGTCTGGGGCGTTTCAGCTGACACTGCTTCCGGTCCTCCTCGACTCACAGGGTTTCTTCAACGATCACGCAGGGCTGGCCGGCACATGGACGTGATGTCGAGCTGGCCCTCTCTGAATGGTGCGAGGGAAGAGGAAAAAAAGCAAGGATTACTTTGCGTGCTTAAAGTGAAGAAAAACAACAACGAAACAGCCTATTTTGAAGTTTTGATCGGATGACCCCAGGGGCTTAGAGCCCCCCTCCCCCCTCTTCCCCTCTCCCACCCCCACCGGGAGGTGATCAAATATCCTCGGCGCAGGGAAAAGAAAGTCAAAACCCAGGATCTAGAAATCTTACTGAGAGTCAAGCCATCAAGACAATGTCCCCGCAGGACTACCTCTTTTTAAGCAAAAACAACATGTGATCTCTACACAGCTGCAGTTCACCAGAAAATGCTTTCAACTTCGCACACACACACACACACACACACACACACACACACACACACACACACACACACACACACACGCAGGGCAACTACAACTGTGTCTTTACTCTAAAACACAATAATGTTATATCAAGCCTGAGAAGAGAGCAGCTTGAGCCCGGTCCTCTTGTAAGTTGGACACACCTTCTCTTTCCCTGAGCATCTACCATCCACAGCAGCAGCAGCAGCAGCAGCGGTCCCGTCCCTCACACTGGTCTGAGAGTCGCCTTATCCATCCACCGGTGTTGCCTCCTTTTATGCCCTTTGCAGCTCCTTCCCACCTTCTGAGTCTCCTCTGACAAGACTCCCCTATTCGCACCTCTATTTAACTCCCTGTCTCTCTCTCTCTCTCTCTCTCTCTCTCTCTCTCTCTCTCCTTGCTTGTCAGAGCTTGCTGGTGACAAAGTGATTTTTGGGAGCTCAGCTAACTTCTCTTGTACTCCCTCGCTCTGCCTCTCTCTCTCTCTCTCTCCCTCTCTCTCTAACTCTTCTTTTTTAACTTTTGGTTCCTGTTACTCGTCTAATAGAGCGAGGAGCTCTCCGCCCAGGAAATGAGGGTAACGGCCTCAGCGTCGAACATCTGCTGTGCAACAGAGCTCTCTGCCTGTCTTGTGCTCACATCAGGAAGCCAGGAGCCGAACACCCTCAATATGAGGGCGCCGGCTCTCTCACATCCTCCGGCCTGTCTGCCCTGCATGGCACCGGCGGTGTCCCGCCAACCGACCGTCACATTTACCTGGTGGCTGTGAAGGGCCCGCCGCCTGCCAGGCCGGGATACGTGCCACATGGGGCCGGCGTGTCTAAAAGTAGAATTTGGAGAGGGATGGCGATGCCAACAGGGCTGGACTGTGCGGCCACGGTCCTACGTATGGGTGTCTTTTTAGCGGCTTTTCAGTGGAGATTGTGTATTTTCAAAAGGAGCGCTAGACTAAAACAGTATGGTTTGGATGGTTTTGGTTCTGTCTGAGGGAGGATTTAACAGGGAAGTAAAAACAGTAAATGGGCCGATAGTATTTAGGCTTTGGTGGGGGGTTTTCATCAGGATTTGCCTGACAGTGTTTCCCCTGGTTGTTTATTGTCTTCCATTCACTGCGACAGTTATGAAGAATGAGCTATTCATCAAAACACTGCCGTGACATTTAGCAAAGGGAAACTCAAGACAGAAATCCCCTAAAATACAAACAATGATAACAGAACACGGTGTTCGCTCAAACAAAGACACCGATCAGCGCGTCCCTTAGTGCCAACAGCACTGTCTCGTATTACCTTTAATAATACCAGAGTGAGACTATTATGAGTGAGGCTTTCAACCATCAAAAACTATTACCGTCTTGTGTGTGTTGGTCGGTGGGTGGGTGCCGCCGCCTGGAGGCCAAAGACGATACACCCTTTGAAAGCGTTCTGATGAGCTCAACTTTGAGTCAACTTCAAGTCTTTTTCCAGCAAGGCCGAAATCCTCCGCAGTGGCAGGCATCAGTCAGGTGTCAGGACAGTGGAATAAGTTCATCTATGGAGGTTAAAACAGTATGCCTGTGTTGAGCAACCAGGTTAAACTTTATTTAGAAATGTGCTTTATTTAAATACTTCCACTAAGAAAGTTATTAGTTATTATTTAAACAAAAGGTAACAAATATGCAGTCTTTACTAATTGTAAGGGCTACTTTAAAAGGTAATCGTCTGCAATAATGAATTACTATTGTTTTCTACTTTTTTGTGGCATCTGCAGAGCACTGACTGACACTGACAAGTGTTTGTGCCTAAATTATTTTGTTCCTCTCAGACTGCCTTGAGATGTCAGACTTCTCAGACTGTGGATGGCACTCCTGTTACAACTACATGCACTGGCAGCTCATGGCACCTACATAAAAGGAGAGGACTAATGGAGAAATTATTCAAGTTTTGATTACTAGTTTAACATTATAATAAAAAGTTAATTCATTTTCATTATTTTAGCCGATTGTTGTAAATGACTATAATAAGTAATTATTTGGAAAGAGTATATTTTGAGCCCTTTTGTTTCAAAACAAGCACAATCATACATAAATTAAAAAGAAACAACAACAACATAATAAAATAAAATAATATATATGATTCACCTGTATTGTGTGAGTTTGTGTGTGTGTGTGTGTGTGTGTGTGTGTGTGTGTCCGGCCTCCGGCCCCCCCCTTTAATTGACCAAACAAATCCAATTAGACTCGATAGCCCCTGCGGCCCACTGCAGTAGGCACTCACTCATCGGCTCAGCTGCAGAGTGCAGGAGAACACCTGACGGAGCGGTCCTCATGTTTTCCTCTCAGATTTACCCGCCGGTCTCTGCGTTGCCAAGGAGGCCGTCTGCTCCAGAGACTACCCAGAATGCCTCCTCTGCACGGGCCACCCAAGTGGACAGGATGTGAATTAATACTTTACAGTAAGGAATCATACTCCAAAGTAGAAGAAGAAAGGCTCGGGGATGAGTCGGGAAGGCACCCAAAGGTCTGTCAGTAGTTAATGCTAACTGACAGGAAGGTCCAACAGAAAGAGCAACAGGAAGAGGAAGCACCCCCCCCCCCCACTCCACATCCTGGATGCCTGTATGTGTGACTGGATATTTTCAGACATGGTTTCTGCGTCTGTTTGTGCTCCGCGGCTGGTACTGACATGACAGAGCTGCAGTGTCTCATCAGGGATCCACTTCCTTTGCGTCTTCTTACGCAGCGGTGGAGAAAGTAATGCCGCTCCGCCGGCGGATATTTACAGTTTGTCTTGAACACTTTGCCCGCTTGTTGTTGCCGCCCGGCCCCGTCAGACCCTCAGGTTCGGGCCTGGGGTTGGTTCTCTCCTCCCACCTTGCTTTGCAGAGCTCATTCCTTTTCCTTTCAAGTCCCACAGTCATCCAATGGTCAGAGTTGTGTGTGTGTGTGTGTGTGTGTGTGTGTGTGTGTGTGTGTGTGTGTGTGTGTGTGTGTGTGTGTGTGTGTGTGTGTGTGTGTGTGTGTGTGTGTGGGTGTGTGTGTGTGTGTGGGTGTGTGGGTGTGTGTGAGTGTGTGTGTGTGTGTGTGTGTGTGTGTGTGTGTGTGTGTGTGTGTGTGTGTGTGTGTGTGTGTGTGTGTGTGTGTGTGTGTGTGTGTGTGTGTTACACAGCGTCTGCTAAATGACATGTAATGGTTCCAGGAGCTCATCCTGGCTGCTTGGTTAGACCAACCTCGCCTGCTTAAGTAACCAAGCTGCCTTCAATTAACTAATCACCATGCTGTGTATCTACCCCGGTTCCTCATCCACCCATTGCTCTCTCAGCTGACCTGGTGGCTAATCTTTTGTCGAAGGTCCAACCGAATTGTTTGCTTTACCTCTGACCCTGTCGTTCTTGTTCTCAGTCATCCGTCCTCCCGGTTCCCGGTTCCCCAGTCCGCCTCCTGTTCCCTGCACGGACTCCCTGGATTTCCCCGCCATTCCCCGACTGCTGCTCCGTTGCCGTTTCCCTTACAATAAACAATTCCCCCATTCAACTCCCTGCTCTGCGTTTAGTCAGACACTTCAACTTGTGCAAACTGGCAGTGAATCTTTCCGGGTAACTACTGTTGACTGGCTGCTGACGACGGTGGAAACAATTAAGCGTGTGGGTGGGTGGTGTATTCAGGTGACGGAGAACAGAGGAAAATCTGAGGGCAACTTGTGGATGGATGGAAATTTGTAATAAGCCCGGGGAATTTGTAAATCGTGGTCGAGTAAGAGCAGAGAGGAGTCATCAGCGACATGCACGTGTAAGTGGAAAGCGTTAAGATATCAGTCCTCTTCAGTTATAATTTGTATTTGAGTAAACTGATGTATTATGCTGCTATCTTTCAGATTTGCATAGTTCCAAAAACTATAGTTCTTCTGGGTTAACCAAAGTAAAAGTACGCATGACACTCATGATGATCCATGATGACACATATCTTGAGTAACCAGGCCATCATTCTTGGGAAAGAGACATTGCTGTTGAGTTCCTCCAATTTATTTGTTGGACACTTAATATGGCAAATATAAATACATATAACACTAAAAGTAGGAGGACAAGACACAAATATTTTTGGGAAATGGGGGGGGGGGGGGGGGAGGATTGTTTTTAAAACGACCGTCAGCCCACAGTCTGCGCGCGCGTTGTAACTGCGCAGCCAGCTTTGTGAATTGCTGAACCACCCAACCGAAGAGGGTTGCCAAGGGGACGACGCACCGGGACGAGGACACGGCGGGAGAGGGGCAGATCCAGCAGCAGCAGCAGGGACGGTGCACCAAACCCACCCTGTGTATCGAGTCCCAGGAAACATGTAGCTTTGCGGACTTTCGATGGACACATCCGCAGACTCGCTGCGGACCTGTCGACGAGGAAGAGACTCGTTTAGATTCTGCGCAGGTGAGCGCGCCTCTCGTGCACACTTCTTGAAACTGTAGTTACTAGTGCGCGTGAAATGTTTTCTTGAAATTCTCTCTTTGGTGTCTCCGGTTATGAAAATAAAAATTCAATTTAATTGAACCAATTGTGCACAACCCAAAGAAAATAGACATGCGCACTAATGTCATTTTATTATTTGGGGGATTCCGTTCCCTTTTCACGGTGTTTTCTCTCCTGACTATAAGGTTCCAGCCGCTGACCCCGCCAATGGAGAAATATGAAAAGCTGGCCAAAATCGGCGAGGGCTCGTACGGCGTGGTGTTCAAGTGCAGACACAGGGACACGGGCCAGATCGTGGCCATCAAGAAGTTCGTGGAATCCGAAGACGACCCCGTCATCAAGAAGATTGCATTGCGAGAAATCCGCATGCTGAAGGTGAGAGCAGACTGCTGTCGTCACCACAGCAGTATCGAGTATTGGGCCCCGCATCTAACACCGTGGAGCGCGCACTGTGCAGGTGCACGGGTGCGATCTTTTGTGACTTTGTGAGGTCATGCAGGTATTAGCCTGCACACATAATGTATAGGCATGTTATAGAGCTTTACAGACATTTCAACTTTTGGAAAACACACTTTAAAAACAAATGGAATGAAAGCAAAGCGTCAACTTGTATACCAATTTAGAAGCAATGTGGAAGACGAACATTTAAAAAAAAGACCAAAACAACATTAGTTGGCAGGCTTTAGGTCCTCTGTGGATTTATTGAAGTATTTAGTCCAACTTGTCGTGTCTGTCGGCCCGCAGCAGCTGAAACACGTGAATTTGGTCAACCTGCTGGAGGTCTTCAGGAGGAAAAGACGGCTCCACTTGGTGTTCGAGTTCTGTGAGCAGACAGTCCTCAATGAGTTGGACAAACACCCTCGAGGGTAGGTGGGGGTGGGGGGGGAAACACCACAGCCATGTGAGACCGAGTTGTTCTGGATGACATCAGTGAGATGTTGGAGATGCTGAAGGCCGCATACGGAGAAAGCTGAAGACAATCCTTCCCTCTCTGCTTTTTAAGAATCCAGTACCTCTTTTTAAACATTCATGACACAATTGCAGTGGTGGATTTTACGTTCCTCTAACGTAAACCCACTTTCGAGGCACTTGTACTTAAGTCGAGTACATTTACCCTTTTATGCTACTTTGTACTTCACTGCATTTTAAATTGTACTTTTACTCCATTGCCTTTATTTGATAGTCAGGTACAAGTCACTTTTCAAAACACAGCGACACAAAAGTTACTTTTTAAATGTTAATTAGCTGATAATACTCCCTTTAACTTAAAGTCACGGTGTGTAGCATTTGGGGACATTTAGCGGTGAGGTCGACGATCGCAACCCACTGAATAGTTTCTGGTCCTGGAGTATTTCTATATTGTTGTACGCTTACTTCAGTAAAGGATCCGATTGCACTGCAACAGTGGGCTTCTCTGTACAGCTAACCGTAGAACTCACTTGTATCCATTAGGAGTACTGATTATGAGAGGAGGGCAGTAAAAAATAAACAGGCTGGAGAGAGATCTGAGAAAACAGTGTTGGCAGTGAAGAGGGAGCGAGGGAGGGATGGCCGGGGCTTAAGCTAAATATTTAGGGGAAATGCTTCTTTTTATTCCATCTGTCGAGCAGTCATCAGGTGCATCTAAAGTCACAAGAGGAGACTTTCAGTCTGTGTGACGTGGAGTCACACGGCAAGCCCAATCCCCAATGGCCAGCTGCTATCGGACCGCGTTCCCCACCGGCAGAAACTCTAGCTGCTCCTGAAAACAAAGGCGCTGTTGCTGTTGGGGATAAGCCTAAGGTTACCCGGGTGACATGACGCGCTGTGTAAAGCACCACTTCAGTTTTTTCCTAAATAATAGACAAGGAAAACACGACCAGTAAAAGGTTTTAGTTTTGTTCCTCTTACAACGTCTAATAATCGTTTTGTGTGTCTTCCCCTGCAGGGTCCAGGAGGCTCAGCTGAAAAGTATCGTGTGGCAGACACTGCAAGCCGTCAACTTTTGCCACAAGCACAACGTCGGTATCATTTGAATTTGGATCTGGGTTTTTTAGTATTTAGTGTTTGATTTTGATTGTTTTCCAGGACTGCACTAGAACAATACTTAGACATTGGACACATTGTTTCTGTTTTCTCTCTCCAAGCCGGTCCTGCAGTGACACGTTCATAGTGTGTCAGCGCTTTAAAAGCTCAGGGACAAAGTCCACAACCTCACAGCCCAACTGACTGGAGAAGGCATTTTGTTTTTACAGAATTTAAAAATGAATACTGGATTTTGCTCACCATATACAAATGACTACAGCAACAAATAACTCATTGTGCATCTGATTATATTTTAATCTATTAACATATGCTTCTTTTTTTTCATTCAGTTTTACTGTTGAATATTCTTTTATTTTTCCCAAACATATCTAAAAACACACACACACACACACATCTTGCAATCTTTTACTGACTTTATCTAGTTTTATTTCAAATGTTATAAAATAACAATTACTAATTAAATGAACAGTAAACAAATGCAGCAAATTCTAAATAAAGTAAATAAATAAATATATATTCAACACGGCTTAGGCAGAAAAATTAACCGATATTAAAGGTCCTATGAATAATCATCTCATTAAATTGATATAGTAAGCATCACAGTCTCAGGTAGGTCAAGTCCCGTTCCTCATCAGCTAAAAAAACTAAATTGATTCACACCTTGTTTCATTTCTTTATCTAAAACATTCCACAGATTCACCCCACAAACACATGCAACATGTGACCCCCCCCCCCCCTCCCTCCCTCCTCCAAAAGGAGTAATTTAAGTCTCAGTGGCTCCAATACAGTGTTGGGTTTCAATATTGAAATGTGCACAGCTTTCTGATCTCTTGCTATTGTTCCTCTTGGTCCCTTCTTCCTCCGTCAGCCTCAATACAAGCCTCTCTCTCTTCGTCACTAAGAGACTGTATCACGTTGCCAACATCCTTAATGCCGAGCATTTGTGTTGCAGTGCATCCACCGCGACGTAAAGCCAGAGAACATCCTCCTCACCAAAACCGGAGTCATCAAGCTCTGTGACTTCGGCTTCGCCCGCATTCTGAGTAGGTCGACCCAGCGAGCGAGTGCATTTCTTGTGAATCTGCTTCTGATGACTTATTCAACACGGGAGATGAATGGCCTCTTCACTTTCAATGTCCCAATGACCGCATTGCATAGGAGGGCCGTGTCTCTGTTTCCCTTCCGGCCTTAGGTTTCTGGTGTTATGTTCCCATACATCAGCATGCAGAATGCCTTGTAATCCCTTCCTCTACAACCTCTGTGTTCCTTGGTGTTTTATTAGTCAGTGGCTAAGTGCACGCGTGTCCCGACATGTCTTCTCCATCTGCATACTCAGCAGGACCAGAAGATGACTACACAGACTACGTGGCGACCCGCTGGTACCGGGCCCCCGAGTTGCTGGTGGGGGATACTCAGTACGGGCCCCCGGTGGACGTGTGGGCTCTGGGCTGTGTGTTTGCCGAGCTGCTCCACGGGAACCCGCTGTGGCCCGGGAAGTCTGACGTTGACCAGCTCTACCTCATCCGAAAAACTCTAGGTACACTGAGGGGCCACATTATACAACAGTGTTGGTTTGCTTTCACACATTTTAAAGAAACTGCACAAGTTAGCTTGAAAGCAGACGTTTAAAGCGGCCTCTATGCGGTCATTTGCCCGTTAACAGCTTTCTAAAATCTAACGGGCACCCGGTCCAGAGTTTGTGTGAACTCAATCCAACGGGTATGAAAGCAACCTGAAGAAATGTTTAGTGAACAGGGAAGCTGGACTTTGTATTTCTTCTTTCTTCTTGTGGGTTTGTTGAACCAGAATAGAAAGCAGGTTTTGGCATTTTCTGTAAGGAGAAAGTTAGTTATACATTTACACACGGTTTCTTTTGAGTCTTACGGTTTGTAATAATTCAGTGTTCCCACGTGTGGTTCCCCCCTTGCACAAAGACGCTGAACACAGGAAGTAGTCGACCGGGCTTTATTATCTGGTGCAGTGCGGTGGTGGTAGTGAGCTCTCGGCCTCTCGGCCTCTCCCCTGGGCGCCCCAGCTGCGTCCGCTGGTCTGCCTGGGTGATTGCGGCGTCGGTCCGTTGCTCCGACAGAGTCCATCCATCTCCAAACAAAATACAATTACCCACAGCTGAGGCCAATTAGGCCTCCAGCTGTTACCGTTCCCTGAGCACACGGCCCTCTGCAGCTGAGCCCGACCACGCCCCGCCACCATTTACCAGACACACAGATGTTTTTAGAAATTTCGAAGTTTCCCTCACAGAGATTGAAAACGGCCGACCAATGCGTTTTACAGAAGATATAGAAATACAATTTAAAGTATATGCAATTAAAGGCTTAAACTCCCCAAATATCAGCAGGGATAAATAACATTTTGAATATCAAATGAATGCTTGAAGTGACGGTAAACTATTTTCTACCAGTCCCACTTTTTAAAAGCTCTCCTCTGACCTCAGGCGACCTGATCCCTCGTCACCAGCAGGTCTTCCGCTCCAACGTTTTCTTCAGTGGAGTCAGTATTCCTGAACCCGACACGACGGTACGAACCCGGCTGCCTCATGTTCTTGACAGAGGTGATGAATTGTGGTTGATGTTCCTGATTCCCCTTTTTATTTTGTTTCTCCCAGGAACCTTTGGAAAAGCGCTTCCATGGCGTGTCGCCTCACGCCCTCCACGTAATGAAGGTACGTTTATGGGTGACGGAGCCTGGCTCGTATATACGGCGCATGGCCGATGACGCCGTCTAGATCTATGCGTCTTTGTGTGAGCAGGCATGCCTAGTGATGGACCCCTCGCTCCGGCTGTCCTGTGAAGAGCTGCTGGAGATGCCGTACTTCCAGGAGGAAGGAGCCAACTGGGGCCGCGAGAGTGATCGCCCGGGGCGACGACACGACAAGGGCTCCCGCCGCAGACACCCGGGGGTAAGCGATCAGAAAGACAGTTCTTACTTTTACCACCAAGCTTCCCAATGAAGCGTCATCTCACCCAGTTTCTCTCTCTCTCTCATCCTCCCTTTAGGCTCAGTACCTGCCTCAGTTACCAAACAGCAACATCTCACCAGCACCGGATGTTAAGAAACAGGTGAAGCATAAATATCACCTGCCTAATATTTAACAAAGCAGAGAGGGAGATGTGGACTTCATTTGAATAATATTGTTGGTGTGATGGTGGAAAAGTGTATGTGAACTCGTCTAGTTTACAGCTGCAGGTACAGCACAACACACTTTTAGTAGGAAAAATAATACAGTGTGAGGTATTTGTCTTTATAAAATGATATTATTTCATGAAAGTCACCAGTATGCTACTGTCTTTGTGTGTGTTGCAGTCATTGACAATAACCAAACAGGTTGATATTGGCTACAATGTTGGGATGAAGCCATTGAATAAGAGTCAACACCAATCCTCTTGTTTATTTACTACTACTTTTTATTTAAAAAATCCAGAATTAACACATATTTGTTAGTTTAAAGTAAACATGAGTTCAAGTTGTTATCATTTGTCATCCACCCCCCCTCAAAAAAGTGAGGAAACCTAATAAAGAAATGGCCCAAAACATGTATGAAGGAGCTGTTGGAAGATCAAGATGTGTGTTTTCTCTTTTCGGTCGCTCTCCACTTCAGAGGAAGAGAAATTGTAACTAAATGGTCTATGCTGAATTTTTATTGACTTACTTACACACAAAATATCTTTTCAAAACAATAGCTGTAAGTTGTATTAGTTAAAATTCACTCAGATTCTCAAAGGAATCAATATTCCAATATTCCAAATATGTCACTGAGAGGCCACTTTCATCCGCAAACCTGCCTGCAAATTAATAATAATTGGATTAATACATTTGACTCAAACTTTTATGCCTGTGTAACGTCAGGCACGTGCACAGACATTTTGGGGGGCAGGTGCTCAAACCAAAAAAGAGGGCACTCGATGCCCAAAAAATGTTTTGACCAAGTTGAAGCATAAGCAGCAATACACTGATGATGCAATACATCCTCGGCCTGCGTTTCCTCTGGGCAGCTCAAACCGCTAGCTTACATTTTCTTTATCAATAAAGAAAGCACCGCGGATCACGTCCGGGGGCGAAATTCTCACAAGTACTCAAATAAATGCCCCGTCGGATATTAAAAAACACATTTGGGGACCGAGTAACTTTTATTCCTAAATACTGATGAATAAAAAAAAATTGTCTCCAGCAAAAAGGGCACATTACTCATCCAGGGCAAAGGGGCTGGTGCTTGAGCACCACTAGGGCTCTATCTGCGCACGTGCCTGTGTAACGTTACAAAGATAAAATGCCTGATAAACTGATTCCACCTCATTGCAGAATAATGTGTACGGATAATATGTCTACAATTACAATTGTATGTTACTGTCCTGTGACATGTCATCATGACGGATGTTTAATGTCTCATTGCGACAACACATTTCCTTGTGACAACCAGCGAGCTTCATGTGAAGCAGCTGAAGGCTTCGGTCTCCACAGATAACACAGTGGTGCTTTCGGGGACCTCGTCTAGTGCTTATGACAGTGGGACACATTTAAAGATAACCTCTATCAGAGCCTACATGACAGTCCTTTTCCCTGCAGTCTCCGCACCATCTGTGCAGAAACCCAAAGAACTCCCCCATTTCAGCTTGTGTTCTGTGAGGTAACTGATCAGCTGATGCCACCCTTACAAAGTGATTTGTATTCAACTAGTCCGCTGAGTTCAGACAAAAACAGACTGGTCGCTCCTCATCTGCATCGTCAGCGGTTGATTTTCTTTTACCTCGTTCCAAACGTCATAAGGAACTTGGACGTTGGGATTGCGCAAGTGTAACCTGTTAATGCATCAACTGTTGTAGAGTCTGTTAACTGTTGAACAAGTGCCCTCTTGTGGCGAAAAGGGCCACATGACGGAGGAAAAGAGTGCAACTTGGCTTTTACTGCATCAAAGTGGTGTGGGTTGATAGCATCTCTGAACGTGGTTTTGTCTGGCGAGCAGTCGTGGTTCAGACCTCAGTGGGCCCAGTGGCCAGGACACTTTGGCAGCGGGACGGATGACCACTCCCACTTTTTCTGGGAGGCAACTGCAGACTTAAAGGCTTTGAATCCTGGGTCGGTTCCACTCCCCACAGCCACCCACACTGGTTTGATGACATTCGTGCCCAACAGCCCTTGGTGGGGGACCCATACAGTCATCATATGACTCAACACTTTGGAATCCAGCATTATTTAACCTGCATAGGAAATCTGCAGGTCATTTGCTGCTTTCAATTTTAACTAGTTTCTTTTCTTGCACCAGTTTTCATTTATTTTCATTTCCAGATTCTTAAAATTAGTCTTTAAAAAGGTTCTGTTAAACAGTGAGCCTACATCCAAAATAAAGGGATTGAGTTCCTCCTACCTTGACCTCACCGCTGGACATCCCCCGACCAAAGGAGGGCTTTAAAGAGGACTCTGCATCCAGACCCCTGTCCAATCGCCCTACAGTGGCCGGTTTGGGTTTGGTCTCATCGAACATGCCCAACCTGTCCACATGAAGATAGATGGGCTGTCCCTGGTCGCTCCAACGTGGGGGGACTCGTGTCTGGGCTGGTCAGGTACAGCTTTGGGCTGCAACCATGTGAAGCAGCTCAGTGAGAGTTTGGTCCTTCCACTGGCAAGGAGCTGCCGTGTAGACATTATGACGTCTATATGTTGTGGCAGCACACAATTCTAAACATGTTATTCACCACCATCTCTCTCATCAGCCCAGTATTCTTTCTTCAACTTTTACATTTCTACGCGCCCTTTCTTCAGAGAACCAGCTTGCAGGCCGAGTGTCATCTGGTCTCAGAGTGTGCTGCAATCCGCCACTACAGCACGACATCGGGAATACATGATTTGTTTCCTTGAGCCCTAAGAAGACCTATTATCCTAGTTTCCCAATCTCCATAATACGTTACGTTTAGATTTTTCGGGGCCAATAGAACACCTATTTATCATGGCCACATTATGCTAGGGGCCTGTATGCTAGCTGCTGCGTTGGCATCCTTATTTAATACGATGTGTTCAAGAACTGAGGAATCCTGCCAGCAACGCCAAAAATAAGAAGCAGACACTACCAGCTTACTTTTCAGACCCCTGACTTGAAACACACACATAAACTGTTTTCAGTTCCAGTTTTAAAAGTGTTGTTTTATTGTTAAAAGAAGCAGCAGGATCAAATAAAGACTCTCTTTACTACATGCAGAATGGAGTTGCTAGCGTTAAAAACTGTCCAAACAAAAAATCTGTTATACTATCGCTGAGATAAGGAATGGAAGGAGGGGGAAGAGAATGCATAAACCAAAAAACAGTGCAATAATAGAGACATTATAAAATATCACTAAAATGTACAATACAAATATGGTAAACAAACAAATAACCGTACATTAAAATAAGTGTATTATCAAATTTGCAAGAGTATTTGAAAGGGAAAAAAGATAAGGGTTAACCATTTTCCTGAGGATGTAAGTGTCAATGGAGGTCCTGGGCTTTACTGAAAAACCCAACGGCAGATGGGAAGAAACAGTTGTTGTGTCATGAGGTCTTGGTCATGGCGGCAAGCACGGCCTGAGGGTCAGTTGATTGCAGCCATTCGTCCTCTCAGCAGAGCGGATGATGCGCCGATGGAGGAGCAGAGAACGGACTCCACGACGGCAGCGGAGAAGTGCACCATCACTTTCTTTGTCAGGTTGAACTTCTTCAGCCGTTTCAGGAGGGACATCCTCTGCTGAGCCTTCTTGGTGATGGAGCCGATGTTCAGTTCCCATTGGAGGGACTCGGGGATGATGGAGCCCAGGAAGCTGAAGGACTCCACAACGCCGAAGAGGGAGTCCCACGGGGTGATGGGGGCAGGTGGAGCTGTGTTTCTGTGTCTGTTAATATGTATTTCACGCTGGATCTAAACCTAGTGGTGTCCCCAATTCTGCCAGTCAATGAAAGTTTACAGGTGAGACTTTCACAATGTAGGGACCATTTAGTGCCCAAATTAGTTGAGGATAACAACTGTAGATACAAAGGAGGCAAAAGTAAAACATCAGCAAAGAGACAAATACGATCTTAGTTAGTTGTGCTCACATGAGCTATGTGTTCTACAAATGAGACTTAACGCCACGACAGAAGAATCAAAGCCAAGACTCATAAACCCTGAAAGGTGAGCACCATGTCATGGTTGTGCAGAATATTGAACATGAATACACACGGCTGCGTGAACACATATGGATTTAAATGCAGGCTGAAAGGACATCCGCTTCCCTCCTGTTGGGGGTCATGAAGCTGCGCCCTACTGTTGTTGTTGTTGTTGCTCCTGTAGTTTGTTCATCACCCTTTTGCCCCAGGTGGTTGTACCATCTCAACTACATGTTTAACAACAATTACTTGATGTTAGCACATAATTGTTGTATAACAGTTTAGCTCCACACCTTCCTTCTTGTATTAGATGTTTTCATCCTGTCTAACTATCATGTCATTCCAGATCCTGACTCCCATCTCGTCAGTCCAAATCCCTTCACCTGCCTCTGGTCACCTCGTTAGCCCCTCATTACCTTCACCTGGTCTTCATGCCCATCTCACCTGTTGCCCATCCCCTCGTTAGTCCCTGTCTATTTAGGTTCCCTCACTTGCACGTCTCCTCTTCCAGGTTGTCTTGTGTTTTCCCGACCAAGCCCTCGAACATTCCACAGTTTGATTATTCTGTCTGTTCCATTCCTGAAGATGAATTAGAATGATCTGTCTCCTGAGTCATGCATTTGGGTCCACCCTAATCACACTGTGACAATAATACAAAAAAGTATTTTTCTACTCTATAATAACTGCACGCTATATAGCATTAGTTAAATCTGAGTAAACACTTAATTCATCATTTATAAAGCATTGTTCCAACATTAACTCTCATTAGTATGCAGTTCATAAACACAGTCATGCCTGTTTTGATCTTGATCAATACGTTTGACAATTATGTGTTCCATTATTGGGTTTTCATAATTCATAAATGATGGATTCTCTATTTTTAAATTAAGAAATATATACATTACAAACCAATTATTAAGTACCTATGATTTAGATAATGTATAAAGTGTTAGTTAATGATCAAAAAATATTTGAATTTGCACAAATCACCTTTTAATGAGTCGCCACACCATATCCACATGGTTTTATGAAACCTGAAGCTTTCATGGAGACCAGCTTTTAATTGTTTTGACCAACGTTCTAAACTGATCTGATTAAAAAGATATAATAAGCCAAAACACGTACAGTAATAACAAACATTTATAGAAAAATAGGTCCTCCGCTCCGACTGTCGGTGTTCAGGCCCTAATAATAATATGTTTTTGAGGCCTCTGATATCCATTTTTAGAGGCAGAATATCAGGACACGATCAGTGAGATAAAGATGAACTAGCTCAGTATCAAATATACCATTCAATGGAGAAATAATACATATATAGTAATGCAAAGAATAGAGAGATGTCGGTAGTTATTTCTTGTATTTCTAATTCGCTCGTGCACTCTCGCTCAATGGAGACAGATTCTAAGTGCCCTTTCATTTGCCTCAAGTAAAGATATATATATATATATATATATATATATATATATATATATATATATATATATATATATATATATATATATATAGATAGATAGAGAGATTATGGCCGTTTTTTTATTTTTCTTGACGGAGCTCAATGTTGACTATTTTTAGAACATCCCTGGCCGACTATATATATATTATTTATAAATAACATTGAAAGAATAGAAGTGTCTCAAACTAATGGTTTCTCCAGTAAAATACGAAATTGTTTGTCAGATTTAGGATTTCTTTAAAATATAAAAACTTTTTTAAATAAATATGTATCCACAGAGCTGTGGTTGTGATTTACATGAATGTTACAATCCATGCATGACCCAATATTACAAACATTGACCAGTTATCCATTTAATAACAGGTGGTAATAATAAACACATTGCATACTAATTACGTGCGGCGGTCAGGTGACGTCACAGCAGAGGGGCGTGGCCCGCGACCGTTAGACGTAAACATTCTAATGTAGCTCGAGATGGAATGTTGTGAGTTCCTCGTAGAACATGGATGTTCCTTCAGAGGCTTGTGTCTCTCACTCTCTCAACCACCTTTCAGCTGACAACACGGAGTTTACTCGCGGCGAAAAGGACCTCAATCAGAGAAATTCAACACCCAGTGAACCATAAGGTAAGAACTCAAACTGTTATTAGCTAGTTGTGCACGTGTGTTTTCAACCAGAGTCCAAGTTAAACGCCACGAAGTAACGAGCGAGCTAACGGGAAGTTTAAAAGATATTGCAAGCTAGCTAGATTGTATTCACTCTTAAACTTTACTAAAAGCATATTTCCTCTTTTCTGTGAATTGTTCACTTGATATAGTTGTTTAATCCTGAGTGTCTTTACTCTATTACACAAATATACAAGGTGAACAATTCACAGACTAGAGGAAATATACTTCAGTAAAGTTGAACAGAGATTACAAGCTAGCTAGCTAGATTGTATTCGCTCTTAAACTTTACTAAAAGCATATTTCCTCTATTCTGTGAATTGTTCACTTCATATAGTTGTTTAATCATGATTGTCTTTACTGTATTAAACCAATATATGAAGTGAACAATTCACAGACAAGATAAATTATACTTCAGTAAAGTTTAAGAGCTAATACGAGATTGTATTAACGCTAGCTCTTAAACTTTAATAAAGTATATTTCCTCTGGTCTGTTGTCATGTTATGCAGGTGAAAGCTTTTTAAAACGTCCTATGTATTGTTAGGTATCTTTTTCAATTCTTAAAAAATGCTTCATGTTTAATAAAAGTATAAAACAAGTTGTGTAAAATGTTTCTCTGCAAAGTTAGTAAGAACTGTAGCTGTCAAATAAGTGAAGTCAAGTGCACAGCACTTTCCTTTAACTGTAGTTCACTGGAAGTAGAACAAACACAATTGTATTTTACAGGGGGAACTTTCCCTCCAGAAATAGTCAGAATCAGCTTTAATGGCCATGAAATAGTGATTTCTTTATTATTATTAATAGTATTAGTCTTCTCAATATTTGCCACAGGAAGAGAGATTGAACATGACTTCTAGCGTGGACCGTTTTACACTGGCTACATCCTCAATGTTGGCTAACATTGAGGATGTGGTTAGTGCTTCAACACCACCTCCTCCACCTCCACCTCCACCACTTCCACGGCCCGTTGATTCTGTCAACTTAGACCCCCTGACCTTCGTACAGCCAGGTCCTCTGTGCAATCAGTCAGCTTATAGCCATCCCTTTACCCAGGCAGAGGTAAGATACTGAGAAGAAGTTAGGGGGAGATATCATTTAGATCTGAAGGGATGAGTCCATGAATGAAATGTCGATATAGAACTATTTGGATAATCAATGAATTGTGTTGCAGAATGACGACCTGGATGACCTGCTCGAAATCCTGTATGGTATGGTATCTACACCTCCATCGCCTCCAGAGTCCAGCCCTTCAGTCGACCTCGACCCCCCGACCCTCGTGCAGCCAGGTGCCCTGTACGATCAGGCAGCGCTCTGTGGCCATGCACAGGTGAGATACTAAGAAGCACCAGTAGGATCGTCTTTAGTGGCGTCTTCTGACAGACGGCTGACACTGTGGCAGCTTCTCTGACCAGCTGCTCTGTGTTTGTTTGTGTCTCCAGGATCAAGTGAATCTTACGCCACAGCAGCTCCAGACCCTGCCTCTTTATGGATACCTGTAAGTAGCACACACCCTATGAATATACACACACACACACGCACACACACACACACATGCGCGTGTACACAGATATTGAGCTTGTACTTCTTCCTTTAAACACAATCTTTCTATGAACTAGGCCAGATGGACAGGCGGTGTACTTGCTGACTCCACCGACCACTTTACCGACTCCACCGGCCAGCGCTCCGACAAGGTAAGTGAGCTCTGCTCTTTTGGCCACATTCACCTTTTATTTAATTTCTCTGCAGCTGTTGGATTAAAGTGTCAGTTATTTGTACCAAGCTTCCTGCATGAATAATAGAATCCGTCTGTCGTAATGAACAACAGCGCAGACAAAGACGCCTTCCTCCCATGTCTTGTATCATTCTGCTCACTTTAGTGTTTCTTCCTAAAATGCTTTTGCTTTTCTTCTGTGTTCCTACAGAAAGAGGAAGCGTGTGGAGCAGCACCATGAGGGGCCCTACGTGAAGAAGCCGCCCAACGCCTTCATGCTGTTCATGAAGGAGCAGAGGCCAAACTATGCGGCCCAAATGAAGACGAGCGGGTCTGCTGTGGTCAGCGGCGTTCTCGGACAGAAGGTACGTGTGTTTGCTCTGTGAGACTCTCAATGCTACGCAACCTTCATGACAGTTTGGTAAAACACTCTGCATGTGTGCTTTGACGGTTCTTTCCTCTGACTCTAAATATTCACATCTTGACAGAAACTTTTGATAACTTAATGCAAACGGTTAGGACACAAATGCACCGTGGGAGTCTGTGGGAGCCCGCTCTCATTAACGCTGTCCTCTCGCCACAGTGGAAGTCTCTGTCCAACGAGGAGCAGGCCAAGTACTACGGACAGGCCGACGCCGAGAAGCGTCTCCACGCTCAGTGCCACCCTGAGTGGACCTCCGGCAACAACTACGTATGTACAACTCATGTTACCGCCAGAATACTACAGCTTACGAAGCAAAGTCACTGAAAGAGTTGTTCGGATCAGCACACGTCGGGTGGAAAGTCTAACGTGTTTTGTTTTTGTGCAGGAGTAAAGAAAAGGAGAGACCGGAGCAAGGCCGGAAAACTGGCAGCCAAACTGTCTGAAGGTAAGACGATACTCTGAGGATCACAGCTCGTTTTCATGTGAAACGGATGATAACTGTAATGACAGGCTCCTATCGGACTTGGATAGTCAGACAGTCAGCATACATAGAGTACGAAGCGTTTACCATCTTCTACCCAGTTGTAGAGGATTGATCCGTGTTGTTGTTGGTTTGTACTGCAGCTTCTTACTCAGCAGAGGTCACCCAGCTGGCCAGGAAGCAGCGTGCCGCCTCAATGTGCACACAAGTGGTGGCTCCTCCCCAAAATGTCACATGGATAATGGAGACCGTCCCCTTCCGGGGTGCTGAAGGACAGTGAGGTTAGTATATTCTCTCTGTGTCCCAACAAGATTCCCTTCAGGCTTAGAGGAAACTCTAAATGATCAACTTGAATCAACCAGAATCATGAAGGGGTTCTCCTGAAGCTCAGGGTTCTCCCTCAAACCCCAAACATGAAATACACAAATTAAAAATGTAATTAATGTTCTTTGTTTCTGCCTCACTGGTTCAACATAATCAGTATTCATATAATTGCGTGGCGTGATGTTGACTATAAAGAAGTACTAGTATCTGTTAACGTTGTGACTCTAAACTAAACTTTACTTTCCGCAGCCCGATGAACATCAAGTTGGCGTCTGAAGACGAGATAGATAGTAACTGACCCAAACGAAGACGAGGGAGAGCGCCATGCTCAACACCATTCTAGGACAGAAGGCCCCTCCCCTTCCTCGTGGTGCAGCTGGACGCTGCACACCGCCTCCTCTGCTGCTGTGCCCCGCACCGGTTCCTGGCACACTGGTGGGCCGACTCCCAGCGGTCATCCGGTCATGTCGGAGCCCGGTTCGCCTCACAGGACAGAGACGTGCGTCTCGAAGCTTCTGCCCTGATCTGTGTGGATGACTTCAGGGGCCACATCTGCTGGACATCCCTCCACCACAATCGTCTCCAGGTCTGGCAGGCGGTCATCTTTCTGTGGCGGCAGTCGTCCTCCAGGCCACGCCTCTGTGGGCCCAGGAGAACCCCTGGCAGAGGGGGGGGGGCAGTACTCACCCCCAAGTGACTGCATGGAGCTCTGTCTCTCAGAGCCCTGGTCAATATCACCAGCTGAGGTCTCAGGTCCTGGATCTGCTCCACTGACCATATGAGGTCTCAGGTCCTGGATCTGCTACACTGACCATACGAGGTCTCAGGTCCTGGATCTGCTACACTGACCATACGAGGTCTCAGGTCCTGGATCTGCTACACTGACCATACGAGGTCTCAGGTCCTGGATCTGCTCCACTGACCATACGAGGTCTCAGGTCCAGGACTCTGCTACACTGACCTCATGAGGTCTCAGGTCCTGGATCTGCTCCACTGACCTCATCACGTCTCAGGTCCTGGATCTGCTACACTGACCATACGAGGTCTCAGGTCCTGGATCTGCTACACTGACCATACGAGGTCTCAGGTCCTGGATCTGCTACACTGACCATACGAGGTCTCAGGTCCAGGACTCTGCTACACTGACCTCACCAGGTCTCAGGTCCTGGATCTGCTCCACTGACCTCATGAGGTCTCAGGTCCTGGATCTGCTACACTGACCTCACAAGGTCTCAGGTCCAGAGTCGGCCCACCAGTTTGCCAGGAACCAGTGCGGGGCACGGCAGCAGAGGAGGCGGTGTGCAGCGTCCAGCTGCCCCACGAGGAAGGGGAGGGGCCTTCTGTCCTAGAATGGTGTTGAGCATGGCGCTCTCCCTCGTCTTCATTTGATAATAAATACATGGTTGCATTTAAAGGCAGTTTGTTGTCATGTCTTATTCGTATCAATAAACAGAACACGTATACCAACGGTCCTCTACGGGTCAGACCCGCTCCATCAGGCGCTCCAGCCCAACATCAAAGTCCTCCGGTGGTCCGGCTGCTCCTACTTGGTGGGAGAGCTGCGTAGCTTCGTTATTTAAAGATAATGCGGTCAGAAGATCTGTTCATACAGGCTCCAGCCTTCCTGAGAAGGACCCAGAGCAGTAAACATAAACATGTGTGTTAGTTCATGTTGGCGTCCAACACGGAGCCCAGCAGGCACAACTTTGTATTTCTAGGCCATTTCCGCTCTTCATTTTTTAGGTTTAGCCAGTGCTTATTATAACATTGTAACACACACACACACACACACACACACACACACACACACCTGAGGTCAACCATGAGTCACGAACGCCTCAATGGGCTGATTAGCATCAACCAAGAGGTCTGCAGTAAAATATCATTTGATACCATTAACGAATTTGCCATCAGGAAGTCCAGACGAGTCACATTTTAATGCTGTCAATTTTGAAGGTGAATAGAAATGCCAGAAACAACTGTTCATCTTCTATTATTTGAGATGGGGATATAACTACTAAGAACTTCAATGTTTTAATTTTGTATTGGTACGTACAGTATCCATAAAAGCACTTTTGTTTGTAGAGGGTATAGTTAGGATAGGATATAGAGGGTCATCATTTGCTTAAATGTCCTTACAGGTGCTTGAGAGTGTTTTGCACAGTTTATGGAATTAATTGAATCCTAACTTTGAGTGTGCAATACATTATTTAAAATAATACAAAAGATAGTGTGTGTGTGTGGGGGGGGGGGGGGGCAAAACTAAATCTTGCCTAGGGCAACCAAAGGGCTAGAACCGGCCCTGCCTGTGGAAATCCACAACCATCTCCTATGTCTTTAGAGCGTTACGCTTCAATGCTGCGTTCAAACCAAAAGTGTTGAGAATTTCCACAGAGCTTTCTTTGGTCATTCTTAGCTTGATTTACAACACATTATTCTAAACATTATTCTGATTGATAATTTGTGGTCTTTGTGTTTCAATGTTATTAATTCGATTTGTCAACGTCTTTAACAGAGATGATGCTTTCAATGGCTTTGAGGCCTTTGGTATTTATAGTCGCTTGTATATTTCAAAGTCTTGATTTTGTGGGATATTATTAAAAAAGGCAAAGTTATAAAATACCAAATTGTGAAATAAAATCGGTTATTTCACAGCACAGACACATTCATAATGCTGCTCCTGTAAACATCACCTGGACAGCACAGTGCTCATTGTATGTCGAGCTGATTAAGTAAGATGACTGTGTCCTCCATTCGGGGACCTACCCTGTATGTTTGGGTATTTGATCAGCACACTGACGGCGTACAGGAGGGTCGTGCCGGTGGTTTCTGTTCCTGCCAGGAAGAGGTTCAACACTGTCGAGACCAAGTTGTCATGGATGAACTCAGTCGTGGGATTGTCCTTTTCCTGAGAGAACAAAATGTTAAACGTGCCATTAAATGCACAACCGTTTAAAGTGCATTTTAAGTAACAAGTGGTAGAAGCCCACTTAGGCATTGGCTTTGTGAGAATTGGATCATTTGAATAATTAAACAGTTTTATCCCAGAAAGTATAACCAGTCTGAGCAGCTATATGCTAAACCCTATTTGAGAGGAGTTTTAAGATGAAAGTACAGAAAGAATGTCTTGTGTTCCCTGATCAAATCAAAATGTCCCACCTGACTGATTCGGATGAGAAAGCAGTCAATAAAGTCCCTCTGGGAGCTGGGGTCCAGGATGGTCATTTGAACAAGTGTTTTTTTAACAGAGGCAGTGAAAACAGAGCGCATTCTGTACAGGAAGCCAATTTCTTATTTGATTTTTGACTGCAGTTTCTCAATGTAGATGGAGAAGGAGAGAGTACCGTCTGTGACTTCGGCACAGTTGCAAAGTGCATTAATATCACCGACAAGAAGACGGTAGCCATCAAAATATCGTGGTTATTTAGTCATGCAGGCCAGAGCAGATGTAGGAGAAGAAATGCTTACAATACAATGCGACAAAGGCGTGGTATCAACTACAGGGCCGTGGTAACATCAGTGACAGCATATTAGAGAAGGCTGAGGACCTGCTTCAACTATGTTGCCCACAGGAAGCGCAAGTACCCTGAGAATTCTGACTCAATACTTTATATATGCCAGATTCACGTGATTTGCATTTGTGCCTCTTGTCATTCGTCTCATTTGTTTCATTGTGGTGCCATGTCATTTGCGCCATTCACCTCATTTGTTTCATTAGCCTCATTCACGTCATTGGAACCACTGCGCCATTCGCAACATTTGCATCATGCGATACATTTGCGTCAATCGTGTCATTCGCATCATTTCTTACTAGCGACAACTTTGATTAGTGCCTATCCCATGAATCTGGCATATATAAAGTATAGAGTCAAGACGCTTCCTGAAGGCAATGTAGTTGAAGCAGGCCCTCCGCCTTCTCTGTTAGTCTGTCACTCGTGATGCCACGCTCCTGTAGTTGATACAACACCCTCCACGCCAGAAGTCCAATCCAAAAATATGAACCTGAAACAGAACGATCTGAAAGTGTAAAAAAACTGAATCAGATTGAAGTCTGCCGCAGCGCCGGCAGGTGTTGGAGGGCCTCCAGAAACTGTCGGTTCTCCTCCACCTGTGCCCGCTGCATCTCCTCCATCCAGGCCAGCATCTGCCCCAAGCTGCTTAACAGCTCCTCTGGCTGGTCTGGCTCCATCCCTTCCAGCCACTTTTATTTATCCGGGGGCCCCACGTTGGGCTTCACTGTAAGAGCTCCATTGCCGTCAACCGTGGGTTTCTCCCAAAAGCACAAATGATTATCAGACACCAAGGTTCTTCTTCTTCTTCTTCTTTTCAGGCGGCTGGCATCCAAACTGGTGCATTACTGCCACCTACTGTCTTTCTTTGGTAACTAGAAATATCTAGAAACTTTAGCCACTCAAAAATAAAATAAAATAAATAAAAATAAAAAGATAAACTAAGAAGGGAGCCCTGTCACCTTAATTTCCCTAAATTCTATTATATAACCCTGTCTCCTTCAGATACTGCAGCACCCTTCCTGCCCCCAAGGATAATGCATCCCTCAATTGCACCCCTCCTACTGCCAGCCTCCTCTTCAACCTGCCTCGCTCGTTCCTAAATTTCTGGCACTGCCACATGACATGTTCCACCGTTTCTGCTGTCTTGCAGTACACGCACAATCCGGTTGGGTATTTTTTTAAATTAATTGCATTGTTTTGTATGTCCAATCCTGAGTCTAGTCAATAAGTTTTCTTCTCTAGTGCTGAATGTTGTTTTCCTCCCCTTGTTAACCTCCTTCTGAATCATATACAGATGTCTTCCTGTGCCCCCTGCCTCCCAACTGTGCTGCCATTCCTTAATAACGTTTATTTTAATTAGTGATTTAGCTTCTGCTTTGCTAAATAAAATGTCCTTCTTGTTCTGACATTCCAATGCCTGCTTTGCTAGTTTATCTGCTGCTTCATTTCCCTTTACCCCTCTATGTGCCAGCACCCACATGAATGCTAACACCAAGGTTCTGTTCGGTAACATTTCTTTATTGTGTTCCACACAACACAGCGCAGACCACAAAACTGCACCTCTCCTCCCCGCCACTCTCAATTGAGAGCTTTTATGAGGGCGGCCCCGGCTACTGACTGATTGCCAATCACCAGCAGCCGAGGCTAAATTGGAGACAGCTGCCACAGCTGGATTACCTAAGGAGAGGAACACAGCTAGCCTGACGCTTGTGTAAAATGGACTGGAAGCTAACGTTGGACCTGCTAATTCATTGAAGTATTCTACGAGAACGGGTATCGAAAACTCCTTTTTATCTTTGAGTATTAAGAAGATACGAAGATATACGGATGATTGGAAGAAAACGAAAGTTGAACTGTAACTGCTCCATGCTGAAAATAGCAACGTGATTCACTAAACCTATGTTCAGTCAATGCAGAGTTTTTGACGATTTTTGAGACGCTGTTTTGCACTAGTTTATTAAGAGAAGTTCCGAGAATGAAAAGAGCTTTTGAACCGTGGCCTGAGCACTAACTCGGCAATGTGTACGATGGCTGATGGGGAAGTACAGAGAAGTGTGGAGGATGTGACGGCGCAGGGAATATCACGTAAGCTAACGGAGAAGGCATTAGAAAACAAGTTGCAGAAATCCATTGCATTGAGGAGACACAAATTAGGAACTCTGACAAGCACAATAAGGTAGTTTGAGATATTAATGTGTGATGCTTGAAACATCCAAAAAGTGCAAGATGCAAAGGAAAAAGATTTTGCAGAGTTGGTAGGAGTGTTCAGAAGTCCCAACAGTGAAGTTGCAAATCTTTTAGATGAGGATGAACGAACGTTTGACCAGGATAATTGGTTTGAAATGAAAATGGCACCAATCAGAGAATTTATGAAAGTTCAGTTGTGCATGAATCAACACCAATGCTGCCAATAGAAAATGTACAGCAAAAATAATTTGATATGGTGGATAGCCTGCAATGAGCCGTTAGACCACATGACATTATTTCCCAGGCAGGAGATAGAAATGCAGAATGTGGTAGCCTATGTGGAACACAAGTAAGTCATGCAACATGCGCATCACATGTTTCATCAACACGGGTTAGACAGGAAGCACACCATGCAGCCCTGCTAGAGCGTGCTGCAGCATTGAAGAGAAAGCAAGAACTTCAATTTTAATCTGCTAGAATCCAAGCTGAAAAAGAATTACAGATGAAAATGGCATTAGCTGAAAGTGAAGCAAAATTAAAAATGCTTTAATAATATGAAAGATATGAAGATGGTTACTGTCCTGACTTAATTTACTAAGTCTGCTCTCTTTATTGTTTAAGCTCGTCCAAGAAGGACACCTGCTGTTGTATTTTGGTATCGCACCTTAAGTGCCTTTTTGTTCCGCCAGCAAAATCCAGTTTGAACGTGTTGAAATAGTTGTACGGACCAACGCAGTTTCTAGCGGTCAGATCCTTGGAGTAAATACGTCCGTAAGTGTTATAGGTTATTATCGTTTGACATAAGATGTTAAGCTTTACAAAATATCTGTGATATTTCTAAGGAAACAAATTAGCATAATTTTACGTTTGGTTATAATGAACCTATGCTGGCATGACTAGCTTGTTAACTAACTTGTGTTCGCTAACTATGTAGCTTGTGGTTATTGTCTGATATGTCTAGCATTTTGTTTGTTTACAAGACATGTTTAATCATGTATTAATGAGACATATGGAGATATGTTGTCTCTGTTTATTTTATAGTTCTACCACACACACACACACACACAATGAGAAAAGAATGAACATCTGAGAGTAAAGTTCAAAAACAACATTCTGGAGCATCATTCCTTCTGCACTCTTTGGTTAGCTATCCGTCGGTGCCTTGTAAGGATGCACACAATTGCTAGGACAGAATAGTTAGTTACCATACGCCAATGCAACAATTACAATTTAGGAATGTGGAGAAGGAAAGTGTTGGCATAAGGATACTGCAACAAGCTACAACAAGCTAACACAAACGTTCACATTCAACCATCAATGCTGCACTCTCAACCACCACCGCCTGTCAGCCACAAGTCATCGACCTGACACTCAGGTGGACAGAGGTGATGACATACTAAAGGTCATGCAAAAGCAGAATGTAATCACAGAGCTGCTTGTAAAACAACAACAGCTGTCTCAGCTACCAACAAAGGACATTCCTGTGTTCAAGGGCGATGCGCTACAGTTCACATCTTTCATCAGAGCGTTCGAACATTTGATAGAACAGAAGACTGACAATGAACCCCAATAACTTGTCTGCAGCTGCACTCGTATGACACAAAGCAAAGGCTATCATAAGCACTATGGGAAAGAATTACGGATTGCCAGCGCGTATATTGATAAAGCACTAAAATGGCCGCAAGTGAGGTCTGAGGATGAAAAGGCATCAAGTGCTGTCACAACCCGGCTCTTAGGCCATGACAAATATGGCACTGACACAGCAGTAAGTTAAAGAAAAGTGTTTATTTAACGTAATAAAGAAACATAACGTAGTGAAGTGTGGTAGTCGGTAACATCAGTAGTGTCAATGTGAATGCTTGTGTAATGGAAGTGTTGTCAGCCAAACCAAAAGCAAAGGAACCGGCAGCAAAGTCCCCCCCCCACACCACCACTCCACCTGTGAGGAGAATAACCCACCCCACACCGTGTGAGCTCAAGGCCTTTATGCCCTCCTGCTCTCGGACCAGGTGTGCTGCATCAGGCAATCACCCACCTAGGGACAAGGGCGTGATTAGACACGGGGACCGTCACAGTGCTTATGCAATGTTCCTAATTGGATGTCTCAACACCATGATGGACATACCAATCTACGGACAATGGTGTCAAACTGCCGTACAAAAGCTTGTTCCAGTCATCCTGATTGGATTCATCATTGTTTCGGAAGAAAGTGCCATCTAGCACCCGATGTGCTGCACCACCGGCGTATTTCTTCAGATAGTTTCTAAGATGGATTGATTGTTCTTTGATGAGTAAGGCGAATGCTGCTTTTCATTCAATGAATCGTATTGGATCACCGCTGAAGATGAATGGATCTGGAAGAGGGAGGAGCCTATTCAATGCTCTGCTGTCTTGAAAGATCTTAGTAAGAAAGGAAATGTCTGTATGAGAGGCTGTTGCAACATGTCACAGAGGGGCTCATACCTTAAGTCTTTGTTTCGTTCCCTCTCTCTTTCGTCCACCGAAAGTTTAGCTTGAGCTGCCGACTTGGAATACATGTTCACTATGACATCCTTACCTTTCTTCAATGAGAGGCCAGACTCTAAGGCATGTACGTCTTCAGCTGATTGATTACATTTCTCGTACATGGAGAGCAAATAGTAAAATGTCCTTAAATATTAAGAATCCATGAATATAAAGAGTTTAAAATAAAATACAGCAATTGTCAGGTTTTCGTTCAAAATGTGTACTATGTAGGAATTACCCATTGAACAAGATGGTCAGTCAATACCAATTAATTTTTAATGGTTATTAACAGATACATTTTATTATTTTTTAAAAATTACAGAATTACTAAAAGCAGTTGTTAGCTTATGGTTAAAATACGTATGTTTTAATACTTTCTGAATACATTATACAGTTCCACATATAATGCTGTAAACCAGGTGTTTTTTGTGTTTTTTGGCTAGGTTTAATAAAGAAAGCTGCCCTTACAGTTTTCAGAGCCTCGGTTGACAACAATCCCACTAATGTGTCGACACTGGAACATGCATCAACAGTAATCATTGTTTCAGATCAATTCGTAAACAATTTGTAAACATGTGTGATTCATACATAACATTATACTGTGAACCAATATAAGATGAAGATGTGTGAATACAATTTACTGCATCAAGTTGAGAGTTGAGTTCATCTCTGAACGCAAACCATTTACAAGATGAGAAAAGTAACCCAACCCCAGTCTGATGCTCCAGTTTGTTCCTAGAGGGTGCCATGACAGAACCACTACACATAAGCCAGGTTTTTAGGCATCCATGTATTAACAGGTGTATGTATGTATATATATATATATCAGATTTGATCTGCTTGTCTTCTAATCTTGTGAAAAGAATATTCTGACGGCAAAACTCCCAACAAAAGAGAAACACCATCATTTATAGTGAGGCAGCCTTTTAAAATTGTTGGTGTACCTTTAACATTTAGTAAAAGCTTTATCCCTCGGTTGAACCTAAAACATTTGAGATTATTAACGGAGAATCTTGAGACGACAAAGATGCTAATAATTATTTTGTAATATACTGATGCCACAATGCAGGCACTGGACATGTTGACAGAATACGTGGAAACATGATGAGAGCAGGTACGTATAGATTTGAAGAACTCGTCTTAAATGTCACTCTCAAATTATTTCTTGGCAAGAATCCCGGGAATTAGCATTACAATTACATTGGCACCACTTGAACCGATCTGTGTGCAGCGGGAGTTTGATTTAACGACCACTGAAGTGAGCATTCATTAGCTGGGTACATGGCAGATCCATACGAAAATACCATCACCGCCGGGGCGTCGCCATGATCTCGTAAATATGGGGCAGGTTGGCGAAGCTGCTGTACTCGGGGCTGAGATCTACGC
The DNA here is from genome assembly GCA_036178185.1 of Liparis tanakae. NCBI lineage: Eukaryota > Metazoa > Chordata > Actinopteri > Perciformes > Liparidae > Liparis > Liparis tanakae. The sequence goes on along the minus strand of CM070099.1, from coordinate 9,002,767 downwards.
TGTCGGGTCCTCCGGGACAAGAAAAAGTAAAGCGCTGTAGGAGTGAAACCAGGAAGAGGAAGAGCTCCATGCGGGCCAGGGACTCTCCAACACAAGCTCTCTTACCTGAGAAACAAACCAATGAGAATATGAGGCAAATAAAGATGATGGCAGGGGATTGGTTTGTCCTCTCAAACACATCAGAGCTCTGAAAAGCTGTTGAGCAGGCAGGTTGGAGAGTGAGTGATTAAAAAAAAAAGAAAAACACATTTGCTGCATAACTTACCTGCAGAGAATGGCAGGAATGCTTGTTTTTTCTTAAAATTGCCTTCCTGGTCCAGGAAGTGCTGTGGATTGAAGGACCACGGGGTCTCCCACTGTTTCTCGTCTCTCAGCACAGAGTGCAACAAGGGTATAATGATCGTCGCCTGTTGAGACCAGACAGTAGTTTTTATGTCACCTTCAAACTTTAACAACACTTTTATGTGACGACATCGGGATACCTTGGGAATTGTGTAACCCCTGAACGAGATGTCCTGGAGAGCGTAGTGCGGGACGTTCATGGGGACGATGTCCATGAGACGCTGTATTTCATGGAGGACTGCGTCTGTAAAGGAGAGGGACTTCCTGTCCTCCATGTAAGGACAACGCTGCTGTCCAATCACGGAGTCGATCTCTTGCTGCATTTTCACTTCGGAATGAGAGGAGATGCAAATAGAGTGAAGTACAAAGAAAGGAGCAGCAGAGGAGTTTCAAAATGTTCAATTTTATCAGCAGTACATGCAACTGCTACGATAAGTGTACATATAATATTCCAAGTATCTGGATTTGTCACTGCTGTTTCTGGGACCTACCCTGGATGTTGGGGTACTTGATCAGCACATTCAGCGCAAACCTGAGAGTGGAGCTCGTGGTTTCAGTTCCTGCTAGGAACAGATTCAGCACCGTTGACACCAGGTTGTCGTGGTGGAACTCGCTTGTGGGAACGTGTTTTTCCTGAGGAAACGAAACAAGAGCTCTTTGGTTACCACCAACAATACAACCTGCTGCAGGATCACGATTCGGGATGTTCAGATGCAATGGAGGGTGCTTGGTGTTTGCAGAACCATTTGTTGTGACAGGGACTGTGTGCATTTGCATCCGTGAATAAGTAAATTAACTATTCAGCATGCTTGACATGTCCACGGTAAATAAACAAAACTATCAGTTGACATTATTCTGCCAGATGAACCGCGTTGGGTCTGACCTGAGTGAGTCGAGTGAGGAAGCAGTCGATGTAGTCTCTGGGTGAGCCGGGGTCCAGCGTGTCCTGGTGCTCCTGGATATTTTTGATTATGAACCCTTTGAGTTCTTCAATTCTGGCGAAAACTTTGTGCTGGCGACCCGGGAGCCACTCCATCAACCGAGGGAAGATGTTGTACAGCTGCGATGGGAGAGAAACCCTGTGAATTACGTGTTTTACAACCAGCCTCCATCTTTCTCTGAAAAGGACAAACTGAAAATAAATAATAAATATGGAAATCGTAGTTTCTGAACCTTGGTAAATATACATTACACATAATAAACAAATCCAATTCATAAAAACGACTTTTTAAATGTATGTATAAATGCAGACTATCTTTTAGCCTGACCAGGAGACACCAAAAGAAACAAAACATAAACAACCAAATTAAGCAAATATTACCACTTTAACATAAACTAAAACACATTTAGTCAGTAAATGTCTCTAACCTGACCGAAGGGACTGCTGCCGAACTTCAGGGTCTCCGCGATTATCTGCAAGAGGGAGAGGAAGTGCTGGTTGTCGTAGCTGAAGCGTTGGCCGAACACCAAGCAGCAGATCACGTTGGACACGCTGCAGCTCAAGAAGTAGGTGGGATCGAAAGGCGTGGCTGGAGGAACAAAAACAGAGATGGGGACTTGTGAGCATCTCTGGGTTTGAGAGGCTGGAGAAATCATTTCAGATTCATCAACAGTCTCTCATTAGTTAGAGATCCTGGGTAATTATACAATACATGTGTACACAAAAGGCTGCACATTGGTGGGGTGGCTAGCACTCACAGAACAAGGACAAGGACGGGCCATAATACAGTGTTATTTTTCGGATTGCATTGCAATAGCCTGTTTAAAGTGATTATTTACCAACTTATTAATATATGGGAGTGATAACTAGTGGCATATATGCTTTTAATTCCTTAGGTATAGCTCTGATGTGTTTCTTAGCAGACCATGTGGCATCTAGAAGATGATACAATGTCCATTACAACCAGAAGAGACTTGAGACTTGACTTGAACTTGCAATAAAAAGATAGGGGGCCTCTCTGGTGGTCAGAAAACGTTCCGCCTTACTGTTATGCACCACTCAGACTATTCTGTCCCTCGTTTGCTCCGTCTTCACTCAGAGGGATTTCTTTGAACATGAAGTCAACATTATTCCCTCATAGATCTTAAAACAACAAGTTTAAAATCCAGTAGAATGCAGCACATGGAGAAATACACACCCAGGGCAACACACAAGGCACATGCATACCTTTGGTGTCATCTATGCGGGCCAGCAGGTGTGTGCTCTCCTCCTGGATCCACTCCTCCATCCCTTTGCGTCCCATCCCGAAGTCTCTCAGCGTCGTCAGGGTGAAACGACGCAGTTGCCGCCAGCGCTCCCCGTTACTGATCGCCAAACCTTTGAAGATGTGGAAATGGTAGTTCGAAGAACCTCATGAGTCATATGAAAAAGAAAAAAAAGTATCGCTTCTTACAGCGACTAAAACTGTCGAACTGGAACCATAAAATAAATAGGACTATAACAAATGGACTCACAAAAGCCACAAAGAAATTCAAGAAAACATTATGGTTAGAGGTTATTTCAAGAGAACATAGTCTTAAATATTTTGGCCAGAGGAGATCATCAACACAAGGATTACAGCCTGCTGTTGAGGACACAGAATAGTGGACTCAAAGATATTGCTATGTTGCATATTATGACAACATTCCCATGTTACCATAGCCCCTGGTAACCCTCATAAGTAAAGGAATAGGTCCTCTGCCGGTAAAGTCATCTGCCCGGTCCACCAGTGCCTCCTTCACAGCATCAAACCCCACCAGGATCACGACGCGCTGAGGGCCCAGGTACACAGTCATCACAGGGCCATAGCTTTCACTGAGCTGGGGAGCAAAGAACAGGAATTTAGGTATTGTACAGACACGCAAGGAGCAAACCAAAGTTAACATACTAAGCGCACCTCACATATGACCTAGAATCCTAGATCTTAATCTCAAAACTGCATCCATAACGAATATTTTTTTTAAACTATAGGTTAAAGCAGAATATAATATATATATATACACTATACTGGTTTGTTTTAGTCAATATAAATAAGCAGGGACAGCATTTTTAGCTAAGTTAGCCTAAACCTTGCGAGTGATCCAAATGTAGCTATAGTTAGCCTTGTAAACATACACAACAGAACTTTTAATAGTTTAGCAAATATATTATGGTTTCATCCTGGAAAAACTTTCTTGATAATTAAGCTGAGGGTGGATAGTTAAATGTGTGACAAAAGCATTGTCATCGTGAAACATGGGGAAAGTTTATGCACCAAAAAAACCAACAACATGAACTAAATAAAAGACTTCAGGGACACAGTACATTATGACACTCGTAAATAATAAACATTTCAGTATAGTATAATGCTACGGCTTATAGTTCTTATAGAAGTGCTAAGTTCTTGTGAACCTTTACAGAGGTGGAAAGTGTGTGTGTGTGCGCTGTTTGCAATGCTGAACTATGACAACTAGAAAATGCATTTCCTGCTGAAAATGCGTTGGAATGCTTAACATCTGAAAGCTTGAAGCTGAAAAGTAAAAACAAAATTGCTGAAAAAGGTGTGAAAATAGCTGAAAATAGCTGAAATATTAAATGATATATATAAAATATTAAAATTCTGGAAATAGCTGAAATGAATAGGTGAAAATAGCTGAAATATGAAAGGACTAAGTGAAAATGTCTGGAAATAGCTGAAATATGAAAGGAATAAGTGAAAATGTCTGGAAATAGCTGAAATATTAAATGAAAATAGCTGAAAATAACTTAAATATGAAATGAATAACTGAAAATGTCTGGAAATAGCTGAACATGTCTGAAATTAGCTGAACTTTTTTTTAAGTTGGACATAGCTTAAAATAGCTGCCAACATCTTAAATAGGCTGAACATAGCTTAAACATCTGACATTTTTTTTTCTACAAAAGAATTTGTTAAACCCTGTCAAATAAAACATGATCAAATCACCAAAATAGTAGAATCAATAGAGAGGAAAGATAGAGCCGAACGCGCCAATATGTTTGTTATTTTTCTTGGTTAAATGAGACCTGAAAACTCTAATATTGGTTCTCTTCTAATATCTCCCCATATATAGACACACGCGCGCGCACGCTGCCACACGCATGCACAAACCGTTTAAAAGAAAGAACAGATTAAGTAAACATTTGACCTTCAGATTTTTATTTTTTTACAAAGTAATATGAAAGAATTCAAACAATTTGACTGTACCAAGTAAGAGTTTACAAAAAATAACAGTCCTACTGTTCAAAAATCTTGTATCTAATTATTTGAGGCTCTATAAATATACTTTCCCAAGGTGTTCCAGGGAATGACTGATGCAGATGTGTTAAGGACGTCTCTGACTTCTCCTACACTGGCAATCAATCCATTTTACTGTTTCAATTGGTAGTTATTTCAAAGTAAAGGTCATACATTTTAGCGATAAATTCATCATTTTGGAATGTTTGAGGCTCTATAAATATAATTTTCACAGGTGTTCCAGGGAATGACTGATGCAGATGTGTTCAGGACGTCTCTGACTTATCCTACACTGGCAATCAATCCATTTTACTGTACCAATTGGTAGTTATTTCAAAGTAAAGGTCATACATTTTTAGCGATAAATTCGTCATTTTGGAATGTTTGAGGCTCTGTAAATATAATTTTCCCAGGTGTTCCAGGGAATGACTGATGCAGATGTGTTCAGGACATCTCTGACTTCTCCTACACTGGCAATCAATCCATTTTACTGTTTCAATTGGTAGTTATTTCAAAGTAAAGGTCATACATTTTAGCGATAAACAAGTCATTTTTGATTGTTTGAGGCTCTGTAAATATAAACACATATACACACAGACACACACTCAGACACACCCACACACAGACAGTCACATACACACACACACACCCACACACAGACAGTCACATACATACACACACAGGCAGAGGCACACACACACACAGAAATACACATGCACACACACGCATACTCTGCAGACTGACCCTTGACCTCCCAATTGTCTCTCAGATATAACCCTACTGCTTTATATTCAATATATAATATCTACCTAAATATAATACTTTGAGGTCATTGGGGCAATCCCCTCCAAAACCTTCACAAGAGAAAATTGCCACCGTGCCAATAATCCTTGCACAATCCTTAAAATATTTTAGTTACTTTTTCATACTTTCAATCAACTTAAAGATATGGATTCTTTTCAGATTCAAAGAGGGGCATCTGAATATGAATTCCCTAAAGCTTTGGACCGATAGCTCTGAGCTAAGGGCCCCAAAAACAGGTCTAAAGGGTCAAATTGGGCCTTTTTCTCTTAAATTTGCATATTTTCTTACAAGTGCAAAAATGGCCATAAACTCCTAAATATTAGTCCTAGAAATCCCAAATTGAACACAGACACTGAGGATAGGGCCTACAATGAGGTGGTGGGGGTGAAATTTCCTCTAAAACACCCACAAGTTAATTGGCTGTCTAAAAACCAGGACTTGAAGAGGGTGTATGGTTTAACAAATCTGAGACCCTGTTGAAAGCTTGGGCTGATTTTAGCTTTTTTTCCCTTCTAAACATGTCAGAGCTTAGCTTTCTTTTGCAGGTTTTAGCCACTCTCAAATGGGGCCCAACCATGTAGGCTGGCAACATGTAGCACGTAGCATTGCTGCATGGGAGGGGTTTAAAAACACGGAAAAAAACAAAATTTGTTCCTTCAAAGTTTAACAACTCCTCAAATGTTTGTAATATATGAACAATTTCAATTGTATTCTAAACCATTTGGGAGTGGATACAACCTGGAAAAGAAAGCTAAGCTCTCACATGTTTACACAATTTGACCCTTTAGACCTGTTTCTGGGGCCCTTAGCTCAGAGCTATCGGTCCAAAGCTTTAGGGAATTCATATTCAGATGCCCCTCTTTAAATCTGAAAAGAATCCACATCTTTAAGTTGATTGAAAGTATGAAAAAGTAACTAAAAGACTGGTTTTAAGGATCGTGCAAGGATTATTGAAACGGTGACAATTTTCTCTTGTGAAGGTTTTGGAGGGGATTTCCCCCCCATGACCTCAAAGTATTATATGTAGGTAGATATTATATATTGAATATAAAGCAGTAGGGTTATATCTGAGAGACAATTGGGAGGTCAAGGGTCAGTCTGCAGAGTATGCGTGTGTGCATGTGTATTTGTGTGTGTGTGTGTGTGTGCGTGTGTGTCTCTGCCTGTGTGTGTATGTGACTGTCTGTGTGTGGGTGTGTCTGAGTGTGTGTCTGTGTGTATATGTGTTTATATTTACAGAGCCTCAAACAATCAAAAATGACTTGTTTATCGCTAAAATTTATGACCTTTACTTTGAAATAACTACCAATTGATACAGTAAAATGGATTGATTGCCAGTGTAGGAGAAGTCAGAGACGTCCTGAACACATCGGCATCAGTCATTCCCTGGAACACCTGTGAAAATTATATTTATAGAGCCTCAAACATTCCAAAATGATGAATTTATCGCTAAAATGTATGACCTTTACTTTGAAATAACTACCAATTGAAACAGTAAAATGGATTGATTGCCAGTGTAGGAGAAGTCAGAGACGTCCTGAACACATCTGCATCAGTCATTCCCTGGAACACCTGTGAAAATTATATTTACAGAGCCTCAAACATTCCAAAATGACGAATTTATCGCTAAAAATGTATGACCTTTACTTTACGGGTTTTGTTGAACAAAGTTCAACAAACCCGTGGTCTGCCTCTTGTGCTCACCTTCAGCATAGTTTTGAACGGAGCGCTTTTGTCCAGCTGCAGCAGGTTTCCTACGACCGGCAGACCAGTCGGTCCCGGAGGTAAACAAACGTGTCTGCGGCTCCTCAGTTTAAACAGCCAGAGTAAAGCAGAGATGAGCCCCACTAGAAGCCATGAGACGGACAGCTCCATGCTGCCGCACGAGACGAGTGCTGGTGCTCTCAAGGCGCCTCCTTTGGTGAAACTATCCAGACAGCGGTCTCTGGGCCGTCAAACCTGTGCCTGGACTTCCTGTTGAAACAGAAGTTACCTTTGTCTTTATTGTGTAATAGCGGATCGCAACCAACTTTCCAAGGCGCATACCGCCATCTACTGAACCGAGGTGTGCAGAAACATGTACGACTGTTCACCTAATTAGACCTAACCCCACCTGAACCCTCTGCCCTAGTCCCGTTTCCCAGATGAAATGCAGCAGAGGCCTGGAACAGTCCCGCCCCTCCTGCTCTGCCCCCAACACTCCCTCCAAGCTTCACCTCCGTCCCATCTGACAAACCCTGGACCTCAATCTTTTCTTTTCTACTTTGAGCTTCAAGCACTTCATTATGACGTGCTTTACATCTTCTGTCTCTTCACACACACACTGCACCTATCTGTGCCCATCTTTGCTATTAAAAACAACGTTGCCTTCATCCCTGTGTGCCCCCAATCTCAATCTTGAAATGATTATCTCCTCCCTTCAACACCTCCATTTGAATGACCCCATTGATTCCTGAATGTTGTGATAGTGTCTTCCTTTTCCGTTGTTGTCCCACTCCCGCTGTCATACCTCCCTCACTGCCTCAGCACTAATTTCCTCAGTGAAGACCGGTAGTCTGTCATTAATTATTTTTGCCTATCGGTGTACTACATTCTGTAATGCATACCCCTGCTCCCACATGTCTATTTACATTTTCTTTTGACCCATCAGGGTATATTTGAAGATAGTGTAATCTTTGTTAATGTATACTTTTGATCATCGACCAGACATCACACAGCTCTATTTCTCTTCCAATAGATGAACAGAATTGCCTCCATGCATTCCCCTTGTATGACTTAATAATCTTCCGTACTATCGCTGTCTTTCTTTGATAATCGATCAAATTATCTTGAGTCAGCAGGCTTCTTACCTCTCTGAGGGCACGGTTTATTTATTTAATGGCATTTTGAAATTCTTCATTTCTCCATGGGTGTCACAAATTCTTCAGCTTAATAGTAGTATTCATCCTGCCTGCCTGCCTGCCTCATTAACTCTCCTGTCATTCCAGATCCTGTCATCCTGACCTCGTTAGTCTCTCATTCCCTTCACCTGGTCCTCACGCCCGTCTCACCTGCAGCCCATCCCCTCATTAGTCCCTCACTACTTAGCGCCCTCACTTCCACTTGTTCTCTGGCAGATTGTCTTGTGTGTTATTACCAAGCTCGCCAGTTCTAATATTGATTCTGCTCTGCCTGTTCTGACCCCGTTTGCCTTTTTACTCGACCTAAGAGTTTTGCCTGCCCCCTTTTTGCATTTGTTGTCCTATTGGACTGACATCAGGGTTTTGACCCTGCCTGAAAAGACAATTACAAATCCTCTTTTTGCATTTCCTGTTTCTGAGTTGTGCTTTTGTGTTCAAGTACCTGTAATCCTTACAATGGGACCATTTTATTTTTCCCCATTCACCTTACAGTTAGGAATGCATATTGATACAGCACCAATAATCATATCGGTCACTACTCTCGAGGAGCTGTCCACATCACCCTGCAAAGATATTTCTTCACTTGCCTTCCTACAACATTCTTTAAATTTACCGCGGTTGGCTTTAGGAAAACACCATTGCTCTATTGTATTACCCTTCTGTGTAAAGATACTATTAAATGTGCATAATATTGGATAATGATGACTTCCTATGAGCGATTCAGTCATTATATTCCATTCACACAAATTACATATTTCCTGTGACTAATGTAAGATCTAAGCAGGATACAAAGTTTCGAGTAACATCTGCTCTAGTGCCTCTTCTATCATTAAAGCGACACTATGTAACTTTTCCCCTGTAGCGCCCCCTTCAGGTATTTAATGTTTACTTCAGTGTTGTGAATCTCTAACTCTAGAGCCATATATGGCTCTTCCAGGTAGTGAGTTCCCAGCTGATCGACGCAAGCTGCCGTTCTACACAGCAGCATGTCATTCTGTCTCTACCGTCGCGTAGCGGAGCAAATAAAAAGTCACCTGTGTATGGAGGACTAAAAATGACTTAAGTATGTATAAATAAATAAATCCTTAAATAAATGTATAAATGATTACATTTATTTAAGGATTTATTTATTTATTCCTATATTTATTCATTTATTTATTTATTTATTTATTTATTATATACTTATGTCATTTTTAGTCCTCCATACCTGTGAGCGTGGACTGGCACTATATGACGTTGGGTAATCACTGCCAGAAAGCAAGTTTAAGTACTTCCTGTTCCCCAACCGGAGGCACCGGGCAGCTCGCAACATCTTACATTCAGCAGTTTTCTGGCCACAGACCCCCGATGGCAGTGGCGGAGGCCCAAATCGTCATATTAAAAGTCATTGTAGCGGCACCATTTTTTTCAAGCTGTTATTTTAAGGTGGAAAAGTTACATAGTGGGGCTTTAAGGCAAATTAATGAATTCCTCTATAAATTCTTCAACTATTCAATTCAATTCAGTTTATTTGTATAGCCCAGTTTCACAAATTACAAATTTGTCTCAGAGTGCTTTACAATCTGTACACATAGACATCCCTGACCCAAAACCTCACATCGGACCAGGAAAAACTCCCAAATAACCCTTCAGGGGTGAAAAAAAGGGAAGAAACCTTCAGGAGAGCAACAGAGGAGGATCCCTCTCCAGGATGGACAGATGCAATAGATGTAATGTGTACAGAAGGACATATTTAGAGTTAAAATACATTCAAGGAATCTGACAGTTTATCAATAGTTCATATTTAGGCATATTCCACGATGGAGAGTTTGGAGACCTCCCAAGTGGAGGAGTGGGCGGAGTCCCAGCAGGGCAGTGGCACAGCTGGCGACAGGAACTCACGACCCAACCATCGAAGGTCCATCAGCAGATGGGATCTATGCCGTCTCATAGGGTCCGATGACCCCATGAGACGTGAAGTCAGAAGGACTCCGGGGAGAAAGCAGAGTTAGTCATGTGTGATGGAGAGATGAAGATTCATCCATAGGAGAAAGAAAAGAGGAGAGAGGTGCTCAGTGCATCCTAAACATCCCCAGCAGCTATAAGCCTATACCAGCATATCCAGGGGCTGGACCAGGGCAAACCTGATTCAGCCCTAACTATAAGCTCTGTCAAAGAGGAAAGTCTTAAGTCTACTCTTGAATGTGGTGACTGTGTCTGCCTCCCGGACTGAAGGTGGAAGCTGGTTCCATAAAAGAGGAGCTTGATAACTAAAGGCTCTGGCTCCCATTTTACATTTTAAGACTCTCGGAACTACAAGTAGCCCGCATTTAGTGAGCGCAGCTCTCTGGTGGGGCGATACGGTACTAAGCTCTTTAAGATATGATGGTGCATCACCAATTAAGGCTATGTAAGTTAAGAGAAGAATTTTAAAGGTGATTCTTGATTTTACAGGGAGCCAGTGCAGAGCAGCTAGTGCAGGAGTAATGTGATCTCTTTTCTTAGTTTTAGTGAGAATACGAGCTGCAGCATTCTGGATCAACTGGAGGGACCTAAGAGACTTATTAGTGCAGCCTGATAATAAGGAGTTGCAGTAATCCAGTCTCGAAGTAACGAACGTGAACCAATTTCTCTGCATCTTTTGAGACAAGATGTGCCTGATTTTTGAAATATTACGTAGATGGAAGAATGCAGTCCTTGAGATTTGCTTTATGTGGGAGTTAAAGGACAAGTCCCGATCAAAGATAACGCCGAGATTCTTTACAGTGGTGTTGGATGCTAGAGTAATGACATCTACAGAAATCACATCACCAGATAATTGATCTCTGAGGTGCTCAGGGCCGAGTAGAATTACTTCAGTTTTGTCTGAGTTTAACATCAAGAAGTTGCCGGTCATCCATGTTTTTATGTCACTAAGACATGCTTGAATTTTAGTGAGTTGGTTAGTCTCCTCTGGTTTTATCGATAGATATAGTTGAGTATCATCTGCATAACAATGAAAGTTTATAGAGTGTTTCCTGATAATATTGCCCAAAGGAAGCATGTATAAGGTAAATAGAATTGGTCCAAGCACAGAACCTTGTGGAACTCCGTGACTAACGTTGGTGGTCATTGAGGCTTCATCGTTTACAAATACAAACTGAGATCGATCTGATAAATAGGATTTAAACCAACTTAGGGCGGTGCCTGAAATACCAATCGACTGCTCCAGTCTCTGTAATAGGATGTCATGGTCAATGGTGTCGAATGCAGCACTAAGGTCTAACAAGACCAGTACAGAGAGAAGTCCTTTATCTGCTGCCATTAAGAGGTCATTGGTAATCTTCACCAGTGCTGTCTCTGTGCTGTGGTGTTTTCTAAATCCTGACTGAAACTCTTCAAATAAACTATTCTGATGTAGAAAGTCACACAACTGATTTGCGACCACTTTCTCAAGGATCTTAGAGAGGAAGGGGAGGTTAGAGATCGGTCTGTAGTTAGCCAAAACCTCTGGATCCAGAGTGGGCTTCTTCAGGAGAGGTTTAATTACAGCTACTTTGAAGGAATGTGCTACGTGGCCTACCCCTCCATCGCTATCAGTACACTTCCCCACAATAAATTATGAGCATTAGTGTCCACACCAAATATATTTTTTTCCAATATTTCCTGATGATATATAAAACATTTCAATAGATGTTTTTTTACAAGGATTATAAAAGTTCACTACCTTGATGTCTCCTCTTGGACTGCATACTTCAATCATAACACATTCATACTGCACTTTGTTTTCCGGCTCTATTACGTCTGACGGAACTATATCCTGAATTAACTAAGTCCAACTGTGGTTTTAGCCACGTTTATTGAATGCAGATAACATCTGGCATATCTTTGAGATAAAAAGCAAAATTCTGCTCTCCTCTCAAGGACCACAAACTTTCTCTGGATTCGTCGTACACCACCGATGACTGAGCGTTACCTTCCATCTTCTCCTGTTCCAAAGGTTACCTGGTGTAACTCCCGCTCTATGAGCATGCGCACAGTCCAGTCCAAGTCGGATCAGGCCGGTGGACTACTAAGAGCCAATGATAGCGATGGGCCAGCTGGGCACTAAAGTGCAGGGACTTGCATGTATTAATATAAATTGAGTTATATTACTGACATACAAACACGGGGCATTACATTTTTGGCGAATGATCTCCATCACAATGCATTTAAGAGACAAACAAGTATTCAATATGTTTAAAAAAAGGTTTGTTCCAACTATATAGTTTGATGACTTAGCATGTTTATTTTATGTTTAAAAAAACATTTATGTACAATTACATGTATAGACAATAACAAGTAATGGACAAACACACTCACGGTAAGATATACAGCCACAAACTCACAGGTTGATTTGAAGATGTTGGGCTATTTTGCATCTATGACATGTCTTCATTCAGACTAGTAGAAATAAAATACTCAAAGTATAATAAATGTCTGGTTGTGAGTAATTAACTAGGGAAGTTTCATATCTGATATATTTGTTATCCTATTCACCTGTTGTGTCCTAAAACATTATACATTTTACAAAACATGCTGTTTTCTCAACAAAAACATGTCCTCACTCTGAACCAAATATAAGTAGCAATTGCATACACCAAGCTTTCCAATTTCATTCCTATTTATATGCTGAAGGTTTTTACTGAGGGGTTTGTTCATGTGGCATTATTGGCCTGATTTACAAAGTATTGGTGAAAAACATGCTTAAAACAATATGTAGGCATTTTAAAAGAATGTCAGTTGTCATTTCTGCACAATCGAATGCAACCTTCTCCACCTCAGTCACCTCCAGTCATCATCACAGTTCTGCTCCTCATTCATCATCGGATTGCAGCAACTCCCTTTATCACCACCACCACCAGTTTCTAGACTCCTAGTAGACTATGCCTTATCTGACCTCAGCATCCCCACCCCTCGAGTCCAATCGCCAAAGACTTTGCACTAATCAATATAAACATTGCTCCGTTACACTGAAGCAGCCTTGTTTGTAACTGTATGTGTGACTCCGGGTGCTTCAATTGATGAGCGAAGACCCGAGGGGCGAGGGCAGCACCGCGTGGCGATAATCTCATACATGCGAGGCAGATTAGCAAAGGTGCTGTACTCTGGAACAAGGTTTATACTGTCGGGGCCTCCGACGCAGGAAAAGGTAAAATTCTGCACCAGTGACACCAGGAAGATGAAAAGTTCCATACGAGCCAGAGACTCGCCAACACAGGCTCTCTTCCCTGAGGGGACACAATCACAAACATTAGAAATACAGTGGGGATGGAAAGTATTCAGACCCTTTTACATTTTTCACTCTTTATTTCATTGCAACCATTTGCTAAAATAAAAAATAATTTTATTTCTCATTAATGTAGAAATACATTAACAGAAATGTAGAAATGTTTACAAATTTATTAAAAAATAAAAACTTCTGCAGCACTCAAGGTTCCTGAGAGCACAGTGGCCTCCATAATCCTCAAATGGAAGAAGTTTGGGACAACTTGGCCGTCCAGACAAACTGAGCAATCGTGGGAGAAGAGCCTTGGTGAGAGAGGTAACAAAGAACCCAAGGATCACTTTGGCTTAGCTTCAGAGATGCACAGTAGGGAGATGGGAGAAAGTTCCACTAAGTCAACTATCACTGCAGCTCTCCACCAGTCAGGGCTTTATGGCAGAGAGGCCCGGCGGAAACCTCTCCTCAGTGCCAGACATATGAAAGCCTGTATAGAGTTTGCCAAAAAAACACGCAAAGGACTCCCAGACTATGAGAAATAAGATTCACTGGTCTGATGAGACCAAGATTAAACTTGTTGGCGTTAATTCTAAGCGGTATGTGTGGAGCAAACAAGGTACTGCTCATCACCTGCCCAATACAATCCCAACAGTGAAACATGGTGGTGGCAGCATGTTATGGGGGTGTTTTTCAGCCTCAGGGACAGGACGACTGGTTGCAATTAATGGAAAGATGAATGTGGCCAAGTACAGAGATATCCTGGAAGAAAACCTATTCCAGAGTCCTCTGGACCACAGAATAGGCTGAAGGTTCACCTTCCAACAAGACAATGACCATAAGCACACAGCTAAAATAATAAAGGAGTGGCTTCGGAAAAACTCTGACCATTCTTGACTGGCCCAGAGAGCCCTGACCTAAACCCAATGGAGCATCTCTGGAGAGACCTGAAAATGACTGACCACCAACATTCACCATCCAACCTGACAAAATTAGAGAGGATCTGCAAGGAATAATGGCAGAGGATCCCCAAATCCAGGTGTGAAAAACTTGTTGCATCGTTCTCAAGAAGACTCATGGCTGTACTATCTCTCTACATTTCTACATTTCAGTTTTGTTATGTCAAGATGGGATGCTGAGTGTACATTAATGAGAAATAAAATGACCTTTTTATTTTAGCAAATGGCTTTCCGTATCCACGGTATATATTACTGTTTGTACAAGTAAAGGGGCAATGAGGACGATATTTATCACAAAACGACCCATTAGTCATGGACAAACCACACTCCAAACTCTTCTGTAGAACACGGATCCATACAGGACTGGTAATGATGTATTAGCTGTAGATCGTGTTTTACCTGCAGAAAAAGCCAGGAAAGCAGGATTTTTCTTGAATTTTTCATTCTGGTCCAGAAAGTGCTGGGGGTTGAAGGACCAGGGAGTCGCCCATTGTTTTTCCTCTGTCAGCACAGAGTGCAGCAAGGGAATAATCATAGTGTCCTATTGAGAGAAGACATGAAGTCAGTGTAAAACATTTGTTTTTTCTATAATGAATATTATATCTTGGGATTGCAAATACCTTGGGGATTGTGTAACCCCTAAAAGAGATGTCCTTGAGTGAGTAGCGAGGGAGGCTGAAAGGGACAATGTCCAGAAAACGTTGCATCTCATGAATAACTGCATCTGTAAAGGGGAGGGACTTCCTGTTCTCCATGCTGGGACTACAGCCTTGTCCAATCACACTCTCAATCTCATTCTGCATTTTCTCTGTAGAGGACAAAAAGAATGACATTGTATGTCGAGCTGATTAAGTAAGATGACTGTGTCCTCCATTCAGGGACCTACCTTGTATGTTTGGGTATTTGATCAGCACACTGAGGGCATATCTGATGGTTGAGCTGGTGGTTTCTGTTCCTGCCAGGAAGAGGTTCAACACTGTGGAGACCAAGTTTTCATGGTTGAAGTCAGTCGTTGGATTATCCTTTTCCTGAGAGATACGTGTTCAAATGTGTCATTAGAAACAGCTTTATTACAGAAAGTATAACCATTTTGAGCAGCTATATGCTAAACCTTATTTGAGAGGAGTTTTAAGATGAAAGTACAGAAAGAATGTCTTGGTCTTGTGTTTCCTGATCAAATCAAAATGTCCCACCTGACTGATTCGGATGAGAAAGCAGTCAATAAAGTCCCTCGGGGAGCTGGGGTCCAGTGTCTCTTGGTGCTCTTGGATCTTCATGTTGATGAACTCTCTCAACTTCTGAACTTGGGCAAAACAAGTGTGATGGGGGCCCGGCAGATGATCCATGAGCCAGGGAAAGATGTTGTACAACTGTGGGATAATAATAATAATAACAATGTATAAGAGAAAATGTGAAAACTAGACTTTAAAATGATAGACTATCAGCTGCTTACTTGACCGATGGGGCTGTTTAGGAACTTTAACGTTTCAGATATGATGTTGAGGAGACACAGGAAATTCTTGTCTTCGTGGCCGAAGCGTTCACCAAACACCAGGCAGCAGATCACGTTGGAAACAGTGCGGCTCAGTAAGAAAGTGGGGTCAAAAGGTGTGGCTAGAAGAGAAGAGGAAAACCTAATTGGACTCATCACATAAAGGTACTGAGCAGAAAAGAGAAAATGATGATGGCATGATCAGAAAATCCACAAGGAAGAGGTTTTCCCTGCCCTTCAGTTTGTTTGTTTTGTATAGCCTATTTTCACAAATTACAAATTTGTCTCAGAGTGCTTTACAATCTGTACACATACAACATCCCTGTCCCAAAACTTCACATCGAATCAGGAAAAACTCCCAAACAACCCTTCACGTGGAAAAAAGAGAAGAAACCTTCAGGAGAGCAATAGAGGAGGATCCCTCTCCAGGATGGACAGGTGCAATATATGTTAGTAAGTTAGTAATGTGCAATAGAGAGATGAAAATGCATCCATAAGGAAAGAGGAAATAGGAGATGGGTGCTCAGTGTATCCTAAAATGTCCCCCAGCAGTCCATAAGCCTATAGCAGCATATCAATGGACTGGACAAGGGCAAATTTGATTCAGCCCTAACTTTAAGAATATCAAGAGGAACGTCTTAAGTCTACTCTACATGAGGTTTAGGTTAAGAGAAGACAAGATGCGTCTGATTTTTGAAATATTACGTAGATGAAAGAATACAGTCCTTGAGATTTGCTTTACGTGGGAGTTAAAGGACAAGGACGCCCACATTTTTTTACAGTGGTGTTGGATGCTAGGGCAATGCCATCTATAGAAACCACATCACCAGATAATTGATCTCTGAGGTGCTCAGGGCCGAGTAAAATAACTTCAGTTTTGTCTGAGTTTAACATCAAGAAGTTGCAGGTCATCCATGTTTTTATGTCACTAAGACATGCTTGAATTTTAGTGAGTTGGTTGGTCTCCTCTGGTTTGATCGCTAGATATAGTTAAGTATCATCTTCATAACAATAAAGGTTTATAGAGTGTTTCTTGATAATATTGCCCAAAGGAAGGATGCCATGTACATAATTGTGGTTTTGCAGCTCACTTTGGAGATTTTAACAACCACCTGTAGTGTGTGTGTGTGTGTGTGTGTGTGTGTGTGTGTGTGTGTGTGTGTGTGTGTGTGTGTGTGTGTGTGTGTGTGTGTGTGTGTGTGTGTGTGTGTGTGTGTGTGTGTGTGTGTGTGTGTGTGTGTGTGTGTGTGTGTGTGTGTGTGTGTGTGTGTAGTTCAGTGGTCGTGTGCCTCTGGGCCAGTCTGAGTCCTTTCACTTTTAATGACTAAATTGTATTTTGTTGGTTCATCCCGTATTGACGATATACTAACTTCTGTTCCCTTGTGCCAGCAACCGCCGCTCACGCATGCCCTCCTACCTGTGTTCATATCCGGCTCCGCCAGCCTGCCAGCAAACTCTAAATAAACCCATTCTTTAACCTACCCTACTGTCTCCCCAACCCAACCCCCCTCAATGCCCTATTATGTAAACTATGTTAGCTTTGCAGTACTTTTGCCATAGTTTGCACTGTTAGCGGGGGCGACTGTGGGTCAGTGGTCAGCAGGTCTCTCTTTCAATCAGAGGATTGGTCATTCGATCACTGGCTCTGCTAGCCCTAGTCGATGTGTGTATTGGGTGTAAGAGTGTATTGGGTTTACGGTGTTTGATTGTAAGTCTCTTGTGATACAAAAGGTAGCTAAATGAAATGTAGCGCTGTTAGCAGCGTTAGCCGTGTTAGCCAGCAGCTCAGCTTTTGCCATGTTGAGAGATCTGTTGAGGGGCAATCAAAATGCTGACAAACTGGGACACAGCACCTTTTAAGGATAGTTTAAATTGCTGTCTTTGGTAGCCTATCTTTAAGCTGTCCGGTAAGCTTCACTGGTGTAGTAAGTTACGTAACATATTCTGTTTACTTTTTACAAGCCGCCATCAGATAGAGATAAGGATTAAAGAGTGCAGCTGGAGCAAGATAGATAAATAAACACACAAGCAATCCAACAAAGCATAACAGTACACACTGTCTTTTCTGTTGTTGACCAACTATTTCAGGTTTCATTATTCATGTCGGTTCTGTGTATTTTGTGGCTCCATATCAGAATCACTTGTTTGGCCATGTATTCATACAAGGAATTTGACTTTTTGGGTCGTATTCTTTTACTATCCTGAAACATAGCCGTCCGAAATTGGTACCATCATTTGTGATAGTAGGAGGCAAAGGAAAAACTACAGTTCATTCTGAGGAAGCCATTGTTTCAATTGATTACATTTACCAAATACCATCCGACCTTACCTTTGAATGACTCTATGCGGGCCCTCAGGTGTGTGCTCTCCTCCTGGATCCACTCCTCCATCCCTTTGCGTCCCATCCCGAAGTCTCTCAGGGTCGACAGTGTGAAACGTCGCAGCTGTCGCCATCGCTCTCCGTTACTGATCGCCAAACCTTTAAAGATGTGGAAATGGTAGTTCGAAGAACCTCACGAGTCATATGAAAAATTTAAAAAAAGTATCGCTTCTTACAGCGACTAAAACTGTCGAACTGGAACCATAAAACAAATAGGATTATAACAAATGGACAAACCTGAAAAAAAAAGAAATGTACCGCTAACTGGAGCCAGAGACGTGAGTGCATGGAAACCATTGAAATAAAGTTACCGTAGCCCTTGGTAACCTTTATCAGAAATGGCAGTGGCCCTCTGCCACTGAAGTCGTCTCCCTGGTCCACCAGAGCCTCCTTCACCGTGTCAAATCCCACCAGAAAAACCAACCGCTGCCAGCCTAGGTGGACGGTCAGCACAGGACCATGCGTTTCACTTAACTACAAGAATTGGATGTGTTAGAATTATGAAACAGTCTGAATCAAATTCACACTATTTTTCAACGAGCAATGAAAACAAACCTTCTGTATAACTGACCAAAGTACATCTCTCTTATTGGATACGGTATTACACAACATTAAATCAATATACATTTTGCCAAAGAAATTCTCACCTTGAGAATGCTTTTAAAAGGAGCATTTTTGTCCAGTTGTGGCAGATTTCCTATGAGAGGAAGTGGAGCGGGTCCTGGGGGCAACCGATACTTCCTCTTGTTTTTGACACCAAACAACCAAACCAGAGCTAAGATTAGCCCCGCCAGGATCACTGTCGCAGAAAAGTCCATAACTCTCTTTGCTTCGTCTTCTCGACACTTCACTGGACGGATGTCTTCTATATTCACTTTACAACTGTGAATGGCGCTTCCAAATAGGTGTTTATCTTTAACAGTGAGTTGGCAGGAGTGCTATGTTGGGACACAGGTGAGTCACGTGACTGTGTGCTATATTGCACCTTCACCTGCTTATTTCAGAGAGAAGCAAACAAACAACTGACCTTAGCTATACAGGCATGCCATTTCTTCCCCTCTCTTCTCAAACAACAAATTGATGTTGAAGAAATTGACAGTAAGGAATAAAAGTGTATATAATTACAAATTCATATGAAAACCCAGAATCATTGCACTTTTGGGGTATACTTGTCATGCTGAAATTGTTTTTAAAATGGTGTGTGTCACTTTGTGCTATCTAACCCCTGAGGCCACAGTTTATTTATCCTGAAGATGTCTGAGTCTTGTTCCTATTTCGATGTGTTGAGTTTGATTGAATTTGGTCATTTCACATCAAATCTTAGAAATGCGAGTTGATTTCCAACACCAGCTGGAAACACCTTTGAAAGAATGTTGAATTTGTCTTTTTCCAGATCCACTCTCCCATCCTGTTGCATCCAGCCCATAATATCTTTGTGTGGCCAGTGTAATACTAGGTTGTCCATTACTGATCCCAAAACCGGACTGTGTGGACTGTGGATAAACAAAGTAGTGCACGGTCACCAGAATAACAATCCACAGCCAGCCCAGGTACGACGTCTTCACAGGCCTGTGCTATACTGAACTGGACCAAGACTTCAGGGTTCATTATTCTGCAACCTTAAACCAATGCAAATTATGTATAGCCAAACTGACAGATTCCCTAAGCGAGAGGACATCCAGTTTGATATAAAATTAGATTAGCACTGGTTGACTCAACACAACTCTGATGGGATTTTTTCCATTGGATGTTGGATTATTACAACACTAGTTTATAAGACATACACGTTTTGTTAAGGAAGATCATTCTCAATTTGACCTCCACTTTTATGATTTGAGGTGGAAATGCAATCGTCAGAAGTAAAAAGTTTACGAGCAGCAAGCTACAGCAGGATCATCACCACTGTGAAGCTAAAACCCGACTAGTGTTGGTGTGATGACGTTTTGTCGTCTCTTTTAGCTCTTTATTAACACTTGATGGCCTTTTTTAAAACACAGAAAGAGTTCAAAATTGTCATTTCAATCTTTGGGATTCCTGCTGCCCTCTACCTTTTTTACTAATCTCTGGTGAACCGAGCTGTAATAGCATGGATTTTGGTCAATTATGTAGAAGCATAAAATCAACTTTAGACTACATTTGAACACATTTAAAGCTTTAAAGACAGAGGTGTAACACCCACACCAGTTCATCTGACTCTGTGCTTTAGTTGTGTACATTTTCAAAAAGAATTAGCATGTGACTGAGTATTGAGCAGCAAGGCTTTGCATAATAGGCGTCGTATGATAAACACCAGCCATGAAGCAGCAGATGGATGTGGAGAGGACAAAGAATGCACGGCCATGGTGACAGGAGGATTTATTTAGAGCTCACCTTTGAAATGCATTTCAAGTGAGGTCATGTGCAGAAAGGGTGGGTCACAGGGGTCTCTTCTTAGAGTGGGGGCAAAAGCAAAGTGTCAATAAAATGGAGAGAACGATAAGGAGAGAAAGATAAGTAGCTCAAACTTTAAAAAAAAAATGATCACAGCGATGGGAGACAATGAGCGGAGAAACACAACTGTTCAAAAGACTCCAATATCCTCGTCAACATCTGTGTGGCTGTCTGTAATCATGACTCTGCTCCCTCAGGCAGCCTGCAGCCATCCTGTGGGACGACTGATACAACAAAGACAATGCACAAGGGTCACGGTCATGAATGATTAACCTGAGGAGCATGGGCTTAAAGCCAGGGACAACACCTTCATTCATTTATAAATTAGACGTGTCTATAACAAACAAGTGATTAGTTGATGCCTTGTATTATAAAAGGGAATACCAACAAAAGGAAGAAGGGGTTTCTCTCTCTCTCTCTCTCTCTCTCTCTCTCTCTCTCTCTCTCTCTCTCTCTCTCTCTCTCTCTCTCTCTCTCTCTCTCTCTCTCTCTCTCTCTCTCTCTCTCTCTGAGGTTGTGAGCTGGGAGCGATATATTGTTGTTTTACGGTGGGTTTCCTTGTTAAAGTGAAAGTTGTTTAACGGTATGTTGTGTGTGTGTGTCTCATGGGGATACTTGTGTGAGGGACTGCGGTTGCAGTTGCACAGAGTGTTTTGGTGGGTGTGTATGTGCACGTGTTGGCACGTGAGAGCTAGGGGAACGGCAAAGGTTTTGTTTGTGGGCGAGAGAGACATCAGGGCAGAGACTGCCCTAAGAAAAGAGCGGCTGAGCAGAACACTGGCGAAGCGGCTTCTGAGGGGCAGAACCAGGAGGGACCGGAGGGGACGGGGGTGTCCAGCAGGGTGAGGAGGAGGAGGAGGAGGAGGAGGAGGAGGAGGAGGAGGAGGAGGAGGAGGAGGAGGAGGAGGAGGAGGAGGAGGAGGAGGGCCTCAAAGTTCCCCATTCAAAGAGGAGATGCGGAGGATAGCGAGAGCTGTCAGGCCAAGAAAGTAACGGCGGGCAGAAAGAAGACAAGAAGAAGAGGAACAGGGTCCAAGTTACGGAGGACTCTGACGAGTCTTTGTTCTACAGTGTAGAGCAGATACAGTCCTTTTTCTCGAGGAATAAACACCTGTGGGATGTGAAGGTGGAAGATCACTTCCCAGACAGAGACACGTTTGACGTCTCTGCCGGTTTCTTCACGGCCAAGAAGAACAGAGGAGGCTTCACACAAAAGAAGTTCTTCAGGCTGAAGAAGATCCTGTGTGACATCAGGAAGGACATCAAGTGAGGATGATGAGGCTTCGGTAAGCTGTGGAACTCTTTGAAGAGGAAGAGCCTGGAGCCAGCGGCCTCGCTGCACTGGCCAGAGGAACTTCTGGAGAAAGGGGCCAGGATGGAGGTCCAGGACAGCGCGACACCGGGGCTGAGCAGCATGCTGTGCTCCTCTGGGACCACCACCCTGAAGAAGGTGGCTGGAGAGGCCAAGCCGGCCTGCTACAGCAGCAGGACGAGTGAGGGGACAGGAAGCACTTCCTGTCTTCAAGTCTGGATTGACTCTGGTTTCTTTTTTAGGAGCGTGAGCATCATGGACAATTTTTTTCAAGATGGGTGCTGCAATTATGTTTGAAGTTGTGTGTTAAAGCAACACTATTTAACAATTGTACCTTAAAATAACAGCTTGAAAAAAATGGTGACGCTACAATGACTTTTAATATGGCGATTTGCGCCTCCGCCACTGTCATCGGGGTCTGTGGGGTTTTAACTCCACTATGTAACATTTTGTAGCCGCCTGGCAGTGATTACGCAACGTCATATAGTGCCAGTTCACGCTCGCAGGTGACTTTTTATTTTCTCCGCTACGCGACGCGTAGAGACAGAGTGACATGCTGCTGTGGAGACGATCAACAGTAGACATTTAGTTTAATAAAAGAACAAAGACATCTTTAAGAAAGGGACCTGACATTACTTCTGCTGTCATCTGGAGGATAGAGAAAGTTACAAGGGGCGGGCGGAGATTTTTAATTTTTTTTACTCGCCATATGCGTCACCGGAAGAGCCATATATATAGAGGTTCACGACACCTGATCTATCGTAACTGGGTATTTACGACACTGAAGTAAACATTAAATACCTGAAGGGGGCGCTGCAAGGGAAAAACTACATAGTGGGGCGTTAAAAGTAATTTAGTTGTTTGTTGTGGTAATTATAAAATAAAGGTTTTCTTAAAATCAATCAATCTCTCTCTCTCTAAACTCTCTAACTAGAAAGCAAATCCTCCACAGTCAAATGCATCAAAGTCGGAGTCCCCCTCGAAGTCGAAGCTGTTGAAGTGGGGGGAGTCGACGTCCTGGCTGCAGGCGTGGAAGGAGCCTCCTGCGGGGAGTTCGGAGAAGCCCCCCACACCGTGGGCGATCTCCGGGGCTCTGCTGGCGAGAGGGGAGGATGGGGAGCAGGAGCTGAGGTAGCCCACGGCGGAGGAAGCCGCCGCCCCTCCCATCAGCAGGCACACCGCCCTCACCGCCCGGACATCGCTGCTGTTGCCATGGCGAAGGCAATCCGACGTGCGGTGAGGCGGGGCCACGGAGAAGCTGCGCAGGGGCCGCCGGGGTCCACTGGCTGGAGAAGTCATATGAAACATTATAAGCAAATAAATTATTGATTTTATCCAGAATTAGCCAGAAATTCCATTTTAACCAGAGTCCAGGAACCAGGATGTGTGGGATCAAGTAGCAGCAGGCTTCCTCTTCGACCTCAACATAAACACTAATATCATCCATAATGTATCAGTTCATCAACAAATAAGGAGCCAGTCTCCAATAGCGTCTGAATTTATCATATTCTATCATCTATCAAAATAAAATCAACCCCAACTGATATTTTGTCTCTTTTTTACTCATTTGTTTTGATATAAAATGATGTATGCTTGTGTTGTATTAACATGTCACTTTTTGTTTCCAAATCAAGAGATTTGGAGTAATTACATCCGGATGACCTGATTGCGGACCTTGGCTTTGGCCTGCATCTCTCAAGGATCCTCCCCGCTCCATGACTCGAGACGGAGGAGGGGGGCCCTCGGCCAACCTGGGCGACCCAGGGTCTTTGTCGCCAGAGGAGTCGGGCAGTAAGTCTCTGTCTGTGATGCAGGGGTTGATGCTGCGTTGTCTCTGCAGGGTCATGGGGGACATGACGCCCTTTGGAATACGAACAAGAACATGTTTGAAGATATCACATGTTTGTGAACATTGCTTTCAGATGTTATTTAGAAAAGAGAGATGAGGTGTTAAGACAAAGACGAGGCTCAGTGAGGCGACAGAGTCAAGTGAGAACTGCAGACTCACCTCTCTCACTTTCTTGATCAAGTTCAGCCACACACTGTGAAGGGTAAAACAAATAATGGTGAGTCATTGTAATCAAACCAGTCCGAAGCCTGCAGAGCCTTTACAGGGGACATGCAAGCAAGTGCAGTGGAGACGGGTGCCGTTAATATCTGATAACAAGTTGGGCAAAGGATATTAATCCTGTGTGTGTGTGTGTGGGTGTGTGTGTGTGTGTTTGTTTGAGAGAGACACACTTGCAGTCATCTGGGCTTTCAGAGAGAAGCAGCAGGAACTTGGTCTGCGGCAGGATGAGGGCGAAGCAGCAGTCCCTCCTGCCCCCTGGAGGCAACTTGGGGAGGTCGAGGATGTCCCGGCCCTCTGCGATGGACTCGCAGAGGGTGTGCAGTGGGACCACCTGGTCTGGGGGGGACTCTGCGTCGCGGCACACTAGCAGGCTTCCCTCCAGGGTCAGCACGAGGTACTTCTCCTTCCACTTCTTGAACATGAAGCCCCCTGCAGCCAAGTGAGACAAAGGCTGTTCTAAAGTAGTTTTCTTTGGCTTTGGTTTTCTCTGGGGATTTAGGGTAAACGTGATGTGGGAGTTTGGATAGAGGCTACATAGTGGTGCTTTGAGCCAGATGCTAATGCTGGCGTGCTGATGGTATATTGGTATCATTTTGAAAATCAGATTCCGAGGAACAAAGCAACAATACATTTAAATATCGGTCATTTTTTTAATTACTGTCAATTTCACAGAAGCCTGCCCTGTGTCAGCATAGTGGAGACTTTGTGATTGATTACCCCCTTTCGGCAATTGTATGTCTTTTGTTTTTGTTACAGCATCAATAACACCTGACATTTTGAAAAGGTTCACTTCTTGCTGAGGCCTCTTTTGTGTGTTGATAACATGTTTGGAGGCGGTGCTTTGGATGTTGCCCTCATTGAAACTTAAATTAGCATTGGATAACTACTGTGATAAAACATCAATATGAATATATACAACGTACAATACGGTGCAAATTAGTACAACAACACAAAGACACAAACCACAGCCTCGAAAACAAAAGGTCCTCTGTCATCTCTGTCAACAAAGGGGCAGCACTGTGGCTCAGTGGTTAGCACTGTCGCCTCGCAGCAAGAAGGTCCTGGGTTTGAATCCCAGTCGTCCCGGTTGTTCTGCGTGGAGTTTGCATGTTCTCGTGTCTGCGTGGGTTTACTCCGGTTTCCCCCATCATCATAAAGACATGCACCGCTGCCTCACCCCGGTTCGTATGGAATGAGTGTTGGTGGTGGTCGGAGCCGTAGGCGCTGATTGGCTGCCACGCTTCCGTCAGTCTGCACTAGGTCAGCTGTGGCTACTGATGTAGCTCGCCACCACCGGGATGACTGTGTGTGTGAATGACTACTGGACTCTGGACTCTGTAAGTGACTTTCCGTGTCTAGAAAAGCGCTATATAAAATAAATGGTTATTATTTTAATTGAATATAGCGTTTGTAACATAGCAGTTGTAGAACACTGGACATGAGAAGTTTCTTTAGCAGGAAATGATCTGCAGCAAACATAGTGTTTGAATGTAAAGTTGAAAATAAAAAATGACAAAGGACAAAAACAAGCAAATGGGGAAAAAGCAACAGCACTCCAAATCCCCAATATGTAAACCAGAAGAAGAGTATAGCGCTCAGAGCTTCATGTATGTGTGAAAGTTACTTGTGAATTATCATAATGTAAATGTCCTTGTATCTAGGCGGTCTAGGGCAACTTTGACTTGTAACATTTAAAAAATATCAGTTTTTGGATTATCTTGTGAGTGTTTTCAGGACAGGACACACACAACGCCAATAGATTGTGAGTGTTCCAGACAGCCGTCCATGGTGTCATAACAGTTTGGGATGGGCAGCTCATGTTGTTGCAAGGGGAGATCTGCTCTATTTCTCTACACAGAGGATTAGAGATGACCAGGTGGGTAATGCCAAAGGGAGATGGAGAGAGGGAGGTAGTTAAGATGGACCACTAGTGTCATGGCATCTACTTGAAAACAACCTTATGGATGTGGCAACAATTTTTTTTTTACTATTTGAGGTTCACGGTTAAGAGTGAAAAAACTGCTGACATTGCTATAAAACTATATCATCTGCCTCAGTCCCCGGAGCCACCATGACGCCACCATCAAATGTAACCAAGATATGAAACAGATGTAACATAAGCGCAAAGACACGACGCGTTGGCTGAGTCATGTACTTTGTTAGAGAACATCTTGTCATTCTGTTCATACAAAAAAAATAGAAACATATGGGAGACATTGAAGCGCACAAGTGACGGAGATGAGTGATCATCTTTGTGTTGATCTGAGCCGGTATTTCTCTTCAATCAGTGTTGGTTCTCAGAGGAATGAATACTAATATATATATAAGATATAATATTTTTTCGACTGAAGATGACGTCGTTCAAAAAGCATGAGTAAATAATGGCAACTAATCTTTGCTGGTTGCTTCCGATAGTTGCACATTACAAAAACATACAAGCAACACTGCAATATCACAGCTATCCTTGATGTCTAGTGGTGTATCGGGAGATTATCACAAACAAAATCAAGGTGCACTCCAATAACCTATATTACAAAAAAAAAAAATGAAAAGGCTTGTTATAGAATGAGCACACACATGAAGCCAACAACGATGAGACTAGGAGATGCAGCCCATCACCCGTCTGCACACCGACCAAGGAGGCAAAGCAGGCCTACCGTATTTCCTGAGGAAGCCTCGATGGACGCCCGCCGTGGTCATGCCAGTGTTCATCGCAGCAACAGGGACTAAATGACAGTCAGAGCATTTGATGCTGAAAATAGGGCGAGAGAGAGAGAGAGAGAGAGATAAATAATCCCCACTATTTAGGCCTTAAACCCATGCTGCTGTGACTGGAATTGGAACAGTCCCTGCTTATACACACATGAACGTTCTACGAGCGTGACAGACAAAATAATCATAATAGCAATGGCTAAATCCCGCCCTAGAGATCACTATGATTTTTACGGCGGCCATCCCAAGATGGCACGCGCGCACAGATTTAGGCCTCTGTTTGTGGCGCGCGACATATGGGCGATTTGTAATAGCTCATCATTAAATGATCATTAAACTTGTGTCCCAGTGTATCTCTGTGACCTTGGATGGCCTTCAGACCAGAGCACGGGTCATCTCCCTGCTCAAGCAGATTAAAACAGAGGGATTATTATTGCTGCACAGCTGGAGGCCTGTTGTTGCAGTGCAGTGGATAGGCCTAACCAAGATTTGTAATCTACTCAGACCTGGTATACATGCTCTCCTACAAGCAGTAACCACCAATATATATATATATATATATATATATATATATATATATATATATATATATATATATATATATATATATATATATATATATATGTATGTGAGAATAACATTATGCAACAAGAGGGATCTAGGAGAAACACCAACACCAGAAGGTTCAATGAGGTTGCAGAATATGAGTGATATAGAAGCCGCTCACCTCAAAATCTCAAGAGAATCTCGAAGCTATAATTCACTTTCAAACTCGATTTTATGAAGGCACATAGTTCAACCCGGTTTGTTGTTTTGAGGGTAACATAGACATAAGAGGTCTGCAGAGATGAAATATTTCTACAGGCCAACCCCCATAAGTTTCCTTGACAAAAAGCAAATTACATTTGTCTTTGGGGATTTTATTTTTTTATTTTTGGGGCTTATTCCAATTAAAACTGGCATTGGACACACACACACACACACACACACACACACACACACACACACACACACACACACACACACACACACACACACACACACACACACACACACACACACATATAATGTTAGGTAAGGAGGGCTTGACAAACGACATGATATTGTACCTGGATGTAATTTCTTTAAATTTAGCACAAACTCCACCTGGGCACAAAGATGAAGTGGTCTGATTTTTGTTGGTGTCCAGAGTAGAAGGTCAAGGTCACTGACACCCCGTCTCATGTTGGAAATATCTTAGGAGCACCTTGAGGGAATCCCCTCAGATGTGGCATATAAATCCACTTATACTGAGTTTTGTTGATTAGAATATTCCAGACAAATGTCACTTTGATCTCACAAACCACTGCTTTTTCTTATTGTAGCTCAAGAATTCATATTCCAATTGTGACAATATCACACAAATGTCTAAGAGTATAAAATGAAGAAGAAGTCTTGGACAGACGTGGGTGTTAACTGACATTGACTAGTTGGCAGAGGCGTACTGTCAGCACTAGCTAACTGAGTTATCGCTGGACCTCTGCCATGGAGAGAGGGCGAGTGCAATCCCTGGCAGCGGCGAGTCCGCGGCGCGCGTGTGGCAGGCGTCAGGACAGCGGCGACTCCGCGGCGAGTCAGCGGCGTGTTATCGGCGAGTCAGCGGCGAGTCAGCGGCGTGTTATCGGCGAGTCAGCGGCGAGTTATCGGCGAGTCAGCGGCGTGTTATCGGCGAGTCAGCGGCGAGTCAGCGGCGTGTTATCGGCGAGTCAGCGGCGAGTTATCGGCGAGTCAGCGGCGTGTTATCGGCGAGTCAGCGGCGAGTCAGCGGCGTGTTATCGGCGAGTCAGCGGCGTGTTATCGGCGTGTTATCGGCGAGTCAGCGGCGTGTTATCGGCGAGTCAGCGGCAGGCGCCGCTCAAGTGCCGGCACTCGTCGAGAAGCTGACAAGCTGAGTGGGTGGAGCACAATTTCCAACAGGTCATCTGCCGTAAATCAGTTTTATGATCATTGAATGGAGGAGCTGCGTTTATTTTCTTTTGTCAATCCTAAGTGTACAAATAAATAAATAGATAAATAGATAGATAGATAGATACTGTGTTTTTTTTTTGTAGACTTAATACTTACAATATGCAATAAGTTAAGATATTTCTGTACAATACTGATGTACTATATTGCATATTGTTTTGCTACTACATTTCACTTCATAAAAAAAATACACTTATATACCATAATATGTATAATGTACCCGCCTTTTTTAATAAAAAAATAAATATATATTTTACCATGTCATGTCATACTGTTATATGATACTACTTTGAGGAGACGGCACTGTTGGTCTAAGCTAA
The DNA here is from genome assembly GCA_036178185.1 of Liparis tanakae. NCBI lineage: Eukaryota > Metazoa > Chordata > Actinopteri > Perciformes > Liparidae > Liparis > Liparis tanakae. The sequence goes on along the minus strand of CM070099.1, from coordinate 8,973,609 downwards.
ACACTGGAATAATCTTTCCACCAGGTAAACCTAAACATGCACATCTATCTTGAGTGCGACAGTTGTCTGAAAACTGCGACGTGTGTGCGGCGTGTCTGCGCAGGCGTGACGAGGTTGCGACGTGTCTGCGGCGACTCGCCGCAGACACGTCGCAAGTTCGGGGGCTGGCCGACGCCTGCCGCACGCCTGCCGCATGCTTGCCACTGGGTGCCGGTGCCACAAGGAGGTGCTCGGCCTTACTGCTGCCATGTGTGGTCTGAAGGCTCTGCATTGGTCACCAGCAGGGGGCAGAAGAGGCCCTGTTAACTTTAGCCAGTCACGTGTCATTGTAGTCCATGGGATATATCAACAGTGTGGGGTGATGGGCGGGGGGGCAGTTTGTCTGGCTGCAGAATGAAGACGATGAAGAAGAGGAATGTGTTCGCTGACTGATAGCATGTGTAGCTGAGCGAGCAGGAGGAAGGAGTTTCCCATGCCTGCCAGTCGACAGGGAGTCTTCTCCGACACCAACAGGTTGTTTGGTTCGGCAGGCAGTGGAGACTAATGAGGGCGTTGTGAAAGAACATAATAACTGGTGTCCATAAGACTTGGTGGTTTTATAACTGAATGCAATCAACTCCACGGTACCCAAAAGTCCCTAAGTCTTTAAGTCTATAGCTACATGGTGAGTCAAGTTTTCTGGATTTCGGTGTGGCCTAAAAGCCTAAACACTGCGGTCCTACAGAGCCGAGGCCCATCCCCCTCAAAACCCAAACACTCACTCCTCCCAGGCCCATCCAGCCCCAAAAACATTGTGTTTCTGAGTAGAAGAACCCTCTTTCTTGTACAGGACCCATTTGGAGACTCTCTCTCTCTCTCTCTCTCTCTCTCTCTCTCTCTCTCTCTCTCTCTCTCTCTCTCTCTCTCTCTCTCTCTCTCTCTCTCTCTCTCTCTCTCTCTCTCTCTCTCTCTCTCTCTCTCTCTCTCTCTCTCTCTCTCTCTCTCTCTCTCTCTCTCTCTCTCTCTCTCTCTCTCTCTCTCTCTCTCTCTCTCTCTCTCTCTCTCTCTCTCTCTCTCTCTCTCTCTCTCTCTCTCTCTCTCTCTGTGTGTGCTGGGAGCACCATTGCTCAAGCTCCCATTGAAAAGAGAGCATACACAATGGGGTCTTTCTCAGTCTGCCTCTCTGTCTCCATTAAAGACCCTGGGAACGCAACACTGTCCACAGAGCCACTCTTAAAGGGCCAGTGGGACCCAGGTCTGCGCAACCTGAGCTCCAGAACCCTCCCATCGTTTTCATGAGGGGGGGGGGGGGGGGGGGGAGGAATCAATTCTTCATGAATGGTATGTTAATTCTGCGTGAGCCACCTCCGTGCAAAAACACACAATCACCTCAGACATTAAAGCCTACGACAACACAGGCAGCCCCGCGCTGCTGATGGGAATCAGTGGGCACAGCAGCTTCTATTTAGGCTACAGCTGATGGTGATTCAGGCTGTTTTGGCTGCAACATACTGAACCTCAGTCTGATGACACAATGCTGGTTAGGAGTTGCAAAATACAAATGTACATTTGTCACTAAGTCTGACACGACAAATAAGACACAAATATGCCTGTTTAAATTAAGGTGCACACATGTTAAATGTTTGTAAAAACATGTTCAGCTGTGGGTAAATTAGCCAGTGTATTAAGCCTTTAATATATATATATATATATATATATATATATATTTTTTTTTTTTTTTTTTTTTTTTACATTAAACAAATTAAATCAATCAAACAGTTTGAAACTGATCGTGAAGTTAAATAAAAGCAGAGAAAAAACATGCAAAAATACGTATTTAGTGTCAATAATACATATAAATAGAGTTAACAACATATATGTTAAAAAATAAATAGGTGTAATGTGAGAACTAATGAATTATAAACAAGTGGGTAAAACAAATGAACAATGATGACAGGTTTGAATGTGTCTTGTTCACCTCAGGGATGGATTAACCAACGGGCCTTCCGGGCCCAGGCCCAGGGGCCCATGAGCTGAGGGGGCCCCTGGGCCTGAGCCTCCGCGCGTGACGTCGCTGTTATTAACTCTGTATTGATATGACGATATGACACGATGCACCGTAGCCAGTGTATGCTGGGCTTACGACATTCATGTCATTAACAGGGTCCCAGAAGTCCTACTGAAAAACTAAAGAATAGCCTAAACATTCACTTTGAAGATGTCACAAGAAAGACATATAATATGTGACACCATAGCTTGCTGTCAATTGTTTTTAGATTTTGTTCTTGTTGATATTAGAGGTGATTAAATGTCCCTCCCTCCAGTCTGCAGGAGGAGGGTGTGGTGTGTTCTTGATGTTGAGCTCACTCTCTTCTCTGCTTCAGCCCTGCAGCTACTGGGGCTGCATGGGCTGTTATCCTCAGCTCCCTTGCTGCCATTTCTGCACTACACATACACTATGCTGATTTTTTGTAAATAGTTAATTTAATAATTTACTAAATTATCTTTTGAACTGGGTGTGGTCTCCCTCCTATGTTATTTCCACTTTGAGCCGTGTAGTTGTAACAATTACAAGTTATTTGTTTAATTCATATAACCAAAGTCACTGCTATCATATAAGTTGTGTTATGTTTTTTATAAATTAAACACGCCCAGGGGCCCGTGGTTTCTTAATCCGTCTATGGTTCACCTGTAGTATGATGTTGCTCGGCCAGTGAGCATGTCCGGCTCAGCCGCGGACTGACACTTTGTTTCCAGTGGGAAACAAAGTGACAGAAAACAGCACTAATTTACAACTTCAGGGGATCCAGTGAGTAATAAGAAAAAGCGAATGGGGGGATTGTACTGAGACAATCAGCATGCAGCGGGGTTTCTCACATCCCCTGAGAAAAGGAGGGAGACTCAGAAGGAGGAGGAGGAGGAGGAGGAGGAGGAGGGTGGAAAGAACTTTGAGTTGAGGAATTTGAATCCTGTTTGAAGAGGGGAGAGAAAAAACCAGGAGGGAATGTATGAGGGAGTCTGAGGGAACCGGTAGGACAGGAGAGACGCGGAGGACGACAGACTGCGGGAAACACGTTGTTTTACTCCCTCGCTTCGCCAGAAATAGATTTGATCAAGTTGATCAGCGGCCGGAAAGTTCCGAGCGCCTTTTTGTTTGATTGTTGTGCGCCTTTTCTTCTTGGGGCAAAGTTTATCAGACAGTGTCGGGATCAACCGAAAGCAGCAACAGGAAGGAGAAAAGCGACAACACTTTGGAGCAGTTTTTACATTCTATTTTCCGAAAAGAAAAGGGGAACCGAAAACGACGATAAGAGACCGGAGTCAGTCAAACTTTTTTTCGTCTTCGTCTTCTCCACACCGGACAACTTTGGGGTTCTTGGAGCTGCAGAGATGCGGTGATGGAGTCCGGGGACGTTTCCAAGATGACTGCTCTTCTAGGAGGGGACACCATGAGCGCGTCCAAGTGGTCCTTCGTGATCCTCGCCGTCTTCTTCTCTGCCTTCAGGCCAGTAAGCGGCGGCACGCTGACAGGTAAAAGGTTTTCATGTGGCCATTTTCTCACTAACGAGCTGTGCGTGATGTGTCAGCTACAGAGGGAAACAACACAACAACGGGCAATTAGCGCAGTCAGCGTTCTGCTCCAAACTCATTAAACGCCTTGGCTTTCGGGGAGGCGAGCGTACGCACAGCTGCGCGTGAGTTCAACATCTGGCCAACATGAAGGAATTCAAATTCATTACACTCCCAAAGCCCTCCGAGACGAGTAAAAGATTAGTTGCATTGGCTCGATGGGGGCTCGAGCTCCACTGGATGCTTCAGTGACAGCGCGTAAGAGCTGCTGCAGGAGAGTTTGTTTTCCTCCAGGGGTCAGGGGGGTCGATGTTTGTTTGTTTTGGATCAGGTGCACACTTTAACATTTTAATTATTATTTACTATTGCTGGGAACAAACCAGCATCAACTGTTTTTTTTCTCCTTTTCCAGAATACTCTGGAATTTCGAGAGATTCATTCCAGGCAGAGAAAGGGCTTAAAATAAATCCTGCTGGGAAGTGAGAGAATAACAACCCTGGAAACTCAGTTCACTGGCATGCAGCCGAGCAAGACAGAGGGATGTTTAGCTCCTCAACCAGACTGCTTGTCTACATGCCCACAACGATTGGTTAATTATCACTTAGTCAATAGTGTGTATATATAATATTTAAAATAATTTAAAATGCAGACGTCTCAGACAATGCTGATTTCAGTGTGTGAAACATGGATACATCTTGCTTTTCTCTCTTTTACATCATGTTAAACAGAATATATTTGTGGTTTGGAATGACTAAACAAGACTTTTAAAGACGTCACTTTGGACTTTGAGAAACTTGGATAGACATTTTTCCCTGAAAATAATCGTCAGATAAATCGACAATAACCCTGTCGAGGTCTGTATCCAACCGTCCGTCAGAAGTCCTGATCTGTTCTAACAATAATGTCAGGCTACAACCGCAGCCTCACTTGAAAACACGGGTCCCCTCAGGGGCCCCCACCTGTTGGCTCATATGTTTTGACCATTACGATCACGCTGTCTCTGCGGGAGCTTCACCTCCGCACATGTACAACCAGGAGGGGCAGACGTTACGAGACACCGCCGAGATTTACAGGCTCAAGCCCATGACTTTTCATTGTGTTACTATTCAGATGCAGGGCTGGCTGTGGCCCAGGAGAGAGGGGAAGAGGAGAGTGTGTGTGTGTGTGTGTGTGTGTGTGTGTGTGTGTGTGTGTGTGTGTGTGTGGGGGGGGGGGGGGGTTAATGCTTTGGTGTGTGAGTCAGACCCGATCTGACTCAGAAACAAGCATTGGAATGATGGATGGGGTAAAAGGGGGCAAGAGGGGAGTGTGGGGGAGTTGGGAGGTGGCAGAAATGTGCAGCGATGAATCCGAAGAATGGGAAAAGGCCAAAGGCCCGGCAGTGAATGGAGTTACGTATAGCGTTGAAAAGCCGGAAAGATAGAAGGACGGTGTGAGGGAAAGATAAATGCTCGGACTGTGTCGAGTATCTTTTGGTATGTGCATGTCCTCTGACATTTACTATTTTCTGAGAGAGGGAGAGAGAGAGGGAGAGAGGGAGAGAGAGAGAAAGAGACAGAGTGGAAGGAGGAAGATCATGAAAAAACAGTGTGGGACCTCAAAGGAGTTTGTGGGACAAAAGGGAGGAGATGGAGTAGTGAAGCACAAATTAATCACTGGAGATGGGCCACACACACACACACACACACACACACTCACACAAATACACGCAGAGTTGAACCAGGGCCTGCTCTCTCTACCGTCTACCTCTGCGTCCTCCATAAAAAGGTTTTACAGGTTTAATATGATATGAATGGCGCTTTCAGAGACAGAATAAAGAAAGTAGGGCTGTCTTTGTTCAACATGGCACTGAGACAAAAGAAGAAAAGAAAAAGGGGAAAAAAAGTCAGGGCACTGCCGATTCATGAAAGGGCTCGGCCAAGCTTAGAAATAAAGGGAGGGATGACTTTTAACTCCAAAAAAGCACACAGGGGCGGAGAGGCTGTGAGGCTGGTACTCGGCAGGGCCTCGACAGGGCCCCTTCGTTTCTCGCCCAGAAGGAGCTTCTTTTAACTGTGTGTGTGTGTGTGTGTGTGTGTGTGTGTGTGTATGTGTATGTGTATGTGTTACACGCCCATTTACAGAACCAAGGGTGGGTTCTGCTCATGGGTAAAACGAGTGCTGCCAAACTGTGCTTGTTTACGCTACATGTCGGACTTCAACCAGCGGGCTGAATTATGTGTGTGTTTGGGTGAGATGGGCTCTGGGGGGGGTCAGAGGCCGAAGGTCGGGCCATGAAACAGACTAGGAGGGCGGGCTGACAAGCTTGAGAAAAATCTTCACGCTCTGTGAAACAAGGGCCGATTTATTCTCGTCCTGAAAATCAAGATGCAGAGGCCAAGTGTGCACATACTCCTATTAGTTCATCAGAGTTGAGGGGAGCCTTGGCGTGCTCTGTAGACGCTCAGCATTTGTATTTGATGCCGTAGACTAGAGGAAAGATTCCTGCAGGAGAGTCCTTGCCATATTTGTGTTTTGGATGGCGGCTGTGACGGTCCGAGTGTTGATGCTGTCCCCCCTCAGCATCACCGTGAATGCCTCGCTGCTGTTGAGTGTCTTAAAGTTGAGAAAAGGCATCACCTCTTTAAAGGATGTCATGGCGGACAACCTGCAGGGGGGCCCATCTTTGCGGTTGGAGAGATGCACTGAATACGTTCAGTGTTTGCGTTGAGCCCTCTGTGCTGCGACACTGAGCGGCCTCCAACAAGGAGCCTTTGTCCCAGTATCAGCTCTGTCCTCCTCAGGTCAGCCCTTCTGCTGGAGAGGAGGGGACTGAGTGCCGTGTGTGTGTGTGTGTGTGTGGGCGGGACACACACCTGTTAACGTGTTTTATCAAGTCAAACCTGTCCACCGTAAATCAAGGTTGAGGTGTTTAGTGGTTCATGTGATAAGTCAACATCAGCTTTGGTAATCGATAAGCCTCTAAGCCGTTCATTAAGCCGATGATGGTTACAGCTTCTCAGAGTCTCGAGCTGCGCTGCTTGTCTGGGCTTTTTGGGTCACTAGAAATATTTTTTTCCCAAAAGATTTCTGAAACTATTTAATTTTCACGTGTTCACAAGAGTCTGTGTGAATAACCCAATGTTTAAAAAAATACATATATTATCTTTTGAAGCAGGAGAAAGCAAACATTCAACATTTTAGAGCCACTGAAATGCAAAAGATATTCAGTACTTGCTTTCCAATGTCAAATTCCAATGTCATGTTTACTTCAGATCTAACAGCAAAGCACGGTTTGTCTTCTGTGATGTATATTTATTTGCATTCATGTTTTCCCCACTCCCAGTCTTCCTCTCCCTCTGTCAATAACCCTCACTTACAAATACATACAAATAAAATAGGGAATAACAGCAATAATAACATTAACTTTGATATGATCTAGAAAAACAAGGAGATAAATATCTTAATGAATAAATTATACATATAAATCAAAATAAGTGGATATAAGAGGCATAGTACATGTAAAGTGGTGATTTACAAAGTTTGAAGTCGAGTTTCTATCCCCCCCCCCCCCCCCCTCTCACTCACAATCAAAGATCTGGAGTTCGAGCGGAGCCCCAAAACCATCATCTCCTCGCTGGGCAAACCTGTCACAATGCACTGCACCCTGAAGGGCACGGGGGCCGAGGAGGAGGACCCCCCCGACGTGCTCTGGCTGAGGGACGCTGTGCCGCTCCTGTACGCCGACACCAACCAGTTCCAAGTCCACACCGGCAGCAACAGCTGGACGATCATGAGCACGCTCAGGTAGGCGGCAGGTTGGTTCTCTGCTGTGCACAGGCGAGCCGCTTTTGTCATGAGATTCAAAAGATGAGGCTTCATTTGTCTGTGAAGGAAGCCACACCTGGCCTAAAAATGCCACATTTATTTCCTGTTCCCCCACTCGATCCTTTCGCCGTACTGCTGCTGGATTGCGTCACCACGTTGACTCCCAGCTGCTGTGGAGCAGGTTGAAATGAACGCTGACATCAACGGGATAACCCGAGCCAAGTCCTATATTTAATCCTGGAATGATTGTACTGCAACATGTGCACAGAAAGTAATCAGGCTCTGACCGGGCTTCTGTCTCACTCATCCACTTTCCATCAGTTTGATTCGTCATTGCTCGTTTCTTTATTTAATCTATTACATCATACATTTTTATGCACATAACAGTATTGAGAAGGTCCAGCTCCCCGACATGGGCGCCTATCGATGTGCTGTTCTATCCGAAAGCCACCAGACCATGTCTGAGGAGGGCAGCCTTCAGCTGGAGGGTGAGTTCATCTGCAGCTCTCCGGTCGACACAGAGACGGCTCCAAAAATAAGCACCACGGTAGTATTTTGGAAGTTGAGTTGAAACCCTGATTCAGCGAATTCATTCCCTATCAGGCCTTCCTCATTTCTCTGTGGAGCCCCAGCACATGTCTATCGTGGCCAACGTCTCCCTGAACCTGAGCTGCGTGGCCCACGGACCTCCAGAGCCGGTCAGAGTCATCTGGCTGCAGGACGGCGCTCCTCTCAACTCCCTGAAGGACGCGATGGCTCTGTCGCCCTCCACGCTCAACCTCACAGGTATCGTCTGCCGCCCTCTGTTAGCTGAGCAGTGGTGGCCACGAAGCGCCCGGTTTAAAGTCACATATGTTAAAACACGCAGCCTCGATCAACTCCTCGTGGGTCACCTTTCCAACGGGTCACGGCGTTATCAGCAAGTAACCGAGATGAGTTGTCATGTCGGTACTACAGCAGTCAGGTACCATGTTGCTGTCAGCAGCCGTGGCCCCAAGTCGCAGATTTTCTTTTTTAAATAACTAGAAAGAAGACCATTTCAAAATAATCGTTTTAGTCGATGTAGTTGGACTGATTATAACGGACTGCCTCAAAAAGAGACACAGAAACGATCCTCTCTATGTTCAAAGGCTTTCAAATCCCCCTTTGGTGGTTTAAACGTAGCCTCCAAAATAACCACCGTCCCCACAGAGAGGGCTGGCTGGCACGGGGCCAGCACATCCATTTGGGGGACGGGCCTTGTGGTAGAGGCAGAGCGGCGCGAGCGCCGACTGGAGGGAGATGAATAGATGGGTAGAAGAAGATAAAAGTCAGAAGCTTGAAGGCAAACCACAGCTGCCCGGCAGATAGCTGGCCTGTGTTAAGTCCAGAAGAGCAGGCTGAGTCAGACGGGGGCAGCAGGAGGCTGGAGGGTCTGGTTTGACTCATCAGGCTGGCTGCTTAACGGGGCCCGTTTGACGGTAACCTACACTCACATCTCTGGAATGGGCAGCTGCCCAGAGTCACCACGGCTCCCAAAGACACAAACTAATGACGGTAAACCGTAAAGAGGGACGGCTCCACGTTTGTTCCGGGCATTAATAAATCCAGGGCAACACATCCTACAGTGGCTACTGGTGGTCTCCATCCACATCCGATGGGCAGTGGTGCAACCGCAGCTCTGTTCTACCTTGTCCTCCAGCTTTAGGACAGAAAGCATGCACATGGAGTACAACTTACAGTGTAGAGTAATGTTTGGTTTCAAGTCCCAGAGAAGCGCAAATCATTAGCATTTTGGTCGAGGGCGACTGACTTGGAACAGTCGGGAACGATTAGTGGTTAGAGCGGCATGTTAAGGATCACTGTATTGACCTGTAATTGGGGAACTATAAATACAAAACTCTGGGACTGTTGCACTAGTGATACATTCTTGAAATTCTCTTAAAAGATTAAACCTAAAATAAGTACAACTATTTATTGGCCAGTGTCGGACAATATTTATTGGTTTCAGCATCTCAGATCAGAGGTTCTGAAACGTTTCTGTCTTTTAACTTTGAAGTTTGAAAAAGGTTGTTGATGGGTGTTTTCTACACTACTTTTAATGTTTAGTTGGAATTAAAGGTTGTAAATGAACCAACAGACAGTCCGATCAAAGCTCAGGTCGTCACATTTGGAGCAACCGCATCCTAAAAAAACAGCAGCCCAGTGTTGCCATCTCTTTTCCAGTGATTGTGGCTATCGCGGCACTCGCTCCAAAAGCTGCTAAAAGGTCGACATTGTTATCCAAAATATTAATGAAAACAATATCAGTTCCAGCCGTGTATCCAATAGGCGTGAGTAGTAGTATAAAGAAAACAATGATAAGCCAAGATAGGGAAGCACCAGGACGTTCCTGTTTGGCTCCCAGCTGACATGAACACCGCTGGTCAACACTGTGATGCTCGTGAGCTCATAGGTTCCTTCTGCTGACCGATTGGGGCCTTTTCAGCTGGTCGGGGAGGATGTTGTGTTGCGGTTCATGATGGGGAAGGAAAAGAATCAGAAGGGGCGAGTGGCGCAACCTCAAGACTTCATTCTCCCACATGGCCAGCGGTCATCCCCCCCCCCCCCCCCCCCCCTCCACAATCCTCCAGCTTCACCCAGCGAGGATCGTACCCTCTGTTCTTTTTCCGGCCGCAGCACAATGGAGGCATGGTGCCGTCAGCACAGAGCGACACACACTGAGCGGCTCTGTGCGAGTCTCATTGACAATGTCGGGGTGTTAGATAACCAGCGGTAAAAACTTGAGAGTCACATGTTTCTGCGTGTGTGTGTGTGTGTGTGTGTGTGTTGTGTTGTGGAAGGGTTCGAGTGAGTGAGCACGCTGTGAGTCACTTTGTGAGACGACTCATCCACTATTGGATGTGTGTGTGTGTGTGTGTGTGTGTGTCATAGGCATAGTCATCGTGCATATGGGCCCCTTCAGAGGAGCCTCTCAGCAGGTCAGCCTCTTTACACCTGGCCCCTTGACACGACCGTGTCTCTTTGTTCTCAGATGCACACGGAGAGAAACGAGCCACAGTCGTGCTTAATCAGCGTCTTTTTAGTGAAAGACATTTTGACTTCTTTTTTTATTCTAAAAAGTCAAGTTCCGCATTCTAAGACTTTGTGCAAAGCTGGTTAAACAAGTGATTTGAAATATGTGGTTGAATTTTTTACTGACGTCACATTACTAATAACAATGTAATCCAACCAGACAGGTCAGTGTTCACTGTGCATTCTTTCAGCAATTATTTGTTGTTATATTTATCTTCTACCTCAGGTTCAAAACAAAAAAAATCTGGATTTTTTTTGGGAAACAATGAAAATGTGTACGGAGGACCAAAGCTTTGCATTAAAGCTAAGGGTGGGTCAAATGCTCTGACAAAAATAAAGAAAAGGAAATCCGGTATCTGTGGCTGTGACCTTGACCCACATGTTTTACATCTTCCTTTTCAAATGGTCCCATTTTGCCGAAATGCCAGATTGTATATGTTTATTGTGCAGTCCGCATCTCAAACGAGCACTTTCACATCCACAAACGCTCACTTGACGCCCGGAACCTGACTTTATGGAAACTATCACACTCACATTATTCTCACTGGAGTCTGAACTTTCACACCGCATCTCACGCCGACATAATGCAACTCAGCCTGCTGAGCAAGGACTCTTGGTCCCCCCCCCCATGGATTTCCCCCGATTCACCCGCGCGTTTTGTCTTGTTTTTCTGCTGTCCAGGTCTGAACCGGACCAGCACCTTTTCTTGTGAGGCCCATAACCGCAAAGGAGTGGCCACCTCTGGATCCGGAACAATCACTGGTAAGTGTCACGAGCGCTTCACCTTCATTCCTGCTTAAACGTTGTTGTAGATATATCTTTATAATACATTTGTCTTTCTTCAGTTCTCCCGTCCCGGCCTCAGAACCTGAGAGCCGTGGAGACCACAGCGACCAGTCTCCGTTTAGCATGGCAGCCCGCTTTTGGAGGCGACTACCCGATAATCCGCTGCACTGTCCAGGTGAGATGAAAGCAAGGGGAGGAGGAGCCCCCCCCCCCCCCCCCCCCCCAATAGCTGAGAGAACGAGTCCCTGCCCACTGGCCTGCATGATACAAAAACACATCACTCCCCAATCTTTATTTGCAGGACTCTTCTCTACCTTTTTCAAGGCCCTATTTTTAAAGAAAAGAGGAGTTTTATTCTATTTTCTTCTCTTAACTCATCCTCCACCCCTTCCTGTTTTATTCATGTACCAGTGGATCAGGTTTCCCCTCAGAGAAAGGCCTCTTGGACTAATCTTATGTAGCACCACTCCCCTTTCTTTTTCTCTCCCTCTCTCCCTCTCTCTCTCTCTCTCTCTCTCTCTCTCTGTGTCAGTGTCTCTCTGTCACTCCTGCTCTGCGGCCACTGCAGCTTATAGCTGGGGGGGGGGAGAAGGGAGGGGAGCAGTGCAGCAGCAACACCCCTAAACGTCTGGTTCTAATAAAGCTGCCCCTCGTACCTCTCGTCTTTTCTTGCTCCCCCCCCACACTGGGGAACAAGGCGAGGGGCCGGCTTCGGCAGAAACGGGGGGGAAAATGATCTAAATTGAACTGTTCATCGTGGGGCCGAAGAGAAACGTGGAAAGAAAAAAGCTACAGAGCAGAGAGATGTTCCTGCGCTGCACAAAGGAGGCACACAAAACAGAAAGAAAGACAATAGGAAGGGAAGAAAGAAGGAGAAGAGGGGAAGTGACAGCAGGTATTGTGGGTCTGAGCCATGCGAGTGGAATGCAGGCTCAAGTGTGACTCACAGCTGAGCCGCTAGATTAAACACTCTGGTTTGCAGGCGAGGCGTGATTCATGGGGTCGGGAACAACCCTCTCTCTCGTGCACACGTTCCTCACAGTCCTCATTCATACAGCTTCATATTCCCCGGGACGTCACCCCACCTAACTCACGCCATGAGGAGAAACTCTCCCACCCAGCTGCCTCTCAATACTCATGTTGTTTTCGATAAAGTAATTGTCAAAGCAGAGCACAGCAGCACCAGCTGCGCACACACACACACACACACACACACACACACACACACACACACACACACACACACACACACACACCTAATCTGTTTGTGTGGCTATGATTTACCTGCCCCCAGCTCTTACTGTAGAGCCCACCGTGTGAAGTGCAGCCAGTCGCCTGCAGAAGACACATACATGCTCCGGACCGGAACTCTAATGGGTTTCTTTTAAGATTTCTGCAATCCAGGAGATTTAGTTTTTTCCCCTTGCCTATGTGTTCCTCTTTAAACGTGTTTACCACAAAGAGTTTGCAGAGACAGCAGGTTTCCTCCTGAGAGTGTTAGCCGATGGGTTCTGCTTTCAGTGCACCTCACTGACCGGGCTCACACTCGACACAGCAGCACCACCATTAAACACAGGGACTCTTAAATACATTATTTTTGATGACACAAACAGGGATTCAAAGGTCCTCTTTTCAATAAATCCAGAATTTTTTGGGTGATTATTTGAAGAATTACCTTTTTACAGGTTTATTGACATACATTAGGAGTGTCATACCAACCTATAAACTATATAAATAAGACAACCTGACTGTGTTTTCTGAGCATTAAACATGTTCTAGTAAAAACCCAGAATACAAGTGTGAACCTGACGATGTGCATGATACACTTGTTTAAAAGCGGTGACATATTATTTTTACACAAAAAGTTAATTGTGCAGAGTGCAGACCAACTCCAATCTACACATTTAGTTGAATATGATCAAATGTTGATGTCTAACATCCGCACATCATTTGAATATTTTATTTTACGTATCAATGTGACCATTGTTTTATTGCTAATCAAGACGTACCTCATAGAGGTGGTATTGGTGGTATTGGTGGTATTTCTTAAGGCCACACTTCCCATTTGATTCCATCACTAAAATGATGTCGCTCTTCCTAAAAGCCAGTTATCTGCTGTGTTTGCCACTGCCTCTTGGTTTAGATCTGTTGGCACTGAAAGGTAATCAGAATCGGGCCACACAATCTGAAATCCACTGTAAAGGTTGCCCAAGTACATGATATGTAGCAGCACATTTTGTATTTGGCCATCAATGCGGTAAATAACAATGTTTAATCAATGTAACAAATACGTACGTTTACTATCTAAATGTTCCAGGCCAAACATTCGCTGGAGTCGTCCACAGCAGGGCCAGATAAGATGATCCACAACCAGAACGTGAACGTCCCGCCAGCCACGCACTTCATCGGGGAGCTGGAGGCCCACAGCCTCTACGCCGTCAGGGTGGCCTGCCACAGCAGCCAGGGCCCGTCGGACTGGTCGCCCTGGGCGGAGCTACGCACCAAAGAAGGAGGTGAGGCCTCCGGCTGACTGAGGAGATGTTTGTTTTCACCCTGGAAGTGTGTGTGTGGGTCGGGTCACCGCCTCTGAAGTGAGTCCAGGTCAAGGCTGTGCTATCTGGCTACTGATTGAGTCCAGGCCTCCTCCCACTCCTGCTGTGTACTGTAAGTCGTGCAAGAAACATGCCGCTCCGCAGTGAGCTGCTTTTAAGGGTCTGTTACATGATTACATTACATGTCATTTAGCAGACGCTTTTATCCAAAGCCACTTACAATAAGGGCATTCAACCTGGAGTACAAACTAAGAACAACAAGAATACAGAAAGTAACATTTCTTCAAGAAAGTCAAACTACAAAAGTACCATAAGTAATACCATAAGTAATGTCATAAGTAATGCCATATGCCATAAGTAATGTCATAAGTAATACCATAAGTAATACCATAAGTAATACCATAAGTAATGTCATAAGTAATACCATAAGTAATACCATAAGTAATACCATAAGTAATACCATAAGTAATACCATAAGTAATGCCATAAGTAATACCATAGGTAATGCCATAAGTAATGCCATAAGTAATGCCATAAGTAAGAGCCATTTAAGTGCCGCTGAAGTGCTAATCTGTTTTTTAATCCAGATATAGTTGGAAGAGATGTGTTTTTAGTTTCTGGCGGAAGATGTAGAGACTTTCTGCTGTCCTGATGTTATTAAGTATTAAGTATATATTTTACCTATGCAGTCCTGTGTATCCTAAAAGAATTAAACTGTATTTATTTCTGCTAAAAATGCCACTAGAGTGTGCTTTAGTCGTTAGTGTTCATACGCAAATTGCAACTAAAGCAGTATTTAAATGTTTCAATGTTGTGTTACAGGTACCTTCAATGTGCAGGCTAAATTAAAGGATAACGTTTGTACTGTATTTTTCAACAAAACAAATTGTCTTGAGTGACTAAAGGTGAAGCCCATTTTTTAAATTGGTCCAGTATTGAATACGGCGCTCACCATCTATGAACGTCCACTTTTTTAAACTGGACCCTTTTTCTTTTTACTTAATTGAAGACAAGATTTTGTAATTGGTCCAGTTGGTTAGTGGCAAAAACAAATGGATTTTAGAGGATTATATTCCAGCCCGTTTAGCAGCTGTGGACTACAGTGTCCGATACTGGACCAATTTAAACAAAGTTAAAAAGGTTGAAAAATATCCTTTAGATCTCAACACAAGTTATATTGACACTTTTGATCAGGCAGTGGTTAAGGGGTCCAGAACTGTAGCTAACGGGTTGCTAAGGATCTCGAATGCAAGCTGCCATGAGCGCCAAACAGTCACGAGCTGTCCGGGTGTGGGAGTATTGGACAGCTTAGTGAACATTGGTAAAAGGATACTTTAGTCTAAATGATCATAGACATGACAAATACGCACTTTAAAGAAGTTTTTTTCCATTTCTATATATTTTTTCAACTTTTCAGCTCGATTCTGCGGCACAACAAGGAGTCAGAGAGTCAGGTTACAGTGCACTGTTACTCATTATGTTCCTTCCCGTGCCCCTTCAACTTAGGTCTGTGTGTATGAAGAACACCAGACGCCAGTCCCTGTACCTCTACGGGCTTTCAGATGTAAATGCTTGAGGTGGAGGTTTGACCTGGACCGAGTAGGTGGGGCGGGAAGAGGGAGAGGCTGGACGTTAAAATAATCGTGAAAGGCCTCAGTGAGGATTGCAACGCTCCGTCCAAACTGTAATGCAATGTGTCTGGGTTAAAACTGAGGTGGGACTTTCCATACCAGCTCATGCCTTCCCTACCCCGGGATGAATAGGAATGGAAACGGTTAAGAGGAGAGACGTGCCACAGGAGGGATGATCGGGGCTTTCCATCGTGGAAGCCGCTCACAATACGAAAACACTTCGCACATCGCGTTTCTAATAAAGAGGAAAAGGGAGAAGTAGCACTTCTACTTTGAAAGAGAAGGACACAAAGTGGTTATGAGACAAATACGATGGCTGCAGTCGCGGTTTCAGTTCGCTATTTAACAAAGTTTTGTTTCAGTGGAAAATAATCCTCTGTTTCGCCAAATTACGTAACATCCCTTTTCGGTCATTATGTTTCATCTCTGGCAGCTTTGCACTTGTCCTTATGAGTCAGAGGATGAACATATTTTAGAAAGCAGAAGATAAGATGCAATTGGTGGTCAAAGATGCTTCAGGAGGCGCTGGAGGTCAGAGGGGGGGGGAGGTGTGCTTAGACTCCCATGAGCCTCTACTGTTCTATAAAGTCTTCTGTTTCCCGCACTTCATCCGGCTCCACTCGTTTCTCTTGAAGAAGTCGTGAAGACGTGTGCTTCGCGATCTCTGTACACGTCTCATTCTGGCACAGGCGTCCCCGTTCGCTGCTCCTCCCTCCACTCCATGACAGACTCTTCTCCTGCCAGCTCTGTTTTCGGTGGTTCTCATACTCTTCCTCCACTTCCCTCCAGTACACTTTGCTCTCATTTGGTTGCAGTGGTCTTTTCCAACAATAAATCCTCTCTGCGGAATTTATTTTCCTCCATCAAAATACCAAACAAGTATTTTTTTCTGAAACCAATCTTTCATCTTCAAACAAGTAGTTTAATCTTCACGCTTACATCTCTCCCCCTCCCCCCCCACTCCTTATTTTTAACCTCAGTTGACCTCTGATTTCCCTTTTCAGAGCACACAGCTATAGGCACTGTGGGAAAAACAATAAAGGGGGGTGGGTGGGGGGTGGGGGGGCAAGACATGGATAGACGAGCAAGGAAACGAGGAAAGGGGGCGCTTTGAGAAAACACTCTTTTAGCTTTTTTTCCCAAAGCTCACTATTTTCCCCAGAGGATGACAGAACATAGGAGGGGAGGCTCTGGTTGGTGGGAGAGGAAGTGAGACGACCCATGTTACCCCATAAATCCTAAATGCTGCGGCATTAAGTTTGAAATATTTATTCTCTCCAGAAATGCACCAAAAATAAAATCTGTGACAATAGTGAACTTAGTACATACTTTGTCAAGACAATGAGGGACAATGATTCCCTCTACACATCTGGCTGAAATGGCCGAAATGAATACAGTTACAGGACACCCCAACTCACCGCCCTGATGGACGTGATCTTGTTTAATACTAATTCCAGCACACACAAAGAACACAAAGGGCTCCGTTGGCCAAAGAAAGTTATGTTCTGCCATGAAAGCGAAATTTCTTTTCCGACTGAACTTGCTTTCCCGAGCAGCGCTGAGTTTGTTTTCATTTATGGAGAATAGACTGCAGATCCCAGTGTTATGAGTCAGTGCTTTTGGCTGAGGGTTGACCCTTTTCCATCCCCGGGTTGACCCAAGCGCAGGACGCACAAAGAGAAGCGGTGAGGTAGTTATGCGGCGCTGCTCCTACGATAGCTTGACGCGGTCGTCGTGAAGACGTGGGGGCAGATGTTGACCCCGTCGGCCGTGAACTAATTGTGGCTCAAAAGGATTTGTTTCTCAGCCTCTCGCCAAGCCCTGGGCTACTCCATGTGGAAGACAAAGGAACTACATGTTTTTGTTCTCCGTCGTTTCTGCATTTCATAACCAGCAATACGTCGTTTTTGGAGTTTCCCTTTTTCGAACTCCCCAAATCTCTCAACTTGAGCTTTTCCAAACATTTTTTCCCCTCTTTACAATACAATTTTATATCAATGGTGAACATCTCCCTCCTAGCTCTATGACAACCAAACAGAGACGCAATAGAGCAGCGAAGGAGAAGAAAGGACTTGGAAAGGAGGAGATGGAATCACATTGGATGGGTGGGAGGGAGGGAGGGAGGAAGGGAGACGATTAGAGAAGGAAAAAAGGGGGGACAAGAACAAAAGGGGGGAGAAGGAGGCAGAGAGGGAGATGACGGATCATAGGTGGAGGCGATGCACTTGGAGGTTGTTTTTGTTCCCGCTGGCAGGCTGAGCAGGAGCTGCATGTGGAAACAATCATCCACCAAAAGCTTCCTGATAACATCATCGTATAGGCTGGGCCATGTTTCCCAAACTCACACTGAATGTGTGTGTGTGTGTGTGTGTGTGTGTGTGTGTGTGTGTCCAGCCAGTTTGTGTGACTGTGTGAGCCGGCAGAGACAAAGAGAGCCCAAACTCAAATGGCAACAAAATAACTAAGCGCCGTCTCTTCCTTGCGAAAAAGTTATTGGAATGCTGTGCTGTTGACAGCGTCAATCACACACACACACACACACACACACACACACACACACACACACACACACACACACACACACACATACACACATGCATTCCTCTCGCTACTTATAGCATTTCTTCAGCAAGTTTTCCTCTCCTCTGGGTGTTTCTGGTGCCAGCAGCCTTTTTGTTTCTCAAAGAGCAAGAAAAAAAAGAAGACAAAAAAAACAGTCCAAAGAGAGTGAAGCAGAAATAGGGGTGGACAGAAGAGGGGAGCATGAAGGCGGGAGACAAGCGGGTGTGTCCACCCAGGGCCGTCCAACCACGGCTTCTGAACTGGGCTAAGCGCCTCTTAGCGTTCAGCCTCTCCCATCCAAAGGAAGCTGAATTCCTCACATTCTCTGACATCTTCTGCCTCCAGCGGCTGCACTTGTCCACACCCTCGAGGCTGCAGGCTGTCAAAACAGCACACGCCTGGCTAACCGCCCAAAGATCCATGAAACCGGCTGAGAAGTAAAAGGCCTTCAAGACGTGTGTTTTTGCCGCTTTGTGTTTCAGTGCCGGAGAACCCACCGGTCAATGTGAGCGCGGTGCTGAACGGGACCGAGGTGCTGCTGACGTGGGAGGAGCCTCCGGGGAGGATCAACGGAGAGCTCCAGGGCTACCTGGTGGAGTACAGCACGCCCGCCTCACAGCAGGTCAGTCTGGAACCGATGTCACTGAAGATACGAGATGTTGAGTCGGCTTCATTCTGACCGTGTCTCGCTTTCCTTTGGTTGACAGCTCACTGTGGACACGGCCCTGGACACCGAGCTGTCAATCAACCTGTCCGTCCCCCTGTCCAATGTGTCTATTCGAGTGTGTGCTTACACGGGGGCGGGGCAAGGACCCTGGACCCCCACACAGACCCTGACTCTTATTGCACCCGGTAAGTGACACAAAGTGTCAAAATTGCCAATGAAAATAGATGAAAAATTCATTTTTCTAAGAAGTAGTCTGACTTTAACTTTAGTACAATAATAACATAGAAAGTCATATATATATATTCAAACATATTGACATGGGCTGTTTGTTTTTGTTTTCTTTAACTCCTACAGAAATGGAGGAATTCAGAGGTGAGTAATGACCAGCTTTTCACATACAAACCTTCAGCCCGCTCTGCAGTGACCTCTCAGAGTGACCTCTCAGAGTCACACGTAGTCACACGGTCACAGTGGAAGTGAGCTCATGGCGGGTTCTTGTTTCTTATTTCTCTCACTGTGTTCCTTCGTGAGTCCCAGAGTTCCTTCCTGTGTATCTCAGGCACAAAGTGGAAGGAAGAGAAAAAAAGAGAAGAGAAGATCTCAGAGAGAAAGAGAGAGACGGGAAAGTGGGAGGGCAATGTGGGGTGTGTGAATGGGGAGACGCATCATAAATATTTATAACGGGAAAGAACAGTGCAGCATCTCTGTTTGCTTAGTCTAATAGAGGCAGACAGACAATTCAAACAACAAGAATGGCAGATTAAAAAAAGAGCTATGGGAAGTTAGGTGAGGGGTGGAGGGTGGAGGGTGGGGGTGGAGGGGGGATTCAGAGGACAAGTAGAAAACTGTGGGTGGAGGTTGTGTAAGAACAGCAGCGACTTGGGGGACATGGGACAGCACAGAGATGCATGTTTTGAGAGTGAGGCAACATAGTTTCCTTCACAATAATGCTGCGCATGTGTGTAATAAACACGCAAACTCTCTTCTTTACAAGCCTCGCTTCCACCAGCGTGTGATAACTGGAATAAAAGAAACAGCACTAAGCATTTCTAACTGTGCAACGGGCTCTGTGGCACCCCATGAAGCAGATTGTTTTAATCAAACACAAGCCCTGCTTGTTGTCACTCTGTGGGCTCCATCATGACTAAACCCTCATCCGTCTCCCTTCCCCCAGGTCCGACCTCGCCCCCGGCCTTCTCCTGGCACTGGTGGTATGTGGTGATGGCCGTGGCGGGCGCCGTGTCCATAGCCGTGCTCATGGGTGTTTACGTGGCCAAGCTGCGGCGCAAGGAGACGCGTTTTGGGTGCGTACATGAGCCGCTCCTCCTCGCTGGAAGGGAGGGACGCGATAGTGGTGCCAAAGCCGGAAAAATCTCCCTGACCCAATTGCTTCACTTTTGCATGCATGATGACGCATTTGGGATGTAGTAGAAAACAGCTGTGTTTATGCAATGTGCCATGAAGAGGCCTCTCATTGCGTTCTGCCCTGATCTTCACGATGCACGCTTTGTCTTCGCAGGGAGGCCTTTGAGCCCATGATGGAGAGCGGAGAGCTGGTGGTCAGGTACCGCGCCCGCCGCACCTACAGCCGCAGGACCACGGAAGCAACGCGTGAGTTGCCCCCTTTCATGGCCCCCCGCATGTCAGTCGGGAGGATTTGTAATCACTCCTGCGGTAAACACGCCTGCCCAAACCTGCCCGTGTCCCCGGGATAGATAGCGATACACAAGGCAGCAGAACAGCCCCATCTCCCCCGCTCTGGAGGTGACAGTTTAATGGAGGATCTCGTTTGGCACGCAGTGGCAGTTCTGCTCTCCGGGCTTCGAGACAGGAATCGCGTTTCCTCCGTAGACCAAAGGCCGGAACTCCGGGTTAATTCATGCCCCACAGCTGTGAAAGCAGCCCTGGAGTGTTGGAGTCGGCTGACAACAAGCCGCACGATCTGTAAAGCAATGCTTTATCTTTTTCATAATCCCAACAATTAGATGTGCCCTGTGGCTCCATTTTACTGTCTAGGGGGGCCGGGGAAGGTGGAATGAAGATAACATCGAGGTGAATGAGATTTCAGATTTTAAAGCAGCCTGGAACAGACAAGGTGGGACCTGACCTCCTCTGGCTGGAGGTCATGTCCCCTTGAGGTGGAGCTACGACCTAGAACTGGTGTGCCAACACCAGCAAGCACCCCCCCCCCTTTAAAGTCCTGTTGATGACGGTCAGAGATACGTACCTGTGAACACGACGCGCGGACTAGAATTTCACACAGCTGGGTCACATTTGACTCGTCTAATCTCATATGCGAGTCTCAGCTTGCCGCACCCACCAAGAGGCCAGGGGGAGGCAAACAAAGTTATTCCGTGCATAAAATGAGACCAGCCCAAACATTTTAACAAAGATGTGGAGATAATGTGGACTCAGAAAGAATGGAATGGGGGCTCGCTGTGAATAAAGGACGGAAAGATTGGAGGGATTTGGGCAGGATTTCAGCTGCTGAGGTTGACCAGTGTTTCTGGGCCAATTCTCAGGACACTGTCGGAAAAACCCGAGCCTTCGGGTTCACGGCCCGCAGAGGCTAATGTCTGGTCGCTCCAGTTGGAACATGCCTGCGGACTGAGCACATGGTTGTTGGACGCAGGGTAGATTGATGGTGTAGCAGCAGCTGGACGAGGGATTTGTGGTGCATGGCGTTGCCTTGTCATACACCGGCCCAGATGTGGAAACAGAGCGGACGTCTGCTGCTCAACGTAGAGCTCAATGACAGCCGGCTGCTTGAAGAGAGCCGGGATGTTTTAAGACCAGCTCAAATCCTCTGGCCGCAACTCCCCAAGCAGATCCCCAAGCAGATCCCCAAGCAGATCCCCTGGGGTTCAAAGGCTCACGTGTCCCATCCTGAAACATGGTCTCAGGGGACAGTCTGCACACTGATTTTGAATGAGTCTTTATTTTTATATTGATTTTGACTGAAATTCTAGTTGGTATTTTTTGTTCCAGTTGTAATTACATTTTTTGTTTTAGTTTTACTATATTTTATATATATTCTGGCTTTGACTCAAATTGTAAGACTTTTAATAATATTATAACAACAACAATAATAACAATAATAGTAATAATAATAATAATAATAATAATAATAATAATAATAACAATAATAATTCAAATAATTATAATGTAATAATAATAATGATGGAAATGTATTTAGTTTAGTTTAACAAAAACTTTGTGCATTAAAATATTGAATCATCTATTACACGTTAACAAAGTCAAATATTGCATGTTAAGCCCACTTTAAACTTCATTCTTCTGCAAAAAAAACACAAAACAAAACATAAACTTCTGAGTTTTACAAGAAGTAGGGTTGTTCTAGTTTAGTTATAGTCCTGTTCCCATTGTTATTCAAGCTGGCAGTGTTTATCAACACTTTGTTTTTGGCTTGGCGTGGTGCTTTTACAATCAGGCAGTTTTTCTCTTTTTCTGCGCTGCTCAATAAATTGCTTTGGGCCTCGCACATCATTAAAACTCCTCCATTGTTTTTCCTCTGCTCAGTGAACAGCCTGGGCATCAGTGACGAGCTGAAGCAGAAGCTCCAAGACGTGATGGTGGACAGACACAAACTGACCCTGGGAAAGACGCTGGGAGAAGGTACTGCTTTGTTCTGATCGTTATTGCAAGGACAGATTTAGGGTTCATATGCAACGTGGCATTATATATTCGGCTTGGTATGGAGTCAGGTATTATCCGCCAGAGCACTAAGGTTGTCTTTCATCTCATGCCAAGTCATTGTTGTCTGGTTGTTGCATCTAAACTGAGTGACGGTGTTCTCGTCTTTCTTCAGGCGAGTTTGGCTCTGTGATGGAGGGGCTGCTGACTCAGGAGGACGCTGCTCTCAAAGTTGCTGTGAAGACGATGAAGAGTGAGTAGACAGGGAAAGTACTCAGCAATCACCACAATGAATCCCTTCATCTTGGGAACACAGGCCAATTGATGGACATCCCCTCGGGTCGGAGATTAACGAGCGTTGGGGGGCAAAGATTTTCAACTCGGGAAGAATATTGGCAAAAGGAAATGTTGACCCCACAAGGACATTCATCGCAGCAGCAAAGAGAAGACAATCGCTGAGCGGGAAAAAAAAGGGATAGAAGATTGAACATATTTTGGATTTCAGCCAGTTTCAACCAACTTAAAACCTCGAGACTTAAATAAGTTTAGCAGACAAAGCACCCTGTGAAACAAAAGCCTATTTCTGACCCTTTCAACTTCTCAACCTAGCAGCGTGTGCAGCGAGTCGTATAAAAACCACATTGCCTCACCATGTATATTATCGTCTCGTCCCCAGTTGCCATCTGTACGCGCTCAGAGATGGAAGACTTTCTCCGCGAGGCCGCCTGCATGAAGGAGTTCGACCATCCCAACGTCATGAGGCTGCTCGGTGAGTCCGGATTATCTAAAGACCTGAGCAAATAAAGCCATAACTCTGTCTAAATACCCCTCACAGTAAGTGAGAACATGTTTATTTTTTGTAATTTGGCAAAGTGGCCCTTCAAAATAAAGGCTTCTTTAAATAGCAAATCCAAGGCTGCGCTGCGCTGACTGCCATGAGCACAGGGGATGTACTGTACGCCGTCTCCGTGTCGAATACTAAGCCGCTGTGTTTTCACAGGTGTGTGTCTGCAGACCGTGGAGAGTGAAGGTTACCCCTCCCCCGTGGTCATCCTGCCCTATATGAAACACGGAGACCTGCACAGCTATCTGCTCTACTCAAGGCTGGGAGATTGTCCCGTGGTAAGTCCGATCCCACAGTCAGTGACACACACACACACACACACAACAGTTAATGGGTTGATAGGTTCACATGCATATCAGCAAAAAAAGATTCAAAGGTCAACGTAGACGTCATGTATTCATTACAGTCCCCACATGCACCTTGTTTGTTGGCAGCCTGCACTCTGAGATCATGAAAACACAAGATACGTGTCTGCCGTTGCTATTAGAACTATTACACACAGTAAGTACCCAGAGAGCCGCAGGGTTGTGAAACACAGACCTAATCAAAACAAGAATCCTACCAAATGTTGAAACATCCATGAGTTTCTGCAATCAGTCAAAAGCGTAGCGGTGCCAGAGCCCTTTTCTTCCCACAGGAGGAGGCTGTTAGCATCCGGAACAGGAAGCGTTCGGTTCAGGCGCTCTAAGAGTTGGATTCTGGCTCCCTCTACTGGGCTGGAAAGAAGTGTCAGTTGTGTGTGTGTGTGGGTGTGTGTGTGTGTGACCAAAACCCTGTTGTCTCTGTGCCGTCCTGCAGTACCTTCCATCTCAAATGCTGGTAAAGTTCATGACCGATATTGCCCGAGGGATGGAGTACCTCAGCAGCAAGAACTTCATCCACAGAGACCTCGCCGCTCGCAACTGCATGTAAGCACAACCCCCCCCCCCCCCCCCCCCCCCAGTTCCTCTCTATTTGCTCTCGGTTCCTGTATGTCTTATCGCCTGTTCTTTCTCGAAGAGCTTGAATAAAGAGAATCAAAAGTCGAGCGACACAAATAGACTGTGATTGCTTAAAGCAACATGTTGGGAGAGAGGAAGCCCCAAAAGAAGCCACGACACTTTTGCATGTACGGTTTTATTTTCCACCAACCGCCCTGAATGCCTCTTTCCCCAACAATACAGCGCTGTAACACTGTTTCTCTGCCTCAGGCTGAACGAGAACATGAATGTCTGTGTGGCCGACTTTGGCCTCTCCAAGAAGATCTACAACGGAGACTACTACAGGCAGGGCCGGATCTCAAAGATGCCCGTCAAATGGATCGCGATCGAGAGCTTGGCCGACCGCGTCTACACCACCAAGAGTGACGTGGTGAGTTCACCTGTGTGTGTGTGTGTGTGTGTGTGTGTGTGTGTGTGTGTGTGTTTGTGTGTGTGTGTTTGTGTGTGTGTGGTTTAGACCCAAAATCAGTTCAACATTGTGGGGACTCGCCTCCCATCTTGGTACCGGTCCCCACAAGGTTCATTTATTGTCGGGATATTTGGCTTCAGTTTAGGGTTTGGATTAAGATGAAGTGACACTTCTACCAACATATATCTTTTGAGGTTCAAAAAGAGCTAAAGTTCCTAAAGTGGGTTGTTTTAGTGGTGGTTAATTTCACAGCAGAACCCAGAATCCCAACCTTGATAGAAACATCTGAAGGCCCTCATCCGATTAAGAGTGAGGGTTTTAAGCATACTCAGCATTTCTGTGCATTTTTTTATCTACTTTCAAAACTGATATCTATTGGAATAGTTCTGTGCCGTGCATAACCTTTAGGCATGTCTAAGGGGAGTCTAGTACAAAGCAGATGTTGGGTGACTGTTGCTTTAAGACTACCGTAATGTTAAAGGGATGAGTGAGGCACAAAGCTGTTACAGTAAAGTTTAGCCTCCAGGAAATCAGTGCAAAGTTATAAAAAACAATATAATTTGAGTAATTGTTACTCCAAGTGTGTGGAAAGGTGTGTAAAAGCTGAAGGTAGTTCAGCCTTTATTGAACCTCTCTCCCTCTCTTCTCTCTCAGTGGTCGTTTGGAGTCACCATGTGGGAGATCGCCACTCGGGGACAGACTCCGTACCCCGGCGTGGAAAACAGTGAGATCTACGATTACTTGAGACAAGGAAACCGTCTCAAACAGCCTCCGGACTGTCTGGACAACATGTGAGTGTTGGCTCCTTCTCACATTCCTTACACAACGCACTCGTATAGCTGGCAGCTGATAATGAAATAATCTCCTCGATTAGAAATTCCTTTTTTAAGCCTTCAAGTCTGGAGGCTATAACATATCCAACGTTTATCTTCTGTTCAAGGAGCTCGGATGATGACTTGTTTTCCTAGACTCTTGGATAAACACTTCAACTTATACTAAACCATTATGTACCAACATTAGAAAAGCTTGCACCATTCCTCAATATAAGCTTATGGCGGGTTTTGTATTGAGTTTTTTTTAATAACTTGTTAAACAGAACTTTGAAAAGCAGCTTTTTGCTTGATTTTTACAAGTTTGGTTTCTTAATGATGTCCTAGGAATATTCCAGAGAAAAGGAATATATCATGTTGTGTCAATTATAGGGAACATTCAGATAATTTTCAGATAGAGAGAGCTGAGTATTTCTTACTCAGTTGCTAAAAAGCATGAAAAGATGGAAGAGATAGCATTGGTATAACAATAACAATACATCTTAATAAAGGAAAAATTCATTCATATAATAATATATTACCGGGAAGTTTGTGAAAAGAAAAACAAACGATTGATAATAATCTGTGCCGTCTTGTCCAAACAAATGACAAACATAATATGTCATAGTTTAATTCTCGGAAAAGGTTTTGCAACGATTGGACCCACTCAGAGTGTTAATGGTTGTCACATGTTTTAAGTATCAATTCACATTCCCTCATCCTCTGCAGCTACGCCCTGATGTTCTCCTGCTGGCTGCTGAGCCCCAAGGACCGGCCCTCGTTCGAGTGCATGCGCTGCGAGCTGGAGAAGGCCCTCGGGGATCTGCCGGACACGCAGGACCCGGACGAGATCCTGTACGTCAACATGGACGAGTCCTCCATGGAGCTCGGGGCCGTCGGCGGCCGTGACCTCATCGGCGGCCCTTCCCCTCTCTGCCTGAAGGGCCTGGACTCCGTCACCACCGTGGAGGTCCACCACCCCAACCGCTACGTCCTCTGTCCGCAGCACGAGACCAACCGCGCCCTCTCGGACTCCCTGGAAAGCCTGGACATGCCCGTGTCGTCCTCCACGGCCACGCTGCCTCTACAGCCATCCTGCCGCTCCACGCCCAGCCTCACGCCGGCTCCCACCCCCACCGTGGAGCTGCTGGAGGACAGGGACGCGTCCAGGAAAGTCCCCTGGCAGTGATGGCTCCGCCCCTTTAAAAACATGACACGCCAAAGCGTGCGTCCCTTTAACCCCAGTCCGAGAACCGAGACCCAGCCTCTTGCTACTGACTGCAAGAAACCCCGATGTGCCCCGACGTACACATATTTGCACAAATGCACACACGGCCGAAGGCATTCCAAGGAAGTGAAAGATCGGGATTACTTCCTCTCTCTCTTCTGAAATGAGCACATTTTCTACGTGGGTGTAAAAGTAAGTCCCAGTGGGTGATCGGGCTCAGAGCACACCTCGTAGCCCACGAACACTGCAGCACAATCAGAGAAACGCATTCCCAGTCGCGATAGCAATAAACGAGCCGATCGGCGCAGCTGGCGGTAGACGGCAGGCCGAGCTGCTCCGCGTGGCGAGGCTACAACACGTCCCCGTGAGACCAGCTCACACGCTCAGAGGCCGGGACGCTCAGCCACACACGCTCAGAGGCCGGGACGCTCAGCCACACACACTCAGAGGCCGGGACGCTCAGCCACACACACTCAGAGGCCGGGACGCTCAGCCACACACACTCAGAGGCCGGGACGCTCAGCCACACACACTCAGAGGCCGGGACGCTCAGCCACACACACTCAGAGGCCGGGACCCTAGTGCCGAGGCCGAGGGGAGGGGTCCTCTAATGGAGAACCCTCCCCCGTCTGTGCAAAGCAACAACAGGACTGGAGGACTAGCGGGAAATATGCAGAAGGAAGAAGTAGCAGTGTCACTGACGGTGTCATCATGTGATGAAAACGACTCTTACGTTGTTGTTGTTGTTGTTGTTGTTGTTGTTTTTTCAGTTTATAAAGGACAGTAAGACGAGTTTAACGACAGAAATCCCTCAACTGACGTTTTTCCCAATAGCAGCAACATATTAAGAATTAAATATGATTTTTAAAAATAAGTAATGATAAAATAATTTAAAGAAACCAACATTTACTGGTCCAACAAACAGGGACAGCGGTCCTTGTTGAGGTACTGGTCCAACAAAGAGGTACTGGTGGAGGTACTGGTCAAACAAAGAGGGTACGAACAATCAGAGGCAGGTGGATGAACTGATGGACGATACAGACATGACGGAGGAACCCCTGTGAAATGGCAGGATAAGCTTCACCCCTTTTGCTTTTGGCTCAAGCACAGTGTTACTACACATTTTGTAATTATTTTTTTAATGCTGATTCGTTTGTATTTCTACAACTTTGCACTAATGTTTTTTATATCTTTGTATGTTTGTTTGTAATTTGTATATCTTTAATGCTTTTCTTTCTTCTCTCCTTCATTTGATGTTCTAAATACTTTGTGTTCGTTCGACCGGCGGACGCCTCTGATGAGATCAGTTCTCACAGAACGCCCACTTGCATTTATTCAGAGAATTAAACGTCCAGTTCTCCGCGATGAACTTCGCCGCCTGACGTTGTCCTGCCACTCTCTCTTATTCTGGGCTGTTTGTCTTTCTCCACGTTTACCCCTGTACATAGACGTCTGTCACCAGCAGAGAGGAAGAGGAGGAGGAGGAGAAGGAGGAGGAGGAGACAGAATACATCTGCTTTGAGGTTCACTAGCTGCAACTTTGCGTCATGCATGCACTTATTTTAAATATAGAGATATCTCTCTATATAGAGAGATATATACATAGATCTATATGTATATACATCTTTGCTTTTGTTTATTATTTTGTCATTGGAATGGAATATGTTTCAACACACAATTTTGGAAGATTTTTTTTTTTCCGGATGAGGTCGCTGTATTTCTCAGATGTCAAAAGGTACTTATATATATATATATATATATATATATATATATATATATATATATATATATATATATATATATATATATATCAGTATTCAGTGATATTTTTCCAATACTGAAATTGCTTGTTCAGATTACATTTCTTACATATGGAACTGTATAATCAGCGAGTGGTCCGATGGTGGCGCTGCACACATGTTTCACCTCTGTCGCACCAAATATCCTCAGTTCTTTGGACACAAAGACAAAATAATCTTTCACAGCAAATCTGTTTTCGGTGCCTTTCAGAGAGCCAGTATTTGTCGTGCGTATCCTCTCGGCGTGTCGAGCTGGGAGAATATAACTAGAACTGCCTTTATACTGTCGCTGATTTGTAAACAGAAGTTTTATACAGTACCCACAGTATTTTGTATAAGAAATAAAGGTGTTCATCGTGAACAAGCTCTCGCTGAGCATCGATGTCAATGTTTATCTCAATCCGCATCACAAGTGTTTGTTTATTGTTTGTGTTTATTGATTTCAATACAGCAGATGGTGAGGTGAATAATTCATATTATCATACAGCAGGCTGACGTCTCCCTTTGAGCCCGCAGCTGAGAGAAAACACATGAAATAAAGTAATGTACACAATGAATAGTTCCTACAGAGTATGTGTGTGTTTGTGTGTGCGTGTGTGTGTGTGTGTGTGTGGGGGGGGTGCTCAGAAGTGGATGTAGGAGATCTGCACGTCGCCTTCTATCTCCAGCATGTCGATCTCGTTGAAGGACTGCAGGCGGTGGAAGTAGTCGAACAGGTGCTGCCCGTTCACAAACACCTTGAACCTCTCGACCCCGCAGCGGATGGACATCTGAGGCATGGGGGGGGGGGTTAGGACACGGCCGAGTCGGAATGATTTCACACATACACACACGTAGAAAGGACCGAGGATACTCACGTCGAAGTACTGTCCCTCGGAGAAGGGGTTCATGCTGAGCTCTCTGTCCTCCTCGCCCCAGTTTCCTCCAATCATGCTGTTTCTCACCACGACGCCCTCCCTCACCCGGGGGTTCATGTGGAAGGCGATGTCCCGAGATCTGCTCACCATGAAGTTGATGCACAGACTGCAACACACACACACACACACACACACACACACACACACAAGTGTAATCCGTGTCTCTTAGCACACTATAGTGATGACGGTGTATGTGTGTACACACACACACACACACCTTTCTGCTCCATAGGGCATCATGCCTCTGATGATGAGGGTCCTCTTAGGGTACATCCCTCCTGGGATCATGTTGGAGTAGGGCACCGGCTTTAAAAGAAAGAGTCATTAAGACATTAAGTGACATCATAACAAGGACAAAACTCTTCCAGCTGAATTTTACAACCAACCATCAGAAAGACAAGTTCATTGTTCTCTGATCCTGGAAAGTGACGCCAGAGGAAGAGTGACAACTTTCTGAACACGGACTCATCTTCTTGTAGCTTTCAGCAGTCTGAATAAACATTCAACATTCCTCCATTGTTACATTAGTTCAATGGCAAGAGAAAGATCGCATCCCCTCCATTTGTAAGTACCGGTAGTTTGATGACTACTATGCTTTTGCTTTTTACTTTTGCTTTGCTTTAAGTAGATTTTTATTTGAAAGTTGCAGTGGTAATTTGTAATCAGGGTCCGTGGAGAACTGAGTCTGAGAAGCTTCCAATCTGGCAAAGCTAGATTACCTCATCCTCACATGACCCTCTTGCTTTTTTCTTATTTTTGGGGGGTTAAATTGAATGCTTTGCAGTTCCTCTTTGTGACCATTAGACAGTGTAAATACTTTGCTTTACTTTAAAAATATCTCTCAATACTACAAAGTGAGGAAAAATAAAACTTCTGAAATACAAGTGGACTATGAGAACAGTGATTAGTGTAATTGAATTCAGATTATTCAATTAAATTCAATAATCTATATATTTACCAAGAATCCCCATTACTATCTCGCTCCGTACAAAAACACCACATCCAAAATGTAAAAAAAAATAAAAAGAACACATTTGACTTACGGGGTTGTAGACTGGCTGCCCGCCCATTCCCTACAATGACATCAACACATTCATATTGGATTATTAGGAGTAAGACAAACACAGAGGGATTTGTTTCCATGCAGTTCTCTCTCACCGGCAGGTTGGATCCTGGGAATCCTCCCTGACAGGAGAAAGATTAAAGCTATAAACACTAAACATGTACTATGACATATACCTATGAGCTTGTCTTAATGAAGAACAGAAAGGTGTGAATAACACAAAACGACAATTCTAAAACAGTTCATACCTCCATACCACCTCCCATGCCTCCTGGGTATCCGCCCTGTGGAGAAGCACACTATTTTAAAGAAAGCTTGAATATGATTTTGTCATTTATTGTGACTTAGCTTGAATTCGGTAGGCATGATGACATGATGTCATAGATACCATATGAATTATTGAACAATAATTGAATGGAAGAC
Source organism: Liparis tanakae (assembly GCA_036178185.1). Lineage (NCBI taxonomy): Eukaryota > Metazoa > Chordata > Actinopteri > Perciformes > Liparidae > Liparis > Liparis tanakae. The sequence goes on along the minus strand of CM070099.1, from coordinate 8,942,875 downwards.
TTTTTTCACCCCCATGCCACCTCCTGGATATCCTCCCTGTTGAAAAGTGGTGAACATGTTAAATACTGTTTAATGATGTATTTAATTTAATTTTGACATGTTTGTCATTTTAAATATACTTACGCCTCCTCCCATGCCGCCTCCTCCCATGCCTCCTCCCATGCCTCCTCCCATGCCTCCTGGGTATCCTCCCTGGGTATCGGTTAGAAGGAGCAGACTTTCAGTAAATATGTTCACTTTATTGCACTATATTTTAAGTAACATTTAATGGAAACTGTATATAAAGCCCAAAACAACAGACCCCATTGCCACCTCCTGGATATCCTCCCTGTTGAAAAGTAGTGACCATGTTAAATCCTGCCCAATGCTGTGTTGAATGTCCTTGTTACTCTTAAAATATGCATACTTACTCCCATTGCTTCTCCCATTCCTCCTCCCATGCCTCCTCCCATGCCTCCTCCCATGCCTCCTCCCATTCCTCCCTAAAAACACCACAACACACCTCATTAACATACACTCTATAGAGTTGTCTATAGTCGTTTTAGTTCTTTAACGTGGCAGATGATGATATTTACCTTCCAGGACAAAATGGCGTTCTCTCACAAACACAAACAGACTGTTGCTGATACCATAAAACGACATACTACTGTGACTTCCACTGCTGGTACTGGTGCTGGTTATGGTAGCACTTCACAATACAGCTTGTAAGAAAATGGGGTGATATAGGCCAAGGTTGTGTAATAGGATTGGAATGTAGAGGTAGTACAGTGGTAATTACATTTCAAGTCAGGTTAATTAATAACACCCTAGCTGCAGGTTTCAGATCAAGCTTAAAGTAATACATTTGTGTTTGGAAAACATTTGAAAGTAACAAAATGAAAACAAGTGCAAAAGTCCCACTGTGTACTCACTCCCATTCCTCCAGGGTACCTATCCATGCCACCTCGAGCACCCTGGCGCAGAAGCAGAAAGCGTTTAGCAAACAAAATTTGTGATACTGAATGAACATGTTTGCCCCCGAGCAAAGCGCTAAGCCCGAAGCCCAAAGCCCAAAGCTTCGGGGGTGGGGAGTCTCACCCCGATGACGTTAATCGTCTGGATGCAAACGTCTCCATCGATCTGCATCGCACAAACTCTCTCCACAGGGAGGCGGTGTTGGAAGGTGTAGAAGTCATTCCCGTTGACCTTGATCTACAAAGAGGTCACGTCAAAGGGGACAGCGTGTGAGCCATGGCATGCATATGGTCCAACAATGACCTGCGGTGTCTACGCTCACAGAGTAGTGTTTGGGTATGCGTGGTTGGTCTGACCTGGTAGTCCTGTGACGTGGCCATGATAACCATTTCAAAGGCCTCGCCCTTAGAGAAGGGCATGTCGCGGATCTTGTCCTCAGACCCCCAGGACCCCCCCTCACAGGAGTTGAAGACCACCTTGTCCCAGCCGTCAAAGCGAGGGTTGAAGTGGAGGGCGATGTCGCTGGACTCTGACTCCCCACAGAGCAGGTTGATGAAGAACCTGCCACAAGGGACACATGCAGGTGAGCCACGGACTTTGAGTTGGTTTAGCGATGGAACGCAAACAGCTTGGGCCCATCTATTAAAGATGGAAGGTATGCGCAGTGTTTACTTAGTCTGTTAATGGCCTGTAAAAGGACCTCGGTGTTCTACAAAGGGTTGGGTGATTAAAGTGGAGCTGCGTGTTCCAAGAATGTGCCAAATAATAATGGGAAGAAAGATTGAGCTCCGACAAGGTGTTTTCAAATGAAGTCAAAAGATTTTTTCAGAGGTTTAATATAAGTCCCATTGCATAAAACAAATAGATGGACTTTGAATTTTTTTTTTTTTATACACTGCCGTTCAGAAGTTTGGAATCGACCTCAGATCGTTTCAATCTCAGCCGTCTCAAATGCTTTTAGATTTTAGGAAGTCATCTTTACAAATGGATGTTGCTTCGTATGAAGGGATTGTTTCAGTCATGCAGAACTGAATGCAGATCGACAGGTGGAAGAGCGGAAAGTGTCAAAGATCTCTCAGAGCAAAAGATGAACAAAAACAGAAGAAATCATTGGCGGAAGAAATATATATATATATATATATATATATATATACACTGACCTGGTAATGTCCTCTGGAATGGACCCCTGGATGTAGATGGACACTCCTTCCCTCAGACCTCCATAAATGGGCCCCAGATAGGGAATTCTCTGTACGGTGCACATAGAATATATATTCATCACAGGCGCGCACCACACATCTCCACATCTGGATTTCACTGTTTCCTAGCCTTGGACACAGTGGTGCAATTACGTATTTTCGATGCTGTTTATTGTTTCCCTCATAAATTCACATAATTCTATAAAGGTAATGAAACGATGAATATCTACAACATCCAATGACAACTTATTGGCATTATAATTGACCAAGAAACTGACACCATTGTAAAATATTTATACTATCCTTTATGTGGACCAACTCATCAGAAATTACACTGCCAGACATCTAAAATATTGTTATTGTTATCTGGTGTACATGCACAAACATGTTGACTATCATATCAATATGAATTAATGTTGTCCAGAGTGCAACATAACTCTGTACTACAAGGTCACCCCTCTAGTGCAATGCATTCCCCAGCAGCAGTCAGATACTCACAGGGCCGTAGACTGGCTGATAGCCAGGAGGACCAACAAACGCCATGGCAACAGTGGTGTGAGACAGACGGTTAGACAGGACCGGGAAGCTTTGGTCAGGAAGTGGTCTTTGCCGGACGCCGGTTTTATACAAGTGACGAGGGAGGGGCAGAGCAGCCGAACCCAGCCGCATCACCGTGTTTGCTTTGGAGGCCGTTAACCGTTGACCCGGCTGAGGAGTGGCACGGTTCAACAAAGGACCGGAGGAGCCATTGAAGCCATGAGCTAACAATGCTGCAATATACTGTATAAATACCACATTACCAGTTAAAGTCATGCATTGAAAACATCAATTGAAAAGGTACTTTTAAAGTATCAAAAGTACTAACAATACCCAAACTGACCTGTTTGAGTATTATTGGATTCTTCGTACTAAAATGTAATGGACCCTTCAGCTGTTTTATGGAGAGTTTAATATACAAAAACTCACTATGTGTATAAACTTACTGTAGGTTCTGTGTCCAGTAACAGGTACCCAGCTGTCAAATAAGTGTCGTGGGATGAAGAAAACACCCTCTCAATATTAATGGAGATGTAATATAGGCATGAAATGGACGTGCTCGTGTAAAGTGCCTCGACGTTTTACTAATACTAGTTTTTACTTCCACCACTGCTTATAGATTTTTCTTCGTTATAACTACTGCTTTAGAACTCTTCCTAAATCGTACACAGTGAACAATACTGGTACTAAACCATCTTTAAGTTACCACTGTCAGATTACTTCTCTTTGGTGGAGGAAAAGCGTACAGATGTTGAATCATCTGAATATGTGTGGAAGATGTAATCTCTGCACATGAATTCAGATAAACGTTTCTTAACTTCCGTGGTATTTAATGAATTTTGGGCGGGTCTATCTATGATTCATAAAATATCTAACCCAGCCTGCCTGTCGAAGGCAAACACGCGTAACTCTTATCTCGCACTTGTGTCTGCGAGCATTCACTAACTTTACATACATCCTTTAAAATATACACATGCACGTACACACATACACTCGGTCCGGGAACAAAAGCACCTTCAGTGATGCATGGGTGTTCCCTGATAAGCCTAAAGCATAAAACTACACTTCTAATATTTGACTAAGATAAAAATGTTGCCATAGCCGCCTGATGGGTGACAGTTGATTCACTTAGTTAACTTTATAGTTCACTATAGCCTCAAATGTTTTGGTGACGCCCATGTATACAATGTATGGTAAACATACTGATATTATACAGTACAATGCACATTACAAGCAGTCTTTAACATTCATAATGCTTTACCATAACATATTAGAAAGCTTTTATAAATGACTGGTTAAGTAACAAGACATTTCATTCGGTTGTTTTTAATTTCAATTTTTTTCCCATGGTTGTAGCGATCACTGCTATGTTCAAATTTGATCATGAGTTACTCTAAATGGTCATTAGATATGTTTTGTGTGTTGTTCATATAGATTTAAAGATATTTTTTCCATACTTTAATCACAGTATTTTCTGCATATGAATGTACATATTGAGGGGCAAATCTATCAGAAAAAAAACTCGCCAAGGAACAATTCAAGAAAGATCTTGAACATTGTCTGACGCTCACAGACTTTACATGGATTTCCATGTCGCTTGTTAAGAAAATGTCTGTTGATGTTCCCACCACGATGCATGTGTGTGTCTACGAGGCATTCCTTAAACCTAATGAGGGCCAGAGGAAACGTCATAGTCTTCTTCATACCTGAAGTTTAATACTGGTCCACATAAAAGGTGGAACAGCGTACACACACACACACGCACACACACTCTCACACACACACACACACACACACAGGTAAATGAGGACACATGTCTCAGGTGTCCTTAAAATAATCTGTTTATTCTGTATTGAAACACAAGGTTCAGTCAGAGGACACTCAGTCGGGTGGGAAGGAGACATCTCCAGTCAGCGGCCTCCGCCTGGACCACAGCAGCTGACGTACGCACATCAAAAAACTGCTCTGCCTCCGACCAAGTGGGTCGAGACATTCGATGGGAAATGGAGAGTTGGTACGTGGCCTGTAAAATAAGCGTGGAGCGGAGATCGAAGCATCGCAAGTGACTTGGAGAAAAGAACCGATCTATCATAAAAACCTAACTCGCAAAACCAAAATGTGCTCTTCTGACTGCAGACTGGGCATTAACTTCAGCGTGAGAGCGAGTCTTTCCTCCATCAGCTGCACGGGTTCAAGTCCGAAGGAGAAGAACGATTGCTCACATTCCTCAAAGAAAAATAAATATATGTATCTATGATTTATGTAAAATACGTCTCTTCGATAAAAGGCCTCGAAGCAGCCCAGACGTCGATCCGTTATACACATGACGCGGTGGCCAAGGTGTACACATTAAATACATTCACTAGTTATTCCAATGCACAGATAAAAACGTATTTGTGCATAAAGTGTCATAAAACAGACTGTTGGCCAGAAATACAGACGGGCTAAAACGGTCGTCTTCAGAAGATCTGATCTGCATAAAAACAAGAAATAAATACCCCTGGCCTCCTCCTCCGCTGCGTGTGTCCATCTTCAGACCGCATGTGGCACAGAGAAAACCAGCTGATCGGGGACGACATTGTAAGACTTCAGAGTGCAAACTGGGTTTGTCTAGACAGCCGCTTCATACACTTTATTATCTCGGCGTGTTTTCGTTCACGATCGCATGTTTGTAGATGAGTTTTCTTTCGTGAGGGAGAGAAAAGAAGAACAGGAAGCAAGAGAAGGCCTAAAACCTTCACTGCTCCCTCGAGGATCTCTGACATACGACTTTGAGCAGCTACATTTTTCGGTTTCAAAACACTCGCTCTCATTGAAACTCCAGAAAGGAAATATCGAAAAAGGCAGCAGCCACATACAAGAAATAAAACAAAATCTCCCAACCGTACAAATATAAATAAAACATACCTACTCTAATCTCAAATAAAAGTGTTTCAGCTAAAAAGCAGTGACATTGCTATAGGCACTAAAACGTTTACAGCAGTAGCGACTGAAAGAGCCCGTTTTGTATAAATGCACTGATACGCAAGGCAGTCTATGTTTATGTCACACCTAAAAGGCCATGTCGTGTTTTCATAGCGCGATAAAAAGGCCCCGGTCATTTTATTCTTCTGCTCTTCTCAATTCTCTCTCATTCTCCTTGAGCTGCCGCTGGTACAGCAGCGCAGTCAGAGGGTGCATAGCTTCAAGTTAGGAGAAACTAAGAAAATAGACGTGTTCAGAGTCTACATTTTTTTATCTTCCCCTCCTCCCTCCTCTCCTCTCCTCCTCCCTCAGACGTTAAGGGTGCAGGAGGCTATCCGAGCTGATCCTCATACTGCTTCCGGAAGCAGTCTCCAGCTGGGTAGAAGTCCCAGCATCGCTCCTGGTACAACTTCCACACGTAGGACTCCTGATACACAGAGTGGTAACAAATAAAAGAAATGAAAGAAATGTTTATGAACAGCAATTATTGTACACCAACCGACCTCATGCATGTCTGTCTACTGACCTGTCCTGTGTGTTCCGTTTCATCTTTATTTATGAGATACATCAAGAAGAACCTGAAGGTGAAATAGAGAAAACAAATTCAACATAACAGGATTACTAAGAGCAGAATTAGTTTTATTAAACGGTAAAAGTAAGTTAAACATAAGCTGGAGACTCCATTCCCAGTGTCAGAAGAAGAGTATGCCTTTTATTTGTTATTAACACGTTTAATTGTTATCTGTCACTTGTAACTTATTCAGTCAAACTCTCAAACCAGAGTTTGATCAGTGGTCAGACTAAAGCAAAAGCTTGTGTAGTTTTATTTTAGTCTGTTTGTATGCTTCCATGACCAGTGAGGTAACAGTGAGGATGGGGAGAGCAGAAGAAGGGCATGCTATATATGTTTATAAACTCTTATAATTGCCCAAATCCAGATTGATGTAATCTAACATATATTCACTTTAATGCATGTTGCACAGCATTGCACCAGAAAAGGAGAAAAAACATGTCTGGAAATGAGTCCCGACTGGATGATAGTGTTGGTTAGAAGACTAAAGCCTCCTACAACATTAACACTGCAGATGTCTTCTCATCGTTTTATTCTTGTCACATCCTGTGTCATATGCTGCTATGTTTTAAAAGTTATCAACTTGTTCCATACTGGTTTGATGCCCTATTTCGAGGCCATCTGGAAGTCAAGGTAAAGGAGTGGAAGGTGACTCACATGTAGTTGGCTAAGTTATGCTCCTCCAAGGTGTGCGTCTCGAAGCCGTGCGGCGTTGTGTCAAAGTAGTCGCTTCCAATTCCACAGATGAAGCACTTAGTCTGTAGGGAGGTGGGACAGAGCAGATGAAACACGCCGTCTCCTTGTAACCGAGGGAGAACAAGTGAAGTGATGCGTGGACCTCCTCCTCTTACCTCCATGTCCTCCCTGACCTGCTCCTGCTGGTCTCTCAGCTCTCCAAAGGCGTCGATGATCAAACCTGACAGACACACAGCATGTCTTACTGGTCTGAAGGTCGGAGCTCTTCTCCACAAGGTGTCAGATTAAAAAGTCAAGAACGCAAACTTCAGGTCCAAAACCTTTTTGTTTTCCCCGACTACTACTAAGTCTTCACCTTAGATTCTCAATTATCTTCAATTCTGCTGGCACAGCATTAATTTGAGAAAAACGGGAGCATTCTTCAACCAATCCGTCCTCTGCAAAGCTCTCTGCCTCAGCGCGGCCATGTAGAACTCTTCGGATAGTTATTTTTTAATTAAACATGACTTATTGGAGCATTTAAACTTCTCCGTTGTATTTCTGAACTACACTCAGAAGAAGATGTACACATCATATATTACATTATGCGTTTCTACTCCGTTTAATTACACCCAAACAACAAAGAGCACTTTGAGAAAAACAAACACTTATGAAAACATACCCTGGATGATAGCCAGCAGGATGACGATGACGAAGAAGAAGAAAGTGATGTCAAAGACCACTCGGTAGAGCTCGTATTCATCACCGGCCGGGTCCTCAATTTCATCTCCGATGCCACCACCGGCGCGCACGCCGACGTACATATGGAACAGGTAACACTGCGGAACAGATGTTTGATCACACAGAGCCAAGCGGGCCCCACGACCCCGCGACCCCACAGGCGCCGCCCTGCCCTCACCGTCATCATGTCGTCACACTTCATGTCCGGCTCGTCCTCGTCCTCGCTCATGTTGTAGAACTTGCGGAAGAAGTTAAACGCCACCACGGTGTACAGGTACACCACCACGGCCAGCAACCCCACGGTCATCATCAGCTGCGAGAGACGGAACATTAGCGCGCCGCGGGCGGAAAGCCCCGCGGTGCGCCGCAGTCGCGGTACGGGCGCTGACCTGTTTGCCGTTGTGCGTAACGGAGGACAGAATGGTGCGCAGGGTTTTGACCCCCATGGCGATGTCCAGAAGAAGAGCGGCGAAGAAGAAGTTGTTGTAGTGTCCGAGCAGAGACGTCAGCATGTACCAGCAGAGGTAGAGGAAGGTCTAATGAAAGGAGAGAGGGCTGCCGGTCACACGTGGATTCTCTTTGTCGAAATCAAACCCTGAACTGCTTCCTTAACTCACGTTGTCAGTGAAAATAACACCAAACTTCCAGATCTGGTACTTGAGGTCGATAGCCGTGAGCCTACGGGGAGACGCACGGGTTAGTTCTCTGACTTCAAACCCTGGATGCTTCATGTCGAGTGGACGGTCCATACCAGCTCAACATGGAGTTGTCTGGCTCAGGCTTCTTCTCATGAGTCATGGCGCTGACGTCCAAAGAAGCCAAGTCCATACCGAGCAGCTCCGCAATCCTCTCTCTGCCGTAAATGTCGCCATATTTATCCAGCACCTGGGTGTCACACACACACACACACACCAGTGTCAATTCACTGCAGGAATATATCCCGCACATGTTCGATCGAAGCTTTTCGAAAATGAAAACTGACCTTTCTTTTCACAAACTTGTCCCAGTAATTGTTCGGGAAAGATCTGCATGGAGAGACACACATCGTGAGCATTTGATTGAAGCAATCGCAGATTGTAATGCAATATATGAGAAATCTTCAACCTGAGCAGAGTGTGACTAATATGCCACGTGGATGGTGCAGGTTCAGCCTCCATCATCATCGTCAGTAAAGATTAGACAAAAGTGTGTGTCTGTGAGGATACTTTGAGAGCTTGCATCTAAGATGTGATTATTAATCAGATTTGTAATGCAAAAAAATAAATGATATTCCGTTGCCACTCCTTTGTTTCTAAAGTACGTTGCCGAAGAGTGAAATGTGATGATGCAACCGGGCTCTCACGGAGTGTTGAGCACCAGTCGGTCCCACTGGCCCTTGATGTCGTCATCCTCAGGCTGCTCAGTGACGTAGACACCATCAAACTCCAGCTTTCTGGCCAGCTCCTTCTCTCTCTTGAAGATAACCAGGGGGACCTGGAGGGGAAAGGGGGCACGCTGCAATGAAACCCACAAGCGGACTCAAGAGCCCAACACGTGGTTGTCTCTGTGGTGCAAACAGCGGGTACCTTGAGACAGTTGTAGCCGATGATGCAGAGGACGGCGATGAGAGTGTGGATGAAGCCGAAGAAAGCCATGGCCGGCTCCATGTAGCCTGTGCTCTCTTCCAGGAAGTAGTACAAGGTACCCTCCTCTTCGTCATCTTCTCCTCCTCCGACGTCTAATCCAGACCCGTCCTCCTCGGCGCCGGAGCCCTCAAACAGACCGGAGCCCTCAAACAGACCAGAACCCTCAAACAGACCAGAACCCTCAAACAGACCAGAACCCTCGGACGGGTCCTCCTCGCCTGGAGGACTTTCAGACACCTGGACATGTCAGACAAAGAATCAGTCTTTTGATTATTTATTTATTTTTATGGCATTGCAACAATTACTTTTTAATACAGAAAGGTGGTAATAAAATAAAAAATGATACGTTAAGAATAACCTGCTGGTAGTCATTTTTATTGAGTGAAGGATATGCATTTGAAATTAAAAAATAACATTAATGATAAACACTTATTAATGATAGATATATAAGATATACATAATATTGCAAATGTATTTATATACTGTAAAAATGTATATATATGTATATACAATTATCACTACAATTTCGATCAAAATCGATCCCATCTCACACATGGTGATGCGGTGGCACATCCTAGTGGTGAAACGGCATGAGTGTGTGTCGTCTCACATTAATGTAAACATGCACAGACCTTGTAGAAGAGCAGGATGAAATTGAGAGCGAAGGAGATGAACAGGGCCAAGAACCGAAGGTTGTAGAAGTTGCGAGAAAGGTAGTTCTGTGAAGAAAACAACGGGACCGCCTTATGAGTCCAAACCAAATTAAATCAACAGGCTCAGGCTTATTCCAGCTAATCGTATCAGGATCAGGATCAGACTGCAGCACCATGTGGGGGCTAACAACGTAAATCATAACGTATTTACGCCTCACCATATATTTAATCCTCTGAACCTCCAGCTCGTTCCACAGCTCGTAGCCACCCTCAGCCACCTTCTTGTCCTTCTTCGCCTTTGTCTTCACTGTCTGTTCCTCTTTCACCTCCGGCTCCTCCTCCTTTACCTCGGGTTTAGCCTCGGCCTTCTCTTCCTTTTCCTTCTCTCCATTCTCGGTGCTGGACGAGACACATGAGGAGCGAACAGAAGAAATACTTTCTCTGGACTGTGTTAACATAGATAAAGCGGATTGACCCTAATATGTTGTCGTACTGGAGATACTGTCTGTGACCATGCGAACGCTGAACATGTCAGGACACATATCTGTACAAAAAGTGAATTACATTCAAGCCTAACCACGATTCAGAATGACTGAACACATTTAGTCGTAAAACGTGTCAACTCAAACGTTTAAAGCTGCACAGCTTCGCTGAGACTGAATCAGTTTTCGTTTCATCTTTAGCAGAAGCAGCTCTGTTTGGACTTACTCTGCTTTCTCGGTCTCCCGAGGAGCCTCTTCTTCAGGTTGAACGGGTTGCTGCGCCTCTCCTGGTTCTGCCACCGCGGTTTCCAACTGTTTCAATAATTGTTTAGTCGTTAATTAGCCGATTAACGCCGAGCGTGCACACTAAACAACAGCAACAGACACGGCGCCTCACCAATTTCCTCTTCAGCAGCGGCGTGCCCTCGGGAGTCGGAGGCTCCTCTGTTGTCGTCTCGCCAAAGTCTCCGAGTCCTCCTGGAGCACTGAAGCCGGGCAGGCGCCCACCTTCTCCTCTCTCCTCGCTATCCTCCTCCTCCTCCTCTCCCCCCGCAACATCCAACAGGTCTGCCACTCCGTCCGCGTCTTGTATCTCTTCAGCCCCGGGTTCGGGTGGCAGGTCCCCGTGAACTTCGTCCTGCGTGGGATCCGGCATGCTGGCTAGGATCTCCGTCACAGTCATCTTCTTGGCGCCCTCCACTAAGCCTCCGCCGAACAGCACCTTCCATATGAGCGTGAAGAAGCCCTTGCATATGCCGTACACGAACATCAGGATACCCATCACGACCGTGAAGATAAACGTGGCCAGGCCGATCACCATCTCCTTCACCGTCATCTTCCGTAGTTTGCGGTAGCGCCGCCGCAGGTTACGGAAGGTGAACATGTTGAAGAAGTCGCCCACGCTCTTCAGGAAGTCTGCAAAGGCCGAGGCGGGCACCGGAGCTTCTTCTTCTCCATTTTCTTCATCGCCCTCCGGACCCTCGATCTGATCCCCGCCGCCCTCCTCTTCCTCGTCGTCGTCGTCCGGTTCTGCCCCGTCTCCCTCGGGCTCGGAGATCGACGCGGCGATGTTCATCTCAAAGATGGTGTCCTCGCAGAAGTTCACGAACATCTCCATCTTCTCGCTCTCCCCGATTTCGTTGACCACGTCGAAGATGAACTGTCGCTTGGACTCTCGGACCTGCGGCATTTCCCACTGGTTGCGGTTCGCCTCGCTGATTTCAAAGTAGATGCGCTCGATCTTCCTGCTGGCTCCCATGATCTCAATGCGGCCGAGGAAAGGGCGGAAGTAGTTGAGCACGCTCTCGGCCTGCCCCAGGAAGTTCTGAAGGCGAGTGTCGTGGGGCACGTGCTCCGACAGGTTCGTGAGCAGGACGGCGATATTGAAGCCGATGTCTTTGGCCGGCTCTTGGAAACGATCTGCAAATTCCTCGAAGTTGATCATCTCGTTCTCGTCGGCCTCCGAGCAGGAGAGGAGGAACTGGATTTCTGAGGGAGAGTACTGCTTCTGGCTGTCCATGGCCTTGGAGAAGTCCTTCTTGGAGATCAGTCCTCGGGGGTCGGTCACGTAGTCCCGGAAGGCGTCGGACGCCACTATGTCCTTGAGCTTGAGGAACATGTCGAAGAACTTGAGGATCATCTCCACGTTGCTGGAGGACTCTACCAGCATGTCCACCATCTGCCGGGCGATGGTGCCGTTCACAATGTTGCCTGCGAGGAGCGGAACGAGGACGAGAGGAGATGAGAAATGTACAGGAAGCTTCTAAACTAACTCAAGGCACTCGACTGGGGCGGACGCCGTACCCTCAAGCAGAGACAGAAGCATCACCACCATGTCCTTCTGCAGGTCCAAGAGCTCCTTCAACAGTCCAATTTGGCTGGAGTCCTGCAACAAAACCAAAATACAGAGCAAAACACAAAGAGTGGAGAATCATGTGCTTAACATGTGTACGGACGGATGACATATGATAGTTTGAGAGGATATGTGTATCTTTCTGAGACGAAAAGAAACAGGTGGGAGTAGCTACCTCAGAGTGCGCTCTACTCCAAAAATGATCCTGGGTTTGCATTGTCAAATAAAGAACATGCATTTTTATCATCACAATAGGTACGCGTGATGTGACGGACAGCAAGACAAACACATTGGAGACACGGGCGGGTATGAGAGGAGGGGAGGGAATAAAGCCTCTAGACAGCGAGGCCTTTCCCTTAAGAGTGGCTGCAGCATGGAGCGAGGGGCACGGACACAGCTGCCGACGCTGACCGTAAGCGCTCCTCAAGACCGGCACCAGCCGATAACAAGAGCTGCAGATATTTTGAGACAGTCTGAAGTGGTTTTCCGGCTGGTGAAGGTCTAGAGGAACAAGAGCTGTCGGATGTGCAAGCATCCTGTGAAATTATACCTTTTAATACCTCGAGGACACAAAAGAACAAAATACAGCAAAAAGAAAAGGAGCAAAGCGAGACATTTAGAAGCTTAAGGCAACAACGTGAAATGAGTCTCAGAAATTAGGAAGGAACCAATTAACTAAAGTTTGGGTGCATGAATAAATAATATTGGTGAGCGATCTAAGAATGCGATTACATGTTTCCTCGTCAAGCTGTCTCTGAACGGACATTCCAATCATATTTCCCTATATAATATCATTTATATAATATCTACAGTATAAAAAACACCAACAGAGGGAAATGCATATGATTTGGGTATTCAGCTGCGTGATAAATAATGTGATGAAGCATAAGAAAAATAACTGGAGTAAAAGCTTGGCGGGCCTCTAAATGAGATGGCGCTGGTGGAGACACAATCTTACGCCATTTCGTTGTCCAGGATCGGGGTGCATCTGATAGGGTTACAGATGGAAATAAAAATGTTATGCCTTCTACATTTTTGCTCTGTAGATCAGCCAGGCCACATATTCTATTGTTACGCTGCTTCTTATCCAATACAAACACATCAGATAGGAGATACTGTATATTCAATGTACATGTTAAAGTTCATTTTTGGACTCAACAGAGAGTCTTTGGAAATGTATTCATGACCTCAGATGAGTTCAGATGGAAGTGCTGATCCAAAAGTCATTATAGCTTACCTTTTTAATAATAACCTACCAGTTAAATGATGTTAAAGATACAACAAAGCATTTTAAACAGTAGCATCAGTAGCAATTAACAGGTCACGTATTAGACTGGGTAAGGAACACCGCAGCTCCTTGTTAGGTCAAACGCATTATTCAAAGCAAACACACGGTCAAACCCTAATCCCTGGTCAGTACTATGACAACAATATTTACGCAAATAAGGAAAGCTAATTGTTTCTGCCTTCTCAACTTGACTTCATATTGACAACCTGAGTGTGGTCAACTGATCAGTTCATGGGGGACACGGTGTAAATGTCCCACACTGATAAACTGGCATAATGGAGAAAAGGCAAAAGTCAAAACAGACTTTTTCAAAATAATGTACCTTAATAAATGTAGAAACAACATGGCTAACGAGAAATGAAAACAGTATTTCTGATGATAGCTGTAATCGAGTGTCTGCGGCCATAAACATTTCCTACTTCTGAAGCTTCACAATAAATGCTTTTAACTGGCGAAACACAAGTTTACTTTTATTTTGAAGTGGCCACAGGATGCACAGATTTCTCATTCTGGCAAATTTGGTAATGCTTGGTGCAGCGAAAAAACAGATCACAGTTGATCACAGATGGTTAGATGAACTTAATTATAATGACTATAGTTTGTTTTACTGCCCACCGGCATTCTGGGACTTAAAGCACCTTTGCTGTTATACCAGCGTGTCGCCAAATCGACCGGGGCGGAAATCTTTAGGATTGCCACCTTAGACATAAAACGGCTCAATAAAGAGGCAGAAACAACCGGACAAAGACAAGAGGGGAAAAGCCAGTGAAGATATGAAAATCAATTCACTAATCAAAAATATATATATAAAAAAATAAAAAAAGAATAAGAAAGAAAATACATACTTTACTCTTCAGGAACCATGAGAGAGACAGTTCAGATCATTAGTATACTCAAAGTGGACTAATAAATTAAACTAAATCCTTTGGAGAAATGGTTACACTTCTATCTGATATTAATTTGATTCATCTTTTGGTCAACTGAAATATAGCAAACACATTATTATTGATTCTCTACATAAATGCTATGTGGTGTATGTTGGAAAATAAAAAGGTTAAGATGTAAAAAAAGGTGGATGTTTTTTACCTGAGCAAGTTTCATCATCATGTGAGCGAAGACGTGCAGGAAGCCAACAACAGCGTCCCACAACCTGCTGTGGGCCAGAGACTGCTGGTTCCCAGTACAGGGACCCTGACAGGCACAGACACAAGGTGGAACATGTAGACGAGAAGAAACTCCAGTGCTGAGATCATGTGAGAAGATGTATTTTACCATCCTCTTGTGTTTCAAAGTAAATGTTCTGAAACCAAAAGCTGGCTTGGTAGTAATAGGAGGTTATTCTCTTTTGGCACAGACATTTAACATCTAGCTTTACCTTTTCTTTTCAAGAACTAGAGTGTCTTGTTTGGATTTTGTACCTCGTCAGGGTTAGGATTAGTTGTACGTATGTTCTAGCAGTATCATCTCAAAAGGCTAATTTCCTCCATAATGTGCAGAACACCTACAACGAGGGAGTTACAGTACGTTGTCCGATGGGTTCTCCTACCTGGATGTACTCAGTCAAGCTGTTGAACACCTGCTTGGCCACTGTCATTGCTTTGGAGAAATTCCTCTTTCCGGGTTCATCAATAATGTCTTTTCCTGAGTAGTACCAGTAAAAGTCACTGATCGACTCCTGCATGCAGGAAGGGGGAGGAACAAATATATATATATTATTGAATTGGCCCAAATGTAAGTGTACTGAACGTTTTTATTTTGTTTGTGTGTGTGTAAAAATGTTATGTATATTTATATCACAGAAAGCTTTAGTCTTAGTTGGACATTTGTGTCATACTTTAGTATACCAAATAAAAAAGCCCATATTTTCGAAAAACAAATAACAAATAATAACATGAAAACAACTGTCAATGAGCGGGTAGGAGCTGCAGTCTGCAGGAAATGGGACGAAGATCAGAGAAGCACAGTCAGCAATGAGAGTGACCTGAAGTCGCAGCAGGTAGTCCACAGTGCAGATGATGATGTTGATGGTCGTGGTGCTGCCGGTCTGAGTTCTCAAGTAGTTCTGGAAATCTGAAAGAAAAACAACAAAAGGTGAACTCAACAACTGAAATGAGTTTTTACTTCCACACAGCAGCTTTTGAAAAAAGAGACTCACCATTATTATGGCCCTCACAAAGAAGCTGCAGGAAGCGTAAGAGGTCGCACGTAAATTCATCGTCCGCCATCACTTTCTCGTCTGGCAAGAGGAACAGAGGAAACGCAAATTATTCTGGTTGGAAAGAAAGTCTCTCTGTCAGCTTTGCTGTGTTATTCTTTTAGAATACACAGTGGCAAAAACAAAGAGAAACATAAGGTATTAGGTGTGTTAGAGCTAGGTGTTTTTTGTTTTTTTTAACTGAACACTGATCTGCAGAAAAAGTTAAAAGAATGGCCCCAAAACATTTTACCAACAAAATCTATTGCAAATCATAATTGACTATTTTTTTAAGAAGGCATATTACGTTTTACTAAAAGGAAGAAGCAATATAACAATACACCGGTAAGTGTGTCCGAGAACTCGTTTTTCCTCTATTCTTTTATTAAAAATCGAAAAAGTAATTCCGCTTTTCAGGCAGAAATATTTCACCATTTCCAAAGATGTAATCAGAAGAGAAATATTTTGTTGTGCTAGTGCAGAGATCCTTCCCCTTTGTAAATAACCATACTATAAATACAACTAAACTATTTTCACAAGAAAAACTGCACAGGGACTTAGAGTTTTCTAGTTTTAAAATAAGGCTAAATCTACATTTTTAAAACAGAATAATCAGTATTAATCTGGTGAAATGGTGATTATAGTCACACGCGTAACACTGCACCATGTTACAGCGGCGGATTTAGTCATGAAATATTATCGATAAGAACTAAATTCTTACCTACAACAGTCGGTCAAACTAAAGCCGAGTGTGTGTGTTGACGCTGATTAGGGTACCGTGAAACCACCACTCCATACCGCTCCTCTTTCATGAGAACGTGTTTGTGAAAGGCACAAAGACTTCGACATTTGTGAACAGGAAAGGGAAGCGTAAAACTTTACCTGCAACTCGCACTCCTGCCACCTTTTTACAGAAAACCTCGACTCAACAAAACTCAAACTCAAGATCAAACTTAAATGCACATGGAACACACAGATAAATGACGACAGGAAACCAGGGAGTGACAACAGATAAGAATACCACTGAGGAGACGCTCACAGGTGAAGACAGTGAACACAGAAAAACAGAGATAAGGTGAAGGCACTCCGTCATGCAGGACAGATCTACCGAACTCTGCAAAACTCCGTAAGCTTTGTAAGAGTATGTCGGGGGGGAACCCTCACTAATAGATATTGAATTCAGAGTTAACCCTTGTTGTCAGGGTGGAAGTAAAGGATGACAACTAATCTTATAGGAAGTGAGGAGCTTTTGAAGTGATTCATTTTGTAATTTTGACTTAATTTAAATTACAAAACACAAATGTATCAGCTCTCTGGCATGCTATCAGAAAGTGGATACTTGACAAAATTGTCAGAGTAAAAAATGCACAAAGCATTTCAAGATTTACTCGTGACAGAAAACAAAAACGCGGCGGTGGAGTCAGCAGAGGGCTCTGGTCACGTACAATGAAATACATACAATACAGGGAACATGAGTCAGCAATAGTGCTTGAAGTTGTTATTTCATTACTCTTTAACAGCTTGCATGACGAAGTCTTAAATTATGTAAAACACACACTAGACAGAGCATATCATAAAGTATGCATCTATATTACACTTTAAATACTCATCTCAAACTATGGCGTACGGTGTTTTACCTTTTCTACTTGTGTATTACATATTTGTATCTGGTTATGTTCCTGTTTTGATTAGAGATGGATGAACATTAGCATTTTTGTTCTGACCTTCATGAACATGTTCCATTCCGCTCAAATAAAAGATAAGTAAATGCATTTTAATGGACTTATACAGTCTATGGGATTTAGTAGAAAGCACTATGCTTTTTGTTATTCTCTTATCGAGACTCTTTTCCTTGTTTTGGTCCAGTTAATTTTTCCGTTGTGATTTTCTCTTGGTGACTATTGACGCTCAGCAGACCTGAGGGCAACGGTCCTGATGGGACAAAGGACGGAAGAGAGAGCCCTACCCATCCTCCGTGTGACGATTTGACAGATCAGAAACTTGTTGAGTTTTTCAATTAAATGCTGCTGTTGCGGAAAAGCAGAACTCAAAGAGAATATTTTAGGGAGCATAAGGATTCACAATTATTCTGGCTGTGGGTGTCAAACTACATTCTAATAATTTGAATGAGAAAGATACAGCGCTAGAGAGTCCTCTACTTCTGTTGCAAGTCTTTTCTGAGTTTCTGGGACACGGGTTCAGTGCAGTTCTCTACTCGAGAGAACCGAGAGGCAGAGAAAGAACGAGGTTACTGCTTGTCCAGAGTTACAGTAGATCTGTGATTTAAAACACTCAAGGACGAAAAATCTCACTTTACAAGTGACTGTAAAGTTTGACTTGACTGGGTCATTGAGTGGGAAATGAAATGCATATTAAGGTCACAGCAAGGAAAAGACTAGTTGTGTGATTGAGAGCTAAAAAGAAGTGACAGAGAGAACAGAAAAGGAGGGACAGAGAGAAAGTAAATATATGAGATCATTTACCACGTTCTAGCTTCTTATCTGAGAACCGTGAGAACAGCAAATTGACGGGCAAGAAAGACATGAGCATGAAGGGGGAAAGGGTTCGAAAAACAGGAAAAGTGAATGATATGAGGGAGAGAGAAAGACAAAGAGACGCAGTGAGTCCAGACATCTCAAGGCTGTCAGTGGATGATAAAACAGTTTCATACATCAAACAGCCAGAACGCTGCGATTAATGCGTTGTGGCGCTAACACTCCAACTTCCATAAAAACATATCTGCATCCTCAAACAGGCAAACTAAAAGACACACACTGGAACTAGAAACATGTCAGACTACGTCTCAAACCAATGCACAAGGACAACAGGGTCTGGAGGACAGTGTGTTCAAATAGTGTGTGGCGCTAGGAGGCTGGAGACCATACTCACTCGTGCCTTCCTCTGAAACCATCCCAAGTCCCTCGGCCTTGTTTTGTCTCTCAAAGGCGTTCAAGTCCAAAACACTGTGGAGGTGAAATATTGGGTCGGTTTGAGAACACGCAGCCAGACAAGCTTCACTCACAGTAAGCCCTCTGAGCAGCAGCAACAATGATCAATGCCAGATATTCACTACAGACCTGCAGGTCTGCATCAGAGCCTGCACGCTCAGGAAGAATCCCACGTCCTTCTTATCCTTCAGGTAGTCCAGCATTCTCTGCACACAGACAAATTGGCAGGAATCAAAAACGTGTGCGGAGAAAAGTTTAAGGTGGCGAGTCGCATCGCCAGCCGAATGCAAAATGGAACATTTAAGTAGCGCTGTAGTCCTTACGCCATCCGAGGAGCTGTCATTGCAGACTGGTTGGAAAAGGGCAAGCAACTTTTTTTTTTTAATACCCGGCAGGTCGGTGAACCATCTGTCAATCAAACTCTTGCCAAAGACCAATGGGAGAGGAGAAACACCCTCAGTGCCGTTCATTGCTTTGCTTTTAATAACACCCGCTAACACCTTCAGGAGCGGCCATGTTTGTCCTGAATGAACTGAATGTAAACAACTCTCAGAGGGCTTACCTGCTGTACATCACAGTTGCCTCCATTGAGGATGGAGATTCCCAGCTTGAGTGTGGAAGAAACCATGACTCCAGGTACACCTGAAATCAGACAGCAGGAGTGCCAAAGTAAAAGTACCAACACAACAGTGTACACATGGTCTGTTGCAAGTAAAGTTTGACTGCAGTAGAAGTACAAAGTACGAGCAGCAAAGTACCCGAAGGAAAAGTGTCAATCATGCAGCACTTTCAGAATGATACATGATGTTTGTATTTCAAAGCATTAATGAGTTTTACTTTATTGTTGTAAATGGTAAAAGTTTATTTGTACTACTTTATTGTATTTCAAAAATGTATTTATTGATGTAATTATCTGAAGCTGAAAGTTCATGTTATTATGTACTTCATTTCATTAATAAATACAAAACTCTTTTGTTAAAGTTAAATAAATGTGAATTAGGGTTGCAGCCCATGGACGGAGAATAAAAATGGAAATGTAAGAAATTTACATTTTATCAGATATGTATCCCGTTTTTGTTCAGTGGTGGAATGTCACTAAATGCTTTCCTTTAAAACCGCACATGAGATACTTAGACTTTACTTCAGCATTTCCATTTTATTCTTCAAATTTACAACAATTCAGAGGCAAATATTGTAGTTTTTAGTATTAATATTTGTATATTAACTAATAACTGATGCATTTTTGTAGATTACCGTAAGCTATATATAAAGTAATAAAAATTAGCTTCACCAGCGACAACAAGAATGTGATCTAGCATAACACGGCAATACAAGAATCAAGAAATATTTGATATATATAATTCTAAAACGGTCCATTCTGCATAACTAATATTTAAATACTGTAGGTCCTTTAAGTATACTCTGATGCTAAACACCTTTTTACCATTTTTAATAACTGATTCTTACTGAGACAAGGAATTATTTTCTCTTCAGGTTTTCATAATTATACTCGTCGAGGCAAGGTGTAACATCAGCATCATTTACTGTTCAGTGACTCAGACACCACTGGTCGGATTTGGACTAAACCTGGGAGAATAATGCATTTCACAATGTGTGTGTGTATGTGTATGTGATGTGTATGTGTGTGTATGTGTGTGTGTGTGTGTGTTTGTGTGTAGCAACTACCTTTACAGGCACTGATCATCTGCAGCACCATCTCTGCTGCCCCGCGGTTGTGCAGGCGTGACTGCTGGTACAGAAGCCTCTGTTTCTCCATCTCCTTGTCCTGTGGAGAGCACAGCAGGGGGACACAGCTGTAACCCTGCCAACGGGGACTGCACTGCCCCTCGCACTCACTCACTCACTCACTCACTCACTCACTCACTCACACCAATTGACCGCAAACAGAGACGTTTTTAATGGGGCTAAAGTTGATGATGACATACAACACATCCAGGGTCTTAATTAACATTAACGTTCATTACAGACTAGAAACACATACAAAAGTTTGCATTACATGATGCTTTTAGCAGTAATTCTGAAAATATTTGTGAGAAATAACTATTGTATCTCATCAGGCCTGTCCTCGTAGTGAGCATGACAGATTTGAAAGTCCTTAAAACTAATATTTAGTTCAAGAGCTGGCAGCAGCCCTGGGCCCTTATTTATAGAAAAGCCAAATCTAAAATACTAAAACTACTATTAATTATCATAATGATAGAGATACAGGAACACACGAGTGCACACATGCACGCACACACACACACACACACACACACACACACACACACACACACACACACACACACACACACACACACACACACACACACACACAGTCTTTGTATGGAATAGGTGTTAGTGATGGAGACAGTTATTCCAACTCTTAACATCTTCCAGAGCCAGGAAACAGTTGATGGCAAAGACATTCCTTCCCAAGGCATACCACTCCACACATTTCACACATTCTTACGAGGAAGCAACGGCAGTCATCTGAGGAACACAGCATGCAGATCAGCACAAACCCTTCAGTTTTGCTACCTGCAGCAGCATCATGTGGTTCCTGTCTGTCTTTAAGTTTAAACACAGGACTCTAAGTCTGTAAACTCTAAAATTAAGGTAACGGCATTTACTTAATTGACATAAAGTGACTAGATTAAACAAATATTTTGAATATTATAGTTAAATTCTAAATTTGCACTTGCGAGGCTGGGACATTTTCAGATAATCCACTATTGGTCAAATAAATCAATTACACTTTTTAATTTGTGTATATATATATATATATATATATATATATATATATATATATTGCAAGTATATATCCATTTGCAGAATTTTTCTTTTACTATTAAACTATTTTAACTAAATAAAATAATATTATTGAATGCACTTGCAGATATTGTCAATAAAACGTACATAATATGGAGACCATATTGAAAATGTAAAACTGTCCAGTGTCACTATAATATACTTATTAAATACTGCTACCTAGCACAGTACTCATACCCACTGCACTGTCCTATTATACTACACTACTTCCTTTGTTGTTACAAATCAAACGATACATCTGATATGAACTGCTATTGTCTTAACAAAAGAGGTTAGATTTGACCCTCCCCTTACACCATGCGTCAAGCCACACCCAAAGCACCTAGAACTGGAGCTCCCCTCCCTTGTAAGCCTGACTGATTCACAAAACATGTTGAGGAACCTTTTTCTTATTACAGAGGTTCTGCTCATCTGTCACGCAAACTATGTGTCTTTGTGGTGAGTGAGAGAAGATTGGCTGTGGCTGAGGGTGCGAGTGTGTCTGCGTGAGAGTCAGTGTATGAATGCGTGAATGGATGCTTGGGGATAGTGAATGCACGGCTGACTGTGCAGGCTTTTACTGTAGTCCTTGGTGAGCACAGAGACGGAGACTTGTGGTCAAATTCATAATGAAGACAAAACTAAATTGGTTACTCCGTTGGTTAGATTGTGCAAGTCCGTACGGGGGATCGCATCCCGATTAGCAGGAGGGTGTTAGTCAGGAAAATGGTGGAGAAAACCTGGGGGAGCACGGACACACAAACAAGCTACTGTGAGATAAACCTGCTGCATGGCTCCATTACTGCTAGCTGCTGGTCTGGGCAACAGCATAACCTTTCAGAGCACACATCAGCTACCATGGAGGAATAGTGTTGATGTTCAGTTGATGAAATTAGCCCTGAATGAGCATCAGCTCAAGCTTATGGAAGAGTTGAACATCGAGGCTGCAACTTCCCACCAAACCAGACGCTGTGGCGCTAAGAGCCGGGCTGTCCCTGAAATGGACCAATTGAGTGACACTCATTGGCTCGACCCATTCAAATACTTCTGAGCACATTTATTGGTATTATTGTCATACCATATATCATTAAATTATATATTTTTGGAGAACAAAATGTGAGAGATTGTTTTAAATATATATATTTAGGAAGGCATTTTAAATAAAAAAAATGTTGGATTATTAATATAGTGTATGTTTGGATAAGTTGTGCTAAACCGAACTGGGATGTTAAAGTGTTGTAAACTTAGTAAAATCAACAATCAGGATTGGAAATTGTGATTCTAAAAGTGTGACACCTCACAAAGACTCAGTGGTTTTGTTCAACCTCCGTTTCATTTTGTTGTCTTTTAGCTGCACCGTCTCTCTGCACCAAAGTCATGCAATTTAGGAAATTAAACAGTTAAGTCCACCACATCGAACCGAGTGGTAAGCAGAGTCCAGCAAAGGCATGCACAGGTCAGTCCACCACAGCAGGAAATAGACAAGTGGTGTGAGTGGTTGAGAGAAAAGAAAGGAAAAAAAGGAAGTGTTTGTGGTGGGGGGCAGTGCCGAGTGTGTTGTCGTGGTGTGGTTACTCAGTGCGTGGGGAGTTGCTTCTTCGCTGACTCCCCCCGTCTCCCTTCCCCTGGTCCCCCCCATACCATCTCTGTCTGTCGCACCTCAAAGGATGGCTCGTCCCCCTCCTGATTTCCCCCTCCATCCTCCTCACACATGTGGCAGCTCTGGAGGGAGATAGATGACAGCAGGTTGAGCAATCACACATTCACGTAGTATTTACATTTTCCTCCCTTGAAATTGCCATTTTCACGTTTCGTTGTCATGCCTCGTGAGAGGTGGAATATGTATGTGACTGGACGGCTATTAGCATCCATGCAGTTTGAAGATGCTGCTCACTGACTGTCTTACCTTTGCCATAATATCAGCATAAGACATATAGAGATGGTCAACGTCAAGTTTCCTGTAATGAGAAAACACACAACAGGATAAAACAAGTTTCACGAAGGGAACGGATTATTAAAGGCGAGTCGCAGCAGAAGCCCGATTCTCACATCTTCTCTGTGAGAGCTGTGCGGCTGAAATGAAGAATCAGCTGATGAAGGGGGTCCGGCTTCGTCTCGGTCTCCTCTTCCTCTTCCTCTTCTACCTCCATGGCTTTCTAATTATCGGAGATAACGTACAATTGGAGTTAATGGCCCATTGTGTCTATGCTAGGATTTTTATTTTTTTAATTTATCAATCACTTCTCCGAGTTCAAAGGTACGATAACTTACTGACAAGTCGTCAATCATCTTGTCCTCAAATAAGTAACCTTCAGTCTCTAGCCAGTTACGTTTGTAGGCGTCCAAGAACATGTTGGTTGCCCTGTGCCTGTGAAAGGACAGCAGAGGGTTATAATGGCTCATGTCCAGTTTTCTGATGATGTTATTGAGCGTTTCTTTCGTTGAGTATGAGGGGAGTCATTACGCGGGGATGTTGTAAAGGGGCGTCATCCTGAAACAGGCCACCACGGCCCTGCGGCGCTGTTTGGACAGCAGTTTGTGCCACACCATTTTCTTCGACTTGAAGGGATGCTCAGTCTACAGTGGGAGAGAAAAGCCGTCGACTGAACAAATCTTCCTTTTGTTGAAAAGGTTTGTCAAGACAATGTAGGCTGCGAATGGCCACCAAACAATGGCTTTGATGTGTATACAGTCGTGTGTGTTTGCTTGCAGAGCACTTAAGCTTGTTTGCTTTACTCACCACCTCGATGTGGTAAAGGACAGCAGACACCTCTTGAACCCTCTTTACCACCTTCTCAGGATCCTCAGCATCCTCAGCCTTTCCGGATAACTCCTTATACAGGGACATCTGCCAGCGCATAGCAGGGTCCTCCACCTGAAATATAAATATGTAAAATGTTATCTTCTCAAACAATTATCTTTTTCGTCATTTCAGAATCACACCATTTTGACCAATAAGTCAACAGCTACATCTTCCTGCTGCTGCTTCAGCTAGCACAGTCCCCCCTGAGCCGATCACTGTATCGAGTTCCTATGCCTGCCTTACAAGATTCACTCCATCTTATAACGTGTTAACATGTGACCCCATTTGGCCAAATGATGGCATTAAAATCAAAAATCCTACATAAGAAGTCTGATTTACACCAAACTTAATACAGACATCCAGGACCTTTTTAAGTATGACCATTGAATAATTGCAATCATTTGGGTAAATCATCGCAAAACATGCAGGATAGTTCCACACACCTGAATCGTACCACAAAGGAATGCTATGAATGCAAAAACCTGATGTGACATACCGCAAATCCGGACAGATATCAGAAATAGTTTGTCCAATCATAATAAACCTCCCAGGATAGTTTTCGTCACAATGTAGACCACCGTGTGTAAAGCCCTTTTGAAAACGCTCAATAGGGGGCAGCACTAGTTCCAAAATGTGCATGTGCCTGGGCCTGGGACAACTTTTACCATAGATCAATGACACTTTGTCCAAACATCCAAGAATGTAGGGTATATTTTTTATCTAGCTATTAAAACATGTCACCAACATGTTTACTTCGACCAATAGGGGTTAACGGTGTCGGAAATGAATCGTCATAAATCCTGTTAGTTATCTTTAGTGCAGGTGTTGTAGAGTGTCAATGGCTAACCTCCTCGCAGGTGTCTGTATTGGCCTGAACTCTGGAATTGTTATTTTTACAAGGGAATATTTATATCTATTGTAAACGTCTACTCACCTTGCCTTGCAGATGCAGATTGTTGTGCAAGAACTCCCTCACCTCTTCATCTGTGTCTCTCTACGAGGGAAGAGACTCAGATTCAGGCGACATTCTGAATGTATTTGTTTTAAAAAGTGACTTCAAACATTTCAGAGTACCAGTGAGTATCTGATCTTGGCGAGGTTGATGAGCTCCTGGTCGGCAGGAGAGCACATGTTGAGGCCGATAGGAAGCAACTTCTTTAACGCTGCAACGATAAGAGAAGTCTGCACCGAGTAGCGATCCCCACGCCGCTTCTTCTTGGTACGCTCTTGCTCTGAGCCTCCAGACTAAAGACAGAAGGAAAAGTTCAGACCAATCCATCACTGTTACATTTACAAGCCCGAGCACCTCACACGTCAAACATTTCCTTTACAGAAAATATTTTTCATAACACAAAATTAACAAAAGGAGAAGCCTATGACCAACTGTCGAGGAACATTTTACGCACAACATGCTGATAAAGTCAATGGACAAGTGAAGTGAATTATTCATCTGCTGAAATCGAACAACACATCTTCTGATCAACATCAACTTGTGGTGGCATTTCAGGTGCTTCACTGCTGCCTCAGCTGCAGTCGTTACACACAATGCAGCCTCACTGTTAGTAGTGCAGTGGCCAGACTGGGCGCACACACCCTGTCCACTGGACAGAGCGCGGGACAGCACAAGTCTACGGTGGGGGGGGTGCTTATTAGCTGTTGTCTGGCCTTATAGGGAGGGGCGTTGAGATGAACAGGCAACATAAGCTGACCACAGTAATGCTCATCGGATATCCCCAGAGAGGAGGTTTCCATATTTATCTTACAGCAACCACAGAAACTAAAATAAACACCAAACATTACATACTCAACGATTTAACAATTTACTAGGGTCAATGAATTCAATATGGTGGGACGAGTCCAGTTAGTAAATGGACTTAAGCTAATATAATGGTGAGAGTGAGGGATGGTAGGTTTTTATGTTGTTGGTGTCAACAGGTAGTGAAGATGAAGCCGATGATAACTCTTAAAAGAGAAGAGACCCCCAGCGCGGGAATCTTTACCACAGAATGCTGAAAGAAATCCAAGCGTCAATAACAAGATCGCAACATCACAGATGGCACAGTAGCGCGGGCTCCACAACTGTATCCAACAGGAACGATCTGAAGGCAAACTGTTTATTACTCAAAAGACAGATAGGGGGTGATGGCGCTCAGCTGCAGGAGTGCACGCTCCGGAAAAAGAAAAGTACGCAGCCGCTCAACCGAGCGCCATGAAACCTCTCCGGTCACTACGATCTACGGCAAAGAGCTTTCATCAAGCCGCTCCAGACCCCTACTCACACATATACACAAACATAAAAACACGCGCTAGTGGTGCTAACACATGCCTAGTCCCGCTCAGTATCACTCAAACATGTCCTACTCACAGGAAACATTGATGAAAGAAGCAGTTTCAACTACATCTCCATTCACACAGTATTATCTCACCCGTTGATACGCATTAGAGGAACACTGCTAGTACTTGATATTATTGTGAGTTCTTTCCTGATCGTGTTTATAATCCCGTTTGCTTGTATGTGTGTGAATATCGGGGTCTGTGTTTTAAGGGGAGGTCCATGGGAGAGCTTGATGAAATGCCTCCCAAAACTCAGGGTGCCATGCGATCAGCACAGCGCTCGTGCACAAACACAGTCTAACCTCTCCATCTCCGGCCTAGAGGCCCAGCGTCCAACCCCGACACAGGATATAAGGAGAAAACACAGTTAGCGACACTCCTGCTACTGCCTTAACACTGTATACTGCCACTTACATGGTCCTGGAAAAGGAAGTCATTAGTTATGTAATGTCCGAGTACTCTAACAATTCTACAAAATGATTATTGATTACCTGAGGCTCCTATCCATCAAAGGAAAGAAATCAAATAACAGCTGAGAGGGCTTTCATTTAAAGTCTTACCGGCTTGGAATGGGTGGTGTTAATGGAATATGAATTAGAGTTTAGTTTCTTCATGTGTTACAAAATATGGAGTAAGTGAATGAAAAGGCTACGTTCTTCTTGGCCAACCGTCTGCTTGTCCGCTCTCACCTTGCTCATCTTGCTCTTACTGTCAGCAGTCAGGAAGGACATGTTGTTGATCTCATTCATCACCACAAAGTTCTGCTCCTCCCTCTTGAAGTTCTGGAATAAATAACACACAGAAAGGTGGTAGATGGGAAAGGACAGACCAGGGGCGTTTGTAGGATTATAGGATTACGAATAGCTCCCCTAAAATAGGCCCAACGACACCAAAAGTCACAAAATAGAAAGGGGGAAAAAAGCTCAGAAAATAGAGACTCACGTGAGATTTGGACCAGAAAATGAAGACCTCTCCCACCATCCTGAAAAGCTCCTCTGCATCTGGGTCTGGACAGGTCAACCACCTGGCTCTGCAGACAAGACCGACCTCAATGGATGAACTCAAGCACTTGAATTAAAGTCTACAAGTCCTAGTCAAGAGCTGGGAAAGGGTCAGGACTTATTTGATAACAACAGCCCAAACTGGTTTAGACAAGATTTTAAAATAAGTGAAATAGCTTATTTATCCTTTTGACGGATAGAAGGGCAATTACAGTGGAAACCGCTCATAGTGAGCAAAGAGCGGAGGACAGAATCATTTATTTTCAAATGTTGTTGAAGTGTAAACTGTTATACTAACACTATATGTCAATAATTCCCTTTACATATCACATTGTGTCCTCATGAGTTCAGGTACCTGTTATTGTCCACGTAGCGGATGACCAAGGGGTAGAGGGCGTACAGGTCCCGACACAGCACAGCAAACTCGTCCCTGATGGTCCCGTTTTCGCTGTCCTCTATCTTGCCCTCCATGCGCAGCTGATCCTCCTCCGCCACCACCTTGCCTGTGCGCTTCTTCAGCTTTTCCATGGTGGGGATGAAGTGGGATTTAAGCATCTCCGGTTTCGCCCGGCTGACAATGGGCTGGGCGAACACTGGACAAGGGGCACGCGGGAAACAGCAGTAAGAGTCAGCGTAGTCTCCTCCAAATATGAGAGGAAAAGAAGACGTCTCGTATAACATTGTGAATCTTCCGCCCACTGACCTGCCAACCTCTTCATCCAGGAGGCCTCGTCTATGCCCAGGTTGTTAACCACAATCTTCATGATGCTCCCCAGCAGCTGGTTCAGCTGCTCGGAGGTGATGGAGGTGCACAGCTGGTCCTCCATTTCAGGGAAGTTCTCCAGGCCCCTCTCCCACCAGCGGGGGAGGTAGTTGCACAACATGGGCAAGGTGATCTCAATCACGTGGGGCATTTCTTTGTAGCGAGCCCCGGACTCAGCCAGGTTGTGGATCTCCTTCATCAGGACCTCCAGCTCTGGGATGTCCGTGCATAGCTCCTCCACTTGGTTGGGAAGACCCAGAACTGAAGAGGGAGAGAGTAGACGGGCAGAGTAAATGTTAGGGAAACAATTTATTATCAACTAATTCCAGGGCGGTGTTGTGCTGGGGAGGAAAAGCAGGTAGAAAAACTCACTGGTTCTCTCTCTGGGAGTCTTGGTGGTGTATACAGAAAACATGTTGAACTCGTTCAGCGACGGCTCAAGGAAGGCCACCGGCATAGCCGCTGCTAAGTGGGCCAGACACTCGCCAAGAGCTGGCCGCTGTCTGCAGAAGAGAAACATTACACAACATCTTTAGGAAATATCAAAACCAAGCTTTGAGAGTACACTTTTCCTCGCCGGGTAATGTTCTTATAGGGTTTAAGGATTGACGGTGTTGGATTTTAAATATTTAAATTATTATAAGATGCCCATCATGAATAATAATAAATTATTTTAACTGGACAATCAAATCCCACATAAAAGCAAATCGTTAAAGGCACTTTCTTAGATCCAGAGGTCTCCACTCACTTATCCACATGTGGAGTCTTCACTGTGCCCAGAGAGTAGATACTGCACATCAAACGGTAGCAGGATATTTGCAGGTCGTCCACTGAGGATGGGGAGAAGAGAGGCATTCGCTATGAGTCGGCACTTTGTGTTGCCAGGGCGAGCAGAGACCCCTTAGTTCAATTAGAGAGGAGCGTTTCACTCACACATGACGTCATCCCCAAACTGGTGCTGGGCGATGTGGTCGAACAGTGATGTGAGGACTGGCAGCAGGGCATTGGTGGTGTAGTTGATGTTCTGGGACACACCCTTAACCTACAGGAACACAGACGGAAGGACAGATATCAGCTTAAAGGGAAGAACTTGTGAAAAGCTAAGCAGTTTGCTGCCGTCTCTCACCTGGTTCCGACTGGACACTTTGCCCAGTTTCAGATTCTCGACCATCTTCTCAATGTCATCGGCAGCGCTCTCAAAGAACTGGCGCAGGACGGCCTTCACAATCTCAGGGCCCGATTTCATAACAGTCCTGGAAAAGGAAGACACAACGTCTCCGATGGTCGGTCGGTTTCTTCCTGGGGTTGCGGTATGAATGGATCGTGAGTTACCTTGCATCCAGCGAGCGTGAGAGGATGTGCAAACAGTTCACCACTGCGCCTGCATCCGTTCCTGAAAACAACAGAGCAGAGGCAGGTCGTCTCTAATCATTTATCCATAGAGTTGAGCACTCCACTAAAAACAGAAAACACAAACAGTTGCAGTAGAGCATTCCTTTGTAAACATCACGAATACTGTACATTACATAACTGAGACAACTTAAACACGCAACTATAAAACAGTTTGTCAGTAGTTTTCACTTGACGATCATATACTGTGTCTTACGACCGCCGGTTAGATTAGAGTGAGTGACTATCAGAGACGCAAGGTGGTGGAGATGGAGAGTGAGGCTAAAACACATCATGCCTCCTCAAATAAGCCAAGCTGTTCTGTTCTACCACTTCAGACATTCATCCTCAAATTGCTCTAAGTTATGAGCGACACGCTGGTAATTTATTTGCTTTTAAAAACCAAAACTCAATGTTGGAGGCAACCCGAGATAATAAGATTCATGACCAAGACCAGAGTGTTTCGAGAACCAGAATTTTAAGGTTCCGAACCAAGGCCAGACCTGTCCCACACTGCGTGATACACGTCAGGGAAAATGTTGAACATGCAAATCCGAGATCCCCCCAATGTATCTGAAAGATCCACAGTCCCATAAAAACACAGAAAGCAAAGGAAGACTCCTTTTTATTCACCTCTTTTAATGCCACATGTACTGCTGATGTGCGCATGTATGAGTGTACCATCTAAAGTCAAAATTGCATTAGCATTGAAGAGGTTGTATGTTGGAATTTCCCTTTGTTCTCTATGAGCAGTCAGAGTAAGGATGTTCAGTGATACATCAAACGATGCATAGGCAGCTTTGTCATACCCATGCAGCCTGGAAATAAATCGATTAACATCAGGATCTGAGCAGAGGCTTTAAAAAAGTCTTGAGACCGATTGACGGTGTAAACATCTGGGCCCAGATGTGTGAACAATGCATGCACACAAGAAGCTTGTGAATGTGCCTCGTTGTTGGTGAAATGATGAACTGGACACAAAATATATGACGATGTCACATGTTGTAGGTTATTTTCCAGTTTTAACATCTTTGCATTGTTTAAAGCGTTCTTTGAAATGTCCATCTGAGGCCTCTGAGACATTTTGTAAAGTTTATTTAAAGATGAGCTCAAGGAATTAGTCATTGATCATCTCCGAGGTGTTTAACAATGAAGACTGAGGTATCATCACAGTGACTGTTTGCATCTACATGTGATCCATTTATGGTATCTGCAAAATAAATAGTCTTCATCGTGTTTAACAATCGCAGGTAATTGGAGAAGCTTGATCTACTTTGCTGTTCCTCTCATTGACAGGTGTAATAAACCATTTTTGGCTCCGCATATAAAAGGTAATTAGCCTTGTGCACATGAGTTCTGTTCCACAATGATTGAGATTTATAAAATCCAATATGCCTCATGCGCATCCGAGAATATAATGCATATTCATATTTCTGCCTTTGTGTGTTCACAGGATTTTGGTTGTGAATCTTTGTTTCATGAGTCTGGTTACAGAAGAAAACAATCAAAGCCAAGCAGAAGGTGAGCTTAAGACAGAGCAGCATTGGACGAGTAGATCCAGTGAGCAGTAAGAAGGGGATGAGAGTGAAGAGAGGACACAATGTACAGATTGACATCATGACATATAAATGGGAAGGGAGGAAGGAAGAGGAAATGAAAAAAATCTAGCGAAATAAAAATAAATCCAAAAGAAAAGAAAAGAACTGATTCCACAAAGGCACAGAGATGGTGACCGGGCAGAACGCCACCATGCAGGCTCCTTACCAAAAAGAGAAACTCTGTTCCTCACCAAAGCAGCCAACTTACAGAAGATACTGAGGGCGGAGGAGAAAAAGAGGAGAGGGAGGGACAACGGTAAAGGGAAACAGGGCTGAAAAGGTTTGAAGAGACACAAAAAAAAGCCAAAGGGAGCTCAAGGATTTTTAACTGGATATTGCACAATAGGAGAGAGATGAAGAGACAGGGGAAGAGGAGCGACACAGTCCCAGTACTGTACTAGAGGAAGGGTAGACGGTGAAGAGGACATATTTTGATGGACGTGTTCTGAAGCTTGTACTGGACATACCTTGCAATCATCTCCTTCTCCTTGTTGGAGGAAAGCCCTCCGCTCCCCAAGACTTTAGCGGGAGTGGAGAGGAAGTAAAGGCAGTGGTTCTTGAAGTATTGATTGACGAGCGGCAAGAGGATCTATAAAAAATATAACCAGATTAAATATGAACTGCAGAAGATAACTACCTAAGGAGCAACCTTTTCATGCCATTAAACATCTGACCTTGGCAAAGAATTTGATCTCTTGTTCATGTGGCGACTTCTCCACTCTTCCACTGCTGACCACAGCCTCTGTAAAAAAACAGAATAAAATCGAGTCAGCCCTCAAAAGGTGCGCGTTGATTAAACGATGCACTTTTAAACGTTGGAGGTCTCGCAAACCAAAGTACCGAGATGAGCAATGAACTCCTGGGCGATGTCCATCCATTTGAGAAGCTTCTGGAGGAAGCCGTAGGCGAAACGCTTCTCAATGGAGGAAATGTCCTGCTCCATGTCCTTCAGTCCCCTAAAGATGGAGAGAAGAGAGAGGAGTAATGATATTAGAGAGCAACATAATCAGAACTGGGTCGTTCCTGTTATGCAGCAACATTTCTATCCACGTGAGTTACCTCCGGACATTTTCTTTCAAACTAAAATGGGTGAAATATTGAGAATAAAATGTCTCGTATTATAGCTGTTTGTTTATTTGTTTTTTACCATTTTCTTAGTTTACTGTATGTCTCTGAAATAATTTCATCATTGTTTGTAGTTTCTCACGTGAAATAGAAAAAGACGATGTTCACACTGTGATTTTTGGAAAGTAACTCAAAGGTGTAAAGTTGTGAGAAAAGGAATTTTCCTCCATGTTTCATGTTAATCTGTTTCTCACACACTTATAATGTCAACCTTGTTCGACTTAATTATGAAGAAAGTTGTCGTAATGAAAAACATCTGATTATAGACAGTTTGGCTAGATCAGTCAAAGAGCTGACTTAGCTCAACATGTGTCACCCTGTTAGGTCTACAAACCAATACAAACTAGTCATAGTAGTTATCATTCGAGTGGGATATGTTCCATCTATCTGTGCTCTCGTCTTAAATAAATATGCTGATACCTTGTCACAGCATATCCATTGAGCTGAAGGAACTTGAGCAGGTCCTGGGCCTTCTCCCTGTCCCGGGCCTTCTCCTTGGCCGTCAGGGTGTCATACGGCACGAGCAGAGGATGGGTGCCAGCACCTAACACAGTTCATTGTTGGACTCAGACTGCAAACTAGCAATCATCACTAAAAAACAACCTCTTCAAATGAGGATGTGTCATAGAAACCCCCTCTGACCTTTGGCCTGAAGCTCCAGTTTCTTCTTCCTGCCCCAGGTGTTGTGGTAGTTCTCAGCCAGCTGCTCGGCCATCGACTGCATGGTGAGGGGGACAACGTTATATAGTCAGGCTCCTGACAGGCCAACCGAAAATATGAGGCCTCCAGTTATGAGCGCTGTGACGGGAAGAGACGTACCAGCAGCTCTCTGGACAGGGCCATTCCTGCGATATCGATTGGCTGAGGATTGTAGCCGTGACTGGGATCATAAGTGGCCTGAAGACAGAAAATACATCATACAGAGAAGTGGTTCTCCACGTGAGGTTTCAGAGACCTTTATTTCCGCATTGATTTAGCCATGGAAGTATGCACAAGTGCACAATGTTTAAGAATACTGAATTGCAATGGCTCACAAGTGTGTACTGTGAACAGATTTGTGAAGACCTTGAGGGACAGCTGAATTTGACATAATCACATCATTCAAGTCAATTTGAATTATAAAGTCTGATGTCACACATTTATTCAGGGACTAGGGTTAAGCAACTGCTACTGAACTCAAAGCGCAAACAATAAATCCAGCAACAGCGTAATCTAATACCGGGTGTCTGCTTCACTCCTCTCTCTTTTACCTGAGCCGTTTGGGAGATCTTGCGTGTGGCGGCCTTCTTCTCCACTTCCACCTCCCCGTCCCTGGCTTTATCCAAGGTCCACTCCCAGGCCAGCATGGCTTTGGTGGACTCTTTGATGGGCCAACGATAAATCTCCTTGTCCTGAGAAACAGGGAGAAGAGGATTAGAAATGAACAGCGTGCCGGTGTTCAGACCCGACCGAAGAAGCGTTACCTTTTCAGAGAAGGTTTTGTAGGGCCGCAGCATTGGGTGAGACTTGGCGTTCTCATCCAACACCTCTCCGTACGTCCAGTTGTTCTGAATCTGAAAATATATTTATCAATTGAGATGATTACAACAAAGTACAAAACTATTTCAAAAGACACACCGGCAGTTATATAAACATCTGGTCATTTAAATTGTTCTTAACTGACCTTCTCAAAGGCCCATCTGTCATGCGTGTGCTCTGCAAACTTGTTGATGAAGGCATCCAGCCTCTCTGGGATGATGGTGCTGTGAATAAGTTCATATTTAGTGTGAAGTTTTGAATATAATCCACTATTTATTGCCATGTTGTGACCTGTGGATTACGTATGTAATTCCCTGTTTGCGTTTTTCCTCACAGTCACCGCTTTTTATTTTCTATTTTGACAATGAGACTACACTCAAGACGTGTGAAATCATGTCCAATTGCACAAAAACATTTTCTTCTCGTAATGTGCAGTGAGTATATAATTATACGAACGCTTGTTGTGTGTGTGAAGTATTCCTTTAAAGAACAAGAAGTAGTGGGACTTGTGTGAACCCTTTTCCCCCTGTGTTGTATTTCTCTGCTTACTTGGTGGTCTCCACTGGTTTGGGGTCAAAGTTCCCCTCAGCATCCACAGAGGCTTTCTTCTCCACGTGAGAGTAGGTGGCGTCCACATAGTCGGGCGGGATGGCTCCTCCTATAGCACAGAGGCACGGCATGGCGATCTTGAAGAGCTCCGCGTCGTATTTCTGTTGTTCGGATGACAGCGGAGAAGTAACGAGGTAATGTCGCGAGCATCAAACCTGTGTGATCACACAGCTTGACCACCAAGAGATTCCTCTCTCACCTTGTGCGCCAGAGATTCCACGATTCCCCAAAAGAGTTTACGAGACAGATGTAGCTCCTCCTCTGAGGTCACCCCGAAATTACCCCATCCGTTAGGCAAGCAGTAGTACTTCCAGCAGCGCTCGTAGTGATTGGTCAACAGCTGAAACAATGAGATTACAGATCAATATCAAGTATATATATTTAATGAATAGTATTCCCAAAAAGATATTCTCCGGTAATTACTGTATGTAACAACTGAACTAGAAAATGCAATAAATCACTGCGATGCAATCTTTGCTGGTGATGCATTCACTTCTGTGTTTGAATTGATCGTATGTGAACCACCCAAAGATTGGGTGTGCACGTTTCATTTATTTTCAATAAAATCTAAGTTGTAATAATATTACGTTTTCCATTGTTTTAAAAGGAAACAAATCAAGAACAAGAGGATGAAATGGCAGGCCGACCTTGAGAGGCATCTTTGCATATTCGTTGAGGATGGGCACATCGAACACCAGCCGCCTCAGCAGATGCTGCAGCATGGAGGGTCGGAGGTACCTGTGAATGTCATTCATATGCTTCATGAGGAACGGAGCGCTTTAGAAGTGGAGGCTGTTTCTTTCATGTTCTTTCGGGGTCCTAAATTATCGCAAAATATGTTGCATTTAAATCTTGAGAGTTGAGTAGCGTTCACGTTTGAACTACTATCTGGAATGCGGTACCCCTACCCAGGGGTGCCACGGGACTTTACTCTCTGCAATACCAAACAAGTTTATTTAGTTGTAAAATTAGGAGGATTCTGTACACGACCGCCAACTATCGCAACCATTCATATGCCAATTATCATTCACGTGTTTCCAAATAGGGAGACGGGGATTGGGACTGACTTGCAGAGCGACATGAGGCACTCCTCGATGACGTCCCTCTGAGCCTTGGTGAGGGCTCGGCCACGGGACAGGCGGTAGATGGTGTGGAGCATGGAGTCGATCATGATGGCCCGGTGCTCCGTCCCAGCGAACAACGGGGCACACTTGGTGAGCAGAGGCAGCACGGCCGAACAGAGGTAGCGGTTCAGCGCCAGAGCCATTTCAGTTGTACTGAACGCCCCCTAGAATCACAGAGGGAGAGCAAAAAAAAGACTTGTACCCAGTGTAATACTTTGCAGACGGATGGAGGAGTGAGTAACGTGTCGTTTGCTAGTCACCGTGTCCAGAGAGGCTGCAGCTCTCATGTCAGGCAGGAAGCCGACCTCGAGCACGTGAAGCAAGAAGTCCTGGTTGTCGATGCAGTACACTCTGTCGAGGAACAGCACCATGGAGGCCTTGTGGTCTGGCACAAAACTGGCGGACATCTTCGGCTCAAGGATCTGCCCATCTGTGGCTATGGACGGAAGAAATCAGATGCGAATGTACCCAAATATTGCACACTTGCACAGTGCATCCATACTTGATTCCGACTTAGTGTCTCACCTTTCCCATATGCAGGAATCTGGACGGACAGGCTGATGACTCCCACCAGATCCTCTATGGGAACCAGGGACCTCAGGATGGCCCTGATCCTGAGAGCTTCGCCCTTGCCTGCTTGGATCAGCTGTCGACATGAACGTTTGGGACACACTGTGTGAGACCAACCGGCCAAAGCACCTGGAGGCTGAAGGGAACCAAAACTATTGTGTGAAACACCGCTCTACTCACGTGCATCTCAGGGGCGCAGCGACCCAGCAGATCGATGAGGGCGGAGTAGAAGGACATGATGGCATTTCCCAGATGTATGCGGTTCTCCTCTTGCTGTTCCTCACCACCGAACCTGCCAATCAAGAGAACATGTTAGTATAGCTTCATAATAATGTCCATTAAGTCATTTGTCTAAGTTGTTATTTGTTGAGTCAAACGGTACCGCCTGTGTCACATCTACAGCCCCAAGATGTTTGGTTAATTTAGCTTTTCTTAACCCGACATCAATTAACCGGTGACTAACTGGTTACTTTACTCCACTGCTCCACCGTTTTAAAGATGCTCTCTTGGCAGTTAACCTTTGACATGCCTGGCGCCAACACTTACATGAAGCGCCTGTCTTTCTTGACCGTGGGTCCATCCCTCGCTGGATCCTCTGAGATCTTGATGGCCTCCTCCATGGCAGCTAGCAGACCATTTCCACCCTCTCCTCTCAGGGCCGGGCCGAAGCACTCGGGCCGCCGGATGAGCAGACGCACTACCACGTTGGCGTTCTCCTCCACGCTCTCCCCTGTGAGAGGGTACGGATGTCAGTGACGGTTGCGGTCAACTCAAAACAACGGGTGTAATCAGCGTATGGGAGGCGGCTGACCGTTAACAAAGACAGCAAAGCGGAGGAAGTCCAGGTATCGCTCTCCTCCACAGGGGTTCCAGCCGATGTCAGGGTAGCCCTTGGAGAGGAGCATTGGACACATCTGGAGACCGCAGCCCGCCAGGTACATCACCACCTGCACACATGTGAGGAGACACCAAGAGAGACTATAAGCTAACAAGGCCACCGAACCCTCTCCTCGTTTCCTTGTCGTCACCTTTTTTTATTTTGTCATACCATTTCCAGGTCCTGCTCTTGTAGAGCCAGGGCCAGCTCATTGTTGTCAATGCAAGAAGCCGCAGCCACATCCAGAGGTGTGGACCCCCGCATGCCTACAAATATGAGATAAGGAAGTCTGCATTTGTTCTTTTTATAAGCCAGTAATTCT
Source organism: Liparis tanakae (assembly GCA_036178185.1). NCBI lineage: Eukaryota > Metazoa > Chordata > Actinopteri > Perciformes > Liparidae > Liparis > Liparis tanakae. Next base: position 8,905,348 of record CM070099.1, on the reverse strand, counting down.
ATATTATTCTATAGGTTTACTGAAACATTTCACAGGGCCTCTAATTATCATCACATTTTAGTCTCATCTTTCCATATTTTCTAACACAGTTTTCAAACATTCCACACACAAATAAATCAGCATTTCTAAATTAGATCTGGAAGAAAGTTATTTCATGGACGTCAGAGTGTAACAGAGTTATCGTTAGATACTGACCCAAGCCGATGCCGCTGTTCTGCAGCAGGTAGCTCAGATGGTCAAACATGGAGCGCTGGTTCTGTCGACTGATGCGACAGAAGTAGCAAAGGAAACGGCAGCAGTTGGTCACCATTTGGGGGAATCGAATCTCCTGGAGGGAAAGAGTGAAAATGTATGCTCTGTTTACTATGGGCTGTAATTGATTCAAGTGTCCAAAAGAACACTTAAACCGTTTTGACTACAAATAAGATAAGCTAAGACTGAAAAGCAGCAGTTACCTTGGAGTCTCCTCCTCCGCCCAGCACGTTGACCATCACTTCCATGACCGTCTCGTGCATACCAAGAGCTCTCATCAGATTGGGGTGTTGGTAGAACACCTTGTTGTTCATAATGTTCCTAAAATAATGTTTAACAATAAGTTCCTGTTTAGTTCTGATAAAACACTGAGAATAAATCCACACATCCAACCCGTCCTCATTTGTTATTGAGAGGTTACCTTCTCTTTCCCATTTTGCATTGTGTGGTTACATCTTTATCGCAACAACGGGTGCATGAACACAAACTGACCCAATGCTCTGGATCATGAGCCGCTCCTCCTCTGGGCCCATCTGGACGATGAGCAGTGAACGGATCTGTCCCAAGCACTCGAGGAGGTCCATGCTGTCCTGGACGGACACGGCGTTGATGGCGTAGGCCTTGGGCAGCGCTCGGATCAGCTCGCCGAGGCCGTCGTACTGCCGGTGGAGCAGGCTGAACATCAAGCGCACCAGCTCAGGGTTCTGAATGAACGACTCCTGGGCCCAGTGGATCATGGTGTGGGAGATCAGCTCCTGGAGGCTGCCTAGTTGGAGGGGACACAAAGAGGCACAGTCTGTCTATTATGTAATATCTTGTGTTTAGATTTGAACGGGTTCTTCAAGAATGAATTTGCTATTTGTTTGGAAGTTCAAATATCATTTGGCTGCTCCTCTTACTGGGCTTTACTTCCTCCTCGACCTCTGGCTTCTCCTCCTCCTCCTCCTTCTTCTTCTTGCGCAAGCTCTTGATCTTATCGGCTAGACTGATGAGTCTGCCCCTAAGCGAGGTGTCCACCTCCTCCTCCTCCGCCTCCACCTCGATGTGTATACCTGTGAGTGAAATGGGTAGTCAATATTTAGAGACCAAACACGTGAACATGAAAAGTCATCCGCACTTGGAGTGTACAATAAAGACGCAGCATCTTTAAAGGACGTCTCACCACAGTGAAGCAGGAGGTCGTTGTGAAACTCTGCCAGAGTGTCCCGCACCTCCTCGGGCACTGGACTGTTCTCATCATCTGGACTGTGCTTGAAGTTGGTCAGCAAGACGACCTTGAGGAGGATCACAGTAAGATAACCTCATCGCAGAGTTTATCTAGTTTTGAACGAGGCATTGCATTTTTTCCTGGTCCGATGTGAGGTTTTGGGGCAGGGATGTCTATGTGTACAGATTGTAAAGCACTCCGAGATAAATTTGTAATTTGTGAAATTGGGCAATACAAATAAACTGAATTGAATTTAATAGAATTTAAAAACAATCCCAGGTATTTGTGGGGGGTTTGGATCACAACATAATTGTTCTGTTGTCCTCCATCCTACATGTCACAGAATGAACCCATATGATAATATGCCTAAAAAACAAAGCCTCAAACAACATTATTTTATACAAGCCCATCTCCATAGAAATAAGCTGTCAAAAGTCAAACCCCACTTTGAAATCCAATATAAATTCAAACCCCATGGCTCCCAACCGGTCCCACTGGTCCGTCAGTACCTGGTCCTGTGGCGGGGACCGGAACTCGCGGGTCTTGCGCGCGGTCTCAGCAGCCGACATGGTGAAGGCTTTCATCAACAGGTTGTAGCGCACACGTTGGTCCTTCTGAATATTGTTGACAAACTGGTCGGAATAGGCCACGATGCCCTCCACTCTGTGTCGCAGCTCGCAGTCGCAGAAGTACTGCAGCAGTGTGCACATCTGAGAGAGGTAGAGGAGGGAGGAGGAAGAGTTTAAGATGTAGAATACGTACACATGTAACAGATGTTGTAAGGATATGAATACTGTGCAGATGCATACAGATGAATGGCCGTGTTTGGATGTACAATATAATGACCTGCAGTTTGACGGACTCTGGTAGCTTCATCTGAAGCAATCCCTCCTCCAGACCCTCCTCTTCATCTTTCACTTCTGCCTCCACTGCCTCTGCCTCCTTCTCCTCCTCTGCTTTCTCTCCATCCACCTTTACTCCTTTGGCCTCTCCCTCCTCCTTCTCCTCCACCTCTCCCTCCTCCTTAAGCTCAGCCTCTTCCTCCTTATGCTCTCCTCCCAAATCTTTAATCTCTTCTTCCTCATCACCGACCCCTTCGTCCTCAAGATCTTTCTCAACTTCCTCGTCCTTTTCCTCTGCCTCCTTTGCTTTCTCAGCAGCTCCAACTTCCTCAGCTTTCTCCTCCTCCTTCTCCTCCTCCTCCTCCTCCTTCTTTCCACTGAACACATGTGGATCGATCATCTTGAGGATGTGCTTCGTGTCCTCATCGTTGAAGATGCCCATCATGAGTAGTGTACTGATCAGCTTCAGGATTGGGACAAAGTGGAACTCCACGCTGCCTCCTACTGGATCCCTCATGGCCTGACTCCCATCCAGCACCGCCTCTGTTAACATGCTAATCGCCCTGGTCTTCAGCTCCTGAGGGGGATGAGAAGAAAATAAGAAAATAAGAAAAATGCAACTAAAGTTTCATTAAATGTTTCCCATGCAACCTGTCTCTTGTCTCTCGTCTCTTACCTGCAAGGGGAAAACGGGACTCATGGTGTACAAGTTAGCGTCAGTGCCAACAAAGTTGATGGAGGAGAAATGCAGCTTGGGCCGCAAGCAGGTGGTCAGGCCAACGCCGGGGAGAGAGTGGGCCTTCTTTGCATCGGGGTAGAGGTGGATGCTGAGCGTCTCCTCCGTCATGGGGACGATAAACTCCCTGTTGGTGCCCAGGCGCGCCCGCTTGGCAGACTCCAGGTGAATGCTGATGAGCAGGTCGTAGTAGCCGCTGCGGAGAGGACCGGGCAGGTACGTGTTCTCGGTGGAGTAGAACAGCTGGGACTCATCCACATGGCTGCACAGGGCGTGGGCCACCCGGTTGTTGCCCAGAGCACACACGGCGCAGTAGAGCATGAGGGTGTGGTAGTGGAACTTCATCAAATCCTGACGCTCCGACAGCTCCAGGATGTCAATACACCTGAGAGACAAAAGACAGACTCAGAGATCAAAACTGATCATAATCAAAATCCTCAACTGTAAGTAAATCTGACAGGACTATGGTGATCACATCAGAGGCTACTCCCACATCCCTTCCCAAGTGCAGTTTGATAACCTGCTGCTAATCTGCTAATCCCCCCCCCCCATAACTAACTCACTGCTGGTTCTACTGTCTCTGACCTGTTCTCCTCAGGGATGTGCAAAGCCATCATGATGAGAGGCTCAGTGCACTCCACCATCCAGCCCAACCTCTCGCTCACTTTGCCCACCTCCGGGTTGAGGAAGTGATTGGGCATACGACTCCAGATAACCGGGGTCAGCATCTGGACGTCCAGCCTGGGAGGGCACTGGGGGACCGAGTTGTTGCGCTCGCTGTGGAACATTGCGGCCGAGATGGGCATGATGTTCTGAGAAAGGGAGGTAGAGCAAGATGGGTCCAAGTTATTGATGATCATAGACATAAAAAAAACCTTAGAGCTGGATCGTAAGAGGAAAAAAAAGAGAAAGGAGCTTTGTACCTTGAGTTTGCCCAGCTCCAGCTGCACCAGGTTCTGATTGGAGGGCTGAACGAAGACGGCAGGGAACAGCTTGGTGTTGGGCTCCACCTGAAACAAAACACCTCTGGCTTTACAGCTCCACCGTGTAAAGTAACTCATCCAACTCATTTGAATAGGTGACTGAGAAAACACAGATACAAACACACACACACACACACATACACACACACACACTATACTGTGCAGCCTTTCCTTACCTGGTAGAAGGCGTTAATCTCTTTTCCGTTGGCTGTAAAGGTCATGAGGCCTGTTGCCAGGTCGACCAAGCAGCCAACCACCATGTCCTCTTGGCTGAAGCGGGTCTGCTGATTGCTGACCAGGTCCCCGCCCCACACCATGTAACAGTTACTGTGCTTCATACTGCAGAGAAAAACAACGTTAAAACTCATCTTGTTTGATTTTACATGGCAGTTGACACATTAAATAGAACAAATATAGATAGACAAACAATACAGATAGACAATAACAAAACAGCAGCATGCAGCTAAATGAGGAGCCTCTCAGTTTGAGGACAGAAAGAATAAATAAAAGCTTATAACTTCCCTTTTTTAACCTTAGCAGGAAGCTATTTCTCTCTCTTAACCTGTATTTAATTAACAGATTGTTCTTTAGTCACAGAAAGACCATTTATTATTCTTGTACACACACACACACGATGGACTGGAATTACACAGAGACATTAAAAAGGGTGCAATGTGTGTACAATCTTGACACATGCGCCAAACAAATAGGAGGCATACTTTCCCCTCTACTACTGGGTCTATACTATACAATCCAACATTTGAAATCAGCAGTTGTAAATAACATGTTCGACCAGAAAAGAGAGTGCGGCAGCTCCAGGAGACAAACTTTCCAGAGCTGTCACAGCTCTTGTTCATAGAATACCGCTACAATGAGGGAAAGACTCACCTGTCATGGATGTTGCCTCTGTCATCTCCGACAGTAACGGTGACACTGCGCACTTTGGAGAGGTCAAAGGTCGGATCATACTGATGGTAGTCAGGAGTGACCCAGCCAACCCAAACACCGGACGGCTCCTGCCCAGCAAAGATCCTCACCGAGTAGTAATACTGAAAATAAAAAATAAGTGGGTGAGACAATAAGAAGCAGTAATATTAGATTATCTAGAGATGTTAAGATGACTTTAAAGTATGGTGGAATATAATATACAGTTAACTCCCAATGAGCAGGCCTTACTCTGGCACATTGCACACAACTGGACGAACAATTTTAACATGTGCCTTGAATCATGAATTAGCAGTAGGCTCACAGTGGTGTTGTTCAGGACGAACTCAGGGTCATCTCTGTCGTCAGGGACCACATCTTCCACCAAACGTGGCACCATCGGAGGAGCAGGAGGAGGGGCAAGGGGCGTCATGGCAACCTTCTTGGCCTTGGCGAAGAATCTAATGTCCAAAGAGGATTTTGCACATTACAGGAATGTGATATTGCCTGTTGAACTGCTCTGAGACCACATCATGCAACATCAGCGAACTGCAAGCATCACAAGCAAAACCAAAACAAAGGGACAAAAGAGGAACAATTTGACGATTTTCGATTTTGTCATTTGGTATCTAGTTTTGAATGAATGGGAAATTGAGCTCAGTCTCAGTGGATAAGGGATGCTCTTCTTTGGCCCATGTTTTGTTTTGTCCAGAGAAGATGGATGGATGCTTTACGTAATAAGCTGCACCTAAATGCTCTGCAGGATTGTTCCAACCTCCATATTTACCCTTTTTTCTTTCCCTTTTCTGACATTGTGTCCTTCTCATTGTCCACAGAGAGCTCCTTCGCTACGGACGGCTCCATCTTGTCATCGTCCTGCTCTTTGCGGCTGGCCGACTTCTTCAGAACCTCAAACTCGGAGTCGGGCTCCACCACTACCACTTCCTCCTCGGGTATGGTGAGGGCATGGGTGAGAGGAGTCGTGCCTGCCGGGTACTTGAAGGTCTCGTGGAACTGGACGGGCATGCTGAGTCGGAGGAACATCATATCCGTGTTGGCATTCTGCGAGCCAAAGGTCTTGTGGGTCAGCTTCAGGCATGGGGCGGTGTCCACAGTCCCGTCCACACGGGAGACCTGGGGGAGAGCACGTTTAAAGATGAATAAAAGATCTGCTTTTAATCATTCATTGCATTTCATTCAGCTGTAGCTTTTATCATAAAACATGAGGGTACAAACAAGTACAATTTAAGTGCCATTACTACTAAAGTATATATTTTTATTCAAGGTATAGTTGGAAAAGATCATTTTTTTGAGTAAATACCTCAATATGGTTGTGATCAGTGGGTAAGGGCACGAACTGGGGCAAACTTTTACTGAACCACATGGTAATGTCTCGCTTCATGTTGATGGCAAAAGGTTCGAATCCTTCCTGCAGGCCACAGATGGCAAAGTAGCGCAGGCTGCTGACGTTCTGCCCGAGGTTAATCCTTCCAACCTGAGACAGGCCCAGGGTACACACCGGAATGAAACCTGAGGGGTATAAACAAAGGATAGTTATTGGTAAAAGTATTTACTAGTTACTGTGAAGTTGTGCAAATATCCTGAAAGTTTTATGTCAACTGCTATGAATGCTGATCATATAGTGACTCTTACCTTCCCCAATCTCAATGTCTTTGAAGGCCATCTCCGAGCCCGAGTCACTGATCAGCATTTCTCCGTTGAGCGTGAACATGATGTTCATCTCAACCAGGTCGATCATACAGCCGACGACATCGCCAGAAAGCCACTGGCGACCAAAGGGTTCATTGCCAACATGCCATCTTTGAGCCTGGAAAAGATCATTTATAAAAATACAACTTTAAATTTCCATTAAAAAAACAGAGGCATCACTGTCAGGCTCGGGGGAATCCAGTAATCCTTTCTGGCTACTGAGACCTGTCTTGCTGTTGCCCAACTGAATGTTGACTTAATAACACTGTTTTTGGGGGGGTTATTTTATCATTTCAATTTAAAGGACAGCCCATATTACATTCATTAAAATAAAATGTTGTTTTGAACCGATGAGATGTGAATCCTTTCCAGGAAATCCACTCTTCACTTTGCCCGACAATGTTTTGGAGAGAACTTTAAACAGCACACCATCTATTCAATTACACCGACATTCATTTAATTTGGGCACAAGTTGCGGACCGACCTTGTTGCCGTTAAAGACGTAGGCCAGTTCATCTGCTCCCAGCTCAGTGTCGGAGCGGACACTCGGCCGTGCCCAGCCCACTCGCATCTCCCCGGTGGTCACAGCCTCGAACTCAAAGTACCACTTCCCTTGGGTGATGGCGTACGACCTCTCCGCCCTGAAGATCCGCACCTTGTCCCCGCGGGTGTTCTCCAGGCCATGGCTGGCTGTGGAGGGAAGATGACAGATAATATGAAGACGGATGGAGACGTTTGGGATGTCGAAGAGATTCTGGATTAATTAAACAAATGTCGACTTACTGCTCTCCTGATCCGGAGGCTCGATGTTGTAGCCGTAGCCGATGAGGGTGCGGACGGCGTTGTTGACGCTGTCTCGGTTGGTTTTCTTTGTTCTCTCGTCCAGCAGGTTGTACGGTACCAGACGAGGGTTTCGCTTATTCATGATGTCCTGAGAAGCGTAACAGAATATGATTTGATATACAACATGTGTATCATTAAGACAGGGTTTAGCCTAAATTGGATTACAGCGGTATAAATGGATGAGCTTAAAATAAGAGAATTAAGAGAATTGAAGCGATATAAATGATACTCCATAGACTCAAATTAAAATTAAAAGGATTTATTGAAGATGTGAAATTGATACCTGAACAATACTATAGGTCCATCCTTGTCGTACCCGGTCCCTTGCCCAAACGTTATGTCCATTTTCTGCCAGTTTTTCTACAAGCTGGTTCTGGTTTGGTGTCAGTTTGACATGGTTGAGGTCAAGGGGGGCAGGCTTGAATGAATTGCTCATCACATAACTAGAAGACAAACAAAAGTTAATATTCAGACATACAGAAACGACAGCATGGAACGTTTATGCAGCCAAAAACATCTGTTGTCATACGTCTTGGGCAGCTTGATCTTCTTGAGATTCTCCTCTGCTTTCTCGTCCCCCATACCGACGTGGCAACCCAGCGCCAGGAGCGTCCTGTGGGGAGGACAAGGACACGGTCACCAACAACAACAGTCGGGTAAGAGGAGGAACTTTACGTCCTTGGACACATCTCTCAAACAGAAACCTCTACAGAAACTCAACCACAGACTCACTTGAGAGTCTCGCCAGACATCTGCAGGTTGTAGTTCCTCTCTGGTTCAGGGAGACTCTGGAAGTCCACCAGACAAGGATGGAGTTTCTTATTGTCGTCTCTGAACTGTGGAGGAAGACGACAGTAGATTACTCACTAAAAAAAAGACAACAACAACTCATTTCTAGTTATTTTAAGCTTTGTTTGCATCACTTGTTGCATCTGGTTGATACATCAGTCAAGTCATCAAGATATATTTAAGATATGCTGGAAAAAAAGGAAATAACTTATAAGTATTTTTGTAAGTTCATAAGCTACATACTGGGCCCCTATAGATTATGAACAATAACCTACAGTCTGATCATAATTGCAAAATGAATACACACAGCATCATTTCAAACTATTACTCCCACATTACTCAAGCGCTCCAAATCATCTGAACTCCTGTTCTGTTGCGTCTGTGCTGCAGTGCTGGCTCAGTACTCACGCCCCCGTAGGTCCAGCCCTGTTCAATGCGGGTGACAGCCCACAGCTCGTGGATATTCTCTGCCAGCTTCTCTCGAATGCGCTCCAAGTTGGGTGGCAACACAATCTAAACGCCAAAAGGAAGGTCAGCAAATGCGAAGAAACATATAAAGTAGATACTTTGAGGAGGTTTGGGGCTTCCACCTGGATGGTGTCCACGGGGCAGGGGGTGAACGAGGTGTGGTTGAGGGACTGCGTGGGACCCAGCAGGTTGCGCACGCCTTGGAAGTCGTGCTTGTACTCCTTGATGGGTTCGATACGCATCCGATCTCTGGGCAGCAGAGCCTCGTAGCACGGGGCGTAGCCAGGCGGGGGCATGAACTTGAAGTCGCCATGACGTCCGCCAAGGAGGAACCGAGCCCTGAGGCCACAGAAGCGGATCTTTATGCTGCTTAAATCCTTTATGGCAACAATGCACTGATCTTTGTCACTCATAAATTAATAAAACATGTATTTAATTCCTGAGCCTTGGTTTCCCTCCCTGTCAGCACTGTGAGGATCCTCACACACACACACACACACGCACACACACACACACACACACACACATACACACACATACATACACACAGGGCACAAGCACAAATACATCACCACCACAGCTTTCAGAGGAATTATTTTTCGGAGATAATTTTGAGGATTTAAAGACATACAAAGAATTAGAAGTGAAGTTACGACACATTTTATATTCTGCCAGTTTATACATCTTAATTTGTAGGTGTATCCCTGCATTAGTAGGGTTGATGCCGACAACCTGAGAAACTGTTAAATCTGCTTCTGCACCAGCATATTTACATATCATTCATATTTACATTACATTCATATTTATTGCGTCGGTTTACTGTTTAAATAAAGATTAACACGTAAATGACAACGTATCTTTATTGTGTACTTACTTGACTCCAGCAGAGAAGCTGATGACAGGGAAGAAGAGGCCGTCCACATTGAAGTTCTCAAACATGCCCTGAACCGGGTGGCCGTTGATACGGAAGGAGATGCTGGGCACGCTCAGATCCAGGCAGCAGCTGACGACGTCGTCTCCAGCCAGGGCGTGTGCGCTGGGCGACGCCACCTGGCGGGGTACGGTGCCTAAACGGCCGGGCAGAGGACGAGCGAGTCAAAGAACAAGACGTACAGCTACAGCATCATAGGAAACAGTGCAGTAAATGAGTATCGAGAATCATCTCACCTGACCAGAGATCCAGTCCATCGAAGCCGTAGGAGTAGAGGTCATCTCCCACCCCGTTGCCTCCCCAGCCTTCTCCTCCTCCAGGGTAGGGGCTGTAGCCCTCGGTCATAGCCCAGCCCACACGCAGGTGGCTGGCCTGCGCCGTCACGAAGGGCTCCACGTAGTCTACCATCATCTCAAAGTACCATTTCTTATACTGCGTGGAGCCCTCGCATGTACCCAGGAAGATGTTGGGTCTCAGACTGAGCACAGAAGAGAAAAGATGACAGCCATTCGGTAACAAATAGAAAAGACCAGAGAAAACTCACAGCCTGTCCCTGTATTCTTGTTCAAGTACCTGGTGACATAGTTTACAATGTTGGTCTGCAGCAAGAGGTCACGACACGGCAGCAGGTTTTCAGTGATGAGGTTCTGGTTGGACCTCACAGCGACACCATTACACACACAAAGAGAGCGCAGAACATCCAGGACCTAAAGGCGGAGTCAAAGACACACGTTACAATCACCTCCACGGTTAAATGTGGCAGAGCACAGCGTCCACTGGTTACAATTTCTGCAGGAGTTCCATAACCAGGAAGTGTTTTTTAAGACAAAAAATCTGCTTTCAGGATGATACAACTTTCAAAACCACGCCCGCAAAAAGTGTCCGGTTAAGTAAGTCACTGTGCCAGCGATGTTCCTCCCTCACCGGGTTCCTGGCAGTGAGAAGAGACAAACCTTGTGGTTCCTCCCATGCTTGTCGAGGAGAGAGATGATGGATTTGATATGGTTCTCCTGGATGATGTTCAGAACCTCAGGGCTTTCAATTAGCACACAGTACAGCACCTCAAGGATACCTATAGAGAGGAGGAATAGGATCAACTGTTACTGCACTTTTAGAGCAGTCAGCATCTTTTCTGATCAGAAATATATTTTTCTTTAGGCTCTCATAACCTCAACAGTCTATGGGTTTAAGCTGCATCTAATAACTACAGTAGGTGCAGCCAACCCTTAAAAACAAATAGCCATTTCTCAAGATCAACTTGTGAATGAGTGAAGATGTGAGGGTCACTGGATACCTGAGGAGGCCTCCAGACGGTCCAGCTTGCTGACCAGCCAGTCCAGGTTGTCGCAGAACAACGCACAATTGGAGCGGTTCCCCCTGATTAGAGAAGCTGTCCAAAGGAAACAGAGTGGGAATTAGTGTCACTGTATTCAGCACAGGTAGCGTATCTTTATGTTTTATGTCCATCTGGATTTTTCTACCCAGCAACTCGTAAAGAAGGTTGACAATCTCCTTCCAGGACTCTGCAGCTTCCTCCCCGGCAAATTCAGAGAAGTGGGCAGCCGTGTTGTAGACGTTGAGGCGGTCGATGCACTCCAGCACGATGGTGATCATCCCCTGAGAAAGAAAAGCAGAAACACAACGGGGAGACCGGAAAGGTTATGCAAAATGTCATGTTCATCACCTGTTGTCTTTCTGCTGAGATCAGCCTCCTGAGTGTGATATTCAACAATATCTCATGATATCAAGAAACAAAGGGTGTTAAAGCAAACTACCATGTGTTTTACAAGTCTAAGACGGATTGCGTGTTGCATATTGTGTTAGCGTTTACAGTCTGTGGATGCAGAGCCCTCTGCAAGTAAGGTCAGGTACTGTAAAGTAATAAAAACCAATCACTCAAAGTTAAAACATTTCTGTATTCTAATGTCAGCGTTTCAAACATTGTGCATCTAAACCAACACAGTTGGTTAAATATAGAGCAATCCTAGGAGCCTAAATGGCCTATTTAACATGAGAAAAGTTAGTGTTCGTACAATAAATATGTTTGCTTGATCAAATGTTGCTGAGTTTCCATCCATGCTAGCTTGTGCATTCCTGTAGTGATGTGTATATTTTGATCTAGCAGCGTATTTGGTTTACATCTTGAACGTGACTATATATATTTTGTAAGTTCTTTGGTAGTCCTCACAGACAAACACTTTTCCACTTGGGTTAAGACTTGGAATTTGGTCAAGTTAAGAGTTACAGGTTGGGTTTGGGTGAGTGGGTTAGAGTACTTGTGATGGAGGTTATGGTAAACCTCCAGTGATTAAATGGAGTTTGGCACAATGTCCTTACAAGTGCTAAAAACAACTAGTGTATGGTCTATGGGATGTTACAGTTTTGAATAAAGAACCAAACAGCTTGAGGGCATGAATATCTTCAGTGATGTCATAGTAGAAGTTCTCCTTTGCAAGTGAATTTATTTTAGTCATAGTAGCAGACGGTCATAATCATTAATGACACGTAAAATGTGAGTGTGTGGGTGTGTGTGGGTGTGTGTGTGTGTGTGTGTGTGTGTGTGTGTGTGTGTGTGTGTGTGTGTGTGTGTGTGCGTGTGTGCGTGGGTGTGTGTGTGTGTGTGTGGGTGTGTGTGAAGCTTTGCAGATATCTTGCAGATTACCTCCTCTTGGAAGAGGTTCTGCCGGTTGCGAAGTGATCGAAGTTTGGTCTGCTTCTCCTCGTGCTCCAGTTCCTCCTCGGGAGGACAGAAGTAGAAGATGAGATCCTGAAGAGAGAGGACAACCCCCTCCAGAGGAAGAGACACAGTCCCTGGTGACTTGTTCTTCCCATTCAGAGCATCCAAGCCCCTGGAAGAATACAAACAACCAATGTGAAACATGTCTTCATCCCACGTCACAGTTTGCAGGTTTAGGATCAGAATATGGTCAAATTACAACGCTCTGGGTCCCATAAACAAACGAGTGCATGAGAGCAACATGGAGACACTTACTTGTTGAACTGCCTGAAGAGGCCCATCGTACTGTAAATCATTCGAGCAGCCTGCGACTCTTCAATTTGGGAGCGGGACACAGTGAGGGCATCGTCCATGTGGCCCTCCTGGTGCAGAATGACCTGGGGACGTGGACGACGGCGTTATTGAGAAGTATCTCCAGGTGCTGAATCGCTACAGGGCGCCCAGTTACAACCAGCATGGTTACCCAGTTGAGCTTGAGTCACACACACTCGGCATATTGAAGTACTACAATAAGTGCAAATACTTACACGGTATGGAAAAAGAATACCAACTATTTGAGCTTTGTATAAGTGATGGAAATAAAGCAAAGAATAGTCGGACCACGACTCACATAACGCTAAATATTAATTTACCCTTAATTAGTAACACCTGCTCATTATGCATTACGGTATTTCAGTGCAATCATGATAATTAACCCCAGCTGTCACCATAAATTACATTAAAAACATAACCAATGTGATTAAGGGGCAATTACACACTTACTACCTTCTCTTTCAACCAAAATTAAGAGCTACTTCTAACAGAAATGTCTTACTCATGTTCTTGTATACAGACAACGGACTGGACACCAACAAAATGCAGCAACTGAAGAGTCTTTTTTAACAATTATAACTTACAGTTCTTGTTCTAGTCTATGTCTCAATTAAGTATGAGACCTCTGCTTTCCCCATCAGTGTGAAGTATGTTCTCAGTCATTGTTTATACCTTTTATGAATCCTTAAACAACCCAGCTTCAGACAAGCAACCTTTTAAGACAAATATCTGTTTCTTGCTAACTCTTATTCTGTTAAAGGGGTAGCAATATTTTACTTTATGTCTTGTTTTCTTAGTTTCTCTGATGGTTTCGCTTAGTTTCGCAGACATATTAAGACAGTTAAAATATATGTTGATCCCCGGTGAAGATTCTAACCTTTCTCTTCATCATCCCCAAACGAGCCGCTTTGGCATCCAGGGCGGCATATGTGAGCCACAGGCCTGTGGACACATGCGTGACAAAGCACATGGACTCTCCGTATTTTATCTCTGGAATGCCCATCCCCTCAACATCGCGCTTTTGAGCCACCTCCACCTTCTCCTGCTCGAGAAACCAGAGGAGGAGAGAGAGGGGCGGGAGAAAATCACAGAGAGGTCAACGAAAACCAAAGCGTGAAAACAGATTGACAGAAACTGACAAGCAAGACATCAGAGGAATTAAAAATGTTGATCGTGACCTTTGTAGCACGGAAGCAGAAAGCGGAGAGTTCGGTGTTGGCCTTCTCTGGGTCGACCACCAACAACAGACCCTTATCCTCATCCAGACACAGGTACCGGCCTGTTGTGATGTGACGAATACGGAAAGACTGACCCCACTTCATGTGGCTACCGCTCCAGCTGCAGGAAGAAAAAAAGTATTTCAAATACTGCAATATCATTATTATCATTCTCCGGTGTTTGTTGTTAAATAGTATCCCTGTAGCCTTGTGGTTTAGATGTAATCACCACATCCATGTAATCAGTGTGATTATGGGAGGAGACTTGTTGCATGTCATCCTCGTCTTACTTTCCTCACATTCCTCCGAAACAAGTTATCTCATGAGATAGTTACTCCAGATATCAGGATATGTCCTTTTACTCCCACATAACTAACTTAAAGGACTGCATTATATCACCTGATATCGCACAAATATGACACACCACGTCTCAAATTGATTCCTTCAACGTTAGACTTTGCAGTGGATTCAGAAAAGATATTTCTGCCATATTAGCTTCTCTAGCCTGTACAATCCAGTATAGGATGTACAATCCTTTCCTCACCTACAATGTTCTGAATGGTCCCGCTTCATCATATCTGAAAGAACTCAGAGTACCCGATTATCCCAACAGAGCACTGTGCTCCCAGAGCGCAGTGTAACTCGTGGTTTCTTGAGTGTCTAAAAGAAGAACGGCAGCCAGAGCTTTCTGCTATTAAGCTTCTCTCCTGTGAACCAGCTCTCTTAATAAAATTGGCATATAACTCATCAAATCAATTCTGTCAACAAGTATATCTGACATGAATCAATTAATCACCCGATTCTGAGAGGCTCCAACCGCCACAGGGAACGAGCCTGACTGCACACAGCTCCACCTTCATAGTGAGCCACCCTGCAACAGATGCACATCCCATCATATGGCATCAGATTGACAAGATATGTTTCTTGCTCGGGAAAAACATTCTGGTGTCCTCTCCATCTTCCTCTCACCTGCGCTTTTCTTCTCCTTCCTCTGGACTAGCGATGGCCAGACACTCGTCCATGTGGCCGTGGAACAGCCTGAGAACGTGGCCTCCGGTCAGAAACCCTGGGAGGAGGAATATGCCCCACAGCGAGTATGTGAATGTCTCTTTGTGATATGTTTGCACTACGGGAAATCTGAATCACAACAATAAAACATGTAGTTCTCATATATCAATGAGTATGTTTGAGCGTTCACTATATGCGAGGGCTGCACATTATTGTTGGCTGGAGAGCAAAAGCTGTGAAGCAGGTGTGTACCCTCAGCGAGTTCGCATCCTGAAGTGAATGGATTCATGTTCCACAGAGTCTGCATGAAGGAGGCATCCACCATCAGATCCCCACTGGCGTAGGACAGGTGCTGAGGAGGGGATCAGGGTTAGCGCAGATTCACCATGTTTTAATGTTCCATTGTTTTAAGAGGATGAGGTATAAGGATTGTTACCAGGTATCTTTCAGAGGACACGCTGACCATGATGAGGTCATCGCCCACCCTGACCTTTTCACCTTCTGACCTTTGCTTGGAGGCTGGATGGATGGTCCACCAACATGCTTCACCTGCAAGAAGAACAAACCACAACCGAAGTTCCCCAACGGAGTCGTGATTTGCAACTGATATGTTCACTCAAAGGGTATTGAAACACAAAATAAAAATAAATGCCTATTAATCTACATTACTGCTCCACATAAGGGAGGGAAATATTGTTCTTCGATCTAAAGAAAATACAAATAAAAGTTTAGAAGTTGTAGATGTAGTGTAGGTGTGGAGCCCTCATTAACAATAGACACAATATCAATACCCCCCCCATATCTGTATGTATTTCTTATTTTTATTTTATTGTTAATTGTTTCATTTATTCACCTCTGCAATGGAGGCTTGCATTGTGTGAGAGGTTAATGCTGGTTACGATGAGTAAAGCTCACGAGGGCACTTAGGTCAGCTCAGGGGTCCTTTGGGAACAAAGCTAGTAATAAACTAAAACAGCCTCCAGCCGGCAGCCTGCAGTTGAGTTACTGATCGTGATGCATGTCTGCGCTTTCAGGCAGGTAAAAATGATAAATGGTTTAAAAAGCAGCAACATGGATCCTAACCGTCAGTAATACGAATATGTAATATGTGAATATGAATGTATAGTATATCGGAATTGCGCAAATGTAATGTTATGATGTGTCGAAGGGGGTATCGTGCATCACCGAGTCATGCTAGGGAATGAGAAACAGTGTAGTAACCACCTGTAACCTGTGAGAATGAGTGGTGTGAATGTGCAGAATGTCTCCCCAGTGAATGAAGGAGTTAGAGTGGAAGTGGAAGCTGATATGTTCTATGTGTATGTATAAGGGAAACGCTACGTTTTATTAGCTGTAATATACTAATACAGCTTACAGCCTGCAGCATGCAGTTGCGTTACTGATCGTGATGTATTTCTGTGCTTTCAGTAAAAACAGTTCTTAAACCTACAGTATGCACGCCTGGATGTCCGATGTGTCCAAGTGTGCCTCTTAGGCCTGTCCCGATGATAAGGGTTACCGACTTAGCGTGCCATATCTGGACATGACCTCATGACCCTATGTTATGTTAACGTGTGTGTTTGTCTACTTAAGAATGTCACCAACCTTTTGATCAGCATGATCCCAGAATAATCAGCGACTAGGACTTTAGCCAGAGAGTCCATTTAGTGTATTGTTTATATAGCTGGCTGCATTTGTCAATAGTTTGATATGGCAAAATTGGCAAAATTTAAAAAAACACATTCCGCGTGGCGCTGAGGGGTTAAAGGTCACAAGTTGTCAGTATCACGGGGGAAATGTTTTGTGTGAGGAAATAAACGGCCACAAAGATGTGCAGCCAAAGAAAATAACTTTATCCGTTGGGTTCACTCCTACATTATCATCGGAAAAAAATAAAACACAACGACAACAACAACAGTACAGGATCATGTGTTTCAGTAATCAGTGACATGCTGTTTTGGTGTGTGGTTTTACCAGTGGCGTCTTCCTGTAAGCCCACGTCGAAGGCCAGCTTGTCCGTGAGAGACCGAGACGTAGTCAAACAGCTCAGGTACTGGGGAGAGAGTTTGGACATGACTTCTACTTTGCTACAACGCAGACCAAACTAATGAGGTTGTAAAGCCCACGAAGGAAAGTAGAGCCAAACCATCCTTTGATCAATTAGTTATTATTATTCTCTTCAAAGCAACGTACCATGCTTGAGTGGTAGTGTCTCAGAAGGATGGCGTGACCGTACAGTAAGGTACGGTGACCTCCACCTTGGGAAGACTGGAAGGGAAGAAGATGCAGAGATATTTAACAGACCTGACTTTACAGTTTAAATGTACCTTGATGAAACAGAGGAAACAATTATTATATTTTAGAAAGTGCACAGATCAGAGTTACAGATATAGATAGGAAAGATTTGAAGGGGAAGAATAAGACGGATGGGCAAAGTGAACGTAAACAAGTGCGTCAATGTGTGGTAGTGGAAGGTTTACAGTGGTAACTTCCCTGAAAAGCATATTATTTGTGCACAACAACTCTGAAACAGTATATATTAACAGCTCCACATTGCAGAACAATGACTTTTCCCAAAACAGATACCGTACAGGACATGACGGTGTCCATATGCAAATACAAGAAACATAACAAGAACCACATCAATAGCAAAGCAGTGTTGAGATATTGCTGAAACTGGGAAGATACTCTGCTGAAAAATCATAATTCATCACAATGAAGGGACAGACAAAGCCAAACAAATAGACATCTTTGAAACAAGCCCCTGGAGATTATCACCTCACATAGTAATCCATCCTACCCTTTCTCAACATTCAGCTAGGATGGAATAAGAAAACACAATTACTGGAAGAGTTATAGATAGATTATCCCAAACAACCATTTAGTGGACGCCCCCAGGAGGAGAATGCTAAGCCCCTCTGTAGGGTTAAGCACCTGTAATCCACAAGGGCGAGACAGGGGCAGATGTGTCAAGTGTGTGTGTGTGTGTGTGTGTGTGTGTGTGTGTGTGTGTGTGTGTGTGTGTGTGTGTGTGTGTGTGTGTGTGTGTGCGTGCGTGCGTGCATGTGCAGGAGTGTGTGCGTGATTGTGCGTGTGTGTGTTAATAAGAGGGAGATAGGTCTGTCCTCCAGTGCTCTGGGGGTGTCGGGTTTCCCCATCCAGCCCTGACAGATGGGGACCCTCCACTGGGCTGCATGCCAGGCAATTCTCAATCCGCTGTTCACCATTTGAAAGGTCAAGCTCGGACACAACTCCCAGCTCTGGGGAAGCCAGGGTCTGACCAGACTAGCAAAACAATAAAAACAATGAGAGTCTCTCTTGAGTTCCATTAGCCTCAGGGAAGATGTACGTCATCATCTACTAATCAAGCTGAAATGTGGACTTTTATGTCCACATTCTCAATTACGTCTATCTCTTTTATTAAACATGATAGCTAGGCCTTTGTTGGTTACGTTGGCATGAGGAGTGAGATCGGGTTCGGGTAGAAATATCTTGGTTAGCCGATCAGAGGCAGAGTAAGGAGGGTCATGTCTGTGGCATAGTGAAAAAAAGGTCTGGTGACTTTATTCTGCATACAAATTTGCAATGTGCTACTGTGTGTTGCACTTTCCAAAAACAATGGACCTTTGTCGGGATAACAGGCTGTTGGACAAATGAGCTTCATGACATTTTTAGGATTATTGGGGTTTGAGAATAATGAAATAATCAAACCTTTTTACTTGTAACTTTTGTTTTAGAAAAGTGAACGATACTAAAAACACAATAACACTTGAGGTTAGTGTCAGTTGGTAAACTGATAACTACGTTAGTTTTGCATCAACATTCAATAATCATTTGGTGAGAAAATCATTGAGTCTACAAAAGCTTGCTCACTGATTCAGAGACTTGCTTCAAAGACAGATGGCTGGAATGCTGCAGTTAAATAATAATGATGCGATTTTAAATTAAAGTTATGTATACAATAAAAAAATACACCAACAAACACATTTTTTGCCATATTAAACTTGTATATGAAAGAAAACAGAGTGAAAACAAAAATAGGAACATCAAGCAGAGTGAGGTACCGTGAGAGGCAAGGAGACAAATGTGCTGGTAAAATGTCTGCATAAAAACATGGAATGGATGAGGCATTGCGACACCTTGCGAGATCACATTTTTCAATAAAGCATTTTTGTTTTTCATTCCATCGTTCCAGTAAGTTCAGTACCAGCACTATGGTTGTATCTAAAGACAGTGGCCGGGCATGGATAGATATGTGTGAATGACACAGCACTGTTTCATTCAGGAGGACGGTGAGAGGGACGAGGACTGTCGCCGGGTTGGTCGGCACACACGTTACAGGACAACAGACACATTAACAGACATACCCATTGGTCCAAATCGACTGCCTGCTTGGCAGGGAGCAAGAAGGGAAGCGGAGGGGAAGGTGTCAGATCAAAGGTTTTTTAAATCATAAGAAAATAAAAGCAGAGTTCATCTATGGCGCTCACATAGACTGAAGGATCATCATCTACAGTTTGCTTTATTATGAGGGAGAAACATCCAATCTGTGATCCATGTTAAAACCAGAAATGTAGCCCCGCTGAAAGAAAAACAGGACTGTTACCTGTAACCTAAATCCTGTGATACATAAACTAACATGTTACAGGTTTGAGTTCAGTTAGTAAATACAATGATGACGATTTTTTTTTTTATTATAAGCAACACATGTACCCTTATGTAATTTCTGTAAAGCAACATATTCTATGTAAACCTTGTATATGTAATGTATTATAATAATAGTGGAATGAAATTGTTTTTTAAATAAGAGCTGTGTAGCTGGTATAAGCAGAATAAAGTCACAGTCACATGACGCATCAATAACAAATGTATAAATTAAGTCCAAATCAAAGAGAAATCTGCTTCCTTTTTAGCCTAGATGGATGCAGAGGAATCAGCCACATTGTGTCTCCCGTTAACTCCTAAACAGTCCTATTTCCGTGTTATATCTCGTAGACAGAGAGATAATCAGAGGGTTGATTCTATGAGAGCAAAACTTAAAGAAAATGACAAGACCTCTGAGATGCAGCTGTTGGAGATCCAATTGGGGCTGGGTGAGCTAAATGTTATTTCAACATGTTTTTAAGAATATACAAGATACAACATGTAAAAAAGGACCGACATTTTAGTTGGAGCTTCCAGGTTGTTACACTAAGTACGTCTTTGTGACATGCTGGATGTAGAGATTCAATTATTTTTTGTTTTCTTATGCAAGACAGCAAAGAAAATGTTTCCAAATATGTGGTGAGGGTTCCCCTCAGTATAAAAGATATAGAGGATCTCTACTAAAATAACTAACATAAAATGGTGTGCTTATGCTAATCCGTCAACAAAATCAGATGTTTCTTCATCGCTGTTCTGGAGTCCTACCTCAGTCATTTCCACCTTGTTGGCCAGCATTTCCTGCAGAGCGCGGACCGACAGGGACTGCACCAGGACAAAGCCGCATATGGCCAGGTCCGGGGGCACATTCTGCCCCAGGCATGAGGAAAAACAAAAACAGAGAAATCGGTGAGCACACAGGACTGCAGAACGGGACGGACAGAAAAAGGAGCGACGGGGGGGGGCAGCATCCTACCTGAGCGTTGGATGTGGTTTCCAGGAAGCAGAGACGGTTCCCGAAGCCCTCGCAGGACAGACAGAGCTTGATCTGCTGCTCCTTCATGACGGAGGCAGTGCACTGCAGAACAATCTGGTCATCCTGCAGACATCCCACAAAACAAAATCATTGGAGTCGCTGGCCTTTCATTTTTAGGACACTTTATTTTATGTTCACACCACTAAGTTTTTTTTGGCAGCTTCTTGTCCCTGAAACATCATCTTTTTCATACTTTAGTGCGCAACCTTTTGTGTCCATACAGCACATCTTTAATAAAACTGGCTTCGCTTGACATTTGGAGCAGGCATGCCGTGGACAACACCACCTTTTATTGACTAAAGTGACATGCTGCAGAGGAAAACCTGCCTCCATCACATAATAGAATGAAATAAAAGAAAAACACAAAAACTAAAAACTCCGGGAGACCTTTTCATTGGTGGCTCTTTCTTTTCTATTCCTATTTGTATCGTGTCTTTTGATATAACATTGTTTAGTTTGGCAGCGTTTTTCCTTGTGCATTGTACGTTTCAAGAGTCTGCTTCTTAATATACAATAATTCATACACAAGACAGCGATGTGTAGCTCCTCGTCAGACCCCGGACCCTCCAGAGGCCGCTGTAAAGACGGCAATAAACACCCCCCTCCCCTGTGAAACCCACACCTGACCCTCAACATTCCCAGCTGCTCCTTCTACTCTGTCACTATGCAAGTGGATGCATC
This sequence comes from Liparis tanakae, assembly GCA_036178185.1. NCBI lineage: Eukaryota > Metazoa > Chordata > Actinopteri > Perciformes > Liparidae > Liparis > Liparis tanakae. The sequence continues at coordinate 8,884,031 of CM070099.1, read as the reverse complement.
ACTTAACCCAATTAAATATTCCTCGCTACAGTTCTGGACATATACTGGACTTTTGTCCCCTCTCACCCAGCGACCAATGAATAATTCTTCCTTTGCCTTCTCGACCCGGTCTCTGTCTCGTGATTCAGCAACATGAACCCTGACTGGCGGGCAGCGCAGGAGTACGCATGCTTGTTGATGCGGAGCCGTGTCCTCATAACATCGACTCCTCTCCCATACCCAGAGGCCTCTAGTGTTTCTTTGGCTGAAGAGAGTCCCTCGCTTCCTTCGGCTGGCCTATCATCCATCTCTCCTCAGCCTTGAAATGTCTCCTCCTGTCCCGTCCTCGTGTTCCCTGCGTTGCACTCTGGAAAGTGGAGCAATGCGCCCGCTCTCGCTCTCCTTCTCTGCAGACTCGAGCAACACCACTCCTGATGTGAGACTCGATGTGTTACTAAAACCGCACACGGACCGCAGAAAATGGGCTTTCAGGCAAAGTCTGTGAATCTCACGGAGGTCTGGTGCAAGAGAGGGATCGAGTTCCCCAAAAGCAAAAGGGGCGGGATTTATTTTGTGCACCAACAACACCTACAACTGGAGATCAGTAGCTATATGCTCGACAGCGACATTGGATCTTTGGTTATGAGGACGTTCAGACACGAGAAGGTTAAACTGGGCTGAACTGGCCCCATTTGGGAGGACAGTGCATACGGACTCAGACTGCAGTCCCCATTAAGAGATCGGGCTGAGCTTGTGGGTGTCTAAAAGCAGACTGAAAAAAAAACGAGTGACTCACTGCTCCGAGGCGAGATGTGCGATCGGATGACAGCCATGGACGATGTATGCCCCAATGTTTATCCATCCGTCTATTTCTACAGCCACCGTCTCACGATGCAGATTTACTCCGCTTCTAACCTTCTGCCTCTCTGGGCAAGATCAAAAAGGCAGAGAATACGCCATCTAATTCATAATCATGTTTTCATCTACACAAATCATTCTGTAAATATGTTCTTGAAAGTGAGATTACAAAAATAAAGGGCTATCTTTTAGAGAAATGTGTAGTCTGGATTTTGATTAACTGCTGAACAAACTGCAAGACCTCTGGGTAAGTGGGCACGTGAACATTTGTGGGAAGCCATGAAAAGAATAGAATAGGGTGTTTTATGGCTCTGGGGACCAACTCACTATTAACAAAGAAAAAATGGACAAGGAAACAACTTTTAATTCATCAAATGAACAGACTTGGGCTGTGGGCAATTAGTCAAAAAATATGTTAAACTTCATAAGGTCAAGGAAAGATGTGAGGGAGGATTAATCAGGATTTAGGAAAAGACAAGCACGGTGCTCAGAGAATCTGATGGCTCTGAAACGACGCCGGCTGGATGTTGCCCTTTTTATTTATTTGATAATGACAAATTTGACAAACCCCACCCATGCTTTTCAGTTCAAGTAAGGGTTTCTGTCCAAACAGAAGCAAAAGTTTCTGGAAGGATATTTTCAATGTATCCATAAATACAGCAGACAGCTGTTGTTATGGACAGACGAATGGCGTGTTGCTTTAAATGTTGCTGTAGCAAGGCATTGTGGGCAGAAGACAGAAGGAAAAACTGTCTCGAGGAGCAGATGAACACAAAACCCACGGCGAACGTTCGGGCACTCAGACTTATAATAGTCGCATAGCAACTGGGCTGTGTCCTCCCAAGTGTCTCACAGTGAAGCCCTTGCACTGAAAAGCTGAGACACAAACACCGGGCCGCACTCACCCTCATATGAACAGAGGCGGCTTTCAGGATGTGCACCTGATGCTTTATTGGGAGCTAGTAATGTGGTCATCTCACGTGACTGTATGTGAGGCTGAGACAGGTATGCCACATGGGGTGAAAGCTCTGGGCCGGTCTGGGCAAAGGACGTGAAACCCCACGGTGGGCGTTGAGTTACAGCCCAACTGTGGACTTGGCGGCTGAAGCGTCCGGGGCTGTGTGAACATTTGGGGTCAGAGGGACAGGAAGAGACAATTGGATGTAAACTGACAAGACAAACAGACTGGGCACAAATAGAGGTGTGTAATGCAGCGAAGATTAACAGCCAGAGGCACGGATAGCGCCTGAAAGCAGACACCTTTGTATTTTCTAGTGCCCGACTGTTGGTGCACACAGAGGGTAGCTAGGAGGCAAACCGATGCAAAATTGGCGAGCATATATCCGTCCATCCTCCGGCTTTGGACCTGGAAAATGGATCTCAGCGCTGAGTCTTGAAGGACTTCCCAATTCCCGTCAAATGCCCCACGAATGAGCGAGGAGGCCATGCGCCTCCTCTATACCCAGGTCTGTTCCGCACACTCTTTGTTTACGTTACAGATTTCTGCCCCACGCTCTGACCACAATGTGCTGACACAGGCCACCTCGGGACATTGATTGTATTCCTGCCGACAGAGCGAGGGGCAGCACATTGCGGGTATGTGGGTGGAGGAGAGGAACAGTTCAATAAGGCCGAGGGGAGAGTGTGATGGGGTTTCCCTTTGAAAACCGGCAGAGACCATGCAGGTGCACTATCAGGATCTTTCATCACAGACTGCAGTTTGAAGTCCCCCCCCACCCCTCCCCCCTCCCCCCTCAGCCATGCACTCTCATATTGTCTTCTGTACTTGCTAAAATAAAGAATAACATCTCCCAGACAACCTGCCTATTTTCTCTTTGACCCTTATTTTGAGTCTTTCTTTCAAACGTTTCTAATTTCTATCATAATTCTTCTAGAGCATTTTATAGATGGCTCCTTTCATTGTCCTGGTCAAACATCCGCCCTTAAAAACACGGAGATTGAGAGTTAAGGGTCCGTGTCGCCCAAGGACACCGAACGAGTCTCCAAGTGTGAATATAAAAACTCTGGCTGAGAGTTATGGTTACGACCTTAATCTACTCACCATCTCTCACACTTCAAATCTTAAATGGCCAAACCAAAGAAGACATTAATACAATTGGACAAAACAGCATTGGTTATATCTCTGTGCCGTCTCTTATCTGATGTTCTCCGTTATCTCTCAGTGCTCGCCTCGTTATGTCGTTTGCGGCCATCTTTTCTCTCCCATTACCTCTGCCAATCCGGCCCGGGCCTTCCCCCTCGGCTCCTCTCCTATTTTAGGGGGCTGCACCTGTCACTATCACATTCCCTCCTTCTGCTGACCAGCCGATACTTGGAGCTCTCGGTCGGGGAAAGAGCACTCTCTCGCTCCCGGGGAGGGCACTGAGCACAGGAAAACATGGACGCTTAGATTATGGCTGGATTCCACATCTCGTGGGCAAAAAGAACAAATCAGCCGATCGTATCCCAAAGAAAAGCAGATTACTTTTGGAGAGACTGAAGTGGGGAAATTAAAGAAAACAAATACTGTGCTGAATACGTTCCCATATTTTACGATTTTCACTCTCAATTTAGTTACCGGGCCCTCTCGGATTAAAAGGTGATATTCACAAATCAGATTGGAAGAAAAACTGATGTTAAATCTAATTGACACATATTGTTTTGACAGCCCACCAACACAGGCTTCCTTCCTCTCCGGCTCAGCTAAGCTGCTACTACACAGAAGCACACGTCAAACACTATGCCGCCTGTCTTTTGAAAAGACAATAAGTCTGGCGGACAGCCGCATTTCAAAGGACGTGGCGTGAATACATTATTTTAGCTGGCCTGGATCCAAAATGAGTTCCTCTGAAAAAACTAAAGAAATATTTGCCTGAGAAGTAAGCAAAGTACATTCCAGCAGACCTGATGTGTAATCCAATAAGCCAACATCGGAGGGAGTAAAGATGCAGATAGTCCAAAGGAACTTAACAGCCTGAGAAAACACAGGGTTACAATCTTATTGTCTTACCTTTGCACAGTTAACTACAAAAGGCTGATCCATAAACCTCTTTTCCACAAAGCACAGAGTCAATCTTCCTCTCAGCCTTCGCTCAAACGTCTTCATCAACAGGACCATATTGTTAGATTTCTATTGTGCAGCCCGAGTGAAGTGGCTCAAACCAAACGTCTGCACTGGATCCAAAATAGTTTCTCCTTTCTGGAAGAACTCACGCTTGTTTAGTTCCAACACGCTCAATGCTGTATTAGCTTCTGAAAGGCTCTTTTACAAATGTAAAGGGACCAATGCCAGTTTACATTTACGACAAATCACACTGATCCCTGCCAGCCATTGTGCACACCGAGCTGTTTGTTTCAGAAAGTTGGTTTCCATTAATTCCTGAATACAAAATGTATTAATAGAAAAAGTATTAATAGAATAGGCAACGATTATGATGGCACAAATGTATATGGATATGATGTTTAGATTGCATAAGATTAATACATCCAAAACGTGTTTATTTTAGACTATTCGATGTCCGTCCAACCTGTTACCTCGTGCACATGCACACACACTTTCTCTCTCTCACACACATACGCACACACACACACACACACACACACACACACACACACACACACACATTGCATCATACTTCTGCAGGATCTCCCTCTCTCTGTCTGTGTTTGTGACTCGTGCCAGAGAGCAGACCACCTGTTTATTGTGTACACTGTAGCAGGTGCTGTAGATGTGTGTGTGTGTGTGTGTGTGTGTGTGTGTGTGTGTGTGTGTGTGTGTGTGTGTGCGTGTGTGCGTGTGTGTGTGTGTGTGTGTGCGTGTGTGTGTGTGTGTGTGTGCGTGTGTGTGTGTTTGTATTTGTGGCCATGCTGCAGATGTGTTCATCTTTGGAGCTCAGCACCTCTAAAGCCCTGTTCCGCTTAGCCCCCCCCCCCCACACACACACACACACACACACACACACACACACGCACACACACACACACACCTCTCCCCTGTCCCTCTTCTGCTGCCTGATGATTGCACTGTATGTGTGTGTACATGCGTGTTAAAGAGCGAGAGGGGGAAAAGGCCTTTGGATAAGGAGGGTGGACTCATGTCTTAGCACATATGGTCAGCAGTAAATCCAAATGAAAGATGTAGTTGTTAGTGTCACCTCAACTATCTAATGGAAAAAATCTGCACCCTAAAGAGAAAAGTGAGTGGTGAAAATAGGGGTTAGAAGGTGAATTCAGGGCATTTCTATTGCCTCCAGGTTGTCCAGAGAGAGAAGCAGGAGAAGGACCCAAACCCAAACAGGGACATGTTCAACAACCAGTTGAAGAAACCATTACAATCCTCTCACAGGCAGACAAGCAACTATGTTGTACATACCAAGTCTCTTATTTATATTTCCTTGCTCCACTGCTTAAACCGTAAGTGGCCATATTGACAGCTGTCCCAACAACTCTTATTTCTGCTCTGAGGAACGAGGAGCAAGAAGCAAGGAGGGGATCTGGTTCAAATATGTGTTCTTTCAGAACAACAACAAACACTACAAACAACTTTCTTCAACCTGTTAATTCCCTCAATAATTTCTATTATGGATACAATTAAACTGAGAGAGAGATGGAGAGAGGAAACACTTTTATTTAGTCACATGAGGCCGGTCGTTCCTGAGTGTTGACATCATCTAAATCCAGTGTTGAATTCACTCATCCAATCAGAATCCTTTCAAATACCTTATTCAGTCTATTCATGTTCAACCTTCACTACATTTGAGAATTAAACTGTTGAATATACAGTATGTAGAAACACTCAAAGGTTTTCCACCTCACACATTACTCGTTTTCTTTTTCCAAAATTACTTAATTAGCTCATTGCCAATCAAAAGAATGGCTTCACAAATGTGGTAATTGTACTAACTTGGAGCTGAACGCACAACTGGCCCCAACTCTAGAAAGCACCACCTAAAAGGTCACCGTTGAAAACACACACCCACTAACCAAAGCTTCCATAATCCATCCTCTATGGTCCATGAATTGAAGGCATAGTTGAAGGAAAAAAATGAAAAGAACAACAACATCAAACCGCAATCACTGAATCAGTGCCTCCTGCAAACATTCAGTCACTTGACGGTCACAACAATGAAAAAGATCTCGGTTGGCTTGACACGCAGTGGGGACGAGCACACACACTAACACACACACACCGCTGCTTCTCCCGAGGGATGCTGGCAAGTAGGACAGCCACTCTTCTGGTTTCTCCCTCCAGAGCGTGCGCTCTTTATAGTGGCAGGCTAAAAGAGGGAAAGCTTTGTTGCGGGTCGAGCTCTTAAAATATCGCTTTAACAGTCTCTCGCCCACGTGGTTCACACCGCGAAACAGTGACACAGCTTTGAGGAGGCGTTGTCTGAACCCTGGGTTACCTGGTGTGCCTCAGCAGTCTGTGTCACTGTTCCTAAAGGTAAGACTGCTGGATACTGCAAGCTCAGCACATCCTTTGACAGCTGATTCTGGGGCTCAAATGCTTGCATGTATTATTTTTTTTTAAAGAGGATGTTGATGATCAGATACACGTTGTTCAACATGGAGGTTACCTGCTACTGCACAGTAGGTCAGGCCTAAGCCCCACCACCTGGTGTGTGTGGACTGTACAAGTGTTTGAGTCACACAACAGCGCCGTGTGAGTGGCGCCCCCCGGCTCATATCAAAACAACACAATGAAACCCAGAATAGACTCAGAACTGCTGAGTAATCTGTGTGTGGCCTTTTGCGGGGAGAAGAGCGAAAAGCATCTTTTCCATCTGCCACGCCGAGCAGGATTTATCCTTTAAAGGATCCCGACCACCTCGCCTTGTAGTCCCAAACTCACACGCACACAGGCTTTCATCTGATTTGGAGGATTCCCAGCAGGGATGAAAAACAAGTTGCGTAACAGAGAAAGAAAGATAAAAAATAAAAGAACTCACAGGATTACGGTGCTATAGTTAATGTTATTTATAGCTTCTTCCTCAAATAGACAACAACGACTTTCTCAAACTGGAGGAGGGCAAGCCCGAATAATCTACTGTAGAGTTTGGGGGCTTTTTGCATCATTACACTCCAGACGTGGCGATGGGTCTGAAGGGATTCAACAACCAAAATAATCCTTCTATAATTGTGGGGAATGGATAGCACGACATCAAGAGAGCCAACCATGATGAGCAGCTGGATGTCTTGACAGCCCCAATTAAACATGTGTTCCAGTTTTGAGAAGCTTTCTGGACTTTGAGCTTATTTTGTATGAAACATCTTTAAAATGGTTCCTGCTCATTGCCCTGGACTCTAGTAGACAGCCGGTTGTATTTATCGTTACGCAGTTGAAACGTGCCACGCTTTGAGCTCGCAAAAGCATAACACTTTCCTGTCTGCACACTATACTTTGAATATATTTGGTTCCCTTGAATGTGAGCTGGAGTATATATTGAGCCGTCGAGGCTGTTATCCTAAACTACACACGGTGGTGTGATGAAACGGCACTTCTGTTAAGAGCCTCATTTGTTCATTTCATTAAATTGTTATTAGATAATGACCTTAGGAGAAACAATGCTGAGGGCCTGAGCTGTGGGCATACACATTAGAACAACTTTAAAAAGTCGATGTGTGACTCCAGGCTGCTGGTCCAGATGAGGTAGCAGCTCCTCCAACTTAAGGGGAAAAAAACGCTGACTCATACAATGCCTCCCATCACTGGCCTCTAATTAAAAGACAGATGTGTTCGGTGGACGTTTAAATATTGTCACAGCACCGCAAGGGCTTACATTTGAGCCCCTTGTCGCCTGCTGGGGATTGAACCTGTGACTCCCAGAGTCAAAGATGAACCCATTGAAGTGCACGAGTCATTAATAATTCACCTGGAGCTGCATTGTTTTTCCCTTTTGAAGCGTTTGGTGTCTAATAGTTTCATCGTCACCAAAAGGACAAACCTGCTGAGGGCATTCAAAGCGTCTCGCTGCTCATTTCACAGTTTGTGAGGAGAGGAAAACACAGTTTATCGTTTCCTAACGGGAAGCGACAGCCGTGTGCTCTGCGACGCCGTCTTGGGGATCCTGGGAGCTGGCGGTCATGGCTCTTTTGTGCCTGGACTATTATTTCACAGCTAACTAGATTCAAGTGGTGGCCGGCGAAGTAGAGCGCCGCTCTAACAGAAATACATTCACCGTGGGGTTTTTGTTGACGCAGAGATGAGTGTCTTGAGGATTGTTTTTCACATTGCCCTTGAAGGGATGAGATTGTTGTCGCATGTCTGCTTTCATTGGAAGTGGATCATGTCATGGTTAAAACATCAATCAAATGTTTAGACTATAAATCCTTCAGTTCATGAAAAGTCTCATTAAAAACCAACACAATTGAAGTTTCAGTTGTGTGTAGTCAAAGAGTTCCATCTGATACAATGAATGAGGACAGAAAAGTCAAACGTACTTCATTCTAACACTTAATTATCATAGTGATATTCTTTTGATAATGATTTGAAACATATTGTGGACCTCGTGCTGGAATTTGAGGTGATTACTAGTGTCAATAAAGAGTTTTATCCTAAAAAGTATATACTGTATATAATCAGTTCAGGTTGAATTCAGCTGTTTTACGTCATTTTTCCAGGGTCCTCCCCCGTCGAGTTGGACACGGTGAAGAGGAAATCTCTCCACGGTGACCGAGCGTGTCGGCTTCTCCCGGAGAGAGACGCGCGGCCTTCGGCCAGCTGTCCGCTGCAGGCCGTGGGCAGCTTGTTGCTCTGCCGCCTCACCCACACTGACGGGCTCTACTTTCCTCAGATAAAAATAGATAACGATGCTAACAGATGCACCAGCCCCTGTCCATCTATCTGGGCTTTCTCACTCTCACTCTCTCACACACACACACACACACACACACACACACACACACACACACACACACACACACACACACACACATTTATGCACGCATAAACTGTCACCTATCCTTAAGGCCAGAACATTCTGGATGTTATAAAAAAAAAGACGTGAATGAGATAATGATCAAAATACGACGAGGTAATGTAGGTTAGATTTCTGCTCTCACACAAGAGATTTCAAATACAAATTATAAAATGAATTGCCACGTTTAAAGAGACCCACTGATAAGCGGGTCATGGCACATTTAGAGCACTGCAAAAATAGTCAACTATATACAGAAGCAGGGCCTTGGCTCAGGGAACTGCAACTACAGATTTGACTGAAATACCCAATGCCAGAAATGCAAAAGTGATACAAGTGGAGGAGCTGTGAAACCGAAGAGCACCGAGCGAGAGCATGAGACCATTTTAGATCACGAGTTGAATCACTTCTCTTCAGCAAAATAATAATCACATTTTCTCCCTCTCTGTTCTCATAATTCCTCATCTCCTCCGGTGCCGGTTGCCCAAAAAAGGAAAGTGAGCAGGACTTACCGTTCGCATGAACTGGATCTCCTCCTCTCCCTCTCCCCCTTCCGCCATCCTTCTCCGAGGGTTATTCGCAGCTCCTCGGGAGAAAAAACAAAATCCTTCTGTTCAGGATTTGGATTTAATAATTTTCTTTTACGTCCTTTGCTACGTCCCCTCCCTTTCGCGCTCCACCTCTCTCCCTCCTTTCTGTTCCCCTCTCTCTCGCTCTCTCTCTCTCACATACACACTCTCAGTGTCTCTCGATCTGGTGTGTGTGTGTGTGTGTGTGTGTGTGTGTGTGCGTGCTGGAGGACAGCGTGAGTCCTGTGGCTCTCACGGTGTTGTGAGAGAGAGTGAGGGGTTGGCGAGGCTCTCCCTCGGCTTCTCTCTCCTCTTGGCCTCTCGTTGCATCCCCCAAACGCAGATGAGGAAGGGGAGGGAGGGGAGGGAGGGGAGGCACCTAGTCACACAGTTACACGGCACCCATCCCACCCTGCCGCCATGTTTGTAAAAGTGGGCCACTCCCTCACACAGGCTGACCCCCTCCAACACACACAACTCCCTCCACATGTCTGAGGCTATAAAAGGAAAGGGGGTGAAGACTAGCCTTTGGGGAGTGGGCAGTAAGAACAGATGCACACACACACACACACACACACACACACACAGACACACACACCTTAACTCTTCAAAGTGAATACTTATTACTGCCTGTACCAACATAAAAAACTCAGAAATAGGTGCATGAGCTCAGTAACGCTACGTTAGCTGCTGTGCACCCAGATGTTGGGATGGTTCAGACACCTGCACAGCTGCAGTCAGCTGGCGAGGTTACCAGCTCCATGTCTTGGTCTCTGCAGGAGTAATGCCAGACAGATTCAGCAGATGCATGATGGGGAATTTGTACAAATCTGACTTGACAATAAGACTTTTTTTTATTAACAGTATTAATTATAAAAATGTAAGAGTAGAAAACTGTTTTTTTCGAAAAAATTTAATATTTGTGACGTATAGAGACAAGAACATTCTTAGTGTGAAATGAATTGTGTTCTATTAATGTGCTTGATCAGGACTGTGTGTGTGTTTAGGTCATCCGATTGTGTCATTTGTGTGCATGGGAAAACTTGACAGATGCATTTTAAACACTTTAAATCAGTGAAACAAAAACACAAATACAAGAATCAATGTGTGGATGACTCAGACGCTTTAATCCTACTCTTTACAAAACACAATATGTGTCTGGCATCTCATGTTTTCCGAACTTACAATTGGGTCAGCAGATTGTTCATGTGGTTTGAATAACCTTAATGTAACATTAACATGATGCAGAGCTGCAGAACCAGTGGGTGTTTGATATTCCTGCTTGATTGAGGACTTAAATGGGGTCAATTAAAAATTCCTGGCTAATTGTAAGAAATGAACTGAACTCTAATTTCATCTTTCGGTTGCAGTTATCAGTTTCACCTCCGGCTCGGCACACTCTGCGCAGTAGATATGAGCGATGCTTGCAGTCAAATCAATAACGGGATGAGTCTCTCTGGCATTACATCAGGCTTTTAATTAGCTCTGAGCTCTTTCACAGGTCCTGTGTCTGAACCACTAGGCAGGAATCCAAAAATGTCAATAAGTTGACGCATTTCACCCCCCCCCCCCCCCCCCCCCCCCCCAATTGTAGTCTTTGAGTCTCAGCAGTGGAATTATTTCATTCTTTCTTTTTTTGTAGAGAAGTATGAATACTAATCAGCTGCAAATTAATTTAAGTTTCAACAACTGATTATACTTGTGTAAATCAATTATCAAGCAACAAATTTCAAAAACATTCGTAGGTTCCAGCTCCTGCAATGACTGTTGATGTGACACAACCAGACATTTGAAGGTGTCACCTTGGGGCGTAAAGGAGACTATGACGGGCAGGAGTAGCATTTATCTTAGAGACCTAAGCTCCTGTTTAACGTATCCTTAGAAAGGTGTCCATCCTGCTTCTCTGTCAGTCTCCTGGTATAAAGCCGGAATAAAAAAAAACTGAGTCTTATTCCACCTCTGAAACGATACACATTAACAGCAAACATTACAAATAGGTTATGATGAGGACATGCATCTTCTCTCTATCAACAGCTCTGTCTGGGCAGCCTGCATCCCCCAGTGGACGTGGCCCACCCCTCATGGCCATGTCGTGCAGCAGGGATGCACCAGACAGAAAATCTCACAGAAACGGTGACCATCCTCTGGACAGTGTGCGTAGGCACGCACACACGCGCGCGCACATACACACGCACACACACACACACGCACACACACACACTTACTTCTTCAGTCTCCATCTGGCATCCTTTAGCATGCTCTCCTTTTTGCCCATCTCCCTCCCGCTGCAACGGCAGCTGGCAACGGATACGAAGATGTTTTGGGACGCAGCTCGCCGGAATACAACTATGTCAGCGGGTAAGGAGAAGGAGGAGGAGAGGAGGAGGAGGAGAGGAGGAGGTGACACGCCACTGAAGCAGAACTAACGTGAATTCTGGGAGTATGAGTCCTGATTCAGAAGTGACCTGCTGTTGCCGTTTTTTCTTTTTTTTGCCAACTCACGTTTACATGCAGTTGCGGCGCCGCTCCTGAAGGGGGCGACATCGTACCGAGAAGTGAAGTCAAATCTCTTCACGCTGACCTCCAACATTCTGGCGCGTGGTTGTGGCTCCAGAAGGACTTCTGGTTAGCAAGAGCGTCGGAGGCGGGCCAGGTGCACACCATTAAGGCTTGGCTAACGGCCTATTGTCGTTGACATTGGAATTTAATTAAAACAACCGGAGGAAATTAAACAATATAGCCAAAGGACTGCAACGTTACGTTACTTTACCATGGCGTTAACGTTACATCACGAGACTACTTAACTAGTGTTAGTTGGCCACCATTAACGGTGGCGCTGTATGCTCACAGCGACACACAATTAAGAAATGTATCCCATAATAAAATATGTCCGAGCGGCCTTGTTAAACAGATGCACAATGTCCGCTCATAGCAGATTTGCCGTTCTTTCTGCTTTTCGTTACCGGCAGTACACAGACTTTCGTTTTTTGGAAGAGCTATCAAAATAAAAGACTTTGAACAAAATGCAGAAACTGAACACATTAGTCACACAAGAAAGTCTCATATAGTAATAATAGTGCAAAAGCTCAAATGAAAATGATGACTTATAATAAACATGTGGACCATAAATCGTGTCTGTTTTTGTGTCAAGTGTATCAAATGTCTTTATATTTACCAGTTGTGTTTATTGCAACTCTTCCTGTTTTACATAACGCTAACTATTGCTTAATGTTACAGTAAGATTACCACATTGCCAGGAAATATAAATTTTAAAAAAAGTGTTTCCCTTCTGTGACGTGAGTTGTTCACTGATCTACTTTTTTTAGGTGATTTAGCCCCGGCGTGCATTGACTGCAGGATTCCTGCTCGGTGCATCTTTGCCTGCTTTTGAATGCCATGTCGTCCTCCCTCTCTGCCAGCCACTCAGCTTCCTGCAGCGAAGAAGCCACCTCAGCAGACTTGGGGACATTAATGTCCCCTGTTTGGTCGCCTCTTCCTCTTGGTGTGTTAATACAAGGATGCCTTTGAGTCTCCCTGTCCAGCTGCACTGCCACATTCACAAGCACAAACACTACCTCCCTGTGTAATGGCTTGCTACCCTGAGAAATGACAGAGTTTAAAAAAAAGAAGAAAATTAACAAATCAGGGTGATGGACGTGATTCAGGAGATGCTTGAGACCCTGGAATGAACATATAGGAGGGTAGATGGATGTGTGTCATGATTCAACAATGTTCTCAGACATCTGATGATTTCTTTTCAGGGACTATTTATATTGCCAAGTTCAGTGACCCCAGAAAAAAACTGCATCAAATAGTGACAATGAGGTGTGGCCTCATTGTTTTATTTTGTTTTCTATGTTGCTGAGAAAAAGAACCGCAGATGTCGTTTCCTGGAGTACACTGATGTGCTCAGATGATTGCTCATCACTATCTCCCTCTAGCTCTCCTCCTCCTTCCTCTATGGGTACTTGTGCTCACCAGTCACTCCCTCTATCTCTCTCTTTCCCCTCCCCCTTGGGCACACACGCACATACAAACACAGCTAAACGCACACACACACAGAAACTAATACAAGTTCCCCTATCTGTCAGAGCCAGTTCCTCCATTTAAGATGCTGACTTGTTTATGTTGAAGGGGAACGTGAATGACTTGTGTTAGCTCTCCCACTCACACTTTCAGGCTTTTTAATAATGTTTATTTTTCAGCAGGTCCACCTGTTGCAGGCGGAGGGAACGTGGAGTCTGTTTTGTCGCTGATGTGTGGTTGAAAGATACCTCCAGATAGCCCAGAGAGAGAGAGAGAGAGAGAGAGAGAGAGAGAGAGAGAGAGAGAGGTTGACTGACACAGAGCGGATTGACAAGCAGAGAGAGCGAGAGAGTGGAGTCTAGTTGATGCTCGGCAGGTGGGCAGCCCTCAGACCCAGCAGCTCTCCGTCCTGTGCCCACTCTCGCTGCCCCGGGCACATAAACTCATAGAGGACACAGAAGAGGAGGAGCAGGAGGAGCAGGAGGAGCAGGGTCAACCATGGAGCTGTAGGGGACACGCTCAGATGCCGGTGCGGATTACCAGTCGAGGAGGAGTGCCACTGAGGAGAAGAGCTCTGCAATGAACAAGAACAAGAGGTAATTAAAAAGAAGTGGAGCGAACCAAAAGTGAGAGAATCCGGCGCACTCTGACCCCCCCTCACAAGTCTTAGCAAGTGTTGAGTGTGTGTCAGCAGGCTTGTGTGAAACAGAGCCGTGTGAACCGTGAGGTTGTGAGAGGCAGTGTGGTTTGTGCACATTAGAAAGACATTTTAGTTGTGAGTTCTCTGCCACTTTATTGTTTTTTAACTCTACAGAGTGCCTTGGAGGAAGAGAGAGACGTTTGTGTTAAAACAAAAAGGTGGCACACACATCACACATACACAAAGTGGTCACAGCTAATGTGTTTGACCTGTATATCAGCTCAGAATATCAACATCTCAAATGGTGTGTGTGTTTACTACACACAAGCGTGCTCTGACATTCAACAGTTGCTCACCTTTCTGTGGAAAATGTGTTCTGCATTTGGGTTGTCCGGCTAATCTGCTTGTTCAGATATGTTTGTTTGTGTGTGTGTTTTGCAGTAGATCTTAGATACTGATAAGAAATTAGTATCCTGTGTTTTCAATGATACTTTTTTATTTGCTGCTTTGGTTATGACCACAGCTCTTATCAGATTGGGGTTGGGTGTCAAATATTGAGGGAGTCAGATGTGTGTTATGTGTGATTCAGCTACCTGAGTTTAAGGTGGACTGACGAGCGGGCCACTGGGCTTCCCCTTCAGTGGGGAGCTTATCTCATAGTGTTTTTTAATTTTTTATTAAACAATTGGTAACACGCATTTCTCAATGCTAAGTTTGCTTTTTCTAAAAGGTCTTGACAGAGTCAGCGCAACAGAAGTCGATGTGAGCGAGCTGTGGATCGCCATGCTTTGAAACAAAATGCAAACTTTTCTCACTCAAACTAACATAAACCGCTGTGTGTCTATTCTCCATTTAGCACATGTTTACATTTCATACATATACATACATATACATACCATGAAAAGCCTACATTTAGACATCTAAAATGAATTTAGAAATTGTATTTCAATCAAATATCTATCTAAAACTCCGAATATCACGTTATGCTACCTAGTGATAGTGGCTTTGTTAGGTTGAAGCACTACATTGTTGATGTTTCATTGGGTTTAGGTTAGAACAAAACTAAGAGTACGGTTTGGGATTGGGACATTAACTGGTCGGGTAGGTCCCAAAAGTCATAAAAACGTGTGTGTGTGTGTGTGTGTGTGTGTGTGTGTGTGTGTGCGTGTAGGTGAAGGTGTGTGTGCGTGACAAATATAAGATGGAGAGAAAGCACATAGCTGATAGCGTCAGGTATGCGCCAGGTATGATTTCATTGTCTGACTCCATGTTGGCTTCTTGGATGTTTGCTGCAATGTTCACGATGCCAACCACAATAGTTGTTACAGTGACTTTATTGTTGCACCGAATGCATCAACAGATCAGGGCAAACAATGCAGAAGAAACAAGAATGCAGGTTATGTGATAGAGAGAGAGAGAAAGAGAGAGAGATAGAGAGAGAGAAGCACACAAACAAGGCCTTCAAAGGGCCCTGGCTTCAATTAATCAATTAAGGAAAGAAAGAGAGGAATTTGCATATCCCCCCATCAGTGCGAGGGAGAAAGGGGAGGAGGGGGGACTGGATCTGTAGCCAGGAGTCTTGACACAAATGGGAAAGGGAGTGAGGGGGGAGAGAGGCTTCCAAAAGGGAGAAAAAAAGGAGAAGCTGTTTCCTGAATGGCTTGAATAGAGCAAGGATGAAGGAAGAGGGGGGGGGGGGGTGAAGTGAGGAAAAGGGAGGCGTGGAAGGTCTTCCTGAAACCAAATCAGTGATATGATGGACCCACACTCCTTCAATAGGGCTCCAAGAAGAGGCTGCTCGGGGTTTCGTCCTCATTGTCATTCACAGGAGGATTTCCCCATTCCACCGTTGAGTGTGAACGGGGACGTGTTTCCATGGACGCGCAGTTAAACATTATCATGTTGTCTTAGGAAAAAAAGGTGAATGCAAATGACCGAACAGTAACTCAACAGTTTAACAGTCCGGCACACGCTGGCTCTATTTAGAAACAGCTCTTCGTCTCCGAGGCCCGCCAGGCTCGCTACACAGAAAAGATATACTTGCGACCTGCTCGGCACTCTGGGGGAAATTCCCTGGCAGACAACGTGACATCAATAACATTTAACCATCAGCACTTCTGTACAGTAGAGTCTCCTCTCATGCTTCGACAGACAGATTCACTCTGAGTCAAGGGAAGAGATGACAGGTTGTAAAGGGCACCGAGATAAAGAAAGCCACCGATTGGCCGACATGTGTGGCAATGAATCAATCCATTCACTTTTGCACTTTGTAAAACAAAAACTTGTAGAAATACGCGCAGAGATAATCATGTGTGTATGTTAGAATGAAAAATGTGAAACTGTCTTCGTCAAGCAGAAATGCAAAGCGCACACTTTTTGTTCATCATTGTATAAAACGTAATACTTTGTGGGTTTTGGCCCCTAGGGACATACAATGGGGTGCTCCCACCAATCAATTTATTCAGGAATTGAAAATCCACAGTCATATATATTTAAAAAGCTAAAAGGTGGCCTAATAGAGAAGGCCTTAGCCAGGTGGGCTGAGTATGTTGAAATGATGTGTTTTAAGCTCTAAATACTTTTAGCATTTCTACACTTTAATGGAATAGTGTATTGATTATCTTTTTCCACAGATACTGTTCAGTTGAAGCAGATGAACGTATCGACCGAACACAACATGCAGCAGACGAGCAGTGCGACACCCTGAGGACTCTTTCTCTCATCCATTTCCAAAGGAGGCATTTTGCACTGAACATCTGGACAAAACATATTTTAAATATAATATTATATGGATACACAAAACAGATTTGTGGTAAATACAAAGAAATCACAAAGGAACTTTTTTTTTCTTCTATTGCTAATACACATTTTTGGAAACGGCCCTCTCGCTACTCGGTTGGTTCCCAATGTTGTTGTAAAGAGGCCTGCGGTGCTTCCATCCTGACTGAGAAGTCCACAACCAAACAATTAGGTGTTCAGACACGTATTTGGCCAATTGGTCCACGGGTGTGGGACATTTGGAAGGGCTGCGTTTTGAAATTAAAAACAAAATGACTTTATGTCGAATTACTGTCTTCAGCAAATTGGTTGCTGTTTTGGAGACTTGAACTGATTTTCTTTTCTTTATTTGAGTGTCTGTTTTGAAAATTGTCCTTTTTCACAAATAAAAAAATCTAACAAATTAAAATGAGAGATTTCTTGGAAATGAAATCCATTTTAAGGAGCTTTGGAAAAGCCACAATATGCTGTTTACTGATTGGCTAATTCTCTCAAATAACAGAGGAGTCAAGTGAAGTCATGTTATTTGTAAAGCCTCAAAATCACAAATAGATCCGCTCAAGTCCACATGCCTGAAGATGTACACTCACCTCTTATACATATAGAGCAACCGATGAGTCTATTTGTGTATGTTGGGTTGTGCACACACACACACACACACACACACACACACAAGAGAAGGGGATGCAGGTCATTCAGGGAACTTGTCGTCAGTTCTCTGAAGTCAAAGTGTTTCCTGGTAATATCGGGACAGTAGACCGCAGTTTCACATTGTTACAATACACACGCTTCTACAAGCACACAAGGACAACATTGAACAACATGTTTTTGGTTCAAAGGGAGCCACACACACACACACAACGATCACGTTTGCAAAAATTGAGGCAAAGATGGATTGAAGTGGGAAAGGACAAAACAAGATGAAAAGGCTCGGTTAGTGATTATTGTGAAATGCAGTGAGATGTTGCTGAACTGATCTCTTGGTGTGAAGGGGAAGCAATCGCATCAAGAGCAGAAGCAGTCTCATGTGTCTTTTTAAGGGCATTTGAGAAGCTCTTAATTAAAGCGTCAACACTACAGCAAAGAAGCACTGCTCCCCGAGCTTCATTGACTAAAAGTCTTTTTATTTTCTCCTCCTTTCTGACCTCACTCAGCATCAAACCAGCTGCAAAGGTCCGCATGCTATCCACCGCCTTCCGTCATTCATTCTGAGTCCAGGCTCTCTATTGGTTCCCGACCCTTGTGGACTCAGTGAGGAGCAGCCTCTCCTCCTCAGATGGGCTGCTGGGAGGTGGAACTGTATTCTATACGCCACAGGAAGAACAACAAGAGAAACCAACTAAACAAGTGTTTTTATGTCTCAGTGCAGCCGTTACGACACAGATTTGACCGTCTGACAGTAAATGTGGCTCATTCACGCCGTCACCACGCGCACGCAGCGGCCTCCCGTGCGCTCCCCTCTGTACACCCTCACAGCGCACTAAATGAGAGCCTCTCCAGCTGCACGCCACCAGCTCTCCTACCTACGCAGGGCGCAGAGCGCGGTTTTCGGAGGAAACCCCGCGTCGGTGTGGATGTGCGCATGTTGTGCTGACCTCAGGTGTGACGCAATATTGTACTTTCTTCAGCCTCACTCCAGATTCTCGGTTGTACAGCGCAACAAAACTGTTGCAAAGCCTTGATACTACAAGTATATTGGCAACTTTGACCAGACGCTTTGGGAAGCCCCTCAACATGACCATCTGCTATTTCAAACCACTTGATAAAGTTAGGTTTGTAATACTCCCTCACAGCGGTCATTGTAATCATTTATAACACATTTATGACAAATTTCCCCTTGGGGATTAATAAAGTATATATCTATCTATCTATCTATAACCTGTAATATTAGCACACTGCTCTGTCCTGCACTTGCATTGAAAGAAGTTTGAAACAACAACAATGGACTACATAACTGTTTTTACAAGAAAATAAATGAACAATTTTATTTATCCCTCTCTGCATTCGACCCATCCTTACTTATGAAGTCGCAGCGGGCTGCAGTGAAGCACCCGGGGAGCAACGCAACGTGGGGTTCAGTGTCTTGCTCAAGGACACTTTGACATGGAGCTACGGGGAGAGGGGAATGGCACCCGCTACCTTGTAGTTACAGGCATACCACTCCCCCCCCCCCCCCCCCCCCCCCTGAACTACAGCCGACACGCACATTGTGTAAAGAAACACAACACACCTGTCAGTAGCGAGGCCAAACGCTTCCCCTGCAGTTGTTTACAGATGTGTTGCCAATGTGCGATGGTTGAGGCCGCTGCAGCGCTTCAGGGGTTCTTATCGGAAGTGGGAGAGCTGCGTTTCCTCAAATGCTGACCTGCACTATACCTCACCACACTCTGCTCTACTTGTTATAGGCTTCTTATACTGCCTGTCTGACTCTCTCTCTCTCTCTCTCTCTCTCTCTCAGGAAGCCCAATGGAGAGAGCAGGAAGCTGGTCCAGCGGAGGAGGAACACATGTCCGAGTCCTCAGGACATCACTCGGGCCCTGCAGAGCCCCAGCTCGGCCCCCAGCGCCAGCGCCGCCAGCCTGGATGAGCTCATACAGCGCTGCCTCAACTGCTTCGGTCAGTCTCTGTCCCAGCACGTTTGCATGTGTTCCCAAAGTTTGTCATGTGCCTTTACCCTTTATCATGGCCAGGTTATATAAATGAGAGGGGGGGGATACAGGGAGAGAGAGACTGACAGGGAAGGAGGAAAGTAGCGAGGGGGGAAGGAGACAAAGGGCAGTCTCATACAATCAAGCTTTGTTTAGTTGGGCTGCAGAGGCCAACTAGCTATTCCCAAACTAAACTCTCTCTCTCTCTCTCTCTCTCTCTCTCCTCTCTGCTTCCTTTTCCTTGGTCTCACTCTCCTCATCGGTCAGGTCATCCAAATCACAAAATAAAGACATATCTCGATATAGTGGTGTCTAGCACGTACCATTTCCAAAGGAAAATATGATGACATTAAATAAAATATAAATAGTAATAAAATAAACTACCTTCAGGCAGTAACACACACTTGGTTGCACTCTTCATGTCCCATTATTGTATTATGTATGATGAAAAGGTTCATTGTATATCAAGTAAAATAGACGCATTTGTCGAGACCTTTTTTTCTTTATTTGTTTATTCCTGATGTACGTGACAGTTGGATCTCACACAGTAGGCCACAGGCGGGAAAACAACCGGGCAGGTTGTCGTTTCCATCGCAAGGTTAACACAGACAGACACTCACACCTACAAGGAATATAAAAAATAAAACAAATATAATAATAAAGAATTCCAGCTGAGCTGCAGTGTCAGAAAGACAAAGCACCTGCAGAAAAACACGACGAAAATCCCAAATACACCTCAAATAGAACAAAGTGACCGACACAATTGACCTGAAATGAACTGGACTGAGCTGCTGGACCTGAGCCGGCAGTGTTGTAGTTGTTGTTGTTGTTGTTGTTGTTGTTGTTGTTGTTGTTGTTGTTGTTTGTGTGTGTAATCCCGTGCCTCTGTTCTTCGGTTACAGATTCGGAGGGGAAGCTCTCCAGCCCCAGTGGCACCCAGCTGGTCCACATGACCCTGATGATGCACAGTTGGGTCGTGCCGTCTCAGATGTTCGCCCAGAAACTCCTCGGCCTATATCCTCCACTGTCGCCCCGGGCGGCGCCGCCGGTCCCCACCGGTGTTCCCTGCTCCTGATCACATGTCCGCCGCGCTCATTAATCAGATCAGGGAACAGGCGTTGCTTTGTTTTGTCGGGCTAAAGCAGATTTTGAAGTGCATGACCCTGCTGCCGGTGTAATGCGGCCCCGTATCCGCACACCTTTGATTCTGTGTTTGGATCCTTGACTCCGTCCCTCACGTATAAGGATTGTCCCTCGGACAAGAGGGGGCCGAAGCGGCCTCAGATCTGCCACCTCATCAGGTGAGTGACGGCACGACTGGGACCGGAGCAGCTTGTCTCGTCTCCACACGCAGAGTTAGTAAGCATGTTTCTTTCCCCCCGTGTCCTGCTTGGTGGCAAGGCAGTGGATCAGCCAGTTCCCGGCCGTGTTCGAGGCGGACCCCCTCCTTGAGCAGACCATGGGGGACCTGTGGGCGCTGGTCCGCTCAGACGGAGAGGAGGCGCACTCGCAGCTCATCGACGCCTCCTGCTTGTGAGCCATGTTTTGATATTGATTCACCGGCATGCCGCGGAGGAGCTTTGCACTTTGCTTATTGGGCCACGACTCAAACAAGTTCTTCTATGAATAGAACATGTAGTTGTTGTTTTTCCCCTGTGTGTCGTAAACAACAACTCTATTGTTGTCCTGTTGCTCGGCTTTCTTTTCCTAGAGGCCCTCACGGGAACATATTTCAGGCGCCCTCTCCCTCTGTGAAGAAGAGGAAGGTGTCTTTGATCTTCGACCACATGGAGCCAGAGGAGATGGCCCAGCACCTCAGCTACCTGGAGTTCAAGAACTTCTGTAACGTTTCAGTAAGTTTAGAGAACAACTTCTCACTCGTCGCTTCTCTTTCTTTGCTTGAAGGTGCAAAATACAGATTTGAATTATGATTGATAATAAATCACATGCTTATCCGACCAAAAGAAACATTAAAATGCCAAACTGCTTGTACACCTGAGTAAAAAAAACATGCTAGAGTTCTCTCCTGTCTGACCGCTGCCGTCCCCGACTGGGCAGTTCCTGGACTACCGGAGCTACGTGGTTCGAGGCTCGGTGAGGGACAACCCAGCTCTGGAGCGCTCGGTCATGATGTGTAACGGGGTCTCCCAGTGGGTCCAGCTGATGATCCTCAGCAGACACACGGCCCAGCAGAGAGCCCAGGTCTTCACTAAGTTCATCCACGTGGCTCAGGTAACGAGGGGAGGCTCCGGGGGGATTGTTGTCTGTTGTTTGATGACGAGCGAATAACTTCCCGCCACTCTGCTCGTTCCGCCATAGAAGCTGCGAGCGCTGCAAAACTTTAACACTCTAATGGCCGTGACCGGAGGCCTCTGTCACAGCTCCATCTCCCGCCTCAAAGACACCTCCAACCTGCTGCCTCCCGACGTCACAAAGGTCTTTCAGATATTACACATATCCGCGAGTCTGTTGATGACCACAAATATGTCATGATGACACTTTTCTTTCTTGTATCCTTCTGGTTCTTGAACTTTCTTTGGGTTCGCGGCCTCTGTGTGTGTCCGTTTAATATGTTGCAATTGTTGTATATCTTTTCATCAAAAGAAGTTGTGTTTCTTTTTGATTCCACCTTCTCTGTCTGTCAATATATATATTTAAATGTTTGCCTTAACTGTGAAACTAGTGCAGCACATGTGCAGGTTCAGTTGAACGTAATTCAGCTCATGACAGACTTGTTTTAATTGTGGTTTCCTTTTGGGTGTCAACTCTTTTAACGCCTCTCTTGAAGAGTCTTTGTCTTGTACTATTATCTTTTTTAAGTCACTCTATCACATTACCAGTAATAACACCAGTCACACCCTAAAGGACATAATTAACGTGTAGCTTTTACACGTTATGACTTTAGACCCAACTGACTCATGACTTTACTTGGATTTGATCCTTTTGACTTGCGTTGGAACAAAGAAAGACTAAGTCATGTCGCAAACTTGCCTCCAACGTCGGACGCTTTGAGGCCAATGTTTTCATTAAAGGTTTTTTGCGTTTCATTTTCACGGCTGTGCTAAAGTCGAGCACAGCTGCGGAGACAAAGGGCCGCTGTCTTCATGATCTCTCTCGTGGTCGTCACCCTCTCTCAGGCCTTGAGTGAGATGACGGAGCTGCTCTCCTCACGCAGCAACTACATCAACTACCGGCGGGTCTACAACGTGTGCAGCGGCTTCAAGGTGCCCATCCTGGGCGTCCACCTGAAGGACCTGATCTCGCTGAACGAGGCCCTGCCGGACTACGTCAATGAGGACAAGATCAACCTGAGCAAGCTGGAGCACCTGTACAGCAACATTGGCGACCTGGTGGCCATCCACAGCTGCACGCCGCCCTTCGAGGCCAACAAAGACCTTCTGCATCTGCTCACGGTACGAGACCGACGCGATAAGACATCGGATGAAAGAGACTCCCGCAATGGAACGTCTTTCAATTGTGTTCTTTCGCTGTTTCAGCTCTCTCTGGATTTATACTACACCGAGGATGAGATATATGAACTTTCATACACCAAGGAGCCCAAGAACACCAAGATCCAGGTCAGTAGGGCCACATGCTCCTCCTTGAAGTTGTGCTCCATCTAACGCCTGTGACGGCAAATATCGAATATCGAAGAATCAGAACATGTCTATGAAATTATTTATTCTTGCAAGAACCGTTACACAGAGTCCCTCAGGAGTCTGCCATGGGTGGACTGAAGAGTCAATGAAACAACATGTATTTAGGTGACACAACAAGAAGGAGGATCCATAAGGAGACATGGGTCTTCAGGTGCTTCGATGAGTAACCAAATGATCCAATCACCCGATGAGCAATCAAGTGATCAGGTCCCTTTGTGAGGATACTCAAAGGAAAGATCCTGGGAAATATAACACCTATCCATCAGTCTTCATCCTGTCCTCTGTTATAATTTGTCTCCACAAGTGAATGTTTCTTTCACATAGTGTCAAAGAGGATACAATGAAGAATATATAAAATACCCATTACACGGCACCGGGCTCACACTCGTTTAAACCTCTTCTCACTAGACGAGGGATGCGAGTGTGCTCTCTCTGTGGGTGTAACACCTTCCTTCAAAACAAAAGCACAGCCGTGGTGCTGTCATAGATCAGATTCGGCCACATCAAAGTGCTGTACGTTAGAGAAGCATGTTATGTGGTGGGCGTGCTCTTTTTCTTTCTTTCTTCCCCTCCTTCTTGTTTCTCACATGTGCAGTCCCTCTGTGTGTCTCTCTCATCTCTGCATCTGTCGGTCCACAGCCCGTCGCTCCGGTTAAAGCACCTGTCGTGGCGGAGTGGGGCTCAGGGGTCACCCCCAGGCTCGACCCCGACACCATCTCCAAGCACGTCAAGCAGACGGTGGACGTGAGTATGTGACACTGCAGCCACCTCCCGCCTTCTTTCACTTCCTTATTACCCGGCAGGCCAAAGCAGAACTAAACTAACCGCCCTCTGACACGCTGCGTCTCTGACGGCTTTGTCGCCCCCTGCAGTCTATCATGAAGAACTACGACCAGAGCCAGCACGGTTACATCGCACTGGAGGACTTTGAGAAAATAGCAGCCAACTTCCCCTTCTCCTTCTGCACTCACGAGACTGACAGGTGAGAAAGCCCGCACACGGGCAGAGGCCTGTTGCCGTGACGACCGCGAGGCGTTGCATGGGTTACCCCCTGTTCTGCTTGCAGGGAGGGAAAAATCAGCCGTGAAGAAATCACCTCTTACTTCATGCGGGGAATGTCTATATGTGCCAAGCTGGGCTTCAACTTCAACGCACACAACTTCCACGAGACCACGTACAAACGGCCCACGTTCTGCGAGACGTGTGGAGGCTTTGTGAGTATCCGTTGTATCCATTCTTTCTTTTTAAGGTGTACATATACTCAGTGCCGCCGCTCCTATAACGCACACTACGCGCTGTGTGTAGGGCACCAAGTCCTGAGGGGGCACAAAAAAATCATCAAAAAATCATCATATTTATAATAATTATAATGCCGATATTATTTCAGTAAAGAAATAGTAGGCACCTTTTAGGTATGCATATTACAAAACAGGCAGAACAAGAGATATAGTTAATTGCTCAAAATTAATTGTTAATTGCCCTTTCCTATCTCAGAGGGGGCATCACGAAGGAGTTATGCTTAGGGCACCAACATGGCTAGCCGCGGCACTGCATATACTAATGGCCATCAGAGCTTCAATATGACGTGTCCCGTGTCTGTCCTCTTGTAGATGTGGGGAGTCATCAAGCAGGGCTACCACTGCAAAGGTAAGAGCATGTGCCATCAGTAGTGAGCTCCATCGGAGCATATTACAAACCACTCTGCCAAAGGCGATCATCTCGGTCCAGGTTTAAAAGACGTGTCTCTCAAAGTTGTGGGAGTAATTAGTTTGTTGCTGCTCCAAGCATTAAATCCACAGATAGTTTTCTTTTGCGATTTGGGTGAGTGGACCGTTTATGTGGCAGCGCTCGTTTTTAAAATCTCAAACTCTCCTTTTGTGTCTCTCAGACTGCGGGATAAACTGTCACAAACACTGCAGAGATCGGGTGGGGATGGAGTGCTTGAAGAAACACCAAAACACGACGGGGTCCTGCCCGTGCACCCCGGCGCCCAACTCAAGAACCAAAGGTGACAGCTGGAGTACGTCCATTGCTCCGTCTCATTTTGGAACAACGCCTGCATGAATCCCTTCAAAATGACCCCCAACCCTGTTGGTGTCTCTTACCGTTCACCTGCCAGGTTCAGAAGAGGAGGCCTTCGTTTTCCCCCAAAGTGATGAGACAGAAAACAACCAGGGTGTGTCGGAGCGCTCCACTCAGACGGATCCGGGAGTGTGGACGCCGGAGAAAAGGGACAAGAGGGGAAACCACCACAACTTCCTTGTGCACGCATCGCCCGAGAGAAAGGTGAGGCGGAACCAGAGTCCCTGCTGCGGAGCGTTGTTGGTAGAATCTCATGACACATGACAGAACTGTCAGTGCGGCAGTGTTCATGTCTGGAGGGTTTCTAGGAGCTGATGGATGATGCTTGGCCTGTTTAATTATTATTATTTAGCCCGGGTTGTGCTTTCCAAAAGTGCTGATAAGTATTTGGGCCAGGCAAACTCAAATAAATAAACAAGGATAAAAATGTAAAAATAAAAAGTGTATTTTTGTCATCTTCATTCTCAAAATGGTATTTCAACTGTATTCTCAATTGAATATATATTATATATGTGTATATATACAGTATATGTGTACATATGATATCATATTGGATATTTCCTCTGCAGATGAAACAGACTGTGTGGCTCTTAATCGCCAGTGTGACATTTTGATGAAGCAACTTTTTAAATATCCTTTCTCACTAGAAAGTGAAAAGGGATTACTTTTTCTTCCCTCACAATGACATATTATCTTGGAGTCTGAACAGAAACGTTCTTGATTCTGTCTCCTCTCTGTCGTCCAGCTCCACACACCGCCCCCGAGGAGCCGAGGCTGCTCCATGCCTGTGTCCATCCTGCAGGAGAAGATGGAGGAGCTGCATCTCCACGAAGACAAGAGCAGAGAGCCAGACTGAGACCCCCCCCCCCCCCATGGACACAAACACCGCCATGCTTCTGACGAACACTGCCTCTGACTGGTGTTGAACTGATGAGAATAACTGGCCATTCGTGTCAGAACGCCAGCAATCCTATTGTACGACTGCCTCGTGTATCAAGTTCGACTGACTTGTTATTTAATTTTCTGTCAGTCTTGTGAGTTCGACTCGTTCCGGCTTCAAGCACCGGCCGTCCTGCTGTAATTTATGAACACCTCACTCCATTTGCTCATTAGCGACGACAAACAGGAGTTTCCTGGTCTGTTCACACACAAACACACACACACACACACACACACACACACACATACACACACAGGGTAGGAAATAAACACTAAGTGTTAAAATTATTACTTTGGCAGCTATACAACTACTTTCCTCATGAATTTGTTAAGCAAGCCAGCAAAACCTCTTTAGAATTGCTATTTGTTTGGCTTTGTGTCGAGTGACTCGAGGTTGTAGACATGAGACAATTTGTTAACCAGGAGATATCGCCATACTGTGTATGAGGTATCTATTCCTTTATTATCTCTGGCTTTATTACAGGCCAGACCATTTTGTAAATCCCGAAGCCCTTTCTTCAGGGAGAACATGAACTCTTTGCACACTTATCAACTACCATGACGTCTCCATCTGG
The DNA here is from genome assembly GCA_036178185.1 of Liparis tanakae. Classification (NCBI taxonomy): domain Eukaryota; kingdom Metazoa; phylum Chordata; class Actinopteri; order Perciformes; family Liparidae; genus Liparis; species Liparis tanakae. The sequence goes on along the minus strand of CM070099.1, from coordinate 8,857,362 downwards.
CTAGCTTGTTCAATTTCCAATGTTTAAAAAAGAAAGAAAAAAACTAATATGAATATATAAATCGTGATAATATACCATAGTGGAAGGAGCTAGTGAAGTTCAATCCATGAACCACCCTGACTAACAGTGAAAAATGTTAATTTCCTGCCCTGTCAACATTTTTACATTCATGGTTCAACAGAGGCACTGAAACTATACTTGTTTTTGGTTTGTTTTTTTAAAGCTAAATGCTTGTTTGTTTTATCCTTTGTCCACAATGTTGTTGAAAATAAGAAAGATAAATCATGCAATATGTGTTGTTTGAGTTCACTGGCAGAAAAGGAAGAAAAGAGATAAACATCTCCAGGCGTATACAATTGCATTTATTGTATAAAGACAAGAAGACGGGTATAACAGGTCATTATCAGATTTCCAATTTCAGGTAGAAAAAAAATGAGTTTGACGTCTGGATTTAACTACTTGACTCAATGAACAGCAATCACAAAGGGATACAAAAAGAAAACCTGCACATACAACTACCCAGAGTGGCAAAATATTCGATCAAAGACGGAATTAAACGCTTAAATACTACAGTATCAACACCTATAAAAAAATGTTCCATAATGTTTGAAGTCTACTGGGAGTAAATAAAATGTGCTCGCTCGGAAACTGAAAAATAAAGAGCAAAGACATAGGAAAGGGTTGTGAGGGTAAAAAGCATGCATTTTGTTCTTTGTTAAGCTTCTCAAAACAAGCAAATGTATTTAGGCCTTGCTGTATGTTTCCTGTCCGGTCACGTTTTCACACTATTGCATCCTAGAAATATACAATAACCTCTTCAATCTGTAGGAAATGTGGAGTTTAAAGGTCAACAGACGCCCACATTAAATGCCTAATAGATAACATTCGTTAGATGTTTTGATACCTATCATCCACCACCTCACGGTCACTGCGTAGAGTAAGACTTCATTCAGTAAAAAAAAGAAGAAGAAAAGAAACCACAGCAAACTGGCAACAGTTTGTGTGTACATTGATTGGTGCGGAATGAAGGCTACTGTGTGAACCCAGACAGAGACAGCTATGGTTGTGAGACTGTACAAAAATCGATTTGCTGCAGAGGTCAGTTTAGGACACAGGTGGAACACAGGTACAGACGCAGACCGAAGCTACTGGGAACCAGATGAGCCCTGGCTGCCCTGTCCAGGGTAGCCGCCATACTGGCTGTAATACTGGTTCCACTGGTTCTGGTTCTGGTAGTACTGCTGCCACTGCTGAGCATACTGGGGAGAGGGAGACACACAAAATCAAGCACAGCAGTGAGAGCGAGTTTACGTGTTTCCATTTCTGATTAGAAGAACCACACCTGCATATAACGGTTATGAAAGACAGGAATATTAGCGGAGTATTAATTGTTATGAGCCATGTCATCGCCTACCTGCTGATATTGCTGGTTGTAGCTCTGTTGCTGCTGTGGTTGCTGTGGTTGCTGCGGTTGCTGCTGCGGTTGCTGCTGTTGTTGTTGTTGTTGTGGCTGCTGTTGTTGCTGCTGCTGCTGTTGCTGCTGCTGCGGTTGTTGCTGGTGGTGGTTGTAAGTCTGTGCAGCTGCCGGTGTCTGGCTGTAGCTCTGGCTGTATCCCGGGTACTGACTGTAGTTGCCGTAGTAACTCTGGTTGTAGCTGCTAGGGTTGTACCCTTGACTGTAGCTCTGGCTGTAGCCCTGGAGGTGAAGCGAGAGATGGCGTTCATTTGCTGTTCCATTTGGTCTGGAGTTCAATCCGTTCCGTACACAGGCTTGTGTTGGTTACCTGGCTGTAGGATCCCTTGTTGTAAGCGGCCGGGCGGTTGTAGCTCCCTGATGACGGCTGGCTGCGGTTATAACTCCCTCGGGTATCGCTGCCTCCGTCGCGGTAGCTGCTGCCCCAACGGTTTTGGTTATAGCTGCCACGATTGTAGCTTGCTAAAAAAACAGAAATGTGGCATTACAATAGAGATATACATAAGTTTAACGTGAACTATATACCAGCCCGAGTTGTTATCAGGGTTCGTGCACATGTTGACCAGTGGAATTCCATGACTTTTCCATGACTTTAAACCAAATTTCAATGACCAAACTGAAAACTCGTTGTGTACATGGAAACTTTTTGAAAAAGTAGTATTCAAACAATGAGAATTACAAAGAATACAATATACCTTAAATGGAAAAAATGAATGCAGAGAGAATAGTTTGATTAAAAGAATAAACAGTCCTAAAAACACTTATATAAATGTTTATTCTATTAATCAAACTATTATCCTTTATGTGCAAATCCATCTGTTTGGACTTAGCGTATGCCGGCTTATAATTTGAGTCTTGAATTAACGTATGAATTATTTTAAAATCGACATAATGAACACGTGGATATAACAAATTTCCATGACTTTTCCAAAACTTTTGTGATTTAAGTTTTTTCCATGACTTTTCCAGACCTGGAAATAAACATTTTAAAATTCCATGACTTTTCCAGGTTTTCCATGACCGTACGAACCCTGTGTTATGTCTTACGTATCCTAACATTCAAATCACAGGAGTAAGGAAGCGATGGATTGGCGTGATTGCGATAAATGTGTCGACTGCTCTGCTCACCTCCTCTGTACCCGCTGCCTCCGTCTCCACCGCGGCTCTGGTAGCCACCGCGGGATCCATCGCGATTGTCATACCGCTGGAAGCTACCGCCGCCACCGTTACCGCCGCTGCCGCCGCCGCCACCACCGCGGCCGCGGAACCCGCCCTGCCTGTTGTCAAAGCGTTTCTCAGGGGGCGGGCCAGCCTTGCGACCCTCCTCATTGTACTGCTTCATCAGACTTTCAGCCTCTTCGGACTGCAGCTCAGCGAATGTCACCGCCTCCAGGAAGTCGCAAGCCTCAGGGAGAGTAAAGTTGGCTTGGAGAGTGACAGAGGTGACCACAGGAGGAGGAGGAGGAGGAGGAGGAGAGAGAGACCGCCCATCCAGCAAGAGACGGATGGAGAGGCAGAGAGAGAGAGAGAAAGAGAAAGAAAGAGGGAGGGGTTGTAGTGAGGACCAGAGCAGCCACACCACCAGGAGACAAAATGAAAACATAATTAGAACCATACAGAAGCAACGGAAATCATAGAGAAACTAAATTCAAATAGATGAAAGTGGATGGCAGGGTAAAGGGAACAAACGCCACCTCCAGGGGAACATGGAGGAAGCATTTGTTGAAGCAGACAAAGGAAAGGGAGGAGTTCAGTAGAGGTGGGGAGAGGGACACGAGGGACAGGGACTAGAAGGTTGGTGAGAAGAGGAAACAGCACTGCAAACCGAGGACAGCTGATGTAATGCCGTTACAAATCGACTTCCAACAACTTCAGCATGCGACTGCTTGTAAGTTAGGAAATATCCCTTTCAGGGAAGCAAATTGTGCAAAATGATCTCTACTGTTATATTGACCTCGGCAAGGCCCACGTCTCAGTTTGCAGTGCATTCGAATTAAGCTGTATGGCGAGTGGCAGATAAGAGGGCAAAAATAAGAAAAAGAATCAAATTCATGTGGACTGTTATAATAATAAAAAAGTCCAGGTTTGATATTTGACCAAAGAAAGAATGTGATGGGAGAGGGGAGGGAGGGAGGGAAGGAAAGGGAGGGAGGAGATCTTCCAAGGTTGATTTTAGAGACAACACATAGAAAAGTAAAAAGTAGATCTGATGTTTTGTTTGTTGTTTCCACAGCGTTCCTACCTTTCATTTCTAAAACAGCATGATCGGGCACATCCTTCCCCTGCTCATTGGTTTGCTTTAATGTTCGTTCTTTTAAATCCTCGTCCGTGGGACAAATTACAATAGCCTTGCGTTGAAAACCTTCAAAAGGACGCATTTTTCGTCTCCTTGCTGATCCATATACATTTGTCTAGCAATGGTGACAAGAAAGAAGTAGAAGCTTGTTTGTTATTGTTTACTTGTTATGGCTTTCCACTGGAAGGAAGCTGGAACCCTGCAATAATGAAGTGAGAGAGGTTTGGCTTGGATGTCAAGTCTACGCTTTTACTCAAGTTCTAATGGCCTCTCGTCACTCCACTGACTCACCTCACAGTCTGCACATGCAGGTGTCCAGTGGCTGCTGAGGGATGTTAATTATTGACATAAAAGAGGGACCCCACACATATTTAACCTGACTAAACATTTCTAGTTACTTCACAGACATTAAGATTGTTAAGATATAGATATAGATATAGTCAAGTAGTTGTGCTTACTCAGTTACGGCTTCCTACAGTGACAATGTGCACCTTGAAAAAAGATTCTGTCGTTAGCATTTTGGAAAACAATTCATGCAAATGTAGGCCGCAATAAACAAGATAGTATAATATGTTACGTTTACATGGTGAAAAATATAAATATTCCATATCTTGCCATGTAATACTAATGAGTTACCCCAGTAGTAGCCTTTACCGTGGCATTGTGGGGGCTGTATGAAACGCAATCTATGCCAACAATAGACTGACATCTGTCAAACTCCTCACCGCCTTTGTTACAGCAAATTGTAAAAACTAATTATACAAGTCAACATTTTGCTTCAGGAAATGAATGCTTCAAAACAATTCTCAACAAATCCTACGCGTTTTAAATATGCAACTGGTTGCAATTAAAAATTCAAACTGCCACACGACTTCAGAACAAATACGGCAGCTGATAAGAATAAAGTTAGCGTCATACGGTGTCTTGTTATTCACCAGCAGATGAAGATGCTTCACTCAACAGCAACGTTTCTGGATGGGAACACAACTCAAAGTGCCTCCTGCGATCAGTCAAATCACAACTCTCATCACAGCTAAAGTTGATATCGAACCAACATTGTAATAAGCTGAAAGGCTATTTTATATTTAGCGTCAACTTTCTATTCTGAAGGGAGCCCCTCACTTACCTCAACTCACCTGATCTTCATACGAACTCTCGTGCCGGACAAGACAACACACAGATACAACCTACCTGCTCATACTCACAGTTTCCAAAGAAAAGACAGTCCACCATCAGACCCACCTACCTTTTTCATATTTGCTGAACACATGGATCTAAAAATCTAAAAACTGTTAGTCATTACTTACCTTTAGGGTCAATTAATTAAAAAACACAATCAAAAGTTCCAAGTATCTCACTTAAAGATAGCTTTTAAAAAAGCTATCAACTCTGTCTTATTAAATTAGCAACGGAAGGTGTTTTTCTTACTCACCAGTCAGAGCTTACTTGTTTCTCAACATCTTTACATAGTCATGGTTTACTTGTACATTGTTGAAATTCACAAGACAAAACAATACTGTATTATGACAAGAAATAGCAAGTGCAAATATACCGAGGGATGAAAACATGAAATATTCTGTCACTTATGAGAGCCATTAATCATTCGCGTTTACAGTACATGACAAGCAAGAAACAAGAGGGTGATCAATGCTTCTTCTACTCTATAATACACAGAGACCCCCTGAAAGATAAATAAATAGGCCATTAGAGAGAGTGATCATCAGGGCACATTGACTGACTGTGGCGAGTATCAGTGCAGAGTGTGGGTTGAAGGGCAGTACCTGGTCTAGGATGTAGTTGCGTCTCTTGCGGGCAGCAATCTCGATCAGCCGGTTCAGACACTGGGTGGCCTGCTGGATCAGAACGTCCCAGCGGCCGGAGTAGTTTTTCTGGCGACGCAGACCCATGACCTGCAGGACAAGAAAGACAGCAACGTATGAATAAGGGTTGGGAGGTAGTTTTTTTCTTTTTCTTAATTTTTCCAACTTACTCTTAATGCACAGTAATTATTCATATAAACATCAGTAGTCCTAATAGTAAAATGCGATGACCAATAGGCTCAAGCCGAGTGTGACCGTGTAGTTCACCTTCATCTTGTCCATGATGGCATTTGTGCCCAGGATGTTGTACTTCTTCTCAGGGTTAGTCTCAGCATACTTAATGGCCCAGGTGGTCTTTCCACAGGCGGGCAGACCGACCATCATCAAGATCTGAAACATGTTAACAAGGAAAACCGGTTATTTCTACCCCGAGAGACCTGTTCCTTTTAAAACCGTGGAACACCATTTGATCAAAAATGTATTTCATGTTGATCAGTGTTAAAATAAAAATGTAATTACATACACTATGATGTATAATAGAAAAGTGAAAGAATAACACTCAAACTGGAGAAATCTATTTTTCTTGATTCCTATTGCTTTGTTTGTTCTTTTGGATTTGCTTGCCATGCTTATCGAGGAGAAACATTCCACCTTGTGCATTTATTTATTTATTCCATCTTCTTAACTCTAATCTTTACTTTTGCTGTTGTGTTTCTTCTGCAAATTAATAAAATGGCAGCAAAAATTCTCAGGATGCAGATATTGATACTGTAACCATACCAATCCCAACTTGAAAACAAAACAACCAAACACATATCCTGCAATACTTTCTTGTGACCTACCTCGCATTCAGATTTAATGGCAGGTCCCTTTGTGCCTCTGATCTTATCCTCCATTCCTAGATTGTGGATGTAGGTGTATCCCTCTGGTGGGGGGAAGTACGGCTGCGGCTTCTGACCAAAGTTGAACTCAACAGCACAGTTCTTCACCAGAACGTGAGGGAACAGGGCACGGCCTGCCAGCTCCTCCTTGGTGGTCCGGAAAGCTACACCCAGTGAGACTCCATTCTTGGAATAGCTCATCTCTACCTCTTCACCAGTGTCAAAGTCCTACAATAGGAAATCATTTTACTGAATTGTTTTGTTGTGTTAAGGATAATAAATCAGTGATTTCAAAATATCCTAAAATGATGCTGTGACAAAGATTAAGCATCTGAATCACTGACGCCATTACTTACAATGTAACAGCCGATGACGTCGTTCTCGCCAAACTTCTCGCCAAAGTCTGCAAACTTGCAGTCTGCAGATTTCTTTCCAGTTCCTCCATATCCAAAGGAAAGAGGTTCCTCGCCTAAAACAAGACAGAGTCAGATGCATTGTTGCTATTTAAGCCAGAGCATAACATGTTAAACATCATCTTGATTGTTGGGCTGGTAGCTCCTCTCACCAAGCTGAGTGCTGCAGTGGTTCAGAGACCATCCAATTCTGACCACATGGGGATCTGGCTCACTGCTGGGCAGGTGCTTCACAGGAATCTCCTCATTGATCTGAAGAGTGAGGGGACAAATTGGGTCAAAAACAAGGTCAAGAAAATCTAGTGCACGACAACAGCAAGAAGGCGCAGCACTGCAAGTTTTTTTAACAATAAGCAACGTGAGATTTTAAAATATCCCGCACAATGAGAGTTCTCAACATCTAAGTAAAACATTAATATGGGAAGCTCAAATGTAAAAAGATACTCTGTTAGTTAATGATAGAGAGCTTGTAATGCACAGTTTAGACAATAATAAATACACAGAGCCTTTCTCATGCATCAGGGACAATTATGTCAAATGTGTACACAGTATACAAAAAAAAGTGTATTTAGAGTTTCTCAATGTCTCACCAAACTAAACGTCTAGCTCTGTCAGAAAGCTGAGCACCATCATCCTATTAGTTTCGTGAAGCACGTGTCTGTCTAGTTTTAAAAGCACCTGAACATTACAGAAAGATACGTTTCACTCATTACCTTCATCTCATAAAATACCCGGCCCTGCATGACGCCATGTGTGGCCCGGGCTCCAGCCCACAGGTAGGCAAAGCCTTCGATGGTCAGTGGATACCCACTGTAGCGATCTCGTGACACTTTGAAATGCAGATCACAGTTGTCTGAAAGGAAAGAGAATTCTTTTGAGTGGGGTTGATTATGGAACCCGACAGTTCCAGGATATTAAATACAAAACAGGATACGGACTCGTAGCTGCACCACTGTATGAGGTAAGCAGATTAAATGTCAATCAAACCACTGCTAGCAATAAAATGCTTCTTGTGGGTTCAAATCAGCACGTTCAGCCGCTCTAGATTAATTTCTCAGTCTTTTATATCTTTGATATCTCTACGGAACAAATCTGCTAAGGCACTCGGAGTTGTGGCACGACAGATTGCGGCGCAGGCCGAGGTGACAGCATCTAACACTTTGTCTGCCTCGGTTGTAAAGGGGGCTTGTGAGACGGGAGTCTACTCCCGAATTCACTCAACACCGTCTGATAAAAGGTGTAAACGGAGCGTCAACTATCACTGCAGATAACACACAATCAAGCTGAGATGGAGTTCATCCTCATACTTACACGTATCAATTGTAACAAGAGTGTCATCTATGTTCTCCTCCTCATCTTCTGCAGGGGGCTGAGGCGTGCGGGATCTGTGGAACATGAGTAGAATGTTAACAGCCATTCATTGACAAAATGCATATAAACCAGACTAGTCAACCACATAACAGGTCACATATTCTACTGTTGTGTTGTACTATTGTATGAGAAGTCAAAGGGAAACAAATATTTTAGGATGAGCATACCGCTTCTCCTCGCGATGCTCGTAGTAGCTGTAGCTCCTGCTCTCCTCGTGTGGTCTCTTGCGGCCTTGGCTGCCACTTTTATCAGCTTCCACTTTGATTTCTTCAGCCTGGGGTTCGCCATCTTGGCCGTCCTGCTGTTCTGTCACGTGGCTGTCATGCTTTGTGTCTTCATCAGCTATAGGCTCCTCTTCCATTTTGACCTCCATTTTCATTTCTGAAAGGTAAATTAACAATGACAGTGAGCCAGGGATGGGCAATATATTGATACTATATACATTATCGTGATTTGAGCCTAGATTTCATCTTCGATTCGGATATTGTAAGATGGCATGAGTTTTTTTTGCTGGCTTTAAAAGGACACTAGAGAAAAGTGATGTACATTTCTGAACATACCAGCGTGTTCTCGCCATTACCCACTTTTTCATTATATCCACATTAATGATGATTATTTATCAAAAACCCTATTGTGTTAGTATTTATGAACGCACCCAAAGTCAAAACCTACAATACCTTTGCAGTACCAATACATTTGGTCCAAAAAATTACATATTTTATTTTATTTACATCACCCAGCCTTAAAATAGAACACGTGGTCAAAATGCACAGCTTTTTAAATTATTTTACTTTGAGACGTTTGAAAAAAGCGTTGACAATATAGGAGGCGTTTCTATTATTCTGTCCCCCTACTGCCTTCAACTTAAGCTGGACGAGACATGTATACAACTGCTAACTATGGTCGACGGCAAAACTCCCTGGCAGCGTCACCAAATATGTGATATTATAACCCCCCCAAAACTATTAATCACGGTGCTACTAAAACTCTTTCGATTGTGAAACTTACTAATAAATTGGGATGCTTTGAGATATTTTCATACAAATTACGTATCAAGTTGTTAAGGGTCCTACCCGTGTCTCCTTTCCTGCTGTCACCATATTAGATCACATGCTTAACAAAAACATTGTCCAAACAATTGAGAGGAAGCTGGCAGCCACACAAAGTGAAGCAAATAAAGGGGACAATACTAACCACTAACTAATTGTTCCACTGATGAATTGAACAGTAATAACTAGTAAAACGTTGCTGTCTCGCCAAAGTTCATCTTTCTCAACTTTATTTAAATCCTCACTACTCTGATGGTCAACACTTTAAGAGAACCATGAAATCAAGGTGATGTTATGAAATAGTTGAAAGTCCAACAGACTTTTCAACAATTCACAAAATGTATCGGTAGGTAAAAACACTACAACAATAGGCCTTTAGGTTATCATTACATGTCTAGTAGAAAAACCGCTGGAAATCACCTGGTTTGTTTACATCTTGTTCCACCGGCTCAGACTCGGGCTCTGGCTCGGCTACAGACTCGGGCACAGGCTCGGCTACAGACTCGGGCACAGGCTCGGGCACAGGCTTGGGCACTGGCTCGACCACAGGCTTGGATTGTTCCTCTGACACGTTGGGTTTCTGTGCGTCGACATCTGGTGGCAGGTCAGGCATGCTGTGACCCGAGTCTGAAGCTGGACGACTCTCATAGGGCTCGCCTTCTGCCTCCTCGTCCTCATAGTAACCACCTGAATCTCGACCCTCATCTTCCTCTTGAGGGGCAACGTTTTCACCGTCGCCTTGATCATTCACGCCTTCAGCAAGATCATCATCGCCTTCACCTTCATCATCGCCTTCACCTTCATCATTATCATCGTCAGCTGCACCGTTGTCCTCGGCTATTTCTGCATCTGAAAAAGCGAGACCAGAAACATTGAGGCTCGTAAGAGCAGAAAAACGTGAACTCAATGCAACTTACATTGATTTTGTATATTACTCATCTGCATGTACACCTTGACTTATATAAACACTTAATCAATGCACTTATCTGTAAATTCTGTATACTCCCTACTCCCCATGTACATGTTCCCCCTATGTGTATTGTTGTTTGTGAGTTAAGTTTAATGTTAAATGTATAAGCTACTGGATGACCTGAATTTCCCTCGGAATTAATAAAGTATCCATCTATCTATCTATCTACTTCATCAAAAATAATATTGTAAATAAAAATAAAGTAAATTAAAATTTAAAAGATAACCATGTTGCAAGTTAATGTTTGTATAGAGTGCACTTAACTCCAAATCAGTAAAGATTAATGTAAGTACAATATTTAGATAGAATACAATAATTCTTATTAAAAAAAGGATTTCATAAGTTTTAAATACCACACCTACACAGGAAATGCCCTTGCCTACAGGTTCACACTTTCTCAGCTGCCTATACCGTCCATATGGTACCACCAGCTGTTCATTCTGAATTAATGTATAACTATAAGAATTGTTTATACATAACTAAACCGGCAATAGATACTGTAACTGCTGCACATTTTCATACTGAATGCATCCAACTATATTCCGACTATAAAAGATACTTTATATAATAAGTGTTGAATGTTTCAGTACCTGTACAATAACAATAAAGTAAGATATAATCAAAACATGTATTAAAGTCAATGGCCATTAGGATATTTAAAAAGGACCAACATCCATGGGACTCACCCAGTTGCTCAGGTTCATCCTCCTCTTCATCCTCATCGCTTTCTCTGACGTCCAGATCTTCCCGCTCCTCCCGCTCCGCCTGGCCTGAGGTGTCCCCTAGAGAGTCAGCCTCCTGAGCGGCTTTCAGCCGATCCACCAGCTCTGCCTTCAGGCCTTTGGTGTCCAGGCCGCGGCGCTGGAGCTCCTCTTTTAGTTCATTGACTTTCAGTTTCTTCACGTCAACACTCATTGCGTCTCAGATGGTTGTCGTCTTAATTCGTTTGCTGGAAATCAGGAACAATACATATATATACATAAAGTGAAGAGTGACGTCCATACATACAACATTGTGTTAAACTTTCAAATCGATGACTGATGGCGCCAGAGCGCCTCAGCCAACCAGGCTAACATTAGCAGGATAGCTAGGCTAGTTATTGTTAATAACTATACTGCATTTTACTTGATTTCACTCATATATGTAAAGCACGTAGCCGTGGTAAATAACCGTCCGTACATATATAGTTGTTTGAAAAGCGGAAGTATCCTTAGAATATGTGTTACAAAGCTCCTGGTTGTCGCTTGGAAGCTAACGTTAGTAACTAGCTTAGCTTAGCTAGCTAACGCACCGACAACCGCTGCAGCAGAAGTAACATTGAGTTGCATTCGACGTTAAAACTACGCAACATGCAGGTGTTTATATACTTTGCACGCGACTCCTGTATCCAATGCATAGTTTGCCCAATGTATAATATGGTTATAATGCAGAATAAGGACAAAAACAAGATTACGGCCTACCTCGTCTCACGCGAGTTGCGCGGGTCAATCGTGATAAAAGACAGAAAGCGTCGCTGCTGCCCTCTGTGGGTCGGAAACCAGACCGGCACCTAGAACCGGAAGTGAACCGGACCTGCGCATATTCACAGGTTTATTCTACTACTGTTAAAACACTGCATGTGTTGCGTTTAATAAACAACCCGTTACCGATTAATAAATAGTTATATCCAAACGAATGTGAGAGAAACAGTCATATTAGCTTAGTTTGTATGTCTGTTGCTCACCGGGCGCTTGGAACATTCCATAATGTGAAGTGACGCAGTATTTACATTTGATGAATTCTGGGTAATGTAGTGTCAAACCCTTACCCGCTTCACTTCGGACTACAAGTAATATATAGTAAATGGTGGAAGTACTACATTAATGCATAAATACATGTCTTTATTTATAAACATTATTCTGAAAAGGGCCATTCTGCAGAACAGTAACGTGTTGTACTTTTAAGTAGGCCAATATTTTTATGCTAATACTTTTGTACTTTTACCTCAGTAACATTTTTAATGTACAACTTGCTCGTAATAATAGGCATATGTATGCTCTGTGGCAGTGGTGGAAAAAAGTACTGAAATCTTACTTTTTTTTACAGAAGGAATGACATATTTTACTTTTGTAACTGCACTCTGATGATTTGACAGCTTTGGTTAATTTATAATTTAATATGTCTAAGACTTCAGCTGAAACAATTAGTTGAATAATCAATTGACAGAAAAATGGGCAACTATATTGATAGGTTCACAGTGTACACTGCTTGTGTGTTAAGTGCCAACAGACGGCGTATCATTTTATTTTACACCATCCTTATTACAGTTTCCATCACATCTGATGTACATGAATCAAAAATTTGATTTACAGTGTAATTATTTCATATCATGCCTATGAAACCTTAGGGGACGACACACAAGAATAATCCAATGTAACCAGATGTTGGATAGATATGGATGTCCATGTTTGGCCATCAATCAAGCACACAAAGCTGTTATGAAATATATTAACTTCAATGTGCCATTGCATTTTATTGTAAATCATTATATACAGTCAAATGTATTAGGAACATGCAAGATCAACCGCACAAATACACTATGAATATCATAGCAATCCCACTTAACAACTGTTTGCTAGAAACATGAGCTAATAACAGCACCCAAATCCAAAGTGCATTGATTTGTTATATAAGCACCTGTTCCAGCAAACTTAGTGGGCTGTATGTGAAGCAGGATCATTATCAAGCTGCACACATGTCAGTGCTATGAGTGTGTGTGTGTATGTATGTGCACTCTTGTTCTTTCACACACAGACTAAAGAACTAGGCTAATTTCATCACTTTTTGGCGGGCACAGGATAGGAGAGTAGTAACCTTTTCATCTCTCTCAGCTGAGCATCTAGAGTCTCTGTTGCAAGTGTTACTTCTGATAGTTGAGTCTGTAGGCTTGTGATGGTCTCGTTCTGCTCCTCTTCTTTGTGCCGAGCATTAGTGGCCTGTCTGCTGTACTCCAACAACATACAGCCACCACCAATGACGAAGATGATTGCCTCGCCGAGCAACTCCGCACCCAGCTCTGCAGCCGCATCCTCATTCAGTGGCTTGATGGTGGAGCCCCGAAAGCCCATGATCCGCATCTTCGTTCTCATCTCAATCCAGTGGTAAACTGTGAGGGCCAAGAGCATACACAGTTCCAGTTTAGACTTTCAATTGGATCTTTGGGTGTTGCTCAGATTTGCATTTTTGCTTGAGATGATCTCAAAATGGAACAAGTTGAAATACATGTGAGACTACAACATAAAATTGACCAAGTAATGAGCTTAGAGCAAACACAAGCTTGGTATGTTGCTGTTCATTCGAAAGACTCAGGAAACATTTAAAAGGTGAGGCCAAGCCCCTAACATAAACCAGCAGCTGTGAACTAACACAAGATAAAATAAGATTAGGGATTTTTTTTTAAATCTCAAGCGAGGCAATTTAATTGCTGTGACCATAATACAGATTAATAGAGAAAGTAAATAAATAAAATATATCACTAATATAAGACACAAATTAAAATTAAACAGGAGCATTGGAGACAGTTATTGATGATGCAAAATATCTGTACCACCATTGTAATATTGTATAGTATAACATGGCAAATTCCTATATAGTTAAAGGTGAAAGGTAGTAACATAGTAGATCACAATATGTATAAAACAGCAATACTAATAGAATATAAAATATGTACATTACTGTATCAATACACATATACTATGTCTTAATATTCTCCTCACAAAGATTACAATACAACCTTCTCTTCTAAATGTGTCCTATACTTTCTGTAGTTTCTCTCGTTTCATTTTGTGAACAGTGTAATGGCCGGTGGCCAGTTATAGTAGGCTTTTTTAGGGAAACTAAACTGATAAATGTGACTGCCACAGAACGCAGTGGCAGGTAAAACATCTTCTCATATTGTGCGTCAAAAAACATTCAGACTGCTGTCCAGTACAGACACAAACTAAAGGCTACCTGTTCAATGACACACAAAACCAGCCCTCATCGGGCTTGCCTGGCTGCCATTGGTCGGCAAGGTAGATCCATAGAAATGATTGGTCAAGCGCTCCCAACAACGACAATCTCATTGGTTGTCGCGGCTCCTCGCTTATCCCTCGGGTGCCTGTCGCTGCTATCTAGCGGTCACAGCTAGCCGTTAGCTCGGTTACTCACTCTGTGCGGGCGGCAGACAGACATACGTCTTGAAGAACTCGCTTCTGCGGGCTCCGGCTTTTATTCGGTTCGCCACAGGCTTGCTCATCTGCCTCACCCCGAGGTAGAGGAGCTTGGCGATAGGGAAGGCACCGACAACCATCTTGGCGGAAACGCTTGACAAGCGTGGGGCGTGACACGTAGCGGTGACGCGATAACGTTATAGGATGGACAGAAGCGCCCACGTGCTAATGACGTCCGCAATTCAGAACAAAAACAGTAACGTTAGTGTAATGTACATCTTTTATTTACCTTAGCTAATTCCACAGTCACACAATTACTGATATACATAAGTTTATACAAACAAATAAGAAAACAAATACAGATGAACCCTTATTTATTGTATTACATTTCTAAATACGTGATGTATCCCTCCCCCTTGGCACACCTGCTCACACGTTCAAGAACAATTATTTATTAATTGATTCTCCCAGAAAATAATGGGAACGTCTGCAATGTCTACAAAACGTATAGTCACCATGTGGTGATTTATGTTGGATAAAAGTTATGTAATCAATCAGTAATATGTAATAATGCCCGGTGGCACGCATTCACCTCGGCCAGCGGTGGTAGCAACACCTGGCTCGGGTTACAGCAGGGGGGAGAGAGAGCGAGAGGGAGCGAGAGAGAGAGAGAGAGGGGGGGGGGGGGGCTGGACTCTGAGCCAAAATAACTCCACTGAACTCGGTAAGTTACGCAGCTCTGACTAAATGCCTGGAGCTAGATCGCCGCAAGAGAGCAACGCAGTCTGAGCGTCCCGACTTCTTCAGGAAGACAAGAGGGCACAGCTTTCCTCTCGAGCTGAAGAAGGAACATACTCTATTATTTGAGGTAAGGACGTTTAAAAATAATAATATGATAATCCCGTATAGCCATCGACCCTTTCTGCGTGGGAAATACGGTGTGAACAAAAGTGTTGTAATAAGATCGCGACATGGTAGTTCTTTGAGTTCGGTAGCTCCACTGAAGAACAGTGGCAACAACACCTCCTCCCTTTGAATAGTTCTTTCCATAGTTACCTCGATCGTTGTGAGAGGTCTTAGGAGGGGCTTGTTCTCAGACTAATGTAAATCAGATGTTACCATCTCTGCCTGGCATGCCTCTCAGTCTGCATCCGCAAAGGAAAGCTTCAGTGCAGCAGCCAGCTGCTGGACTTTGGTAGACTCAGCAGGAGAAGACAATAACAGAACTGTACAGTCAGGGTTACAGGTGTGCCAACATGTGGTGTGGTCACGTATCCTCTGGTGAGGTATGGTGTACTAAAGGAAGTTGTCGAAATTACAAATAACAAGCAAATGTCTCTGATTCTGAATTGATGAGTTTGCTTCAGGGTTAAATTAGACTATTTCCTTAATTAGCTTACTTTGTGTGCATTCATATAAACATAGTCAGTGTTTAGCAGGAAATACATGTATGTATATATATATATATATATATATATATATATATATATATATATATATATATAGTATTTAGTTCATGCAGGAGTACTCAGTTTTACCATGGAAGTAATACACGATACATGTCATTATTAAGATATGAAATGATCGAGATAGAAGATTTCCGCCACAGGGCTCAGCCTTATCTACAGGGATTTATGATGTTGTGTGACTTCATTGGGATCTTATCAGGTTGAATGTTGTTTTTAATGACCCATTATGTGATATTTATTTAGCATAATCACCGTATTGTGTTATCGATTAGCGATGAAAATAATTTTGCTCAACAACTCCTTCTGCACTGTTTCCTGAACTTATCAGCAGAAGATCTCAAAAGTAAACCCAACCTTCCTGTCACAGCAGGATTTAAATGGCATGCAGCCAGAGTGTTTGCTCTGCTCTGGGCCCTCAATTAAAAACCAGCTGAACTACTTTGGTGTGATACACTTGCTACAACCTGCTCTCCACGAAAAAAAAAAACTGTTTCGGTCACTAGCTATTTGAATTTCTCCCGAGTGATCGAATTCATGCCCACTCATGACAGCAGTTACACTTGTCACTCGTAAACGTACGTAATGCTTTGCACCTCAGAATGAGCTTGACACACTGCAGGTGTTAGACAGGGCCTGCAACTTGTGAGAAATGTCTGTTATGTTGTGTGACTCTGAGACATTCCAGAGCAGCGCTGAGCTCCACACCGCTGCTCTGGAATCGAGACGGATCGCTGGGATCGTGCTTGGAGCCATTATCCAAAAGAAGAACGAAGGCGGCTTTAAGGATTAGTTGCTATCACCTCAGGTATTCTTTCGGTCCTCCCTTGACTCAAGCCTTCAGAGACCAATTGTTTATTCTACGTTTGAGAGGGTCAATAGAGCTGCATTGTTACACGGCTGTGGTCTCTGGCAAGGACTTCAGCTGCTGTGACTAGAGGATGCTTTGTTTACGCTTGTTAGTGTTTTTTTATCGGCAGAAAGAACTTCAATGACTAACTAGGTCAGAGGTGCGGGTGAACGTTGGGTGGTGTTTCGTATCAAAGAAACTTACAGTTGTTAATGTTGGTTATTCGATTTTTTCATTTTTTTATGAGCAATTTATGGTAGGTCACCATGGAACTCAAATGAAACTGAACAACTCTTGCAAATAAGAACACAAACACATCAATAAAGCCTATAGTATATCAGTTTGGTCCTAGTTTTCTATCTGAGAAAATATTATTTCGATACACGTTTCTTTCTTTCTGTGCTAGTGGAAGACACTGAAGATCAAAACGAAACCACGAACCACCATGGAAACGTAGAATCACAATGTATTTTTCACAATAATGACACATGCCCTCGCACTAATCTCCTATCAGAATCCGAATGATTCGCACAATATGAGACGGTGGTCCACCGATTTAGAAAATCAAGTTGCATGTTATTTTTGACATTGGCATGAACCGCTCCCATCAAAATGCCTCCAGGAGGCATCAGGTAGAGGATGTTCAGGTTATTCAAAATCAAACGGTGCAAGAGCAATTAAGAAAGCTTATGTAAATAAAAGAATAAATAAGTAATACCAGAGGTTATGTTTTCACGGGCCTGATTGAGCTTTTAGGACTCTTTTGGCATACAGACAAGAAATTCAAGCCACAAAGGGCTGTTTTTAGTGTCAAAGGATTTATTATTTATTCAACCCTTAAGTCTCAGCCAAGTTCTCAGCCAAGAGTGGACTGTGGACAGAGACAAAGCCAGAGATCTGACAGAAGGATGTGAAGGAGGGACCAACAGAGTGGGGAGGAAACGAATGGATCCCTGTATGAAAATATAGAGTTCAGCATTAACCAGTTCGATGTTTAATCTGTAATAGTTGCCGAAGGACTTAAAAGGAAGGTCAAAGTCCTGGTCAGACACATCCTTGCGTCTGCAAAGTGACTGCTAATTGTCTTTAAACCTTTAATCTCCCATATGCTTCATACAGGAGCACTCTGCTTTTTGAAGTTTCCGTTAACAAAGTTCTTCAATTGTTTTCCAAATGTTTAAAGCTTAGCATGACAGGATCCTTGTTACTCCTTCGTGGGTTTCATCTTGACTTTACCACTCGAGAGAGCTAATTGTTGTGCGATCAAAACGGCAGAGCCAGCTAGTAATCATGGAACCATAGTAATCACAGCACGGGAAAGAAACTGGACATGAAGAAGTGTATTTGAGGTTTTCTTACAAGAAAAGTAACCAAAGTGCAGCAGCAGATCCACACGCCTGGAATAGCAGCGCTGCAGAGGCCACATGCTGTCAGTCCACTTTACATTTTCAGAAGATTCATGTTTCTGTGGTTGAATACTTAAAGATGGACACCATTTTCCACAGCGTGTGAGTCTCTAGGTGTATGTGACAACCTTGTGTGTACTGCCTGGACAACATCATTCTCTTCTTTCTTGATACAAAGTCTGGCCAAGGCTGTTGAGATTACCTGAAAATGTATTTGCATAGTCATACAAAATGCTGATAGGAACAGCGAAGAAAGACAAGATGCAAATGACCAGCACTCGCTGTGCAGATGTAATAAAATGAAACAACAACAAATGAAAGAATATCTCACCTCAAAATCAACAAATAACCACAAAAAGCAAAAGCACTATCTATCTAACTTATTAACAACAGAACACACTATGGTTGGTGGATTAGACGGTCAAAGTCCTGAGGGAAGTTGGCTTCAGTCCATTACAATTGAATTACACTTTTAAAATGCATTATAAGTTTTCAATACCATTTCTTCTCATTAAATACTATGTTTTATTTCCTTGCTTTTTTCAGACACATACAAAGTGGAATAGGGCTTGATTCATGAGAAAAAGAAACTTCTTTAAGAGGTAAACAAAAATATTGTGCTAAGTCAATCTGAAATAAAATATATAGTTCTGATGATGATCTGACAGCAATAGAATAACACAGTAACCACTAAAAGTTGTCATTGAACCGGTGAAGAGAAAACTGTGAAGGGGTTGGGTTAGGGCTATGTCAGCTTCTCAATACATTTGAGGCCACAAACCATTAAAATTACAAACAATATTACTAAATGTGTGTTATTACTGTAAGATAATGTCAACATTTCTTTGAAAACACCATGGACCCGGTCATTACTGGTGGTGACACCCCGAGGTGGGGCGAACGCACTTCTGAACAGGAAGGGGGAGTTCAGTGAGTGATCGACCTGACCTTTGTGAGTCAATGAGAGTGTAATCTCTTTGTGTGTGCGCTGCCCTTGACAGTGATAAGCGTTCCAGAACGTGTGTGTGTGTGTGTGTGTGTGTGTGTGTGTGTCATGGGGAGGAGTGCTGAGGAATGTGAGCCTGTGTGCCCAGCTCTGGCTACAGCACACAGTGAAGAACAGCTATTCTCTGGCTGTACTTTACGCTTCTATTTGACAAACTCACATAAGTGGAACTGGTGTTGAGGGGCTCTTGCTGAGGTTGGTCTGGTTTTAAAGGTGCATGATATCTATACTCCGCATTTGTATCAGGTAACAAAGATGATTGTCCTTTCACTCTCTCTTTATACCAAAAAAGGAAAATAAGAAACTTAAAAGGAATGCTACTAACCCCGCCCCTTTTTTTTGTCTTCCCCAAAGTAGGATCAATATCAATTTAAATCTAACTGTTTGTCATGTTCAGATACAAATCATACAATCTGGCACATGATTTACACAAAAAGTTAAAGCAGAAGGAGACACTTAACTAGTAGCTTCCTTAGAAAAGGAAAAGTGCAAAATGGTGCTGACGGTGAAAAAGTACAACTTCCAACAAATGGAGGTTACTCTGTATCACTACTTGAAGAACAAGGCTCGTTGAGGGATAGCAGGCAAAGGAAAACAATGAATCACGAGTAATGTCTGTAAAAAATAATGTTAAACTCATTGATGGTGTTTGTTTTGTGAATTTGAAGTAGAAAACAGAAATGTAGAGCGATTACACAGCAGGCCGACCGCTTGAGTCATCACTGACAGTCAACTGCTATTTACTTTTCACAGGCTGATGACAGACTGACAAAGTCTCTCCCTCTGTCTGTCTGTCTGTCTGTCTGTCTGTCTGTCTGTCTGTCTGTCTGTCTGTCTGTCTGTCTGTCTGTCTGTCTGTGAGCTACGAGCACAGACGTCAGTAGTTAAATGGGACTGGTGTGTCAATGGGGGAAAGGTGTGTAAGGAAGGCTCAACACACTTTTATCAACATATCATTTCACTTCAATCTTGATATATTTTATTATCCCAAATATTCCCAAGGTCTTTACCTAACCTATTAGACAAACATGGCTGTTGTACATAAAGGCCTTTATGACCTACTGTTCCTCTTCAAAGTATTCTCTGCAATGTAAGGCTTTACAATACCTACGATAAAAAGTTGACTAATATTTACTGTTCATTGTAATACATCCCTTTTAAGGAATAACAACACTGGAAAATTCATCAAGGTACTGCACTTTATTTATATATATATATATATATATATATATATATATATATATATATATATATATATATATATATATATATATATTTATTGTACTTTTACAAACATTTATCATTGTTACACATTTCTCAACATTTGACAGATATTGTCACACATAAGGATCAATGAGCAGAACACTAGTAGTAGTGTTTTATCATCACATACATGACAATGAGTAAAGCTTACAGATACAATCTTGTATACAATATGACTGAAACGGTAGAGGCAGAAGCATAATGCCTATATATTCCTATATAAAGTAGTATAAACTAAGTAACCCTCAAGATAATTGGATATAAAATCACTGCAGAAATGTTTAATAATGAAGAATTAGTTCTCGTATTTTAAGTGATTATCAGACATGCGGGGATCATTTTGTCATGAACACATTGTTTAAACAGATTGTATCTTTTTTTTATCACGTCTGGACTAATTGACATGTTGGTAGACACAGCTGTCTGGATTATTTCTATAATAGTCTTCCACTTGACTATCAATGCAGTCCACCTGTCTGTCTGTCTGTCTGTCTGAAGCTTTCAAACAGAACAGTCATATGCCATGTTATACTGAAACACCTGGCATAACGTTATCAATGGGGCTGAGTCAGCAAAGCAGGACAGAAACTGCGACCAGTTTCCCTGAGAAAGAGCCTCGGAGGTTTGGTGGTGTGACTCGGCGGCTCAAACATTCCTGTAATTATTTGATTTACAGTTTCCAAACTAACTTGTTTGGACATGAAGGGCTTTCAGGTTATGCATTTTGTCTGGGTCAGAGGGCCTGATGGGGTGAGACAGCTGGTAGGCTGCAGGAGAGAACGAGTAGGGTTTAACACTCCTACTTGTTGTCATTTCGAAGCCCCAGCACGTCTAACTTTACTGCATGGAAGCGAGAGTCCACGGCTCAGCCTGATTGGGAACCTAGAGGGCAAACAGCAGAACATGTTTGTGCAAATATGCTGAGAATCAATCTCACAAGCACGTGAAAACGTCAGTTGAAGGTGCTGTGACACTTTTCCTCCTCACAGGTGTGGTGTGTTTGCTTTCTCGTTTTCAGGAGCCGAACGCTGCTACCTGGCAGACATGAGTTCCCAGAGGAGCTTTAGCAGCAGCATGCTGTGTGAGTTTCCACAAACACAACACTTCGTCTGGCTCAGTGTAACTGTGCGCGTGGGGAGGGGGGTTCTAGCTCCGCTAATTGTCCGAGGTGCTTGTGTGTTTTGTGTCCAGTTCAGACAATAAATGACGACCTGAACGCATCGATGGCCACAGCAGATGAGCTATCCAAAGAGTTCAACTCCATGCTGAAGGAGGCCTCGTCTGATAACAACAACACAGGGTCTCAGGTATGACACACACACACACACACACACACACACACACACACACAGGCACACACACACACACAGGCACAGACATTTTGGGGGGCAGGTGCTCAAACCCCAAAAAAGGGTACATGCCAAAAAAAGATTCTGACAGTTAAAGCATAAGCAGCAATATGACCTGCGTTTCCTCTGGGCAGCATCAGACAGCTATATTACACTTCCTTTATGAATAAAGATGAATTATTGTATAGCAACAACAGTACAAGCGTTCTGATTGGCTAATGGGTCGTCGCGCTAGCCACGTATCGCCCTCCTCGCCAGTCTGATTCGGATCCGTATTGTCCTCTTACATCATTTTCAAAATGAGCGATATTGATAGACAACAGACAAGAGCGGTGGTCCTCAAACTAAGGCCGGCACATTTGGCCCTCTGAACCAGGGGCGGTTTTTCCTACAGGCGGTATAGGCGGCCGCCTAGGGCGCCATTCAGAGTGGGGCGCAAAAAAATGCGCTCCCCTCTGAAAAGAAATACATATCTTTACAAGTTTTTTTTGCCACTGCTGGGGCTTGAACCCAAGACCTTGTGTCCACTGAACACGTGTTTCTACCCACTAAGCCACAGCACCCAATGAGATTTTTTTTTTCACACTGGATTACCTTCTCTTTTTTACCAAAAGTACAAAACCGGGGGCTCGTGAGCGGCGTGGAGCATGTCGGAGCAAAAGTCTCACAAGAACAAAAATAAATGCCCCGTCGGATATCAAAACACATTTGGGGGGACTTGATGATAGAGAGAGAGTAACTTTTATTCTTAAACACTGATGAATGAGTGCCTCCTGAAAAAAGGGCACTTTACTCATCCGGGGCAAAAGGGGCTGGTGCTTGAGCACCACTAGGGCTCTATCTGTGCACGTGCCTGTACACACACACACACACACACACACACACACACACACACACACACACACACACACACACACACACACACACACACACACACACACACACAGGCGCACACACACAGGCGCACACACACAGGCACACAAACACACACACACACAGCTGCACACCTGCAGGCCTGGTTTCCCTCCCTCCCGTAGCTAGTCATGCCATTGTGCATGCATTCTGAGGTTAACGGGTCCATATTCTAAGCTGAATGGGTAACTACAACAGCACTAGCCAGTACAAGTTAAACATCTTGTTATATGACCTAAAATAAAACAAGAGTGATGTTGTTGGTATTCAAAAACGACATATTCCATGAGTTTTAGCCAATGCCCAACTGTCAAAAGCAGTACAATATGTTTGTTTTTTTAATCTTAAAAATAAAGTTAAACAATGTGCACATGTTGCTACCATGCACAGAAGTCATCCCTGATAATCCACCTTGATAATCTAACAATTACATTTTTCTCTCAGACCAGCTCTGCCATGGGCCGAGGGAAGCCTCAGTCCATCAGCAGCAGTAATGGCAGATCAACAACGTTCCACCCCGTGGACTCTGTCTTCATCGGCAACATAGAAGCACCGTCGCCCCCCCCTGTCTTCACCACTAGCCCACTCCCATCCCCAAGGATCATGCCACCATCTCCTGTCGCCGGATCTGACAGTTACTCGTACGGCCAGCCGAGCCCCAATCATTCGCCTCACACCCCGAGGCGCAACTCCCCCTCACGATACGACAGGAGCCCGCGGGGCTCCATCAGCTACGCCGATAGAAGCCCCTCTCCGAGCCCCACGGCTGCTTCTTCTGACCAGCAGCCTTGGTCTGCCCCGGTCCACTCCGCCATGCTGAGCCCTTACGACAACAGCCAGACGGGCCGCAGGTCGCCTCGCCCGGACCGAGGCCGCTCTCCTTTGATGGTCGATCCCCACATGTCCAACACGCTGCCTCGAAATTTTACTGCCTTCAGGAAACCCGGTGAGTGGCTGTAGTCCGATGGAGGTTCTGATACAACTGAACCCAGCAGGGATGTGGCATTATAATGGGATTGATAAACTGAATTCCCATTGTTGTCATTTTGAGGTAACATCACATGCAAAGTAGGAAACTGAAGGAGAGATACTTTTGGAAACATGAGCAGTCTGGTCTTGGGGGGGATATTTTAACTTACAGATGAGTCAACATGATGGGAACGCACCATTCAAACCAGAAATGCGGAACTCTCCCACAGTTTTGATCTTTTCTAAACTGATGAAGCGTCATGGTCTATAGATTTGCTGTGTGCAGTTAGGGTCAGTATTTGTGGCCAATTACAGAAGTACTTCATAAATAAGTCCATTGTTCTGAAAATGAACCCCAAACAGTCAGTAGAGGTGGGTGTGTCGCTCCGGAAGCTGACAGAACAAAACAAACGCTTCCATCATCAGTTCTTGTAGAAGTACAGTATCGTAGTCTGACCAGTTTTTCTCTTTTTAATCATTTTAATCTCTCTCTCTCTCTCTTCCAGAAGAGGGTGTGCAGCAGAAGCAAAAGAGCCCTAGCAAGTGGAATGAGACAGATCTCGACATGTCCTACGACAAGAAGCAGCACCACACCTATGACAGTTGGTTGATTCCTGCTACTTTCTCCTAGGGCTCGGCAATTCATTTAATATCATAATTTCTCTTCGTCGTGATGAAATCATATATGGAGGTGTCGTGATACTCAATTGATATTCTAAATAGATTGATTGAATAATATAATAGGCTTTACCATATTGTGATTTTCATTTAGAAATACCAGAAAACATGCTGTATGGTGATATATATATCGTTATCGAGATATCAAGTGACCTACTGTATATCGTGACACGAGATGTTGTCCATATGGCCGATGCCCTACTTTCTGTTGTTTTGTTATGTGAAGGTGTGGAGCACAAGACCACTGGTGCCTAAGCCTGTACTGAACGTGATCCGTTTTCTAACTCAACAATTTCCTGTTCCAGAAAAAGAGTGGCTGCGCCCGTCTGTGCCAAGTAGCAGCTGGAGAGAATCCAACCTCGATGGCCCTCCTCGGGCCCCAAGCCCCAAAAAGGTGGGTGTTGTTAACGGAGAGGCTCTCAAATAGGTACTGTGAGAGGCTTTTTTTTCTCAAGCCATACTCTTGAGCTCTTGCAAAGCCACAAATATCCATGAAATGGGAGTGCCAGGATCGGAGTTTCCCAAGCTTTGTTGAATCAAAAACTCAAATCATATATCATTCCCTTTTTTTTAAAGGTGCACAGGTCCATTGTTGAGTCTGTGAGACAGAAAGCAGGGTAATGCACAGTCGTCACCGTGATACTGGCTGATTAAGTTGTTTGGAAATGAAAACAGGCTAAAAGAAGCTTTAAAGCTCCTTAAAGCTGCAGAGTCATGTGATCATTCTCCTCCCCTATGACAGACACTGCCCATGATACGTTCCTCAGATTCAGTGCATTGCGATCAGATTAGAATGTATCACTCTTTTCTTTCTCTTCCAGGATTCTCGCTCTCCATCTCACGTTTACTCCCACGCTTCTCTCCCCCGTAACTCACGGATAGCCATACCTCCAGATATTCATTCCCCGGTCCACTCCCCATACCACCCTCAGCCCATCATCTCTCGCATCTCCATCCCCCCAACTTCCTCGCAGTCCCACCAGCGCAAGCCCATCCCCCTCTCCGTCATCATGCGTCTCCAAAACCCCCAGTGGGGAGCAAATCAGACTCGCCACCCCAGAGTCCTGGGAGGGGACGGGGACATGGCAGCGTACCCGCCGCCTGTGCCCTTCCCGAGGGAGTTCTTCCACCAATATGTGCCCCAGCCGCTGCAGCACCCACCGGAGCTGAGACAGCCGGCCGTATACACTGACGGTACAACGCATTCAACATCTGCACACACACTCTGACTCTCTCTGTGTTCACAGGATCTTTGTTCCAATTACTTGGCTTGACGACTGTGGTTTGGTTTCTGTCCTTGCAGCGCTGAACTCGGGGGATATCGACGCAGAGTTGGAGCAGCTGGACTTTGTTCATCACATGCCTGTGATCTCGGAGAATCCCAGAGACCCAGAGGGCGAAGAGAAGAGTGCACCCCGAGCTCCCCGGCCCCTCAGCCCCACCAGGCTACAGCCGATGTTGGCCCCCGAGGCGGCCCAAAGACAGGAGATTCCTGGCCTGGAGGAGCTGCTCCGCATGAGGGCAGAGATCCCACGGGCCCTGAAGAGACGCGGCTCTGTGGACCAGTCAGGGCCTCTGAAGAGTGCCTCCCACTACCAGCCCAACCAGTACAAGAATATTATCGACAAGCTCTTTCACAGGAAGGCCCACCGCCAGAGGGGGGAGCAAGGTAGCGAGACCAGCAGCTCCTCAGAAGGAGAGGACGCTGCTATGCCTCCCGCTCCTCTACCTGCACCCACAATGCATCCTGAATTCAGAGTAAGAAATGTTTTTTTTGACCAACTGATGTGATAGAAAAGCAGAAATGGTCAAGTTGTCACAAAAAGGCCTTTATTCTGCATTCAACGCACTGTAAAGGCACGGTACATTGCGTTTCCAATCCTTTCCCCTCATGTGAACATTTGATGTGAGATGCATCCTGTTTGTCCCTTCAGGGCTACCATTCCATCCTGCGGCAGTCCAAGAGAAAGAGTTCTGGGAGGCGTGCTCGACTCAGCCCGCTCGTCCTGCTGCTGGACGGAGCGCTGGTCGGGGAACTGGAGACAGTGCAGAAGGCCGTGCAGGAGGTGTGTGTGTACTAATATACCTTAGTGTATATACTGTCAGTGCCACAACGACGCTGCAGCTGCTGCTACTTATGGAATACTAATAATGCCTCAGATACTAACAACATTTGAAAAGAACAGGTTGATTCAATTCATCAAATTAAAGGAAACAATGCAGTTGGTTACAACATTTCCAATAGTTCCCACTTTTCTTGTAAAAAAAAGAAAAAATGTGGAAGATGACTTATTTTTAGCTTGGCAGCCTCTGTAAAAAAAGACGGCAAAAAGCCAAAGTCTCCTCCAGGACTACATTTAAACTTAAAAGAAGCACAGACATCTGTGATATTTAACTGCTGAGCCAGCATTCGACACATCCCTGCTACTGTTGCTTCACACAGGAATACATTTGTCTGTCTGGAAGTTGCTTGTGCTGCACAATAGCCTCCACCTACACTTTAGCAGTCTGGGGGTTAAGAGTTATCTCAAGGTGATCCTGAAAGTAGCTTTGGAAGGAGGATGAAGCAGCACAGTTACCACTTTCTTAATATGAAACACTTTGAGAATCTCTTCTAATGTACTTAGCTGTGTCAAATGTCTTCCGCAGATGAACGACCCCAGCCAAGCCAACGATGAGGGCATCACTGCCCTTCACAACGCCATCTGTGGCGGCCACCACAACGTGGTGGACTTCCTGGTTCGCATTGGAGCCAATGTCAGCGCACCAGACAGCCACGGCTGGTAAATATCTGCCTGCTCTTTGTCACCCATATCTTCTCTTCAGTCCTCCACTTCTCATGTGAGGTACTTGTACTTTATTTGAGTGCTTCCCTTTTATGCAACTTTGTACTTCCATTATAATATTGGAAACAGTGTACTTTTTAATCCACTTACGCTTCAGTTACTTTTCAGATGTCAGTTTTTCATCCCCTTCGGGCCAAGTGAAAACCTTGATGTTGAATGTTTGTGGTATGGAAGCATTCCTTTATATGTTGAAGAAACCCCTCCTACTTCTTGAGCTAGAATAAACTCTTTAAAAAGCTTCTTTATATCAGCTGTTAAATGCATCGCTACAAAGCTGAAAACAGGGCTGTTCTTCTTTTTAAGAGAGACACAGGACAACAAGGCTAAACACATAGGATATTATGAAATAGGATGCATTGCTGTGGGTTAAACTATGTAAGAGATACAAAAAAGACGTCCAAAGCAGTAAAACGCAACAGACAGTGTTACAGCCGTCATATCAATCTAGAAAAATCATAAATGCAGGGAACATTATTTATGTTAAGTACACTTTGCATACTACCAATGTAGAAGCAGGACTTTAACGTGTAGTATTATGACAGTGTGATATACTTCTTCAACACTGCCTCTCTTCGATGAAGGTTCTGTGAAACGCGCCTCACAGTGACGGGACATTTTCAGACTATCCATCTCGTTCTCCCACACGCGTTATTAACCGCCCGCTCGTTGGCTCCCAGGACACCGCTGCACTGCTCCGCTTCTTGTAACGACCGTCAACTGTGTGAGTTTCTGGCGAGGAACGGAGCCGCCGTCATGGCCATGACAGAGAGCGACAGCGCCACCGCCTCCCAGAAGTGTGATCCTTACGCTGTAGGGTTCGAGGAGTGTGTGAACTTCTTGAAGGGTGAGGCAATTACACCAACACGCACATTTCACACACACACACACACAACACTGATGGATCTTGTTAGGATCCTAATGAATGACAATTCCATGCCAAATTTGCAGTTTTGGCAGGCTGGAAGATGTTTTTTAAATTCTGTGTAAAACACATGACACTCAAACTTGTAGTGAACTCACTGGCAGGTCTTTTCTGAAAAAAATGGAAGTAGTACTGCTGATAAAATACCGATTATATGGGTGTAAAATAAAGCTGTGATTTCATACATATTCAACATTTAGACACAAGCTGATATTCGGGTACAGTGAGTTTTAAATATGCATCCATGTAGGTGTGGAGGAGGCCATGGGGGCGGAGAACAGCGGGGTGCTGTACGCGCTATGGAGCTACCCGGCTCAGGCCGACGACGAGCTGAGCTTCAAAGAGGGAGACATGGTCACCATCCTGCAGAAACCCGAGGGCTTGGATTGGTGGTGGGCCTCGCTCTGTGGCAGGGAGGGCTTCGTTCCAAACAACTACTTTGGGGTAAGATGCCAATTTCAATTTGAATGTGTCGAACAATTCCGCCCTTGCCTCCTGACTGTTTCCCCATAATGCAGAATTTATGTGTTTCTTCCCCTCGCAGCTTTTCCCAAAGGTTCGAACAAAGTCTCTCTGCTAAGTGCTCTCTTGCTGATGGTCAAAGGTGTGCAGAGGACTGTGTCGAACACTACGCTCTACAGCTTCACACTGTTATGTAATAATGTGTTTGTGTGCTTTATAAAAAAGGGCTGTGTCACCGCAGAGCATGGGAAATTGTTTTGATCTGTCAGTCAAGGAGAGTTGAAGGAGAAGTCTCAGTATTCATTAATCGCCTCACTGACAATGATATATCTCTCGGGAAGACAGGTAGCAGTTTTTCTGCGGGATATATATATATATATATATATATATATATACATATTCTTTCTAGTGAAGTTACATCTCTGTCGTGAGCTAAACCTCTTCTGTCCATTTGTGATGTCTATCGAAAGATCACCCAAAAGGTGTATATTACCTGCTGTGTTCCAGTCAGACGCCGGTGACTCGATGGCTTGTTCAGTCCAGTGAGGCCAAAGCTTCTGTGCAAACACGGGATTGCTCAATTTAGAAAAAGGTCTGCTCAGATCGAAGCAGAATCAACTCCTTACTAAAGCATTTACTGTTTTGCAATATTTTTACTACTACTCTATGTACATATCACTGTTTTTGCTGATAGTTCTATCCGAGGGATCCTAATAGAAACTACACTATTTTTGAAAAGTGTTGTCGAGGTGTTTTTCTACCAATGTAGATGCAGACTTTACATATTTGTTTTAAATCAGACACAGCAGGAAACTAACTGCACCTGGCCGGTTTGGTTCTCGTGTTTATAGATGATGTAGGTCCTTCATGCTGCCTGTATGGATTAATATCTCTGGAAGAGTACATTTATTCGTAGTAAATATGAATTCCTGGTGATGCATTTGTTTTGTATGAGTTTTGTTGACAAGGACGGCTGTACACTTAACCTGTAACCCGCTCTCAAGAGGACTATCAGTGACTAAATGGTTAAATACTCAATAAATACATGGGTTAACAGGGTTTTGGGGTTTCTAGTGAAATCGTACGTCACAGTCGTGTGGAAATGTGAAATGTCCCTTACTGACCAGCAGATGACACTGTATATCCAAGTATAACTTCAAGATATTTGCATTGGTCAATGCTATCAGATAATACAAACTAATATATAGTAAAGAACCATGTATTGAAGCTGTTTTGTTCAGTCCTCTATGTTGTTTGTTACATTAAACATTGTTAATACTTTGCTCCTTCTTTTTTGAAGTTATATGTATTGTCCTTTTCTTCCTCCATCTCCTCTCACCACCAAGAGCCCCCTGGTGACAGCTGTGATTAACTAGCTGCACTATTATGCATAAGAGTAATTCCCCCCCAAAAACTAGACACATGATTAATATTTTCTTTAATTAAGTCTGACTCAAGTCTTTAGATCTGCAGACTATCTCTACCACACTGGTATTACGATAACAACTACGCTTGTGTGCTTCATCACAATCCCTCAGCAAGATGGGTGTCAGAATTGTTTCAAGCTGTTCAATGTTTTCTTTTTTTCTTTTCTTCAATTTGATGTAGATTATTAAAAACATGTACTACACATAATGTACCGTGGTGAGCTAACGCGGTGTTTCACATTTCCTGGTGAATAATTGAGATGGTTTAAAGTGGACCGAGCTGTCCACTAGTCCGCGGCAGAATACATCATGTTCGGCTGAAACCGAGCTCCTCTTGGCCTCGACTACAGGGCCACGGCGAAGGAAAGGAGCATACGCTGCAAGATGCCATGTTGATTCTCATCTTCATTCACAAAACATGATGTGGAACAGTGTGGAAGTGAGGCTGTGCCACTTATACCCCTGTGATTTCATTCAGCGGGTTTCTAGGTATAGAAAACACAAACTTAAAGAGAGAATGGGTCATTTCATTAGATTTATTATGATTATTTGCATTGAGGGAAATATATTGACTTTGTTGGTATGATAGTAGATATGAAAGTATCTCTTTTGATTTGGATGATGAAAATATGCAGTTGCAGTCATTTCATTTTGTGGGTCCCAACATGAGGGTCGCAAGATGATTAAAAGCGCATACAAGATTACACAAAGCACATTAGGGTTAGATCACATCCCAAATACACTCGTCTTCGATTGTGAGGAACTGGATGTTTTTTTTCCCGTCAGACCGCTTAAAAATATTCAAATGAAAATGAATGAGGGCAGTGAGTAGACATTGCTTCGATATTGAGAGCTTTTCTACCACCTCGTAGCGGCAGAGCAGGCGGCTTGCCGCTAACAATGCCATCAGCGCTAACAGTGCAAGCTACGCTGAACGTGCTGTCCGAGGTAACAGTGTTTGGGGGGCAACCAGCAGGACAGCTCACATGCAGTAACATATGACAACAATGCAAGGAGAAGCTTGTTTTACAAAACACAGAGGGAGAGCGAATTCATTCTCCTCTGTTCAGGAAACAAAACAGTTTTTTGTTGTTATATTAATGCTCTGAATATTAAATTCAGCCCCTTGAAATATAATCTAATGCAGTCCACTACAATACTGAGGCACGATAACTAATGTTTCAGGTTGACACTGACAATGAAACAGTCTCTCTCTCTCTGAGAGCTATCAGAGTTGGGATTGTTGTCGCATTAGATTGCTTCACATGGCATGCAGGGGTTTCTATGTTTCCGATCACCAAGTCTCAGACACACACATGGCCGTTTTCCTCAGGCCGTCTTCTTGTTGCCCTTTTGACAGCTCCGCCTGCACTGGAGACAGAATTGCAGCGGTGGAGAATTTTGTGCTGAACAGTGATTCTGTTCAAGCAGAACTCATTTGATGCCTCATTGAAACCCCATTATAACCACGGTGGAGCAAAATGAACTGTTATTGACGTAGTCTGCAGCTGGTTCGGGTGGCGGAGGAGTGCGGTTACTTGCCCAGTCTGCAGCCTGGTTGCACATTTTCATTCTCCTTTTATTCTCATTCTCCTTACTGCTTCCAATTCTGCTTTTTGCCCCACCACCCCACTCCACCCGACCTCCACCAACACCCCCCCTACCTACACACACACACACACACACACACTGTGATTTCACCAATGGTGGCCATTATCATAGCCAGACTGCTTGGCCATCAGGGTTTGAAAACCTCCACTTGACATGACATGTCGGCTCTCTCCCGCTGCTGTCAGATAAAAACACAAGAGCACTAAGAGCAGCTAGGAGGGCTGATGCAACGACATGGCACAACAGGAACAAATAAAGAGTGTGATAGAGGGAATGGAAATACCTTTTCTGAGCGCACCTTGAAATTTTCTGTCTGATGGGATATGTGCCAGAGGAACGCAAATATAATCTATAAACGGCTCCTTACTGTCCTCAATATGTCTGTGTTGAACTTTCCCCTTGTCTGTTGTCGACTGTCTGTCTGTTGTCAGCTGTCTGTCTGTTGTCATGTGTCTGTCTGTCTGTTGTCATGTGTCTGTCTGTCTGTTGTCATGTGTCTGTCTGTCTGTTGTCGGCTGTCTGTATGACATTGCTGGACTATCATTCTGCCTGCATGCGTGTCTTTTGTTGTTGGTTAGCTTTGTCTGATTTATATATTTCATATACTCTTTTATGTTCTGTGCCTCTGACATGGATCTTTTATTTACATTTTCTTTGTCTAACAAAGCAGCCTGATCTTGTTTTGTTAAGCCTATTCTATTTGAACATAGTTCTCCCTTGTTTTATTTCTCTTTGTGAGCCTTGTTAGTATGACAATGTATCTCCTGAATGATGATACTACGTTTATTAATATTCTCACTCTATTCATTGTTTGTGCACCCATTGAAAAGCCTCAATATTGTATGAACCTTGACCATTTAATCGTAGCTATGTTTTTAGGTTTGTTCTGTGACATCTGCCTCTCGGGACGACGGATGAAAAATAGCCTCTTGGCTAATTCTGCCGCATTTAAAAGAAATGTTTTTATTATCAAATAAACTGTTAATTTCATATTTGAATATGCAGGTAAAATATACAAAATATGTAAATACCCTGGATATACCCTGGATATACGACACACACACATACACACACACATAGTGTTGCAGACATGGCTGGAGGTTTACAATGCCTCTGATTTAGGATGGCAACCAGTGGATCCACAACTCATCAATGTTGTACGTTTTTTGCCTTTTAAGTATTGAACAGACTCCCCACAGACCACAGTTATACTTGTGGAGAGCTTGGTTCTGTCAGACCGGGGGCAGAAAGTATCTACTAACGTGATCTCAGCATGCAGCTTTGCTTTATTATTGAGGGCCAACAAACACAAGTGTGGATGCGTGTGGGTTTACTGTGTGTTTACAAGGCTGCGACAACCGTTGTCTGAGGGTCAAGCCGCATGTCTGTTTTGCAACAGTCCAGATCACAACTGAACTGATGTCTCCCCATATTTGAGATCATTGTATGTGACAGCAAACTAAGTGCCTTGAAGGGAGATCCTGTATGTGTGTGTGTGTGTGTGTGTGTGTGTGTCTAAATGTGTTGCATGCTCTATTCTCGCTCAGACACTGAGGTGGGCATGGCCTTGCAGAAACAGAGCTTTATTGAGCGAGCCTTGCATCAAGGGCAAAAATAAGGAAACAATGAAAACTACAACAAAATATATAATACAAATAAGGATGGGAGTTGGGGGTGAGGGTTGAGAGGGGGGGACCTCTCTCTCTCTCTCTCTCTCTCTCTCTCTCTCTCTGCTCCTGTGGAGTAATGAATAATAGAGGAGTGCCTGTCCTCCCTCGCTTCCCGAGTTAATCAGAGCTCGGCTGGCTGCCCTCTTCTCTGCCACTCCTCACTTTAATAAATCATTCAGGCCTTCAGGACAACAAGTCCGTCAGAACAAGGGCCAGGCCGGTAAAAGAAAGCGGCCATCTCCTCTCCCTGCAGCTCCTTCTCCTCCGCTCCCAAACCAGAAGCAGCCCTGTCTCACTGTCAGTTCTTTCCTCTGTGTGTCCTTCACTTTCTACGGTGCCCCGTCTCTCACTCTTCTGTCGGTTTTGGAGACAAATCCAAAAAGCAGTCTCACTCCCTTTCCCCCCCAACCCCGCTCTGTCTCTCTCCCAAGGGGAACCATTTTACTTAAGATCTCCCTCTGCCAGAGTTCGACCCGATACGTAATGTTCTCATTCCTCATCTCTCTCTCCCCATAATGCCTCCACTCTCTCTCGCTTTGCCATCCCTGTCCGACCAGGAATTCCTGTCGTGGGGATGACGTCACATGGGCGTGTCCCGAATGGATGCTACTGTATGAAGGGTCACAAAAAAATTAATACATAAAAAATAACTGCGGCGTGTTGGGGAGAAAGCTTAAAGAGGCCTGTCATTTTGAAATGCGACTACAGTTACATTTCCTTATTCAAGGATTGAAGTAGCTTACGTTGCACCATCATGGCAACTTTAAGCACAGCAATTTTGAGAATAATTCCATCTGTAAAATTCTGTAGCTCTTTTGTGTTATGATTTGTTGCAGGGTGTTTCCCTCTTTGCTTCACGCTGCTCCTTCAATCATTTAGATACAGAAGTACTACATCTATCAAAAAGGATCCCCTCTTCTGTGGCATGCAGTTGTGTAGGTTACACATCGAGTATGCAAGCGAAACAACCAATTTCATATTATACTGAGGCCAATATTATCACCTGAGACTCAAAACCTTTGTGACAGAATTGCATTCTGAATCTGAATCTGAAACATTTATTTACTGAGTGTGTTAGACACAAATAATTTGACTTGGCGGCTGGTGTGTACATTAGACAGACAAAAAAACAACAACAATCAACAGTCAACACAGTGCAAGAATTTAAACATTACATTTACAAATATATAACATCAAATAAAGTGCACAAACAGATAACAGTGCTGTAGACAGGGTACTGTTAGTGTGTGTGTGTGTGTGTTTAAGTGTAATGTGTGTTAAAGTGACATTTGAAATTAGATGTTAAATATTAAGTATAAAGAGGTGTGCAGGAGAGTGACCGGAAGGACATTGTCCTGGGGATGACCGAGGGGTGGGCTCCACCAAGGCTGTTAACAATGAACAAAAATACCACATTTATGTCTGTATGATTTTGTCATTGTTCACAGAAACTCACCCGTAGAGAGACAATGCATCCAAGAGCCAGTTGGCGTTGGTTCAAAGTTATGAACACACTGCAACACTGCATACACGCCAGGTTTCCCCCCATGCTTACATTATGATACGCTTTGTTAAAAATGAGTTGGAACATCTTATCACCTCACTTGTTAGGACATATATTGCGTATTTTACAGAATGTTGGTCTATTCCATTAACAAGGAGCCATACTCTGTATTCCGGATCAAGGACAAATACCAGAGTGGATTTATGGGGTGGAAAAACACAAACAGGAGTAAGATTTGAAAGTTTCCTCAGGCCTTTGTTTGCTCCCTATGCTCTATCGCTCTTTGCGGTTCCATTCTTCCTCTCTCAACGACCTCTGCATCGGACTCTCTCCTCCTTTCTTCAGGGTGTCCTCATCCTCTTTGAGTCCTTTGCAGACCTTTATTCTTGATCTGGCTCCATTAACTAAAGCTCTCCATACTTCCACCACTACCACCACCATCTCAGCAGGAGGGCATTAATCACTTTAATTGCAGACCCCCATCGCTCCTTGGATGTTTCTCTCTCACCCCCTCTTCCTCTCTCCCACTACAGCAGAGCTTGGATGACTCAACTCGAGCTCCTTCTCCATCAAGGCTCCCCTCTCACTTTGCACTTCTCATCCCTTTAAATGGCCATTTATTTCAAGCATTTATTTTATTATTTAAGACAAAAGAATTACATAAAAATCCAGCAGACACTCTCAAACGCTGTGTAAGTGCATACTCTGTGCATGTGTGTGCGTGTGTGTGTGCGTGTGTGTGTGTGTGTGTGTGTGTGTGTGTGTGTGTGTGTGTGTGTGTGTGTGTGGAATACACACCCCGGTATGTGTGAACTGTATGCGTGGTAGGAGGAAGGTGTGGTCAAATGTGCTGCATCTAGTAAAACACCTATTACAGGCCACCAAATGAGAGGTGTGGTTGAGGGAGAGAGAGAAAGAGAGAGACAGAAGACAATTGGCTGTGGAGTGTGTAATTGAGAGTTATGTAATATCATAATTTTGTGTGGTGACCTGCTAAATAGTGAGGTCTGCCTTGTTGCTGTGGAGAACTCTGCGTCAGACCACCGCGTTATATATATACGAATAATATATATTCGTGACCCGGTGCAGAGAACAGGTGCAGGCTCTTGGTTAGAAAGCTCCTAGAAACCCTCTGCTAATGCTAAGCGTCCACATGCTAACATGCTCACAGTGATGATGCCAACAGGCTGACGCTCGGATGGTCCCAAGGCTCAACAGTGTGTGTTGGCATGCTAATAAATGCAGAATAGTGGCAAACACAAAGGACAGCGCAGGCCAGTGGGAATGTCCTTCATTGGGTCACACATTAACGTTTTGGATGAAGAGACCAAGTCAACGTCACCCTGGCTGCAGAGGAAAGGTCAGGGGGGTCACGATAATTAGTATGATCCATTCTCTGGGCCGCTTTAATATTTCGTGGCAATCAACCCTACATTTTGTGACCAAAGTGGAAGATCAACTGGCAGACTAAAAGAGCCAGTGTGGCCGAAAGCCACGTTGGTGTGCTGACTAAACCTTCATGTCGGAGATATCGTATCTGTGCATGTTTTTGTTCCTTTTGGCTCTTTTGCTTTTGTTTCCATGTGTAGGCTATGATGAAATGGCCCTTGAATCCATATATGTTTGATATGAATGTAAACCATGAAGCATGTATGGGTTCATTTTAAACTCTAATTGCAAATGGGCAGACACATGAGCGTCCTGGCCAGCACTGCTTCAACCTGTAGGGACAGTCCAAAGCATGTAAACAGTCTGGGGATTACATGAATTGGGTATGATTGGAAAGCTGATACTCTATTGAGCCTTAATGGCACCTTGTATTTAATTAATAACAAGTTCATTTTTATTTATGATTAGTAATTAGAACCACTTGTTATATACTGCAGAACTGCATCTCCGTCTGTCCCCTTCTACATGAATGACTGAGCCTTCCCTTGATAATAGATACTTTTAATTAGGTTGAGGAATATATTTATATATTTTCAAAGAGCACTAATTAAAACCTAAACCTGTCACAGACCCTTTGTTCTGACGTTTGAAATGTAGCTCAGGTGCCTCCCATTTCTCTTGATCATCTTTAAATGTATGATAACTCTAAATCTGTCCTTCTGTACACATGACATCTATTACACCTGTCCATCCTGGAGAGGGATCCTCCTCTGTTGCTCTCCTGAAGGTTTCTTCCCTTTTTTCCCCCTGGGAGTTTTTCCTGGTCCGATGTGAGGTTTTGGGGCAGGGATGTCGTATGTGTACAGATTGTAAAGCATTCTGAGACAAATTTGGAGTTTGTGAAATTGGTCTATACAAATAAACTGAATTGAATTGAATTGAATTGAGAAGTTTCTTCACCTTGATTGGAGTCCACCTTGTATAACAGCTGTCAGGGAGAAGGGCCTTTATGCCAAGAGGGGAAACCATTCTGGAAGAGCTCCAGAGCTCCAGTGAGGAGATGGGAGAAGCTTCCAGAAGGACTATCAGCGCGACACTCAGCTCAAACTTCTCATCAAATCTTGGAGTTTGACAAAAAAAGGAAGAAGATAAAAATCACCTCAAGGTCTTTAGAGCCGGTCAGAAACAAGATCATCTAGTCCGGTGTAACCAAGAATAAACAGTTTAGTCTCAATGTTTTAGTGGTAATATAAATAAAATGTGAAAAAATATTACGCTGAGCTATTGGGGCTGCCTATTCTAGTCATGGTGATGAAATGGTCCCCCAAACTCTCCTCCTCAACAGCCCCCCCACCCACCCACCCCTCACGCAATTCAGGTTAATTTCTCTCTCTCTCCTCCTGAGACAACCTCATCCCTCCGCTGTCTCTTTTCTCTCTCTCTCTCTCTCTCTCTCTCTCTCGCTGTCTTCCCTTGGGTCTCTTTCCCTTGTTAATTCAGACAGCCCAGCACTCCAAATATAGAAAACCAAAGCTATCTCCGAGCTTGAGGACCCGTCACATCACTGAACCGTGCATGCATTTAACAGTGTGTGTGTCTGTGTGTGTCTTTTTGTGTGTGTGTGTGTGTGTGTGTGTGTGTGTGTGTGTATGTGTGTGATTGTGTTTGTGTAAAGCAGCCTGCATGTGTGTAGGTTGGAGGAGGGAGGGGGGGGGGGCGGACATGTGAATGCGTGTGGGTGTATTTGTGCATCTCACGCTGAGCTCTCTCCATTTTTGATCCTCCTTGTGTCTCTTTGTATTTCTTCCCCCTTTTTGTGCGATAAATAATTCAGCCGCTCAGAGCTGCAGAGAGCAGAGGGAGAACATTCGCAGAAAGAAAAATACAAATGAAAGAGTCATGAGCCCACTGACTTCCTCCATGTATTGGAGCACAAAGGCTGCATTTCCTCTGGACACACACACACACACACACACACACACACACACACACACACACACACCCACACACACACAGAAGGCTTGTGAGATGAGCATCCTGGAAACTTCGGCACATGTTGTTGTTTTGTTGTTTTGTGCATCATATCTGAATTGAAAAAATGAAACAAAATGTTCTGAGACAGCGGCACAGATTTAACATTTGCTCGCAATAAAGCAGGGTTTGCTGAGGTGGCTGTTCGTGTTGAGGTGTTTCAGCCACATAAAGGAAAGAGGGAAAAAAGAGATTTCCAACAATATGAAGCCTTGCTCTATTTCTTTGTCCGAAGCTCTTTTTTCTCCATATCATGGCAACTGTTGTAATTGAAGTCCATTTTCAAGTGTTCTGCTGCTATGAGGCTGCTGCATGCGGTCACCCGTCATCTCATTGCCAGATGGGTGTTGCCTTTTCACCTAAAGAACTTGTCTCAATCTCCCGGTTAGCTCATTATTCTCTAATCGGCTTATCGATTGTCAGTGGGTGGTGATGCCGCCACACACCTGAGACATAGTTCAGTTTATTTTATTTGTATAGCCCATTTTCACAAATTACTCATTTGTCTCAGAGTGCTTTACAATCTGTACACATAGACATCCCTGCCCCAAAACCTCACATCGGATCAGGAAAAACTCCCAAATAACCCTTCAGGGGGGGGGAAATGGGAAGAAACATTCAGGAGAGCAACAGAGGAGGATGTCTCTTAAGGATGGACAGGTGTAATAGATGTAATATAAAGAGGGACAGAATTAGAGTTAAAACACATTCAATTAATATTACAGTGTATGAATAGCTCGTAGTAAGCATATTCCACGATGGAGACCTCCACGATCCATCAGCAGATGGAGGTAGAGAGGAGGACACACATAATAAGGAGTTGATACTTCTATGAAATAAGTACAACTGGTTTATCAAAAAAAACATTGAACCATTTTCTAAACCGTCATCGTAAAATTGTGCATATTGAGAGCATGTGAGTGAATGACACACACATCTTTGGAATGAAGTCACCAAATATATTGTGTTGCCATCTATAAAAAAAAATGTCACTTTATTGCCATTTAAAACAAACCATGTGGTATTGGTTTCACAGGCTGTTTTATGCACTCAATCACATCATACTGTTGCTTTATTGTTCAATCAATACAATGTCTAATATTAACAAAGCCATACATCTGTATAACTCTATGCAATATCATTAGTGCCCTCATCTCACTCTCTCACCAAATCAATCCGCCCATCTCCTTCTCTGTCCTTTACACTGAGGGAGGGGGCCGGGGGAATAGAGTGATGGGGAGGATGTGCTCAGAATAAGGAGAGTGTATTGATCCCTGCTTCATGGTGGACTGAAAGGCCGCTTGGCACTCTAACAACCAAAACGAAATGGAGCATCAGATGGGCAGCTTTGTGGTTGTGCTGACCGGCTGGAAGACATCCCCCAAGAAATTCCGAAAGGTTAAACCGTTTCTGGGGGAGGGAGATTTGAGGCTAAAAGCAGCGCACCTCATTAAATTAATTGATTGTCCAGCTATGCCTTGCTCGCGCGGCCTTCCCCTGGAAGAGGCAACATGAGCAGGGGCCACGAGAAGCAGGGATGATTGTTTTTGCATCTTGAGTCTATTTTTTGCCTGGAGATCTTAATGTGGGTTGGCCCAGCTGAAGTGGGTCAGGGGGTGAAGCAGACAGGAAAGGGCTGAAAGTGAAGTCATCCTCGGTGGGGGGCATCTCACTGCCTCCGCTCTGGTACACCACACACAGCACACAAAGCTACTGCATAACACTCCACCCCCCACCATCCTTTTTTTCTCTCCACCTCAGCATCGATGAGATTCTCATCTAATCTCACCTGCTGCACACTGCGGATATTGCATTTGCAGCTTCTCCACAATACTAACATCCACTTGAATTCTAATGCACACACGCACACGCACCCACACACACACACACACACACGCACACACGCGTGTTTTTGCTGAGGCCAACCTTACACCCTCCTGCTACAGTCTTAACCCAAATCCAGATGTCAGCCCCAAATCAAGCTATGACCCCGTAATCCTCTTAAACGAGTAAGAAAAAGCGAAACGCCGCGTGTTGTTCTAACGAGGACCAACAGAGCAGCACGCGCGCGCACCAACAGGCTTTAGGACCCAGTATTGCTGCCGTGAGAAGGTGGTGGGGCTGAGGTAAGGGAAAGAAGAGAGAGAGAGATGATGATGATGATGATGATGATGATGATGATGATGATGATGATGATGATGATGATGATGATGATGATGATGATGATGATGATGATGATGGAGGAGGAGGAGGAGGAGGGAGGAGGAGGAGGAGGAGGAGGAGGAGGAGGAGGAGGAGGAGGAGGAGGAGGAGGAGGAGGAGGAGGAGGAGGAGGAGGAGGAGGAGAGAGCTGCATTCGTAAAGTCAGAGAAAAGCTGAGAGCGGCAGCAGAAAGTTGATACCGTGTAAGATGCGCTACGACTGCGGCGAGGATTAATGAGATACCTGCGCGTGTCTGCGAGGAGAGGAGAGCGCGAGCCGCGCGGGATGCGAGAGAGGATGCTGAGCAGGGGGGAGGGTCTTTGACACAGCATGCACACCGCCGCTGCTCCCGCAGCCGCAGCCGCAGCGCAGGTGTGAGTGGTGCATCCGCGTGCGTTCACCGCCGCATCGGCTCGGCCTCGCGACGGAGGGATGAAGACGAGTCCGACTCCCGGTGACTCAACGCTCTCGTTCCTTCTCTCACACAAACACGCGTAGGATACAGACGAGCTCCACGCGCGCGCGCGCGCAACACACGCACACATCACTTACACACCTTCTGCACATGCCCACGCTGAGCGCGAGCAGGGCAGCGGATCCGTGCGGTGCAGCATTCAGCCGCGTGGATGCTACGAGCTGGGACGCCGGATCCCCCGTCTTTTGTCTTTCCGCGGAAGACTCATCCCGAGGATCCGAGCGTAACGGGAAAGGTGAGAGCAATATTTACAGAAGCACCGATATGTCTCAACCGTTAATTAGGTTTATGTGGTTAATAACAAATGTGGCTTCCCCCCCCCACACACACACCGTTCTTATTGTCTCTGTTATTGTTCCATCACCCCTACCCCCTTCGTTGTGAGACAGCACATGCACATCTTTTTGTGGACGAAAATAAATAGACACAAATATATTAACTGCTCCTATATTAATAATACTACAGATTGTTTTACCAATGAAATGCTGATTTTGTAATGATTACTCGATTGATAGCGTTGTTGCTGCAACCAAGCACTCGATTCTTATCTTCTCTCTTTATATTATTATTATTACTCTAACATACCAATAGCTATCAAGCTTGTAATTCTTACATGTTAAGCCCACCCATGCGTGTTGTCGTGCATTGTAATCTCTTAGTTAATCAAATTCTCTATAGTCATCATATAATTATCTCAAATATGATGCATGCTACAGAAGTTGAACTTGGTTGACATATATCATTTTTTAATTGAACTATTTTTGGGGCAAATAACTGTGAAGTGTTTACAAAGTAGTCTTAGCACTAAAGTTCCCCATTTGAACTGGTTACCATTAGCGCCACCGTGTGGTCAGCTGAAACTACTAATGTGTATGTTATTCGACACTAAAGCATGCTTTACATGTAACTTGATGAGCATATTGAATGTTTAGGCAGTAAACAATTACATTCAGGTACATACTTTTGAATTGGTAAATGCTGTCTAAGTGCATGTCTTGCATTTTAATATTTAGTATTTATTTATTTACATTTGTGTTATCCCTGCAAATGAGAAATATGTTGTCTTACTGTCATGTAATGAGAAGGAAGCTATACGCTTTTCATTATTCATTCAACTGAACTTTGAATACATAATAAATAATGTATATTCATTAAGATATACAATAGAGGACACACTGCTATGAAGTGGAACTGCAACAGCAGCAGAGCAACCCCCTCTTTTACACACACACACACACACACACACACACACACACACACACACACACACACACACACACACACACACACAAACACACTCACACACAGGCTCCACACCACCTCGACACAGATCGGCTCCATTGTTCATGTTTGCATAGCTTTACGACAGGCCTGCTGTGCAGCGATATAGAAACATGCAGCACGCTCACGCAGCATCGCTGATACCTCAGGTAACCTGACTCAGTCGCAGCCCTCCACACCATTTTCATCTGTGTGGAGTATGAAATGTGTAACGGAGGACACTTTTCTCCTCTGATTGCACTAAGTGCATATCTGTGTGTGTGTGTGTGTGTGTGTGTGTGTGTGTGTGTGTGTGTAGGTCATTGTCAATTACAGGCCAACAAATATGCCCCTCCCCCTTCTGTAATGATGATGATGAGGCCATGTAAAGATCTGTGAGGCTGATTACCTCGCTCTGCCCACTGCTGTGCACAAACACTTGTCTTAATTACTTGTGAGGACATTTTCCTTGTTAACTGCTGCATGCCGTAATGTAATCCGTACCCTGAAATTAGAGCCTGTAAGTACAATTCTAAACTTAACCGAAACCCAAGTAATCCTAACACCTCAAATGGTTTGTCTTGTGTTGACCAGCATTTTGTCTGCAGATAGACAGGTATAGCCCCACAATTTGTGTGAACAGATTTATGTCATCACATTAATAAGAATATGAGTACACACGCAAACACACACACACCCACACACACACACACACACACACACACACACAAAAACACGCTGTTAGGAAACTGTGCTGTATGCAATCAGGCAGAGTTTCAACATCCTATTTAAATAGAAAATGGAAAACATTTTTTTTTTTTTAAGTGATGTAAAAAATAACGTATTCAACTTGCAAGTGTTGTAATGCTCTGCAGAGCTGCAGTAACGGAGGCCAAATATTGTCCCAAGGTATAAAAATTTGTTCCCAAGTGTTTTTTTTGGCCGACGACCTTTAGACATTTTTGTATACAGCTACAAAATAATAACATGGAAGTGTATCCATTATTTATGACATATGTTTTATCTCTCCTAAATTGTAGTTTTGACTTGAATGTGAAGATTGTATTCATAAGCTCTTAATGGTGACCAACAGCAGCCTGTTATTGAAAAATACATTGTTTTAAATGTAGTAAAGGCCCAACACAAAGGCTGCAGATTGGTGTAATGACCTGTATGTGCCTGCATGTGTTTATCTGTGTGTGTCTGTGTGTTTGTGTGTGTGTGTGTTTGTGTGTGTGTGTGTGTGTGTGTGTGTGTGTCCCATGGTTAGTACAACATACAATACGCTCTGCAGAGATCGCTAGAGCCTCTCGCAACATATTGCCTAAAGTCCCCATTCTGCGAGCCTCATTACACCAGAAGGGGAGAGAGTTTGTGTGTGTGTGGGCTTTTGTGTGTGTGTCTGTGTAGAGTGGTTAGTTATGTATGGTGCATGTAGAAGGCAGTTCAGGGCTTCAAAGGGTTTGTTGACTGCTTGTGTGTATATGTCTGAAAGGGAACAATAAAGCAAAGCTGTAAGGGACTGCACATTCAATTCAGTTTATTTTGTATAGCCCAATATCACAAATTACACATTTGCCTCAGAGGGCTTTACAATCTGTACACATCTGACATCCCTGTCCCAGGACCTCACATTGGAAAAACTCCCAAGAAATAGAAAACTCATTTTAACGGGGAAAAAAAGTGAAGAAACCTTCAGAAGAGCAACAGAGGAGGATCCCTCTCCAGTATGGACAGAAGCAATAGATGTTATGTGTACAGAGGGAATCATTACAGAGTAACAACACATTCAATGAGTATAACAGAGTGCATGAATAGTTGGTAGTAGGCATGGACCACGATCCAGACTTCCACAATCCATCAGGCAGATGGAGGTAGAGAGGAGGAGTGGGCGAGGAGTGCAAACTCGATTCAGGCTAATTAACTATAAGCGCTATCAAAGAGGAACGTCTTAAGTCTACTCTACATGAGGTGACTGTGTCTGCTTCCCGGAGTGAAGGTGGAAGCTAGTTCCATAAAAGAGGAGCTTGATAACTGAAGGCTCTGGCTCCCATTTTACATTTTAAGACTCTAGGAACTACAAGTAGACCCGCATTTAGTGAGCACAGCTCTCTAGTGGGGCAGTGTGGTACTACAAGCTCCTTAAGATATGATGGTGCATCACCAATCAAGGCTTTGTAGGTTAAGAGAAGAATTTTAAAGGTGATTCTTGATTTTACAGGGAGCCAGTGCAGAGCAGCTAGTGCAGGAGTAATGTGATCTCTTTTCTTAGTTTTAGTGACACAAGCTGCAGCATTCTGGATCAACTGGAGGGACCTAAGAGATTTATTAGAGCAGCCTGATAATAAGGAGTTGCAGTAATCTAGTCTAGAAGTAACGAATGCATGAACCAGCTTTTTTGCATTTTTCTTTAGACAAGATGCGTCTGATTTTTGAAATATTACGTAGATGAAAGAATGCACTCCTTAAGATTTGCTTT
Source organism: Liparis tanakae (assembly GCA_036178185.1). Classification (NCBI taxonomy): domain Eukaryota; kingdom Metazoa; phylum Chordata; class Actinopteri; order Perciformes; family Liparidae; genus Liparis; species Liparis tanakae. The sequence continues at coordinate 8,812,721 of CM070099.1, read as the reverse complement.
ACGTGGGAGTTAAAGGACAAGTCCCGATCAAAGATAACGCCCAGATTATTTACAGTGGTGTTGGATGGTAGGGCAATGCCATCTACAGAAATCACCACTGGCATGTGTTTGTGCAGCTGGTGTGATGGGATGGAGTGTGTATGTGTGTGCACGTGTGCACGTGTGCACGTGTGTGAGTGTGTGATTGTGTGTGTGTGTGTGTGTGTGTGTGCGTGTGTACGTGTGCGTCTGTGTAAAGTGGGTAGCTATATATGGTGCATGTAGAAGGCAGTTCAGGCTTCAAATGCTTTGTTTACTGCGTTTGGGTCTGAAAGGGAAAAATAATGCAAAGCTACAAGGGACTGCAAGTGTTTGCGTAGCTTGTGTGGTGGAATTGTGTGTGTGTGTGTGTGTGTGTGCGTGTGTGTGCGTGTGTGTGTGTGTGTGTGTGTGTGTGTGTGTGTGTGTGTGCCTGAGGTTAGAGCAGGGCACACCGTGGACCTGATTGATGAGCTCACACTGTCACGCACACTCTGCACGGGGGGGGGGGGGTTCCAGTAAAGCCCGTGACTCCGCTCATTTGTTATTATCGTAGAAATGAAATGAAATTTTCGGTCTAATTATCTGGCAGAAACGCGTCCTTACTGGAAGGCACGGCTATCCGCTGGAATGATCCCATCCAGTTATTATCAAGCCGAGCAGAGGAGCAGCACTGAGATGGCACATTAGCCCCCGCTTCATTTATCCTGCAGTGCGCGCTCCACTCCGGGGTGAATCTGTTTCCATAGGAACATGATGTTACTTTGGGCTTCACGAGCTGTGCAACGCTGCCGCCGATTTGTTTTCTGCTTTTATTTGTGCGAATCTTTTCTGCTCAGTTTCCTCTCAGCTCTTGTCAATCACTGCACATAGACCAAAGGAGAGTGGGAGAGAGAGAAAGGGGTTAGGAAATGAAATCATAGTGTCATTTAACCGCCACTTGGCTTCTCAGATGCGCCTTTTTGTTCGGCATATCGTGGAGCCTTCATGCTCTGGTCTTATCCGCCCTACATCGCTGCTCTTCCGGCCTCTTTTTATTTTGAGTCTTCGGGTATTTTACGGCTCTCAATTTCCCCCACAGTCTCCGAGCCATTTTCTTTTTTTTCGACGATTGCGTTCCCTCCACGTGCATCGCCTCTGGTCTGTATTAGCTGACACGCTACAGCCATCACGTGACGAGCACGTCAGCGTGTTGGTCTGGAGATCTCCAGAAGCATCAGCCAGCAACACTTCTCCGCAGTTTTTTTTTGGTGACAGTATATTTGATTTTTGGCTTCACAGCACGTCTCGAGAACAAGTAGAAACACGAGGGAGTTTAAAGTTGTGCACGCGGAGACAAAGTGGTGACTGGATTAGGACGAGGGGGGAGGAGTCAGATCAGAGGGACGGGATGGATGTGTACGTTTGTGTGCGTGTGACAAAGCACCAGACCAAAAAGGGAGAGAGAGATGGGGAGCTCTTGTAAAGGTGTCGTCGGTGATTTGCGCCGGCGTCCTTGCAACCTCCCCTCCACCTGACGGGATGTTTTATGAACGTTGCAGAATCGGAAGCGGAGGCAGGCTTATAATACAGCTGACAGAAGTCTTTTTATAGTGGCGGTGCGGTGCGGGGGGTAATAAAGCAGAGTCCATCTCTGCTGGAATGAAGCTGCGGGGGGGTTGGGAGCGGGGGGGCAGAAGAGAGAGAGAGAGAGCGAAAGAGAGAGGAGAAGGCCGGGCTGAATTATAAGTGCTACAAACATTGTTATGTGTGTGTGTGTGGGGGGGGGGTAGTTTGCTCGGAGCCGTTGCTGACGTCAGTGTGTTGAACGACCGCTCAGCGTGTTCAGTATGAGGGTTTCTGGCCCTCCATAAAAAGGGGGTGAAAATGAGAGGGGGCGGGTGGAGGGGGGTATGCACAGCGAGGCAGTATCATCAACGCACTGCCCAAAGACACCCACGTCTTCTGTGTTTCCTCCCTCTCAAAGCAGCGAGGCGTGCAACAACAACGAGTCTCTGAACTGATCCGGAGCCCGTGAGCACTCCGCCATGCAGAAGGACTTACTTACTCACTGATGAGATATTACGTGGTCTGTTGAAACGGCACATTCACATTCCATTGGGAATGAAAAAGACCCCGAACGCTGAACACAACCGCAGATACATCTCTGTGGTCCTATTTCCATCTGTAAACAGTCTCAGCTGGGTACACCTCACTTATCGTCTGTCTCTCTGTAATTATCCATTTCAATACAGCCACGTCTCTCCTCAGCTCTGCTGTCTAAAACTAGATCTGTTGTTTCATTCTATTCTCAGGTTGCCATCTTAACAACTGGCCTTTAACTAATGAACTGACGTCATCCTTTAGAGATAAATCTGTCTATTTTAAAATTTGCCTCATTGTTTCTGTGAAATATGCAAATAGAAAATAACTCATATAGCTCGTAAATACCTGTTAACCATGTAAATGGTATTTACATAGTCACATCGTGGGAACTCACCTTTATTTGGGGGCAAAGATGGAAAGCTGGTCCCCTGCGAGGTTAGCCATCTGTACCGATCGATGCGGGGAATGTGGGGTGAGGGTTAAGTTTCGGCATGTAGCCCAAGTGGTGTGTGTGTGGGTGTGTGTGCATGTGTGTGTGTGTGTTGTGTGTGTGTGTGTGTGTGTATGTGTGTGTGTGAGGAATAATTACTCGCTGGTCCAAACTGGGGCCTTGGCAGTGAAGCTTGTGATGTCTAAATATTTTCGTGTGACCTTGCTCCTCTCTCAACAGACCTCCTCGGCCTCATCAAACTGGATAGAGAGCGAACCGACTGCTCGTCTGTCCCGAATGAAACCCTCTTAAGGTGAACGTCGGACATTCAAGATACATTTCTCCAAGGAGCGTTGCCGAGCCAGACTGGGCAAAAAATCCACGCCCATAAATCAACACTGGAGGACTTTGGATTTCTTCATCGTGGCTTCCTGCAGCAACAGCAGACGCACCGGGTGGTTGGCGGGCCCGCTGACCTGCCGACGTGCGCCATAGGATTCTATTTCTGGAGCCGTGCTCCTTTTGCAGATTAACTGCCCTCAAATATGGCCCCAATCCGTTCATTGCGCCACTAGTTTGACTGCTGTGGGAGATTGTGTACGTCCAAGATTCAAAGCAACCCCACTGAGCGTGAGTCCAGTCATTTGAAGGGCCGCTGCTGCTTTTCCTTCTTTTTTCAAGCAGAATCAGTGCAAACAAGCACACGGTTGTATGTCACGACAGACGGAACGTCCTTGTTGTTATTCTCTTCACAATCATTTCTCTTCTCACAAGTCATCGCGCATTGGATTCCAAAGCAGTTGAGTGTGCTTAGATTAATAAGACCGTGTGTTATATTGCATGAGACAGTTTCCACGAGTTCCTAAGGGCAGTTTACACTGAAAACCCGTTGCCCAGTATTTTTTCGTTAGCCTGTCAGGGGCTAATCAAGGTCCTCCATCATCGGAATTAACATTTTCATATTGTATGAGAGAGAATGCCGCCAGCATTAGCATATTCATGAACTCTGACGCATTTAATCATGGGAAATGGAAGACGTGGGGCAAACCCCGAGCCATCAAGCCATGAAACAAATAGTTTATGACATGTGAGGCGAAGAGGATCTTGAGTCCCCTGCGCAACTTCCGCACATCCCATAGCACACGGGAGGCGGCTACCATTGGAGCACTGAGGATATTTCATGAACCTGACATGTGTTGTCAGCCTCTAGACAGAGCCCTGAAATAACAGAAAAATTAAAGAATAGGATTACGGATGGATTATCACTGAAACACTAAAGCCTTCAAAGCAGCTGCCTTTGCATAAATCCATTGGACTCACGGAGTAGCTCTGCAGGCCGATTTGTAGATTACGTTTGGTTGTGGATGTGGCGGCCTTTTGTGTGGTTGGTATTAAAAGAGAGGGATGGAGAATATAGATGAGCTGGAGCACCCTCTTCTGGGAAAAAGCGGCAATAACAGCAGGGCGTCGGGTATGGGCATGGGCATGGGGATGGGGATGGGGATGGGGATGGGTATAGGGATGGGGATGGGGCCTCGGCCTGGATCTGGACAGGCCCCTGGCGGGATGTTCAGGAGCATGCTTGTAAAGTGTGAGGAGGACAGGGCCTACCCTCCCTTAGCATGGAGGAGCTATTGTGGACATCATCCTGAACTTCAGCAGCAGCAGCCACTGGACCCCTGCTCCCTACCTCGCACGCTGGAGTCCTTTTACCCGCCGGCTCCCATCTGGGGCCACACAGACTCCCTGATCAGCAAAGACTATCTGGAGACCACCTTTGTGGACATTCGGCCCGGCTCTACGCTGGAGAGGAAGCTGCTGGCCGAGGCGGAGGACTACCACAGTAATTCCTACAGCATGGACGACTCTGACGACCTGCTCCCGGACTCTGACGTAAGACATCCCACTGACATGATGTACCTGAACTGCAAAATGTCAAATCGAGCATTCATTGAAATCAAACCTATGACAGTGTCATCAGAACGCAGTGCTACTTATTCCCATTCCGCCGATGCAGAATAGAAAGTCTAATAGGGACAAAAATAGGGTTCAATTTCTACTATTCTAGAAAATAGTGAAAACGTCCCAGTAGGTCTGGAGGACATCTTCAAATGTCTTGTGTTGTCCAAACCCAACGGTAATCAGTTCAACAGGTAAAACAGAGAAGACACCGAAGAGATAAATATCAAAGTATTTAATTATGGTAATTGTTTCACCCTAACACATAAATAATCATCATATCCGTCCATTTGAGTTTTGCTTCCTCTCCTCCTCTCAGTACAGACTTTGGAAATCAAAGAGGAACATAGAATAGTCATATGAGCAGTGCATTTCAGTGGAAGGCAGCAATTGAATGCTCACTGTCAAAAAGCTAGATTACATAAAGCTCCTCTCCGGCTGCGGTGCAGGTAATGACGCTACAGTAGCGATGGAGGATGTCAGTTCTATTTCATAGATCACCGAGCAGAGGTCACCCTGTAGTGAGATGTAAATGAGCTCTAAGACTCTTACGGTGGTCATCTAACGTTTTGGAAAACAACTTGAGAACGCATATGCTGCAAATGTCCTGATTAAGTAGCTGCTGGCTGTTTGGGTAATTATGAACATTCTCTCAGCAAGGTCACAAAGGTCTAATTACCCACTGTGACCTAAAAGGCTAACGGACGTTTTTACAATTAGGACCATGATTAAGAACATGAGCGAGCAGACAAACGCACACACACACACACACACACACACACACACAAAAACACACAAACCTATACGCACTGTTAAAATTGAGAGGCTGCTGCAAAGTTTAGGTGAGGAGTTTGGTTCACAAGGACAAAAGAACTGCAAAACAACTTTTTTCTTTTCTCCAGCTCTGGCAGGCAGTAGTGCAGCGATGCTGAAGGCCAGTGGGAATAAAACCTTGCAGTGACCTCAAAGAGCCACCGCGTAACATCTCCTTCTCCCTGGTTTCACTCCAATCCCCCAGTTAGAGGTCCTCTAACTCCATCGCTGCTTCGTGCTAAACGATCAGTACTAGAGAAGACCTCAGGAGATGTTTTAAAGTAGTGTTTGTATTGACGTACTCATGACCAAACTTCTTTAATGTTTAAAAGCAGATTTTATTTTATTTTTGAAGGGATGCTGGTCCATGAAGCTTTCGTTGGAACATTGCAGCAGCTTATTTTGAAAATGCACAGTAATGTTACGCACACAATGAAGCAAGCTGAGCAATATGACAGGGTCAGAGCGAGAGGAGGTCAGATTGAATATATGAAGCTCTTTCAAAAACATGCATGAGTCACGAATCGCCTGCGGTCAGCAGAGCTAGTGCATATCCAGGCTAACCCCATTCAGTCACATCCTCTCACAGGCACCAGTGAAAGTTGTGCAGTTGTTGTGGAGAACAGGAGCACAACAAAACAAGTACATTTTGAACGTGTGTTTCATGCAACTTAGAATTACATTAGAGAGACATTGTCACTCAGTCAAACAAATGTCGAGGCTTTGAGTCCCAAGGGTCATCTATGATATCAATCTTACTCATCCTTGTTGGCTATGTATACAGTATATATCGTTTTGGTGTTTCATGTTTTATCTTAATAAAGCCGATTCAAGTAGGCCTTACTAACTATACACAGTTAAGAGCAATGGGCTCCCACACAGTTGAAAGAAATTTCATTTTTAGCGCTCACGGCATCTTAAAATGAAATTCAGCATATATTCAGCATATATGTGTCCTTCAAGTAATAATGTCCACAAACCCCAAAGTCTCCTTTGAGTGAATGAAGTCCCCATGAAAAAGGTTTGAATTGTGTTCTGCTGAAGGTTTAGGGTAATGTGGACACATTATATGGAGAGAGGTTGCTGTTAAATTTCTTAAATTTAATTTCCAAATGTTGATTAAATTAATCTCCTTTGTGTGCAGAAATGTCAAAGACAAATATTTTAAAATATCTGCAAAATAAACACATCTGCGAGATGATTCCTTCTGTAGTTCAGACTTAAACTCAATTTACGGGCGCTCTGTTTGAATCCCAGGACTCGTCCATTGATGACTACAGCGATACCGAAAGTGACAGCAACTTCCCTCTGATGATCCCTCAGGACTACCTGGGTCTGGCCTTCTTCTCCATGCTCTGCTGCTTCTGGCCCCTGGGCATCGCTGCTTTCTACCTTTCACAGAAGGTACACACACACACACACACACACACACACACACACACACACACACACACACACACACACACACACACACACACAAACGCAGTGCAGTGCAGTGCTGACGAGATACTAGCTGGCACTGTAATTCACAGCCTTGAGGGATTTCACATCCTCTGCAGTAAAGACTAACAACAGGTCCCTTCTCTATTAAACGTGGGCATTATGTTTGAGTTTAGACGGAGAGGCTTTGCACTTACATGGGCTATGGTTATGCCATAAAAGTTTCAACATGGCCCAATACAAAGGATGAATGCATTAGGATGTGCATTGGGTTTTTTAATTGTATTTTTATAACATTTAGATCATTTCAGAAACACAATTCCCAAGTCTTAAAAAAATTAAAAAGTCATTATATATCATTCAATATCAATATCAATACATCATTTTGTCATGACATATTGTTGATGCATTTTCTTTCCGTTATTTAAATGCCCTTCTATTGCTGCTGCAACTGTTAAAGGTTTATATATATATATATATATATATATATATATATATATATATATATATATATATATATATATATATATATATATATATATAACTAATGTACATAAAAGCCATCTTGACTATGTTCTCTCCTCTTGCTGTTCAAAATCAGTCTTACTCTGTGTTAATTTGATAGCTGAGATTATCACTCTCTTGAAAGACAAGGCCGTTGTAAATATGGAGCAGACCAAAGGGAGAAGGGGACAACAACACTGCACCAACTATCTCATCTCTCACTGTTATCAGTGACATTGTGGAAAGCCCATAACATCTCTATCTCTAGTCACCAGAGGCCCCTTAGGTTATATAGACATCCTTTCAGCTGTGAATGCTGGGGGGGGGGGGGGGGTAACCGCCAGAAAGCTGCAAAGGCCTTTTGGACAGATCAATGGCCTTTGTAAGGTTTAATTAGAGTCATAACATGGAGCTCCAAGGTGATATATTTCCAATATTGTTGAGTGCCACCTAATACAGAGGTCAGAGTCAATGGCTAGGACTGGAGGGGGAGAGGACAGAAGGAGGAAGGAGAAAGTGATGAATGAGGCACAACCGCTGGGTGCGATTCGGAGAAGGAACATAATATGGGCTTAGCGTGTGACTGGGATGAGTGGATGAGGAAAGTGGAGGCCCAGGGAGGACATTGACAAATGATGACAAATTCCAATTTCTCCTCTTTCCCCTCCCTCCTGTCCTCTAATCCTTATCTCGCTCTGCTGTCTCCTCAAGACCAACAAGGCGTCGGCTGAGGGGGATTTTCAGGGCGCCAACGCAGCATCTCGCCAGGCTCTGTGGCTCTCGGTGCTCTCCATTGTCTTTGGAATCATCACCTATATCTGTGCCATCACCGCATTGATTTCCTACCTGTCTGGAAAACCCCCATAAAGGCTACTACTACGACACTCACACACGCACACACGCAATCATGAATACCATCACAAATGTAAAATAATCACAGTATTTCTCTGGCGAACCTACACCAACTTGGAAAGGACAGGAGAGATGGTGTATAGATCACAGTACATTATTCAGTTCAGAGGACAGCCTTCATCGAAAAAGAAGTTCCACGGTATCACTCCATCAGTGCGTAAATGTGATTCATGCTGTCACCCAAGGACTCGAGTTACCTGCCACTTTTTGCATTCGTGCTGTCGTCATTATGAGTGTTAAACATTACTGAAGTAAAAATACAAATCAAGAAAAAGAATTGGGGCAACGAATGCAGATGTTATCGCAACGCTGTAGATATCACTGTCGCTGGAAATGGAAAGAGAAGTGAGGGGACGCGCGGCCGGATCCGCCTGAGCCGAGCGGCGACGAGGAGACGGCCGATGGAGGCTGTGAATCTGGGAGAAGGTCGCAGCAAGGACGAGGCAGCAGCTACATCCTGATGGACCGCGTCGTTGCTGTCGCTAGTGGGGTGAAAGCTGAGGACAGCTTACAGAGCATTGGAGCTTTAGTATATATATATATATATATATATATATATATATATATATATATATATATATATATATAATGTGTGGAGCCAAAAGCATTATTCTTTCAGAGAAGCCAGAATGTGTTGCGACTCTTCTGCCCGGAGGGACTCACAGGGAAACACTGCACATCCTGATTTCACATTCTGCGTCACAATTGTTAACCTGCAAAACGGACAGAATCTGATTTGTTCAATGCCAAGTTCAATAAATATCTTTTATTTATATTTTGAAATGCACAAAAACAAAAAAAATATCGTGCCATGATGTAAAAATCTCTCTATATATATAACTTCAGGAATTTACAAATGAAAAGCAGAGCGGTGAGGTGGAACACTGGCTCTAGGTGGAGGAATAAAGGAGCTGCTTCTCTATACAGTGTTCGGAAATGAAGACATAGACGGGAGGTGCAGAAAATGAAAGGAAAAAAGTGCCAAAAATATGGAAGATACTCCAAGGATGATCCTTTTATGAGCTGTTCAATGAATAGAAGCACCCGGGCTGCCTCCCCACGCTCTCCACATATAGATTCAGCTACTTTCCCTTTAAAAATAAATCCTTCAGAAAGATGCTTCTTGTCGTATGACAAACTTGAAAATTAAGTTGGCTACGTAAACGTATGCAAGCAAACAGTAACACTTTGTTCAGATGAGCGAAGGAATAAAAGAAAAAAAGAAAGATTGCCTGGCGAGACATCGAGGTCAGCCACGTGATGCATGAGTCAGTAAAATCTCCATTTCGGTGACAAAAGAAACCTGCATGGCCAGTTTGTAGTTTGCCATGTACAAACCTGCTCCAAGCTACGATCACTTCCTCCTTTTGGTCCTGAACTGTTGCAACCCGCAGCTTTGGTAAAAGTCAAACCGTCTGGCCATATTGGTTTGAGCGTTAATGTGCCAAAAATGAAGCAGTGAACAAGGGAATTCAAATTAAATGATAACTAATTTAAAAAAGACTGTCAAGTAAAAGTTGACCTTTTTTTAAATGTATAGTTTTTATAAAGTCTCCTGATGAACTGCAAATATGTGTTTTGTTTCCTGCAAACCCAGTGTTGTATCAAGACTGAGCTGATCATATAAAATAGTCACAGTAGGTGGTACATGGAGACAGGACTGTGACCTCGGTGTCAGGTGGATGCGACGCCGCACAGCGCTGTGCAGTCCTGACGATCCCGAGCCGTCCTCCGTCCCCACTGGACATTTGTGTCAATGAGAAAAAAAAATGAGAATCAGATCATGTGTTGTTACAGCTGAGTTACCACGATTAGTGATTTATATGGGAGCAGTTATTGTGGATTGCCTCGACAGACCGCGTTGTCGCCTGACGGGCTCCAGTCAGATTTTTCTCACTTTGTATCACTTGTATAGATCGTTGAAAAAAAAAGAAAAGAAAGAAGATCAAAGGCTGCAGCAGATGAGTTAGTACAAGAGGTATTTATTCCACATCCTTTTATTACATGTAAATATGAAACGGAGAGAATAACCAATAAATCCCAATAAATGCACTTGTTTGACATTCATCTCTGCTCTTTTTCTTTTCTCACACTCACTGAACACTTCACCGATGTCTTCACACAAATGTTCCAATGTGAACCTCACTTCGCCCACAGCACAGCTGACTGACGCAAAGGTAGGGATGAAGTGGTGAACATATGTTATATTCTAACACCACGATTTATATTCATTGTACACATAAAAAAAAATAAAAAAAGACGAGAACAAGAAAAGCGCTGCTGCTTCAGAGGGTTTTGGAGTATCGGCGGCTGACGGAGTCTCTGTAGAACTGGAAGATCTTCTCCGATGCTTTCTGACTGACTGCGATACACTGCTGCAGCTGTAGGAGAACAAACGCATATAATATATATATTGAAAAACATCTTAACGGACAGGTTACTGACAAGGTGTGCACGACGATGACAAAACACATGACTCCCAACTAACAGTTTTTTTAAATGTTGCACATTTGCTCATCTATTTACCGACCTCGTGTACTGAAAACGATCCTTTGGTGGACGACATCATTACTTTGCGTTTTGTGCTATCAATAGCAAAGGTCATCACAGCCCGACTTTCCTGGCGAGAGAGGACACAGGCGGGAACAAATGATTAAATTTAGCGAGGATCGGGATTGCACCGGGAGGACGAGCACATTGTGTCGGGATGCACAATGTCGCACAAAGAAACTTCCTCAGGGGACACGTTCAGTTACATATCATCCAGCCGTCACATTCAATGTATTCCAGAAAGGATTCTGCTCTAATGCATTGAAGTGAAATTCTGTTCTCTTTTGTTCCATCAGTTGTGGCACATTTTTGTTGCGGCTACATCTGTCGTCCATTTATAAAGTCTTCTACATTTCCCAAAGTGTCTTTTGAAAACCAGAAACCGTAGAGCTATGCAAGTTTAGATGGGGGGGGGGGAAATCCAGCATTTTTTAGCTGATAGCACAATACACAGACACACTGCTAAATTCACTAGGATATGGACTTTGAGTAGACTGTGTATATTAAAACACAGATTAGCACTTCAGTGGCACTTAAATAGCTCTTATTATGGTACTTTTGTAGTTCGACTATCTTGAAGAAATGTTACTTTCTGTATTCTTGTTATTCTTAGTTTTTACTCTTAGTTGATGCACTTATTGTAAGACACTTTGGATAAAAGCATCTGCTAAATGATATGTGATGTAATATATATATATACATATAAAAAAAAAAAAAAAAAAAAAAAAATCATCCTTTGACATATATGTGATTTTTTAAATAAATCAAAGGCAACTTTTTTATTTATTGTAGAATGAAACTCAGGATTCTACTGATGTGTATCAATTACATAAACTGGCATGCCAAAAATGTATTCTTCTCAGTTGAACTATTAAGATGCATTTTCTGTGGGAGTATTTAATCACCTTGTAACTTCAATTAAATAAACAAAAAGGGCATACGGGTGTTTTACCCCACAATACACACTTATTGTAAGTCGCTTGTAATGCAACACATCTGATTTACCTTCTCCTGCACTGCAGTGGGGTCTGTGATGATTTGACCGTCTGCGTCGATGACACAGGTCACGCCGCAGAACAGGCAGCTCATCGGCATGCCCGCGTCCATGAGAGCCATGCAGGCAGCATTCAAAAAGCAAGACAACATCTGAGGAACAGATAAGGAAGGAGCACGGACCGAGAAACACCGTAGAAACTTCCTGTTTCAGTGCCCTGCCAGAAGGGTTTTACTGAAGGATACTGAACCGTCATCGTGTATCAGCTGAAGAATGAGAGTGAGGGAGGAGCGAGGATGAAGTGACAAGAGCAGAGATGCCTCGCAGGTTTCTCGCACACACTGCTCCTGTGATCGCTCCCTTACACCTAGGAAATAACGACGGTTGGGATACATACGAGTCAGACTCTCTTACACTCCCCTGTGATGTGTTGTGGTACGGCCTTTATTGCACACCAGAAGTAGACACAGCTGTAAAGATACCAGCCTCCTAAAGCCACTTACATTCCTCAAGTCCCACAAAAGAAGCTTGTTGAAGCATATATTTCCGTACAGCAGTAATATTTTTCCGTTATATTACATATTTCTTAATTTCCACACACCAGTCACTAAAGTATCCTGGCCGTGTGTGAAATATTCAAACTGAACATTAAGAAATAGAATATAAATATACTTTATTAATCCCCAAGGGGAAATTAACAAAGCAAAATGAGCGCAACAAAAGTTTAAAAAAGAAATTATCGCTCTGAAAAGTTTTGAACTGCCTCCATTACTTTAGAACAGCACTCAGAGACTGCACTGGACTTTAATAAACATAAATAAAGCTGCACAGTAAGAAGTTAGATAATCACTTACTTGGCAGTCCCACTTTGGGCTGTATCAACACCTCCAGAGTTGCCCGGTCATAGATTTCTTTACTGACCTTGACCTCAGCTGGTCCATAAGCTGCGGCCAACACACTTGTGTCTCCTGTGAACAAAAGAAAGCATTATTAAACAGGAAATACATTATTGATCCATGTGGGGAAATTAGTAGGAGAGTGCCGATCTCTAACAGGTGTGTCTGCATTGACCACTGCTATAATGTTTGATTGTACTGTGCATGCGTATCAGGGTTTTTTACCCACAGGTCTCACACAACAGATATGCTCTCATTGTAATCCATGTGGATCTCTGCACCGGTTGTATGCAGTCGCTTGTCTCTGTTCTGTCTTACAAAGGTAACCGCTACTTGAAGTGTTCATTTAGGCTTATTTTTACAATACCTGTGTATGCTTGAGGTTGACATACAATAAAGCAGGCATGGAATAACAGTGCCTCTGGCCGCAGAGCAGCGGTGATGCACCCAGCTGAGTGGGGAAAGACAGGCTGCCCAAAACGATTAAACTGAGCAAACTGTTTCCCCCCACTGGGTCTTACTTGCGATCCCCTAAGGGAAGTGAGTGATAAGTCAGCAGTCAATCAGTGGCAATATGAAACAGGCAAAAAAAACGTGTTCTGAGAAAGCGTGAGTCACTGCGACCAGAGGAAGTCCTCAAGCACACAGCGGGCCATTAACGAACACCCATTAATGAGCACCCACAATTGTACAGTTTGGTGGAGAGATTAGTAGTTTGCAGTGTATGGACACACATTTATTATTATTATTATTATCTCCTGGTGGATATAATATTGATAAATAATAAATATGGAAATCTAGAAGGAAGGAAAACATAATAGATGTGATCAGAAACGGGAGTAAAAATTAAATCATATAAAAGAGAAAGAGACAAAGCCCAACTAAAAATGTCCCCGTCGCTGAATGCGTACTTGAGGTATATTCAATATATTTACTTAAGTAAAAGTTACATAAAGAAATCACAGGGGGACTGAACTACAGTAGCCGGTGTTAAGCCTAGTTTATGCTTCTCCGGCGCGTCGCTCCGCGCCGCCGCGGACCCTTCGCAGACCCTTCGCAGACGGTCGCTGGAGCCTGCCGCGCGCCTCCAAAAAATCCTAACTACGCGTCATGTTGACGCGGACCGTAAGCGCTGTGATTGGTCCGCTCAGAACGTGACTCCCGGCAGTGAGTATATCTTCCGGTCTGTCTTCCTACACCGCAATTTTTAAAAGTTATCGTGGACCGGTAGCAACAATGGACCAAACAGAAGACTGTGACCGGAAAAAAAAGCACGGATTCGGCTATAATCCATGAAACCACACCGACACACAGACACACACCCCTGGCGACGTGGCGGTGAATTGCAGAGCAACGAAGAGCAACGCGTCCCTCGCCGCAGAACTTCGAATGCTCAAGGACTGCAGCGCGTTGACGCCCGTTGACGCGCCGGATAAGCATAGACTAGGCTTTACGGTTTAAGACGCGACCGTGTTAACTAGCGACTTTGAACCTAACGCGTCCGTTGTTGTCGTAGTTACAGACAGCTGTTGGAAATAGGAAGAGAACACGTAGCTGCCCTCGTGAATGCCGTATTGTTTAATTTGTGTATATATATATATATATGAGAAGGTTTGACACTATTACACAATCACACCAAGAGACATTCACGAGAACAGCAACCTAATTTCTATTCTATTTTTCGACAACAACGGAGGCGTTCGGCCGAAAAGTCGCTAGTTAACAGGGTCTCCTGTTAAGCTGTAACACCGGCGCATAGTCCAACACAGACCACATGAAGCGTCTGGATGCTAAAGTAGGCTAACAGCAGCTGCAGTCTAGGTGCTAGCAAGCTGCCTCCGACATTTGGCTCAGTCCCTTTTCTCTGCATCGTTACCTTGACTGAAGGACGCTGAGCCGTCAGGTCGAGACAATAAACTCTGCTCACAACCAAACTCTCTGAGAGTCACACTCGAGGAGCCGCACACTTCCATCATGCCGCTGGACCGCTGCTACCAATGGGCGTGATTAGTGTGTCGCGGGCGAGTGACGTAATCTGTTTTGCACTTGGGGCTCTTCCTTATGACATAGGGTTATACATAAATGTATATTTTAATATTGACTAATAATTCCACTACTAGGGATGAGATATATAATACGAGGAGGAGGAGGAGGAGGAGGAGGAGGAGGAGGAGGAGGACAGAGCTCTGAAAAGCATCACAGAAGCAGACAAGACACCAATACAGGAAAGAGTCCAGCAGGAAATACAGCTGTACAGAAAAGCTACCTACATCAAAGGACGCTCTTGCATGGTGGTGGAAGAAAAGGGACTCGCTCTCCTGTCTCAAGTCTCAAGTCTATATTCCTGTGTATCTAAACACCGTGTAATCTTCCCGAGAGAATGTTTTCCACGGCAAGGAATCACAATCAGCAACAAGAGTGCACACGTTCTACAAAACGATCATTTAGCGATGTTTAATCCTGTTGTGTATGAGGTATGTGTTGATTATTCACTGGGTTGTTACTTTGTTAGTGTAAAATCCTGACTAGTTTAACTCATATCAACAAGGACAGAGTAAAAACATTCATTCATATAATGTAAACTACATGTTTATACTTTTTTTTTTGTTACAAATGACTCGTTAAAGAGATTTTATTATACTTTTTTGGAGAGGCAGGAATAATAATGGGTGACAGCTATTGCATCTACAGGAGGAGTAATCACTTGACATTGCTTTCTGTGAACCTCAATATGACCAATATGCAACTGCTTGCACTCTTTATTCATATATGCAGTAATCATTCACTTGTATACCACATGCATCTTACTTCCATTTTGGGTAGGCAATTCTAGTCCTCTTTTCAAACCCTGGTTTACCACTCTTCCTTGTAGTATTGGTACTACAAGGTAATAAACGGTGCCGTGTATTTGTATGCTTACTTATTCGCATAAGTAAAAAAAGTATTTAACCGAATCGCATGAAATGTGGTGGGATGATTGGTTATTATTCGCGGACCATTTGATTAGATTTTGGGATTGATCGGGTCAAAGGTCAAGGTCATGAAAAAGGTCACAATCTTCTTGAATCGCATGGAATTTGGTGGGATGATTGGTTATTACCCAGGGACCATTTGATTAGATGTTGGGATCGATTTGGTCAAATGTTAAGGTCAAGGTCATGAAAAGGTCAAAATCTTCTTTTTACCATAGCGCGGTAAATTTGAATCCAATTGGCATGCAACTAATGCCAAAATGTTCAGAATTCAATGCCCAACCTTGTGATATGCGAAGGTATGCACTCTACCGAGTGCCCATTCTAGTTTCTAATGGTATCAAACCCAGTGAGAGTTTCCCAAACTATTGTTGCATACACAGGAGTAAAATAAATCATATGAGCAGTGAAGAGAAAGAAAAATGTTGACATGTGACAAGCACAGTGCATACATCTAACCTGTTTCATCCAATATGTTAGTACACATCATTAATATTTCAGTCTCAACATATAGGGAGACATCAGGTTAAGGTATTTCCAATAGTTAGAGCAACCGGAAAGGGACACTTTGCAGCCCAAGCCATTGATGCTCAATGGATGACATTCTTTAGGTATTTGTTCTTGCATTTGGGTCTTTCCATTTAAATATTGTATTTTTCACCCGATTACATCTGTTTGATAGCTTTAGTTAATACCTGCAGATTAAAATTGTTAATACAACTGATATATAAGCAATGGTGTACGTGTTATGATGATGACCATTATTATTATTGCGTACTTCTTCCACCACTGAACACATTGTGTCACTGCAGGATGTTCTCACAGCTTAGACAATTAGTCTTTGTTTGAGACAAGGAAATGCGGAAAAATGTATCAGGCGTATAATTACACCCAGACGTTTGAGCGTGATCGGAAGAGATCTGCCTTGCCTTCAAACTAAAAGTTAAGACGAAAGGAAACGAATATACTATGTAGCCTTTAAATATGTATCATGCCTATATCATGTGTTATGTTACGAATCCACAAGTTTACGTTACCCAGAGGTATAAAAAGTAGTTACAATGTAGTATTATCCCCGCCTTTATCAGCTGCAATATTAAAGTACCAGCTGCAATATTAAAGTGATGTACTCATGATTACATAGAAGAAGAAGAAGAAGAAGAAGAAGAAGAAGAAGAAGAAGAAGAAGAAGAAGAAGAAGAAGAAGAAGAAGAAGAAGAATCAATTTATGTTGGTACATTCATTCTGTTTTAATGCCAGTACCTTTGTACTTCTATTCAAGTAGAGTTTTGAATGCATGGCTTCCATGAATGTATTATACACTGTTTAGACAAATAAACGAAGTCATGTGTTCTACTACTCTCGATTCCCATGCTAAACGCTGCTAAGTGCGTTTGGTCCCTTTGACTCTTAATGTGAAGGTTTGACCGGATGTCGTGATTATTGTAGTTGACGCAACAACCGTCTGTAGCTCTTCGCCCTGCGAGTGTGATTGTGGATGCGGATATCTGCCAGGCCACCAGACTGCTCCTGCCAGTTCACGCCTGTTCTGTCGCGAGCTTCACACACACGCGCTGTGTCGTTTAACGCTGCTGACGAGCTTGTGCGCGAGTTAACAGTTCCGGACTGTCCCGATGGCGGTGGCTGTGAGGAGTGTGAGCAAGATGTACGGAGTGTGCTTCAACGCTGGCCGTCAGGCGACAGGACTGACGGCGTCTCGGTTGCTTCAACACAGAGCCTTCAGAGTCGGCGTAAGTTTGACCGAGAGCAACGTCGTTGCGTTGCGGCGTTGCTGTTAGATCGCGAGGGTCCGCGGTTAGCTTGATGACGCGAAAGGTCGCCGAAGCGACCACAGGGTTAGTGGAATAAGTCATCGGATTTGAGCATAAAAGCAGAACAACTCGCGTTGTCTCGTTAAGTCATCAGCCACGAGAAGGAAGTGAAAGTCGTTTTGTTTCAGGTGCATCAGGTATTACAGGGTATTACCGCAACTTCTTCAGTTATCCCGATTGGTTGTGGAGCAACTAGCTTAGCGTAAGCGGACAACCTTGTCTACTTAACGCTGCGTTCATTATCTACCGACTCTCCAACGCACCGTCGTGAAAGTCGACCTGAAGTTGTCAACCTGTCTGTGCATATATGTGTTAAAATTGTATCAGAAACCTGAATGGCGCTGGTGTCCATTGTGTTTGTTGTTGTGAAACTTCGTTAGCTAGCTAGCTAGCTGCCTAGCGCTTCAGGTTAGCTGCATTCCTATTGGTCGAACAAAGGGGCGTGGGGAAAACACTTCCGCCTTCCAAGTTCAACTTGAAGTGGAAATACCTTTCACCAAAACAAACAGGACATTTAAACTGTTATTGTCAACTGCGTCACAAAACAATACATGTTCTATAGTATATGACAAGCATGTTGCATTGTACTATCTATGCGTTTTTATTCCTATAAATGTGTTGAGTCATAGATGAAGTGTCACAATGTGATAATCAGGAAGTAACTATATTTACGAAAGTATTAAACTTGTATACTATATTGAGGTACATGTAACTAACGTGAGTGTTTAGATGTTACGCTACTTTATACATTTGCTTTTTTAGACATGTATTTGATTCTTTATTAGTTACCAATTACTTAGATTATTACAAAATGCAGCTCAACTATTAAAGTGATATTACGGATAAAGACACCAACATTAATCATGTACACATTGCATCACTAACTATTATTCAGTTATGGTACATTTAAATCTGAATTGGGACATTCTGTATAATTAGTAGTATTACTCCTATGCAGTATGTTTTCTTATAACAGTATTGTAACGCTGTAGTATTGCTATTTTCACTTTATCTGAAAACGTATGCCATATGAATAACTCCACCTCTGGTGGTAATTCAGCATATCTGCACCTTCAATCTGGCATTCTGGTTTATCAAGTACATTTTAGGACATTTCAATATTAAAATGAATCCTGTGTCCAACTCCTATACTCTATACAAATAAAACAAAATTGTTTCTAATAGCAGTGTGTGAGGTTTTCTAAGTTGGCAGTATGATTGTAAAATCACCACCGTGGATCATTTCCTGTTGGTAAAAAAACATAACCATCGTGCATTCTTATTGCTAAAATGGCACACAAAAAAATTAAGCCAGGTTCTGTACATTATTGGTATGGAATTGGTACATCGTCTCATCAAATCCCCTTTTTAAATATATAATCTTAAAAAAATCGTATTTTTTTTCACATGACATCATGCAAAAAGTCTTCAACAAAGTAGCTCTTCTTTCTTTGGCTGTCATTCTTAAGATAAATCAGACATTTAGTGCTTTCTATTTTAGGAGAGCGGGCCCTGGCTTTGCCAAAGTGATGTTATTAATAAACCTTGCTTGTATTCAATCGTTCAGGCCGTGCGCCGGCAGCAGCCCTTTGATTCAACGATGGAAAAACCCCAGTTCCCTGGAGCCTCAGCCGAGTTTGTGGATGAGCTGAAGTTCATCGAGCCCAACGTCATCTCTGGGATCCCAGTGTACCGAGTGATGGACAGGCAGGGCAACATCATCAACCCTTCTCAAGACCCTCAGGTACAGTCGGCTTTTCCCGTGCTTGTTGTTATCAAAAGTGGCACCGTGACCTCCACTCGGTTCACCCGTTGGTTAATTGTGTGCGCTTGTTTCCCGCTCAGCTCTCCAAAGAGACGGTTCTGAACTTCTATCAGAAGATGACTCTGCTTAACACAATGGACCGCATTCTTTACGAGTCACAGAGACAGGTGAGTTTCCCCCCCTGCTTGAATGCTACCAAGAAAAACGGCTGAAGAATGTTGTAAAAGCATCTTACATGTTCCTCCCACAGGGTCGGATCTCCTTCTACATGACCAACTACGGCGAGGAGGGCACACACATTGGCAGCGCTGCTGCTCTCGACCCCAGCGACATCGTCTTCGGTCAATACAGAGAAGCTGGTGAGGATGGTGCAGCATGTGGTTTTTCCTAAAATAGTTCATTTTCAGATAGAAGATTGCTCTTTAAAGTTTTGATAGTGATCACATGACTAACCGTAACTTTTATTTTTTACATTTAACGCTGGCGTAGTAAAGCTCGGCTTGTTAGGCAATTTTATCCAAAGCGACCTCTTTGGTGCTCAATACTCGTGCGACCGGTGAAATCTAAAGCAAGCATTGCTCCATTCAGCCACACGGCGAAATGCATTCTGTTGTTCAGTGGTTTAGAAATATCAGGAAGTCATGTCTTTACTTGTAGATCCCCTTTCATACAATGGCAAAAGAAAAATAGAATACATCCGGAAATAAACAAGTCAGCAAACATGTCTTAAATAAAACATGCAAGTTACCGTCGACCCTCCAACCCCCGTTGCTGCGCTGCAGGAGTGCTGATGTACCGCGGCTTCCCTCTGGACATGTTCATGGCTCAGTGCTACGCCAACGCCGACGACCTCGGCAAGGGCCGGCAGATGCCCGTGCACTATGGCTCCAAAGATCTGAACTTCGTCACCATCTCCTCTCCTCTGGCCACTCAGATCCCTCAGGGTGAGCTGTGCGACGTGTCTGTGTGTGTCAAACCTGTCTGCCGACACACACACACACACCTGTAAATATACTTGCATATTTTTGTATGTGTCCGTTTCAGCGGCCGGAGCTGCGTACGCCGTCAAGAGAGAGAACATGAACCGCGCCGTGATCTGTTACTTTGGCGAGGGGGCGGCCAGCGAAGGGGACGCACACGCCGGCTTCAACTTCTCTGCCACCCTGGAGTGCCCCCTGATTTTCTTCTGCCGTAACAACGGCTACGCCATCTCCACCCCCACCAACGAGCAGTACAGGGGCGATGGCATCGGTAAGAGGAGCCCCGCTGTGGTTTTCCTGCAGCGTCTGACTCAAAGTCGAGGCTTAAATCAAAGGGTGACCGTGCTTTTTCAACCAGGGCCCCTCGACTTTGGAACAACCTACCGGAGGAAATAAGGCTGGCAGAATCAATAACTTCTTTTAAATCACTTCTTAAAACCCACTTTTATAGAACTGCTTTTAAGTGATGTCGTCCTTTTAAGTTTTTATTTTAATTGCCTATTTGTTTGGTTTTAGTTGTATTCAATGCTTTTATGGTATGGTCTTGTTTCTTTGCCACCATTTAAGTTGTGTTTATGCTTTGTTTATCTGTAGAGCACTTTGTAAACTTTGTTTTTAAAAGTGCTATATAAATAAAGTTATCATTATTATTATTATAAAGTCCTCCACAACTGTCATGAAAAAACGCTCTTTCCTTCTTTCCTTCTCCGACTACACAGCCGCTCGTGGCCCGGGGTACGGCATGATGTCCATCCGTGTCGATGGCAACGACGTGTTTGCTGTGTATAACGCTACGAAGGAGGCGCGCCGCAGAGCCGTGGCCGAGAACCAGCCCTTCCTCATCGAAGCGATGACCTACAGGTCAGTGGAGTACACGTTAGGCCAGCACCATTTTTGCATGTGACGATTGCAAAAGTCCCCATGTAAACTCATTAACGTCTCACCGGAAACACACCTGAAATGTCGATGAATTAATGATCATATCCCCGACACCACACTACTGAGTGAAGTTCAGAAGTTCAGACATCAGTGCGTCCTCCTTCCTTTGGGGATTCACCGTCTGCAGGTCCCACAGGAGGAGAAAGGAGGAGCTGTTTTGCCTCAGGCGTTTGCGATACTTCAAGATGTGTGGCACTAATCTAAACCGTTGAGACTCCATACATACAGCTTCTGTTTGAGCTTGTGTAGCCGAGGGTTACGGTGCACCTGTGCTTCATGAAGTTAATAAAATAACAGAGTAGAGGCAACAACTTTATTACTCCAACCTTGTTGACAACAGCGCTTCACTCCTGCCGCGTTACCCGTCGCGACAAATCCCTGGGCACGACCCGAGGGAGTGTAAAGTCACCCAGAGCCTTCGTTAAGTGGCAACTCAACAAAGTAGCTTCCACTCTGGTTCTTTTCTACATTATGTTTATGCTTGTTGAACAGGTCTATACGAGACCTTCGTTGAACCTACTTACAGTGCCGAGCGTAGTCGTCGTCAACTGGAGTGATCTTCAACTCATGTTTGTGGAGAGCTTCAGCGAGATAATGAGAACCCCGGGGGCGCCATGCAATACCGGGTTTAGGCAACCATTCCAAATCATCCAAGTTCTCCCGAGTTATACAAATGTTACATGTTCTTTTCTAAATTGAAACTTGGATATTAAAATGCCCCCAGCCCCCCCCCTCTAAAATGAATTACTAATTGCGCTCTTCCCTCAGAATTGGCCACCACAGCACCAGTGACGACAGCTCGGCCTATCGCTCGGTGGACGAGGTGAACTACTGGGACAAGCAGGACCACCCCATCTCCCGCCTGAGACATTACATGACGACCCGAAGCTGGTGGAGCGAGGACGACGAGAGGAGCTGGAGGAAGCAGTCTCGCAAGACGGTAATGGAGGCGTTCGAGAAGGCCGAGAAACGCCTCAAGCCCAGCCCCGAGCTGATGTTTACAGACGTGTACGAGGAGATGACGCCCAATCTGGAAAGGCAGAGAGAGGCCATGTGGAGGCATGTGCATCAGTACAAGGAGCACTACCCACTTGACCAGTATGAGAAATAACCGCAACCACAGGACGGGAAACGTTTGTAACGAGTGACTACATGTTGGAGTGGTTGTTGGATTAACTGTTGCACACTTTTATTGTATTCATTAAAGTATAGATTTGATAGATTTGATGTGTCATCTCTGAGAAAAAAAGATTGTGCTAATAAAAACTATTGTACTTAATGCCTCTGGGTTTGGTGCCTTAAGTTAACAGATGTACTGGAAAGAGTCAAGCTCCTCTATAAATGCTAAATCACATTACAAAAGGTCACCATTGTTTGTTTCTCTTTTAAAGTGTGCCAAAACCAGCTGGTCCAGTTTGAATACAAAAGAGATTCAAATCGAGCAATAAAAAGTGGAAGTTGTACATGTTCCCTCTTCCTGTATCAATCCTCTCCAGTGATTATGGTATTTAACAGGTTTCTTTGTGTATCACTTTGCTAGTTAAATGGTTTTAGTATACATGCCCAAGTTTTAGATGGGCCTGTACACTCTTGTTACATCTTCGGTGTTTTCTGGGAAATAAACATTTGGAACTTTCAAACGTCTTTGTTGAGTTAGTTTTGTTTATTCAGATTCAAAGACGAAGTTAGGCTATTGACAGCTCTAAAGATTGTTTAATCTTGACCCCTGATGCTGATGCTCTCACTTAAACTGCTGGACGCTTCCTCCTTCCTCACTTAAACTGCTGGACGCTTCCTCTTTTTCTATTCTTATAGAAAACACATGCTCATAACTTAAATACAAGTGCAGTAACCACACCTCCATTTAGTACTTGCTGGAACAGACAATAATGAAGTACAAAAGCCTCAATTACATTTCTTTTTGCTCAAAAGGGATATGGCGATAAGCTTCAGTCAAAGCTTCTTCTTTTGGGGACCAATTCTGTTCAACAAGTCAACAAGGGGTTGTGAATGCCCTTCCACAACTTCTTCATCTGACGTGCGGAGCGCCGGTGAATCAGGATAAGTTTCTTATTTATGCACAGATTCTCACGATCCTGCTCGTTAATGTCGAAAGTCTGAAAGTCTGCGTTTGCCTCGGGAGAAACCCCCAAAGCCTTAAAGCACATCCCAGCGTAGACGTCGTCGATGGGGAAGAAAGGAATGACGCGTGAAGCGGAATAAAGGCGTTGCAGCAACGCTCCAGAGATGATAAAACCCCCTCCACCAGCGTATGCAGGGTATGGGCCGTCATAGAAGCTCAGAGGAATGTAGTATTTGTTCTTTGGGTCCCTGAGGGGACTGGCTTTGCTTATGACTTGTCCGGCGTACAGCTGCGAGGCCTTCGGAAGCTCCAGAGACTGCAGGTAGCGGAGTAATGTCGGCGTGTTGACGAAGACATCGTCATCCCCGCTGAACACAAAAGAGGCTGCGGGACAGTATTTCACCGTCCACTGGAGGAACATGTTCATTTTGAGCGTCAGGTTCAAGAGGGATTCATGGAAGTCCCACTGCAGCAGGTCCCCAAAGTGTCCCGCTTCAAAAGACAGTAGAGCGCTGAGGTCAGGGTCCTCTGGGGGGGAGCTACCCAGCAGAAATACGGTGTGCACCCTCAGGCCGCTCTGATGCACCCCTTCTCGACCCCAAGTCTCCCGCACCGCCTGTCTCTGCTCAAAGTTTCCAGGAGTTGACTTGATGGTAAAAAGCAGGAAGGTCTGGTTGTTTTCCTTCTCCTCTCCAGAGATGCACTTGTTGGGTTGATTGAGCAGGATTGGAGGGGACCTGCAGTTCATGCCCGCCACAAAGTCCTGAAATAAGACCGGGTAGGAGGTGAAGTCGTGCACGTTGGTCTGCAGGTGCTCTGGATTCGTCTGCCTGCAGAGAGACCAATCAGAGTCGTGTCCCAAAGGATTTTCTTTCTTGACCAGACTCCTGAGGGCCGAGTACAGCAGGCGGTTCCAGTAGGCTCCGTTTGGAGGGATGACCTGTCTGAGACCGTCGGAGACAGACACATTGAGGACAGCAGGGGGGGGAGTGGGGGATCTCTCCCGTTTGGACGACTGTGCTTTCACATCTCTGGCATGGACCTGGACCGCTTGGAGGCTGGGGACCGCTTGGAGGCTGGGGACCTTTTGGAGGCTGGGGACCTCCAGGAGACTGGGATCCTCCAGGAGGTCCTCTGGTCCCGTCCTGAGACTGTAGGCCGTCTCGAGGTGTAGGGTCGAGTAGAAGAAGATCAGAAACAAGGTGATGAAGAGAACCAAAGCACTGAGGGTTTGAATATGTCTCATTGGCTCGAGGCGGGTAAACCAAGCGGTGTGGCGTCGTTCTCGGGTCATACAAACTGTCAGCAGATGACACATTGAATGTACCTGACAGCAGAAGAAATTGTAGCACACCATGTTATTCAAGACAGTACAAACATTAACCCAATAAATTAACAATTACATTCAATAAATATGGTATTTAATGCAAATTGTGAATTATACTGCCAGATGTTCCTGTTGTTGTGTCTAATCTCACTTAAAGAGCTATCATAATGAAAGAATACTTGTTGCATATTCAAAGTTAATAGTGTACAACTTTTTCAAAATGTATGGAAGAACCTGGTCGATCAGCAGGAGCCGACATATAAACAAAAAGGTGTATCGAAAAACAATGGGTAAAAAAATGAAATTAACTAATTAAATTTACATAATGAACTAAACAAAATAAAGCTGCAGACTAAATGTTATATTATGCCATTAACTAAACTATATGTTACCCATCCTCCTCCATCTCAGCCAGGCCAGGAAGACATAATAAGGCAAACCTGTTGGCACTTTCCTTGATGGAGCTGCAGCAGCACGACTGGGAGTTACTGGTGAATCTAAGGTGTCTTGGTGCCGTCGGAATTTTGCCGCCAGTCTGCTCTGCAGATTTCTGTATTGTAATAGAAATAATCCTTTAATATTCCCTCAGTGGGGCAATGCACCGGATTACAGCAGCAAAGGGCAACACGCACACAAGATACATAGTCAAATTCAAATAAACATGCGATATCAATAAGCCGGCAACATTAAAAGGAGGACATATTTGTATTGCATTTTACTTTCTGCGAAGTTATGATCCTCTTCGACTCATGTTAAACCCGCGTTAACGGATTTCATTCACGGATCAGAAGTCGTACAATTCGATCGACTAGCAACTACGTCACAATCCAGCCGAACGAAGACACCCGAGATACTTCACAGGTGTTTAATCAAATGTAATCTGTATCATTTTCAATGTTGTACAATCACTTACTGAACCCGAGATGAGCGCGCACCGAACAGAAGCTGAAGCCCGTGTCTGGAAAAAAAGACGAAGAAGAACGAAAGTGTCCAGGAAGGCGTGAAACCCGCAAACAAGGCATCAAGAAGTTTGCAAGCCCATTTTATTTTTCTTTAGCGGAATTCGGGCAGGGATGTGAGTCCATGCAGGTCTGCGCTTCAGATCAGGAGCAGGTAGATGGAGGCCACGCCCAGGATGTGTTGCGTCGGAGACAAGGTTATTCTAACCTTTGACAGGAAACACGAGTGACAAATGGTTTCAGTGTTGTTGTTTGTTTACTTTCTTTCTTTTTTTTTTACAAATCGGGCTACTAGCATCTTGAGAACTTTGCAGTATAAAAGGCAAAGTGTTTTTTAGTCGTTGGAGTCACCTCAGAAGCTCGTGGCCCCTCCGCCTGAAGAGGAGCTGCAGCTGAGATGAAGAGCTGTTTGATTAGAGGAGTCCTGATATGACCGACAATACACTCTACCAAAGACCGATGTGTGAGTGGCCTTTTGGCATGTAGTTAAGTTTGTTCTAATATATATATATATATATATATATATATATATATATATATATATATATATATATATATATATATATATATATATATAGAGAGAGAGAGAGAGAAATAAATGTTTCTAAACTTATGTTGATTACTTACAAACCCTCTGTCTGTATAAAAGTGTTGGAACAGACTGTGTTACTACAACCTCTTAACTATTATGTGGACAGTATTGTACTGCATGAAGTAGTATATTGCTCTTATAATGCAATTTACAAAGGAAGACAGACAGACCATTACAACCATTAAAAGTGTAGGTCTTTCCTTTAAAGACATTGCAAAGAAAGCCACGTGTCAGTGAGTATAGTTTCCTACAACATAAAAAGGCATTTGGAAACTAGAGAAAACTCTGACAGGAAGAGGTCTTGTTTTCAAACAAATTTCTGAGAGTCAACCGTTTGCGGGATAGGCGGCTCACAGGAAAACAGCTTCAACCACAGATCCACACTGGTCGAAGTAAGCAAGTCTCAGTTTCACCTGTGAAGAGAAGACTCCAAGCTGCAGGTTTGAAAGGTAAGGCAGGTTGTCAGTAAGAGAGCCATTGCTAAGATAGCAAAATAAGAAAAAGAGGCATGCCTGTTCAATGAGGCACCGCCAGTGGGCGACTGGCGACTGGAAGGTCTTATGGACCGATAAATCAAAATTTAAAATCTTCAGTTCATCATGCAAGGTTTTTGGACACCGTCGAGTAGGCGAGAGGATGGTTCCTGGGTGTGCTACACCAACTGTAAAACATGGAGCGTGATGATCTGGGGCTCTTATGCTGGATCCAGAGTTGTCACCTTGCACAGAGTGACTGTCACCCTGAACCAGAATGGCTACCACAGCATGTTGCAGCACCATGCCAGACCCTCTGGTATACACCTAGGTGGTCAGGGGTTCATCCTACAGCAAAATAATGAGCCAGAACCTCCAGGCGATGTCAGAACTACCGTAGAAGAAAAGATCGAGACGGTAGGCTTCAAATGGCGAGCACAGTGTCCAGACGTAAACCCCATCAAGCTGGTTTGGGTGAAGGCAAAATAACCGACAAGTGCAACACATATGTGAGAACTTCTGCAACAGGGTTGGGAAGAACTTTCTGAACAATATTTGATTTCCATTGTAGAAAGAATGCCACGAGTGTGTTCGGCTGTTATAAATGCAAAAGGTAGCTACTTTGATCAGTCAAAAATGTAGATTACATTTAGTTAAACACAACCATTTTTATTATTTATTTTATTATTTCCAATTGTTTATTTGTTTCATGCATTAAATTCAGAGTACATTGAGAAATTTAACCGTGTACATTTCAATAAAAACTAGAGACATTGAGGTGTCCTTTGACCGGTAGTGTATATATGAATGTTTTTACACTTTTGTTTTACAGATTTAATGTATAGAATATCTATAATTTGATTAACTGGCAAATGTTTTACTTACAAGCTCACCAAGTTCCAGATTGAGGTTCTTAACCTGGAGTTTATAAAAATATAACCAGTTTTAAAATTCAAGCGTCAAATACTTCCTCAAACCAGAGCAGGCAGATGTAGCCTCGCCCACAATGTGTTACATCTGAGATAGATTTATTCAAATGTTTGACAGGAAACAACTGACGAACACATCTTTTAAGACCAATAGTCTCTTGACAAAATCACCAGGAGTGTACATGAGCACAGTGTTCAGATCAGTAAAGCTGATGTATTGCATCCTGTGCAGGCATTGTTTTCAGCCTGGTGAGTAATGACAGGAAGAAGAAAAAGCACATATATTATTACAAAAAATAAGAAAACACTCAAACTCACACACTTGAGGACCAACTCCTATACAGAGGGGAAAAGGCAGCTCTTATCTTCTCATCTTTACCAAAAATTTGCAAATGTTCACAAAAGGTGACAAGCTTCTTTCATCATTATTTGTAAAATAAAAGCACTTTAAATGGAAATGGCAAAACGTTTAGCAAATCAATTGAGAAAGCTTCTTAAAAGCTTGATTTCTTTTAACTTTTTCCACAAATCGGGCTACTAGCATCCTGAGAACTTTTCCCTATAAAAGGCAAAGTGGGTATTTAGTCGTGGAGTCACCTCAGAAGCTCTTGGCCTCTCTGCCTGAAGAGGAGCTCTGCAGCTGAGATGAAGAGCTGTTTGATGAGGTGCCCTGATATGACCGACAGTACACACAGCAATCAAAAGGTACCAAAGACCAGTGTGTGTGTGTGTGTGTCCTTTGGTAAGATATATTCATTCTGGGAAAACCTATTCTTTTGATCCACATCATTACATTGGCACCCTCTCAAACATTGTGTAACAAGAAAAATTAAATAAAACCATTATTTCAAAAGTGTGCTGGTATTGTTATTATTTTTGCATTGGGCCAAGACCTGGATCATAACAAATAACACGGTGTTCATAGCTATAAGAGAATCATTTGAGTCGAGTGGATTAAAGAGGCAAGAACAAATACTGCAGATGGTGGGAAAGAAACGCAGCACATGCGCGGGAATATAATATAACAACTCAGATGGCTGCGAGAACGGAAGCGAGAGGCTCAAGGCAAAAGAAGTAGGATGCAAGTTGGTTGCAGAGGGCTCGAGGTCATGAGCAGGTGGGGAAGTCAGCGCAGGTCGCTCTCGTCGTCCTGTATGGTTTTCTTTATGCGGAGAAGCATGGTGGTGAGCCACTGGTCCAACCGGGAAATGGTGTCGAATTCCTTCACCTGCAAATACGGGGGAAATATTAACAAGAATCCCTCACATCAAATTTGCGACGCGTGTTTAAAGTCAGGTTTATAAGCGCCACAATTCTTCGTATTTCGCCTCTTTACACCAATCCAAAGGATTTTAAGTGAAGCAGTCAATGTGTGCTGGAAGTGTCGACTCTCAGCTTTAATTAAATGAATGTTCCTTCATTATTTCATGACCATGTAAGCAGATAAAAAGGTCTGGTGATGATTAAAAATTTTGAATTTGCTTTTGGTAGCTGGTGCAGAGAACTCTCAGCATGAAGACACAAGAGGAGTCAATGCCAGTGAAGGAGGCCATTGGAAGGATGACAAACTACACACAACCATCAGGCAGAGAGCAGGAACATTAGGATTGATCAACAGTTTGGTACATTTCTAAAAAGAAGGAAAATTCTGGCAAGCTCACCAACAACAAAAGGCCCGGAATGCCATGAAGACATGTACAGTAGATGAAGCAGAAATCTGTCCTTGGTGTAGACAAATCCCTTCATAACATGCATAGTGAGGTCAAGAATACTCTGGAGGAGGGAGGCGTCCCCTTTTTCAAAGTCTAGAATCAAGAGATGTCTTCATGATTCTGAATACAGAAGGTTTACAACAAGGAACACACCACTGCACTGAAGAAGAGGAAGGCCAGTTTAGACTTGAAAACATCTGAATGAGCCTGATCAGTTCTAGACGAAGGTTCTTTGGAAGATGAATCAGAGATTAACCTTTCATGTGATAAATCAAGAACGTATTGAAAAATGCTGGAAAGAGAAAAGTGCCGAGAAGAAACAAAACGGCATCTGATCCGAAGAAACCACGTCCTCGGGTGAACATGGTGGAGGCAGGGGCTCGTATGGCTGCGCATGGAACCGGGTCACTGGTGTCCAGGGATCATGTCACAGCTGATAGAAGGAGCAGGATGAGTTTTGAGGCGTTTATCTACTCAGATATGGCTAAATGCTACAAAAGTGACTGGATGGCGCTTCTCAATACAGATGGATAATGAGCCAGAACATGCTGTGAAAGCAGCCCACGCGCTTCTCAAGGCAAAGGAATGCAATATTCTTCATGGCCGAGTCCGTCACTTGATCTCAACCCAAGGAGGCGTGCTTTCCCCACAAACAAGCAGCACCTGAAGGATGCTGCAGTAAAGGCCTGGCGAAGCTTCACAAGGGAGGAAACTCAGCATCTGGTGATGACTGTGTGTGGAAGACTTCAGGCAACCGTTGACTGCAAAGGATTGTGGTCCAAGTATTACAAAATAAAATTATATTCAGGAATATGCTTAGTTTGTCCAATTATATTTAGACCACTGAAACATGGGGGGGACTGTTTATAAATGGCTGTAATAATAATAATAATAATAATAATAATGCTTTATTTTTGTTAGAACCATTGAAATAAAGCCGAAGGTTTCCACTTCAACCACATATCGACTGCGTTGTGTAAAGAGGCATAATTAGAAATATTGTGGGACCGACTCTGTGTGTATGTTTATATGTTTGTATCTGCCAAGGGACCCAGTGACACTGTAAGACACTGAGGTCAGTTTAGGGTTTTACAAATTGCTGCAGAAACTCGTTGATTCTCACCGAGTCAGTATAGGCCTCCACGTTCTGCTCTTCATAGGCATCGAGAAGTTTCTGGTTGGATAAAACAATAAAGATGTGCATCAGAAAAATAGACCAAAATACAACCCTGGGGTAAAAAAATACAACAACTGAGGCTATAATACACTGCCTGTATGACTTTAAGCATTACAAAATAAACCATTACTTCCAGCGTTGTTGGCTTCCTTACTCCAGTCTGAATTATTGGGGGCTTGAACTGAACTGGTGCTTTTGTCGTATTATACAGGGGGTGAAATGGTTTGGGAGGAACATCTAAGCATAAGGCATATTACAATCAAACTTTAGTTTTTCCGTTACTAGCACATAAAAGTGATCACCAGTCCTGAAAGAAAACTACGGAGACCGGATCAGGAGGGAAGCGGTCGTTAAGTCGCCTGCTGCGTTCTACTGCTCTCCATCCGCCTCGTCTCTCTACATCTAGAAGATTATTTAATGTGGGGTTTGCTGGTTTGTGGATTTAAACTCTAAAATAACACCAAAGCATACCTTCAGCAGCTTGCATTCCCGCGCGTCTGAAAAAACTGGAAACATCTCTTCATACTTCTGCACAGCAAGCTGGGGGACAAGAGGGCGGATATGAGGACGGCGGCCCGTGGGACACTTTCTGCACACAAGTTCAGGTGTTGCGAGCCTTACTTTAGCATTCAGCATGTCGACACAGAAGTGACAGAGCGCCGCCTTGAAGAAGTGATCCTTGGCGCTGTATTTCAGGAGTGTACTGTCCATCGCGTGGGTTCCGACCTAAACCCCCACAAAAAGCACAATTCAAGTTGGATGTTGTTCCTACAAGCGAGTGAACCACAGGTTGGTGGGAAGACTGCAGGTGAGCACTATCTCACCTGTTCATAGATCTCAATGGCTTTTGGGTACTGCTCCAGCTGGGCTGCATAGGTTGCTACTTTCAGAAGGCACTTGTTGGCTGAACTGAAAAGCAAAAAGCAGAGAAGCTTCTCAAAACACATGTATCCACAGGCATTACGGGTCCAAGAATACCGAGTAACTAAAGTTCACAAGCATAAAACAAGGATTCAAAAAGGCAAACAAAGTGCCTTCATAAAAGAAAATAATGATATATATATATAAATTAATTTCTTTTTTGTTCCTCTTTTATCTAATAACCTTGGCGATTCTCATAAGCATCTGAGAATCTTCCCACCCACCCTTTCTGTGATACTCATCATGGCAAAACCCGCCATCGCCACCTACTGTCAAACACAAGTATCATCCTGCAGCTGCTTCAGGTGAAAGCAGGCGAGTTTTAAGTTAACACCAAGTGTTTAAAATGATAAGAGAATAAGGATGATGGGGGCAAGGTACTAACACACTACAATACAATAACAATTCTGACAACAAGATTTGCCCTTAAAATGTCATATATATATATATATATATATATATATATATATATATATATATATATATATATATATATATATATATATATATATATATATAAGCAGATCAGAGAAAATATTGCTCATTTAAAATAGTCACCTGGTGGACTCCTCCCCTTTGTAATAATCAGCAGCCTGTTCATAATGAGCAATGGCCTGGAATGGAAATTGGAAACAATTAGAAATAAGGTAAACAGAGCTTTTCCCAAGAGATTAAAAACATTTTAAGCTGTTTAATTGCCTTCAAAAAGGAATGAATACGTAAAGTAATACACATGAAACACAGATATCTGACCTTGTCGATATCCACCATCTCAGTCTCGTATATTTCAGCAATGGTGATGTGATGTTTGGCTGCGATGGTGAAGCGCCCCTATATCAAAATACAGACAGAAAACATGAGCGAGGGGAATATGTTGCGCAAGTCAATTTGTTCACATGTAATGCTGTGTTCACACCGGACGCGTCAACAAAATTCTCGACGCGTCTTACGCAGCAGTCGAAAAAAGGGACGAGACCTCCTCTGCCATGAAACACATATGCCGGTGGTTGATTCATAGTAAAGTACAACAAATAGCGAGAATAAAAGCAAATGCATCCATTCAAAACTTATCAGGTAGTCCCACGGCTTCTCCGACCTTCTTCCACGCTTCATCTTTATAGCTATGGTTTCGGTAATTAAAAAGAGTCGTGTCATAAAGTTCGGGGTGCCCACAAACGGCGACAATAATCTTTTCCTACACTTTCTAAACCGGCAGGACGATGACGAACGGAGCTGCTCAGAGCTGACGCAACTATGACTCACGCGTTTTTGCTGCTCGAGTTGGGAAATTTCAACTTGCGCATCACTGAGCTGCGTCTGTTCGCTCTGTTCGCCCCGCGACAAACGCTCTGCTACGCAGCAGTTACGCAGCTTCTACGCAGCTTTGCATTGACTTTGCATGTAATCTCGACGCGCGTCAAAATTTCGACGCGTCCGGTGTGAACACAGCATAAGACTGTAAAGAAAGAGTTCCCCGTCACTCACCATATCAGTGTAAATCTCAATAGCTCGATTTAGGCAGTTTATGGCCTCTGTTGAGAAATATAATGTCATTATTATATTCAGATACATCAACGAAAGGTCAACAAAGATTAGAAGCAACCACATGTCGGAGGGTTCAAGTAAATTTGACAACGTTACTGTGCCTCAAAAATGGTGACCGCTGGACTGAATGTCATTCTTTATTCTATTATGGTGCAAAACACTCAATTGCCCACACGCCCATGCTCTAAGCGCACAGTGGGAGGAGCCGTAACTAAGGTGGTTAAACTATGGACCTGGACGACCCTAGTCACATCTGCTTACTCCGACTTCAAGCACATGCCTGTTGGAACTGGGAAAGCAGCTCGTAAAGGGAGCGTGTCGTATACTCCCGAGGGCGGTAATGATCACCTTGGGGATCGGCTTTTTTGAAGGCGTTTCCCGCGTCTATGAAGTTAGTCGCCGCATCGTGCTTGCTCTGCATCTGGAGGTGCAGGTGAGCCGCCTGGGAAAATGCATTTCCTGCGGCTGAAGAGAAAACGTTGCATGTTAAGAAGGGCTGAAAGTCTGCAGAGAGCACAGAGTAAAAATGAGGAGTTGCACACATTCATATCATTCTTACCACACCAATTCTTGGCCATTTTATACATGTTGGCTGCCCTCACATACATGTCACAGGCCTCTTCCGTCTTGGAGGAACCCCTGGGTGAAAGCACACATGCTTAGTTGAACATTGGCCGGTATCAAGTCAAGTGCCATAATGGTACATAACTAGATATTGATGTCGTCAAGATATTTGGGGCATTTACTGATCACTTAGCCAAAACAGTCCAAAGAAAAGAATACTGATCTAATTTAAGTCCCACTTGTGTTTTTATTGCTTTTAAACTTATGTTGTTTAAATTAATAATGCTGAGCAATGCATGCCGGTGAAACCATGACCATCATTAAATATGTGTCATTAGTGTTATCGGTATATTATTAAGTTGCTCTATTGTTATTATTACATTGCACCTCATACTATATTTGATATCCCATACTCTACTATAGTATACTATCTTACTTAAGTTATTCTATTGTACTACATTATATTTTGATAAACACAGAGAACATCCACTACTTAATTATATTTTATATATTTCTGATATACTCGGTTCATAGAACTATTTACTAGACTTGCAGCCTTCTTTTTACTCCCAGGAAATCCTGAATGTCCCCTCTGGGGATCAATAACTTATTCGCTCCTCTTATATTCTCTAATCTAACTCTTGTACGTTTCTAAGTGAAACAGAAACCTGCTGCACTAACTCAAACTAGTTTTGGGACTGCTACGTCTATTATCAGCAAAGTCGGTGGGTGAAGGCGTAACTCACTATTTTACTTAATCCGTTGCAACTCTCCAATGCGTCCCACCCTGCTACTGTCAACACATATGGGACGCGCCGACAGACTGAGTGACCATGCTCGATGTTCCCCAGGAGATGGCGCTACAGCAGCGACAATAAATTCATACTTAGCTAAAAGTGTCTTTACGTTATACTGGTCATTTGGACTAAACTACAAACTCGCCGTTATATAAGCATTGTAGCATTCGGCCTCGTATTCAGCGTTAGGTTATCTCGTTGAGACGGTTCTCTTCTGTTCAGTAGCAATCTGAACGAAGAGAACACGACATAAAACGTCAGCTAAACTGTAGCGATGAAAAAACCTCTTGCATAATCTTGACCCCCGAGCAGCTCACGCGAGGTGACGTTTTAACGCAGCACAGTGTTGCAGTGGTCTCAACGTGGTTGTTTCCGGGACCTTAACTAGTCTGCTAGCCATTTTCCGATTAGTTAGCCTTTAGCTTTGACCGAATTAGCTCCACAGCAGCTAGCTGACACACTCACCCAAACATCGCTCCGAAAAACGACTGCGACGACTTCATTTTCTTATCAGCCTCGGCAACGAGAGCCATTGCTTCCTTTTCTTTCCCGCTATTGTCCATATTTCGTGTCACTGCTCTGATGTTGAGGGAAGAACGAGAAAATGCCAAAGTCAACAAACTTGCTAAACGGCGTTAACAGCAACGGAGTTGGTTCGCCTTGTCACGTCACCTGCCGCAAAGTAACCATCACCCCTGTCACGTGACACGGGGATTGCTGCGTTCAGGTGCTCTTCGTAAGAGTCCACTTCTCTCGTCCCATACCACAATACCATGTAGAAAATGCATTCAATGTCATGCATTTATTACACGTATTAGCAGTAATATATGTATGTATGTACTCATTGTGCAGAATGTGCCAGTTCAGTAAATTGTATATTAAACGGTTGTGTAAAAAACAACACAATGGAAATACTCAAGTACAAGTACCTCAACATTGTACAGCACTTAAGTAAATGTACTTTGTTATTTTACGAAGATGCTAAATAAGGATTGCCTGCCATATTTACAGACTACTTGAATAATGAACCACACAACCATTCCCTCTAATGAACAGTCCTTAATAATACATATAATAATTTGCTACCAGTTCACTTGTTGAAAGGTTGCTGGGTCCAATTCCGTCTGAGTTCACCAGTTATGCAAAACCTTCTTATTGTGAATAATATTGTAATATGTGTTTTATTGTCACATAATGGTTATTTAATATGGATGATGGAAAGTCAGTGTGCGTAGGTGTGGATTGAATTGCAAAGACGAGTGATTGATTTGATTTGAATAGATTTTGGGTAATTTTTTTACAAGTCCATGCCCTTGTTTAATAATTGTTTAAGATCTTACAACAGTTGGCACAACGTTTTATTATCATTAAGTTAGCAAAAAGAAATGACATTCAGTCTATATGTCAGCTGAGCAGAACTGAAAAACTCCAAAGCTCCTACTTGATGTTTACCAATGGTTGGTCACATTTGGTAAAGTATTGTCAGTCATGGTCCTTTTTCATGACAATAATTATATATTCACAGTATTGTAAAACATGTATGTTCTGCTTCTCTGCTTCTCTATTTCATTTCATTTTGGCACAACATTTTCAGTATTTAGAATCAAACATTCCCATTTTAACCTACATAATGCATGGTACATTGTAGACTGGGTAAGATGGCCAAATATTTCCTCTGAAAGTGACTACAAATCTTGACTGTAGGTATTATGTAAGCCTTTAACCAGATGATTCAGTTACGCCCAGCTGCTCAAGGATTTAAAGGTCCATTCCTGCCGGAAGAAGAGACATCTCCTGGATGTTGATTAGCAAAGCATTTCCAAAACAAGACAGTATTGGCGCCATATTTGATTCTTGGGATTAGAGGTTGGAGATCTATAAATTAATCTTAGTCCAACTGTCTGAAAAAGCTCCCTGTAGGGATTTGTCAGCCGCTGTTGTTCCTGATTTTCGTTTATGCTTTGGATCAGGATGTTATATTTATAGCTCGGCAAGTCAAAATGTAGTCGGTTAGTTTTTTAATGATTACAAGTATAATCATTAGCCTGACAGCTATTATGAGGGAAAGCCCCATAGAAATAAATGGAAGTATGTGAAATGTACATTAATGGGACAGTTAATTTATTTATTTTATGTGCATGACTTCTTTTTAATGATACATATTATTTAGCTATTGATTAGGGAGACAAATAAGGCCTTCATTCATAATGTGTTTTTAACATGATTAGGTTTTTCATGAGATCCACTTAAACACACATGTTTTTGAAAATGCAAAATACACAATAATGGATCAGTAATGACTCCAGAAATATCATATAGTAAAACACTGACAGGGAACACTTCAATGAGCAGTTTTACATACATAAAGTAAGGTTTTAAATGATGGACATTTATTAGTTGACTATTTCTCGATGTGGTAGTAGTACTTTTATACTTATGTTACATGTATTACTAAAGAACAAGATCCTCTAAATACGTGTTCAGATTATTGCTTCAGCTCCAGACGAAGCGCAACAATTTTCATTCAGGCAAAACGAAAGTCTCCTGTTTCCTGCCTGTAGTTGGGTCCTGTACAGCAGCCCGTGCGAGGCTGTCCTGGAGACCCCGCGCTGCCTGCACCTCTATCGTCTCGGGTGAGTTTGTTACAAATGTTGAGATTTCTCTATTTATCCAAATAACTGTTACAAAGCTGCAATTTTCGCGCACTGCAGCGAAGCCGCACACTGCACAGCTCGGGCAACCGAAACGCCACATTGCTGCACGGCCCCGCGCACATAGTCATTTTTCACCGAATTCCCAAGCATACCCCCCTTCATCCAAGAGTATTCCTACATTTACTCATATTTTGCTTGCAAGGAAAGACAGATAGCTCGCTACGCAAATGCGTTTACACTGCTAAGCAAACGGTACTGTCACGTTGAAGTGGAATTAAGGTGCTGCTGTCCAACGCGAGTGTTAAAATTGTGTCACTCGGTGGTTTGTTTTGAATGTCAAAGGCTCAAGCTAGCTGTGCGTCTGAATATTGTTGATAGCTGGCTTGTCTTAGCTTGTTAGCTGGCTAGGCTAACGAAATTCAATCCAGATGCATTAAAATGCTGGAAATAGACGTAAAACGGGGGTTTGAAATGTAACGTTTTATTTAATTAGAGTCTTAAGCCACTCGCGTCGCTGTTTAATATTGCGTAATGTAAAGATTCGGCAAAATATGCATGCAAAAGCACTCTGAAAACAGCAGCTAGCATGTAGCAAACCGCTTGCAGTCTCCATTCATATCCTGCGCAGTGGCTGCTCGGACCGAGTAATGGCTCCGATACGCTGCCTTTTAGAGCGGCAACCGGGGATACGAGAGTGTTCGGAACATCGTTGTTTTGGTGTCACTGGAAGCGACATGCACAGTTGTGGGGACTTGGGAGTGAATTGGGCGAGAGCCGCACTCGTAATCCTTCCAGGTTGTGTGAAAACCGCGCGTTTTCAGTTTGTTGTCTTTTGCCGTGCGCTGTTTCTCTGGGTGCTACAAACACAACTGCTGCTTGCTCTCTGGAGTTCATACCGAGTTTGTGGAGACGGATTTTTTGTTATTAAGTGTGTGTGTGAAAACATGACATGTTTCAACTGATCATGACAATGGGCTTATGTGTAAAACTGTAAACCCATTTTCTTTATGAAAGTGTAGTCTGCCTTGTTCCTTGCTGTATTCTCCCAATAGCAACTGCAAGGCTGCAAAGATATCTGACAGCAATACTGATGTAATGTTTTGATTCATTACTCGTAATTTGAATGTGACAAAAGAAGCCTGAGATAAACTATTCACACTGCAATGCTTTTGTTTTAATCATAAGGGAGATCGTTGCAGTGCAGCGTGGGAAAGAGTGCAACAAAATAAATGTAGTTTAGTCAAAGGAACTACAGGTTTCTATATTTGAAGGGATTTGTAAGAATGATGAGCAAGTAAAGTAATTATTTCCTAACAATAGAAAAGAGTCATGAAGTACAAACCTTTTAATCACATACTACTTTATTCCATGAGAGTAATTTAAGAAGCTTAATTAAAAGTTATTTGGAGTGATATTTAGTCTTCGTTGGTACGTTGGTTGTTTATTTTAATTCTTGTATAATATGTAGTACAGCAACAGAAATATGTGATGACAATATTCTGCTGTACTTTTCTGAAGGAATGTAATAAATGCCCTTTTAATGTTTTAAAATAAATGATTGTTGATCTTGGGTAACCACGTCACATTGCTCCTTTTTACACAGAAGCTTTTGAATATCTCACTGTCCCACTAAACTAAAGCACTAAATATGGAGCTAGAATATCAGACATGTGGAAAAGTTTTAATAACAATATCATAGAAATGTAACTAGACATATGGTTGGAAATATTAATTTGGGTTAGGGGTTATTTTTGTGTTTTTTTTTATATTACATTTGTATTATTGATAATAATCACTGTTGTCATCTTAACAGTTGTCATGGATGATGAAGATGGCAGGTGCCTTCTAGATGTAATTTGGTAAGTTATTGCTGACATGGTGCAAGATCAGTTTCACATTGTACAAACCGTTCAGTCTTCTCTTCGTCTTGTACTGTTTTGAATCACACTTTTTTTTCTTCTGCAGTGACCCAGAAGCTCTCAATGACTTTCTTCATGGATCTGAGACCCATGTAAGTATGACAAGAAGAAAAAAGTGAACAGAGACACGTATGCCAGGCTTGTGATTTGTAATTGACGGGATGACGAATCTTAGGTGTGCGTATTTTAGTTTGGGCTACATCTTACTTAAGTCCATTTCGGATTACACATACATGCACCCTGAAACCCACGTCCTGCACTACCTTCATTTATTCTTTTTTTCACGGCTTCCTCTGCTCAATGGTTGTCCTTTTTTAATTGCACTAGTTATGCTTTCAGCCTGCCTTCCCTTTTTTTATTAGGCTAATTCACAAAATAGGTATTGCTAATACTAACGCTTCCCAACTCTGTTCCTATCATTTTGCCCCTTTGTCGCTTATCTTTTTGCTGGTTCTTAACAATCTGGGTTCTCTGGACTGTTTTTCTGTCCTTTCCTTGTCCTCCTCCTCTGTTGATTGTCTGTATGCTTCTCTGTCCTGGTGGCTTTTGCCTGCTGGTTTGGGTACCTTTGGTTTCTGTCTGTCCCATCCTTGGTGGGTGTGTCTGTAGTTGGACACTGACGACCTATTGGATGGTTCGAGTGACCCCTCAAGCTCGTTCTTCTCTACCGCTGGGGTGAGTAAAATCCCCCAATCCTCCTCCTTCTGTTTTCTATCCCTCTATGTAGCATGCATCTCCAAATACCCTCCCTTTCCACTAACATATCACTCTAAGAGCTTTGAATTGCCGCAATGTTACGAGAGGTTTTAGTAGTTGCTATAAGGTAACAAAGGTTTTTTTGTGGGGTTTTCGTGTCTGTACTTCTGTAATAACTCGGTTGCACAATCACATCGAGCATCCATCACCTTGTTTCACTTCTTTCCTGCTTTCCTTCAAGGGCCATGTTCCAGAGGTCCAGCCTGCAGTCCAGTTGTCTGCCAATGAGCCAGCAGGCCTACCCAGAGTCAGTGTTGACCTGGACTTCCTGGAGGATGATGACATCTTGGGAGGTTCCCCGGGTGGTGAAGGTGGGAGCAATGGGATTGGAACAAATCACGAGCCATGTGACATCCTGCAGCAGAGCTTGGCTGAAGCCAACATCACAGAGCAAAGCTTACAGGAGGCAGAGGCTGAACTGGACCTGGGCTCCTTCGGCATTCCTGGCCTTACACAGGTGGTACAGACACTGCCTGATGGCAGCCTCTCTGGGGCTGGAGGCACAGCCGTTGGTGTAGGCGTTGGGGGAGCCCCGAGCACCACGGCTACTACTCACAATGCCACAGCTGACATGCTGGGGTCCGTGCTTGCTCAGCAGGGCCTTCATCTTCAACCCCAGGTCATGAACAAGGCCATTAATGTTCAGCCATTTATGCAGCCCATGGGCCTGGGAAATGTGACTCTTCAACCCATTTCAAGTCTCCAAACTCTTCCTAATGGGAGTCAGTCTGGACATTTGGGTATCGGACAGATTCAGGTTGTGGGTCAACCTACAGTCATGACTATCAATCAGTCTGGGCAGCCAATCCTGGCTAAAGCCATGGGTGGTTACCAACTGCACCAGTCTGGGCCAGAGGTATCCGGTGCTGGTTCTCAAGCGGGACTTGGAGGCTCGGGGGGTGGACTTCTGATCCAAGGTAACAAAGCCACTTTGGGATCTCCAGCTTTAAATGGACCGGCTGTTTGTGTCAGCAGCACCAACAGCAGCAGTGGCGGTACAATGACGGCTCCTGCTGGGCTTCTTGGCTTTGGCAACACCACTCTAAGTTCAGGAATGGGACCCCAGATGCAAACTCAAGGCCAAATAATGCAGATCATCCAGCGCACACCAACACCCATTCAGCCTAAACCCCCTCAGGGGGGAGCCATCCAGCCGAAACTCTTCAAACAACAACAACAACAGCAGCAGCAGCAGCACCCACAGCCAGCACCCCAACCCCTGCAAAACGATGCCCACAAGGCTTTAGGACTACAACACATTCCAGTTTCTGCTGCTCAGAATGTTGCCTTCCTGACGGGAAAGCCAGGCTCAAATGTTGTCCTAAGTACTCAAGCAACAACACAAGGACAACAGTTTCAGCAAACCCTATTCAAGCAACAAGCAGCACAACCGTCTGGCAAGCCCCTCAGTGTGCACTTGTTAAACCAACAAGGCAGCATCGTTATTCCCTCTCAGACAGTTCTCCAAGGTCAGAATCACCAGTTTCTCCTGCCACAGCTACAGGCAGGCGGGCAAATCCTGACCCAGCACCCTGGGGGGCACATCATTACTAGTCAGGGACCTGGTGGACAGCTCATCGCAAACCAGATTTTAACTGCAAACCAGAACATCAACTTAGGTCAAATGTTGACTTCACAGGGCCATCCGGGGGCCGCCCACATCCTATCTGGATCCATTCAGCTCCAACCTGGCCAGATGGGCACACCCACCCTCTTTCAGATGCCGGTCTCATTGGCCCAGAGCCAAAACCAGACACAGACCCACACAGTCTCAGGTCATGCCCAGACAGTCATACAGGGCATGCCGATCCAGAACTCCCTTACCATGCTGAGCCAGGTGGAGGGGCTGAGTCCTGCCGTCAGCCTTCAGCCAGCCCTGCAACCTCAGCTCGGTGGTGTTCCCAGCAACAGCAGCAGCACAGGAGCTGCAACCATGGCTCAAGGCCAGCCTGGAGAGTGTGTTACTGTGCTGGGTAGCTCCACAGACCAGGCTGCTCATCCCTCCCAACAGCATGCAGCGCAATCCTCTATCCTCGCCATGCAACCAGGGTCCTCTGTGTCCACCATTACCGCAGTACCCTCTTCTTCTCCGTCCATGTCTGTGTCCACCTCTTCCTCTGTCACAGCCGTGGGGCTGGTCCCCCATCAGGCTCAGCACAGTCCAGGGAGGTTACTGTTCACCAACCAGGGCTCCAGTATGATCCTGAGCCAGGAGTCTCTGCAGATGTTCTTGCAACAGGTCAGTGTTCCACTCTTTTGCAGGTTTGCTTTAATTCTGTAATGAACTGTTAACATTGTCTTGAAAAAATATATATAACATGCACGGAGTGTTATCTTGCTCTGATCTCTTTGGTGTACTATTTTACTCCCCATCCCCTCCAATCCCCCTCTTCCTCCCCTCCCTCGTCCTGAAATGGTAAATGTACTCCTATCAGGAGCAGCACCACCAATCAGAGAATGAGTCGACCCCCTCTGTGGGCGTACCTGCGTCTGTAATCGTCAGCAGCAACAGCGTCACTGCTCCGGTCCCTGCTGTCCCTGACAGACAATTAACTGACTCTTGGGTGGGTCAGAGCCACAGCCCTCCCCCTGGCCCCTCCCACATGACAGCTGTGGTAAAGCAGGTAGAAATGCCCCTTTATGTTAAGCCCCACCCACTTGTTGCTGCTGCTGCCGCCACAGTGTTAGGGCATATCTTACCTTTCCCAACCACTGTGCTGTTCTCTTCTGCATTAGTCATTGCTTCCATGGCTATCATGCACTTCCTAAACTCAATCATTACTCGCTTGCAGCGTCTGTGTTTTTCTAACATTGCTTTGTTGTATGTAACGGCATGATCATTCCAGTTGTCCATATGTATTGTCTGTCAGCCATTGGGCCATTTCAATATTTAGCTGTATGCACGGCAATATAATGTAAGACTAGCAATCAAGTGCCAGTTTTTAATTTTTTTAATTTAGGACATTGTTAAACTAATCTGGTCATGTTCATCCATTGTATTTAGTGCAACAACCAAGCTAATGCTTTTAATATGAGATACCAAGGTGCTAGGAGTCCCCTTTCACAGCTGCCATGTTGACATGTCATTGCCGGGGAAAGACGGATGAAGTTAGTAACGATAGTTGTGGCCCCGTTTGATTTAGGTGCACCATCGCTCTGGTATTGTGCATTCTGGCTCACTGGAATGAATGTGAAACACAAATACAATGGGCCCATAATTAATTTGATTAATACCACCTGTGTTTACCCGGCTGTGAAAAGGGCCTCGGGCCACGTCTCCACCTCTTCACTAACATGCTGCTCAATCAGAATCACTCAACTCACCTTCATCTGCTGCACTACTGACCAATGACTGACCAGTCAACACCTGTCAACCCTGCCCTTATTGTTTAGACTGTCATGTGCTCCCAGTGCCACTACCCCGTGTAATCCCTAGTCTGACCAGTGTAATAACCTCAAAACTGCAAGTCATGCTGCCCTGACCCCAGTCCCTGAAGTCTTCAGGCCACCTTCTACTTCTCCACCACAAGCCCGCAGATTTTTTTACTTATTGCTTTCGGCAACTGTTTTTCTTTTTGCTCGCCAAGTGATCATTGCTCCCTTTTTTTGTGTGATCCTCCTCAAATGCTAGAAAAAAAATCAGTGGGCTACCTCTTCAGCAACTGCTAGATTTTAAAGTCTAACTCTTTGCTTTTGTGATGTTTGGTGTTGTTTTACCCACGTTTGTGTTATTCTGTGTCAGGGCTCGGCGATAATTCCATATTTTCATATATATTGATT
The DNA here is from genome assembly GCA_036178185.1 of Liparis tanakae. NCBI lineage: Eukaryota > Metazoa > Chordata > Actinopteri > Perciformes > Liparidae > Liparis > Liparis tanakae. The sequence continues at coordinate 8,769,444 of CM070099.1, read as the reverse complement.
TTCGGTGGAATTGCAATAATATTGATTATCATTATAATTTTACTTTTGAGCAAGTTAACCACTTCAAACACATTTTAATTTAACTCCAACAAAATAATGAGTTGTTTGTTTTAACATGTGAAGAGTGTTGTGTAATGTGACGCATAACAGTGGAACACTGTCATCAAATTAAACACTTTACAAATAATCATGCATATCATAATATATTTTTTTCATTTTAATTTAGATTATCATATCGCCTAGCCCTATTTGTAGTGTCAAATCTTGAACTATATACTAGAATCATATTTTCTATACTGTTTGCATGCCGAACTATCACTGTGTGATTGTGTGCTTGTTTTCCCTCCTGTTAAAATAGGGTTTGCGTTCTTGGATCAAATAAGCATATCAGTAATTTGTGACTCCGCTACTACAGGTACCCAGTGGACATCAGCAGTCACTGAAGATCCAAGGCATGTCCCCGGCATTGTCCGCTCACGCCACGTTACCCATGGTGGCAGACAGCCCCCAGCCTTCCCAGTCTCCTCTCACTCTGACCCAGCAGATCCAGTCACCGCACCATCAGCAGCAGTCGCGTCCATCCTCTCAGCCGCAGTCTCAAACTCCCTCCCGCTCGTGCACACCCTCAAATCATCCTCAGCTCTTTATTGTACATAACCAGATGGCAGAGTCCCCCCAAACCGCTCAGCAAGGCCATCCGCAGCAGACACACATTCAAGTTCAGCTTCAGCCTCAGCCACGACCGGCCTCGCAGCCCGCCCCTTATCAACAAGATATGCCTCCCATGTCACAGTCGCCCAAGCCTCCGCCTACACCACCTGCACAGCACCAGTTTACTGTTCTTCCTATCAGCACGCCTGCCACTGCTGTGGTTAAAGCCCAGGTTCCCATCCAGGGTCTGACAGCAGAGCAGCAGCACCACCTGCAACTCATAGGAGCGCAACTTCAGACCCTGTCAACCATCGCCCAGCCCTCACTTCAGCAGAAACAGCTGCTGGAGAAGCTACACCAGGTATAGTCCCAGTTCCCTGCAAACATCTTGGAGATGCATATTGTAATGAGAGGTTTTGTGTATTTTGACTTCATATGCTTCGTTTTCACCCTCCAGGAGGAAACGTGCTGTAAAAGTATGATCTGGTTTGCAGCACTTAGAACCACTTTAACTGTGTAGATGGATTTTTAATCTGATACAGCTCATACTGTTGCAGAATGTAATGCATGCAATGCATATGTGTGATTGTCAATATGTTCAACCATTCAAACAAGTTCAATATATTGAAAAGAGGGCAATAACATCCCATAAGTTACTATTTGCGGTCGGTAAGTAAACTTATGTTTTTGCTCTTAAATGCATTATTTCCAACTTGCCAGTACAAACCAGAAGTCGGGCGTAAGCCTTGGAAAACCAAACCGGTCCATCTAGAATCTCCTCGGTCCAAAATATATTTTAAAACGTCGAGCAACTGTCGTGCTGTGATTTCAGGTTCAGCACAGCATCCTGCTGCAGGCCCAGCAGTCGACTCAGCCTCAAGTCCCCAGTCAGTTCAGCTCCCAGCAGGACGGGCCTGTGGACGAGGCGGTGATGGCACCGTCGGCCAACGCCGGTCCACCCGCTCAGCTCCTCTCGGTGCTGCAGCCAACGCCGATGCTCGTCAAAACGCCTGCTACAGGTCAGACATCATTTGCGACACGGCAGGGCCCTGAACACACCTCGCAGTATTCCCCTTTGTAATGATTTGTTTCCTCTTGTTTTAGCATCAAGTGACTTACAGGTATTCTCAGGAGCCCAGGGGTCAGCTGGAGCGATGGTGAATCAGACTGTTATTCCTGCCAGCCTTACCCAGCCTGTACAGGTACGAGACACATCTCACAGCCAGTTCCTTTGGACAATATGCACGGTGGTCATTGTATGTAAAATGTGTACTTTTGTGTATTTTGTCAGTTTCCAATCCTCCTCCTGATTGTCCCAACAGGTTCAGCCAAAGCCAGGGGTGATCAGCTCAGTTGGAGGGATAACTCTGGGGAAAGGAATGCAGATACAGGTGTTGGGCGGGAGTCTTACTCAGATGCCTGGTCCACAGCCCCCAGATCAAGTCCAAACGCAGGTAAGGAGAGTGCCACTGCGGGCTCGTGTGGACCTGAAAAACTGCCTCCAAGCTTGAAGGTGTAACTTCTTTTAATGTGCATTCACATCACAGATGGCAACAATGAAGATGCCTTTCAGTGCAGAGCCCAGCAAAGAGGCCAGGTATGTGCCATACTCATTGTAATGCCTCATTTATATTGTCATTTTTGTAAATCGTATGTCTGTACGCACATGCAGGATGCTCGAACAGCTGAGGAAACAGCAGGGCTCAGTGCTTCACCCAAACTACAGTGCACCTTTCCACTCTGTTGAGGACACACTGCACAGACTGCTGCCTTACCATCTCTACCAGGGAACTGCCAACTCCTCTCAAGATTATCAAAGAGGTAACAATCTAGTGCAGCATTAGCATTTGTGTAACCCCCCTGCTCCCATTTCTGCAATCTTCATGAACATCTTGGTTCTCGTCCACAGTGGATGATGAATTTGAGACCGTCTCCAGCCAGCTGCTGAAAAGGACCCAGGCCATGCTGGATAAGTATCGCTACCTGCTCTTTGCAGAGTCAAAAGTAAGTTTATAAACCAGAATTCTTACCATCTGCCTTCTTATGTCGTCTCTGTCCTGAATTGATATTGAACTGATGTTTTTCGGTGTTTAAACCCGAGCAGAGACTTGGCCCCTCGGCAGAGATGGTGATGATAGACCGGATGTTCATTCAGGAGGAGAAGATTGCGTTGAGTCAGGACCGGGTCTTGGCCAAGGAGAGACCAGGTTTGTGGCTCAAAATGGCTTTGTGGTGGTCTTGATCAATATTACATGTATGCTAATAATATACTTCTGTTTATCTAATTACAGAGGAGTTTGTAGCAAATGCACGCATGTTGGGGAGTATAGTTTCATCCCAACATAAATCCTCTTCGGCTGAGGCCTCGTCCTTCAGTGGCGGTGTACCGGCTGCTGTCCCTGCTCCACCACCTGCTGCTCCTGCCCCAGCCCCTCTCTCAAACATTGCCCCACATCCTCCTTCTGCGCCCACCCCTGCTCCAGTTCCTGCCCCAGCTCCAGCACCTCCTTCCACCAACCCTTTCCCCCCTACCAAACTAGTAATAAAGCACGGTGGGGGCGGGGCCTCTGTCTCATGGTCCAGCAGTTGTCCTGCAGCAGCAACGAGCAGGCTGGCTGAACCCAACAGCCAGAGCTCCTCCTTCAGTCGCGCTTCAACAGCATCCTCCTCTTTCTCCTCTTCGTCCTTCAAGTCTACGGCGGCCGACGATGACGACGCTCTTCCGCAAAGAACCAGCAAACCGCCGATGAAGACCTACGAGGCTCGCAGGAGAATTGGCTTGAAGCTGAAAATCAAACAGGATCAAACGGGGTTCAGTAAGGTGGTCCACAACACTGCCTTAGACCCGGTGCACACACCACAGCCTCCGCAGAGCAGCCAGTCCATCCCCCACACCAAGACGCAGCCCCCGTTTGAAGCTGCCGTACCGCACCCAAAGTCCCAACCGTTATCAGCCCCTCCCTCTACGGTCATCAGAACTCAGTCTCCTGTAAGCACCTCTTCTTCCGCCTCGTCGCTTGCCACAACAACCCCTCAGTGTACCCCACCGCTGAGAGGAAATGTTGCCCCCGTTGTAGCCCCCTCTTCCTCTACCTCTTCCTCCCACACGTGGTCATCGTCCACCTCCTCCTCTACTCAAATGAACGGGACATTGGATCACGACAACGCGAGTCGGGTCAAACACAATTCTGCCTCCACTGTCACGCCCTCACAGACAACGTGCCGGCTCCCCCTCCGGAAAACCTACCGGGAAAACATAAGTCCCCGGGTGAGACCCGGCGTCCCAGGGGGAGGAGACGAGAGCTTGTCCTACCCGAGACCCACGCCGTCACCCCCCAGGCAGGAGGCCTCCCCCTCTCCCCCCTCAGAGCGGACAGTTATAGCCAGCGTGAAGGTGGAGAAGAGAGGCAGGGAGGCCTCACACACTCACGCAGAGTCAAGCCACGAAACGGGCCGATTGGGGAGTGCAATGCAGGGGCTGGACGACATGGACGAGGTGTTTAACCGGGGTATCAAAACTGCACACCACCATCGTGTCCCCCAGCTAGACAGGGAAGGGGCAAAGGAGAGAGGGGAGGAGCTCATGGACTCGGATGTGAGTAAATTCAAGAGGGTGAAACACAGACATAGGGCAGGTGGGACGTTCAGAATGGACCCTGGGCCTCCCTCTCCGGAGGCGTCTTTCACGCGAGACTCTTTGCTTCCCGCGAAGCGCTGCAAGTCCGACTCTCCCGACATGGACAACGCCAGCTTCTCCAGCGGCAGCCCTCCGGATGACTCTCTCAACGAGCACCTGCAGTGTGCCATCGACAGCATCCTCAACCTGCAGCAGGAGCCCTCGGCCCGCGGGCACCACATTAAAGGGGGCAACAGCAGGTCGCACCAAAGCCAGCGCCCAGGGGGCTCGGCAGCATCATCGCACAGACCCTCAGTACCGCCCTCCTCCTCGGCTTCCTCTTCCTCCTCCTTGGCCCAGCACCCTCAGGTCGGGGGCCGCGGCCACAACGGCAGCCTGGTTCCCCAGACTCAAAGCAGATAACAGCCCCTCAGCCCCAGGCCTGACTGACGTGGGGGAACTAAGAGACGGATATGGAGGCGGGGGAAGGGGGGCTTTGGGAAAACAGTATCACTGTACTACTCTGCCAAGCTGTGTTGACTTTGTTTGTCCATTTGAATTGTCCAGACATTTCTTTGTCATTTACAGCGTGTGGTCAACAGTGAAACTGTCTTTGAATTGCAGACTTTAAGATGTCTGCCATTGTGTATGTGTTCCCTCGGCCAATCTCAAGTTACAAGAGGAAATTGTCTTCCTTTTTCACTTTTTCTCATTTGGCATCCATACATTCCTCTCCTGTGGCCTGAGTCTCTAACCACATTGGTTCTTTTCCTGGTGTACACTCTATGAGCTTAAGGCAGCTCATCTGAACAGTTAAGTTGTCAACAACTTTTTTTCATACACAAGAGAATACAACCCGGTTTATACTGCAAAACGTCCTGATACAAACGGTGTCTTCCCATACCAATCAAATTTGATTATCTTGTCAAAGGGTTAACAGCTCATGCTAAATTGATACAGACCAGCTCTTTATCCAGAATGAATGTCCTTAGTCACACTGCTCACAAGGCAACTACTCTTTGTCTGGAGAAAAAAACAATTCCCCTCAGCCTCTCTGCAGTCTGCATTTTGCATCGCATGCATTTTAAACTGTTGACATGTTAAGGGAAATCCTTTTGAAAAATGGTGGTTGTTTTCTTTTTGGCTTCACTTGGGTACTGTAGTACTGTACTGTCGGGATGTAAATGAAATGTGAGGGAAGTTGTTTTTTTTAAGGGTCTCTCAGATGACTCCTGGTTTTTGTTTGTCTTCCACACACACACACACACACACACACACACACACACACACACACACACACACACACACACACACACACACACACACACACACAAACACGCGCCTGCTCTCCAGTTGCCTGCGATGCCGGGTTAGGAGTGTATGCATCTCAGTCAACAGGGGGCAGGCCGGTTTGAACCACTTCTGTGGTCTTCTTTCTGCCACTATCTCCGCCTCCCATCACTTTCTTGTGTGTCTTTTTTTATTTTTTAAAGCCTGGTGGACAATTCAAACACAAATGAAGCACAAGCATTGAAATGGAAAAAAAAGGAACAATAATAATGTACAAAAGGACAGTAAGAGAATTTGAAGTATAGTATTACAGATTAATTTTGTATTGTATTTATTGTGTATAATGACACTTTTTAAAAAGAAATGTACATTTAGTAAAACTGTAAATTAAACCTTGCTTCTTTTATGAAACATTGCAGGTATTTTAGTCATTGGTCCAGCTTCAGGGTGCATTCTTTTGTGGTGGTGGGGGGTGTTTTCTATTCGACAGCCAGCAGGCGGTGTATGGAAGTGGAAAAGTGGAGCTGGTTTGTGTGCTTCATCGCCTGGGGGGTTCACATTGTTTGGGAGGAGCAAGAGAGGTTAGACTGATGAGGGGAAACACCGTCACATCTGTAGACGCATGCTATGTTACCGTAGGTCAAGTAAAAAGAAAAAGAGGTAACAGTTGGAGGGGTGCAGCACGAGGATGTTTATTTCTCGAAATATGCAAACGGGCGCTGACGTGTCATGTTTAAATAAAAAATAAAGAAGAAAGACCCCCCAAATTATGTATTCACAACCCCACCCCCCAACCTCCAGGTCCACTCCCTCTGACCACAGCGCTGCTCATCCCTGTCCTCGGCAGAGTGTCGGTGCTGCCCACATTGTTGTCAGGCATCCCTGAAGAGGAGGTGCATTCCAGCTTGGAGAGCCAGGGGAGCGGCCCACCTGCCTGCGTGTGGTGAGCCTGTGTGTGTTATTGTTGCCGTGTGCTCCTCCAGCGAGCCCAGTGAGGAGCCTCGCCCGCTCTGGAGCTCATCTGAAGTCCATTAGGCCCCGGAGAAGAACGGTCCTCTGTAATCCAGCTGCGCTGACGCTCCACGCAGGGTTCCTATTCGCTGTCAGGCGTACACCCATACATGTAGCAGCAGCTCCTCGGAGAGACTGTTTGTGTCTCAAGTCCAAATATTTTCCAGAGGGCAAGACCAGAGGGAGGGAGAGGGAGCGATCAAGGCGCTCCAAGAAGTCCGGGCTTTCTCCATAATAACTTGGTAAATACTATTTTTAAACTTTAAACATGACTATAGTGTTCAGCATGTATTTTAACTTATAGTAAAATACACACAGATTGTAAAAACTGGTGGAATTTGGGACTCGCTGTTTTTTGTGTGCAACTAATACTGTGAACAGCTTTTCCATTGCTTCATTTGGATTTCTAAGTACGCTTCCTCTAATACGTGTCGCTCCTGCGTGTTACATTTCAAGTCCAAGACTGTTGCAATTATGGTGTGCAAACCCACAAAGGCATTTTCCACCATCTTTAAACTTCTAAAGCAAACCTTTTGATTCTCACAGAAACCCTGTAAAGCAACTTCTGCTCGTACAGCTCGGCTGTCACAGTAGCTTTATGTGTAATTGTGGGTAAATCCCATTTAATGTCTCCTGTAGATCTCGAGGCTTCGCCATTTTGACAAAGTTATTTCCACCCTGGTCTTGTGACATGTCAGGAATGTGTTGCCTATTCTTCGCAAATTCTATTTATTTAATCCCATTTCCATTTCGATCTGTCCACAGATGGGTTGACGTCATCCGACATGTGTTTCGCCCTTGTGCCTTTGTGTCACTCTGCTTCTAATAAGCAGTTGTGCATTCAATTCCTCATCCAGTGTGTGTGTGTGTGTGTGTGTGTGTGTGTGTGTGTGTGGACTACAGTTCAATGTGTTTTGCGCGTAAAGGCTGCCCACAGAGATCTCTAAATGAAACGAACAATTAAGTTGTGCACGTATCTCATGTTCCAGCAAGAGGAACTACCAGGGATAACGAGGAATGTCTTACTCATTTCACTTTAAAGGGAGCTGCGCCTGTGCAAATGCTCACGCAGGGTTGGGTTTTCCAAACACCATCTTTTTCCAGGCCCTCACTGACGCTGCTTTGGCAGACTCCTGGTGGGCTGAGGTTTACTCCAGATTCCACATCCTTACTCTAGGTTGTGGTGGAGGATGAGCACCAGATGGAAGAACACGAAGACACTCTGTTTGCCATCTGGTTCATCTCTTCCTTTCTCGTTGGATTAACCTATACTTGTCTCCTATTCTGTGCTCAGTGATCAGCGCGGCAACCGTCGGCAAAGAGGAAGATCCAGGCTTCAAACCCTGTAAGCCCCGTCGTCCCTCTCGCCGTGCGCAGAGGAAGTTTCGAGGACAAGTCATCAGCGTTCACATAAATACAGGAAGCGCCTGAAGGTTTTCCAAGGAAATACAGCTTCAAACAACAGGCACTCTCCGACATTGATTTTTGTAAAAGGCGTCTTCACGTTAGTCGAACAACATGTCCCGCTGGGGGAGAAAGAATGTGAAGAAGACGCCAGAGGTGATCCGCACCGTCACAGAGGGGCTCAAGTCCTTGTACCGTAAGAAGCTGCTGCCTCTGGAGGAGTACTACGGTTTCCACGACTTCCACTCTCTCAGCCTGGAGGATGCCGACTTCGATAATAAGCCTATGGTGCTGGTGGTGGGACAGTACTCTACTGGAAAGACCACGTTCATCAAGTAAGACTATATGCATCAATGAAGTCACCGTTAAGATGTGTGAGCTGATCTCAGAACCAATACTTAAATAATCGTGTGTGTGTGTGTGTGTGTGTGTGTGTGTGTGTCAGGTATCTACTGGAGCAGGATATCCCTGGGAGCAGGGTGGGACCTGAACCCACCACTGACTGCTTCACTGCCATCATGCATGGGGAGGTGGAGGGAGTCATCCCCGGGAACGCCCTGATCGTAGACCCCAACAAGCCTTTCCGCAAACTCAACCCGTTTGGAAACACGTTTCTCAACAGGTGAGCGCGGAGGTTTTATTCAGTGCATTGGGTCGTGATTCCTGACCGAGGGAGCCAGATAGATTTCAGCACGAAATGGAAAGACTGTGTGAGAGAATGCAAGAAGGGGAATCAGGGAAGGAGAGATAACAGAAAGTTTCTTCAGCTCTTTGGAATTTGAAGTCCTTGTGCCAAATGTCAGAACGGGGAGGCACTTTCCTTATTTGTGGAAAAATGGGGAAGGGGAGCGATATTACCCGAGAGGGCGATGAAAGCTAATATACTTGGACAGGAACTGCAAGTTACCCATGTTCAAAGAGGAGGTCAAAGGGCTCCACGGACCCTCGGGGCAAAGACAAATAGATGACGTCATGGACTTAGAGGCCCAGGGAATCTGCAAGAGAAGTGTTAACACTGAAGCTCTTTCCTCTACTCTGTTTACTGTCTGGGTTGCCAGATTCTGGTGTACGTTTTTCCACTGATGTAAACCAAGAAAGAGGTCACGTGTTTTAAAAAATAAAGTGCTGTTAGCTTTTAGAAATGTTGACACGTAGACTAAAAGTGAACTCAGTTGTCCCGTCGATGAGCCTCTAAACGTGAAATTTCCGATGCCAGTTTTCCGGAGTCCCCCTTCTCCCTCTACAGGGTGTGTTTGCGTACGTATTTGCGTCTCTCCATTAGCTTTGACTTCCTGTTCGGGGACCGGTGGGCTCGTTAAGCTCATGAGCCGCAGGAAGTGGTGTTGTTGTTTTAAGCCGCACATCGTTAGCCGGCCTTATTGTTTGATTCTGGCAGAAGTGGTCATTTTCCTTCAGGAAGCCCACAGCAATGAGAGGCCTGCTTGGACACAATGGCCTGCTGAGGGAGGGGCGGGGGTGGTGGGGAAAGGGGCCGCTTCCAATCTGCTCCTCGGATCACGTTGGCTTCTTTGATAAGCGTTAACACTTTTTCTCATGGTTTCCTCTTGCTCTGATTTCAAACCAAACTGACCTCTGTGAACTTGGTCGTATCCCCGTTTGGGTGACCTGGCTCCGGTCTGATTTACTTTTTAAAAACAGGTTCCAGTGCGCCCAGATCCCCAACCAGGTCCTGGAGAGTATCAGCATCATTGACACGCCGGGGATCCTGTCCGGTGCGAAGCAGAGAGTGAGCCGAGGTGAGAGAAGTTCCAAAGGTGAGGAGAGGGAATGGGGGGCCGCAGAGACACACATCCGGGACCGTCGGCTCACAGACTCATGACCTTGGCTAACCCATGGGACCGGCTCACTCTGTCACCATAACACTTGGCAGCGGGGCGAGGAAACTTCTCAGCTGCACACGGAGCAGCCACAGAGAATCCTAATCAGGAGCAGAGATGGTACAGGCGGAGATTCTGTCAACACATCTGGAGGAATGTACCGTTGCAAAAATAACCGTCATCATCATTATCATCTCACAGTCGTTGATTCACTTCTCTGTTCATCCATGCTTTAAATAACCCATTATTACTCAAGTTAATCTGCATGAGCAACTAATAATAGGTCAGTGCATCAAAACTCACATGGGGTGGTACCTTTTTAAGATTTCCGCCTTAATTAAAAAAAAATAATAATAGTTTACTGGTAACACACTACATACGGTATTGTTTCTTTAAAAACGATGCTTCTGTTCCACAGTGTAGGAATACTCTGTTAAAGTATTGCATTCAAAATGTTCCTGAAGTAAATGTGCACAAGCATCAAAATGTACTTTATAAAAAGTACTGATTACACTAACTGACCCGTTTAAAAATAATATACTTCTGGTGTATTCTTGAAGTATTGATAGACACATCACAATAATATTGCAGCTGATACATATGGGGATAATTAAGCTTTAAACAATCAAATTAAACAATACATATTGTATTTTTTGTCCATCCTATCTTGTGTTAATTGTCTGAACCTTTAAAGTAACTATATCTACTATCATTATCAAATAAACCGAGAAAAAAAAGGAACATTTCTGAAAACTGCAGTGAAGTATAAATATAGTGTTACACAAGTTGATGTAAAGTACATCAACTTGTATTTGAGGAGAGTACTTGAGTAAATGTAGTATATAGTCTCAGAATAGTGATGGCGGAGTGGTGACAGGGCAGCCTGGCGCCTGGGCGTGCAGCATGGTGGACACATCCAGATAAGAGGTGTGAAGGGTTTGTGTCCTTGCGACCTTGTCCCCTCTCCTGCCCCCTTCTCCTTCTGCTCAGTGCACACGGCCTCTGGTTCTGAACATCTTCGCTCTTCAACCTCGCTCTCCCCAAACAGGCTATGACTTCCCGGCCGTGCTGCGCTGGTTCGCGGAGCGCGTGGACCGCATCATCCTGCTGTTCGACGCCCACAAGCTGGAGATCTCGGACGAGTTCTCCGAGGCCATCGGCGCCCTGAAGGGCAACGAGGACAAGCTGCGCGTGGTGCTCAACAAGGCCGACATGGTGGGCACCCAGCAGCTGATGAGAGTCTATGGTGCCCTCATGTGGTCCCTGGGGAAGGTGTTCGGCACTCCCGAGGTTCTGCGCGTCTACATTGGCTCCTTCTGGTCCGAGCCGCTGATGGTCGCAGACAACCGGAAGCTGTTTGAGCTGGAGGAGGAGGATCTGTTCGCCGACATCCAGAACCTTCCTCGCAACGCAGCTTTGCGCAAGCTCAACGACCTGGTGAAGAGGGCGCGTCTCGTTCGGGTGGGTTTGTATTGGTCGTGTCAACATGTGCTCACTAATTGCTTATTGACAGGTTGATGTATGAGCACTTTATTCATGTACGTCGTGTGCTGTGCCGTCTCTTTGTCCCAGGTCCATGCCCACATCATCAGCTACCTGAAGCAGGAGATGCCGTCCGTCTTCAGGAAGGACAATAAAAAGAAGAATCTGATCTACCAGCTTCCAGTGATTTTCTCTAAGATCCAGCTGCAGCACAACATTTCTGCTGGTGACTTCCCAGATTGTGCTAAAATGCAGGCAAGTCTTTTTTCCTTTTTAATGACGAGTGCACATCTGTGGAGGCGACAATGCAAAGACTTTTCTTCGACTTCTAACAGTTAAGTTCTATTAAAATTAAGCTTGGAAGTGTACCAGCTAACATATTTGAATCATTCCGTTTTTGAAGGAGCAACTGATGGTTCATGATTTCAGCAAGTTCAAAAGCTTGAAGCCGAACCTGATGACGGCCTTGGATGAAATGCTCTCCTCTGACATCGCCAAGCTGATGCCCCTCCTGCGGCAGGAGGAGATCGATGCGGGCGAGCAACTCGGTGTGCAGGGTGGAGCCTTCATTGGGACCCGGGCCGGACCGTTCGGAGAGGGTGACCCCTTCGCGCAGGAGAATGGAGAGGGGTGTGAGGAGGAGGAGGACTGGGTGGTGACCAAAGACAAGTCCAAATATGATGAAATCTTCTACAACCTCGCTCCCAATGAAGGCAAGCTGAGCGGCAACAAGGCCAAGGACTGGATGGTGAGCTCCCGCCTGCCCAACTCGGTGCTGGGGCGCATCTGGAAGCTGTCGGATGTGGACCACGACGGCATGCTGGATGATGAAGAATTTGCCCTGGCCGGCCACCTGATTGAGGTCAAGCTAGAGGGCCACGGTCTGCCGCCTGAGCTTCCCACACGACTGATCCCGCCCTCCAAGCGCAGGCAGAAGGGCTCCGATGCATAGACACGTCACAAAGTCCGGGGAGCTGAGAGAGACTCCTCTCTATTGGCCGCGCTACTGTTTGTATTTGCTCGTTTTCCCCCCCAGACCCAAGTCCAAATGTTTGTTTGTAATACATTCAACTTCTCCTCTGAGAAAGATTTTGGTCTTGCACAATGGAACATACTGTATTAAAGGTTAAGTCAGTCCTTTAAGACTTGACTGCAAAGGATTGTGTATTGAGCAGTCACGGGTCTGGTTACTTCTTCCCTTTGGCTCCTCAAAGTTAGCTTTTTACGATAAGTTTTTCAAATATATCTACTATTAGTTATCTATTAATTTTAAGGGTGCTACCCTCTAAGTGAGCAGTATTCAACATATATTTGAAAGAATACAGAGATAAACTTGTATGTGTTGAATCCTTAAAATAAAACATTCCTTCAGTAACTAGATTAGAGTGGCACAGAATTGATAATATGTAGGATTTTACTATTTTCAGGTCTGGACATTTCAGAGAGAATGACCACACTTGAAAATTATTTTTTTATAACATTTTCAACTCTAACTGGCAGCACACGTGTAATAACCTGAATGCATTTCACTTTTGATGCTTTACATGCCACAGTTGTGTGCACACACTTTATACATTATTTTTGTAATGGTTGCTGTTGTTTTGTATGTGCCGGAGCTCGACATCAGATACAAGTACAAGACATGCTGAGATTAACTTGAGACTCATCAATTACTGACTACTGTACACAGCTCCTAACAATGTTCCTATGTTAACTTTTATTGTAACCAAATAAAATACCCTGACTGTGTTTTGTGTTGACTATTTAATAACTTCAAAACAACAAAATGGACAGCGCTCGAAAGAATGAAGTTCTTAAAATGAAATTCTCAAATGAATACAGTATATACGAGACACACCGGACAGTTGAGTGCATATGCATTGTCTCTCTTTTTAAAAGATTTGCTTTTCTATGAAGCTCGTTGGTCGCTCAGTGACGGACCAGATAAACAGTGAGTCACCCTCTCCCCTGCCAAGGCACCAGACCACCATTTTCCAAGACTCTCTGCCCTCTCCGTCCCACCATCTGAAGCCCTTTCCGTGCCTCTCTCAAACACACACACACACACACACCGTTTAACAGTCCATTCCCCTTCATCCCTCTCTACTTCTGCATTCACGCCCTCGGTAGCACACCTGTGTATGCTTTTTTATTTCATCCCGTGTACGCTCTGCGGCATATACATAGAGGTATGTGCCCCGGGTAGAGCCCTGTGTGTTTCACATAAGGCATTCGAGGTTCGCAGAAGAAGGGGTGGCCTCCGTGCCTCCCTGTTCCACTCCTCCATGGAAAGATACACAAATGAGAAGCAGAGGCAAAGACAGTCTTTTCCTCTCTGGCTTACAGTGACTCACTTGTGAAGAATGTGGTGGGTTGGCCCAAGAGTTATTAATAACTCCTTTCCTAGGGTCTGCTAAGTTTCCTCAGGCTCATAGAAAAGATCTAGACACTCTACCTTTATGAAACTCTTTAACATCCCCCTATTTGGAGAATTCCTGAGGCAGACCTGCGGCACACCACACCCTCTCCCGTGTATGTGTGTGAGAGAGAGAGAGGGGATGTGTGGAAAAAGTGAAGGAAGTTGACAAAACTGAGATGAACACAGTTTCTTGACAAGAAATTAAATCTTGTTGGGCTCTTGCGGATATTCAAGTCATTTTAAAGAGTATATTACAATATCTCCATCGCGGTCTGAACAAAGCCCGCCTGTCGGGTTGAGGCCCAAACCATCTCCACTCCAGCTACAGCCATGGGGGGAAAGTTGCAGGTGTGGTTAAACAGAGCCCCCCCCACACACACAACCAGCATCAGATGTCCCTAACAATGCAGCTTACTCAACAAAACCAGGGGCTCCGTTATACGTCACCAGTATTTACGTGGGGGGATTCCTCTCTCCAGCCTGCCACTGAAGTCAATCTGGTGACACCTGGTGGAGACGAGGAGCCCGGACACGTCACACGAAACTGTCCAGCTGGAGACATGCAGGGCATTATGCAGGGTGATGGTCACTGTAACTGACCCTCCTGTCAGTACTGAGCCAGAAGTGATGATCCGGGAGGTGGGTCAAAATCTACTATCCTTTAGTGAATAACAACAATTTATATAGCAGCTACAGCTTTATTAAATGTAAGATGGTACTTAAAGTGCACTGTTGGACAACAAAGAAGGAAGGATTTGGACTGCCTATTTTATTTGGAATTGCATAAGGAAGGGTTCTCTGAATGCCCATCATTTACTTTCAATGTATACATGGGCATGTGCACATTGCATCACAATGGACGACAGAAATTGGAACCTATTATTTAACCTCCCCTTCTCTGCTTTTTCTATGTTTATTATTGAATGTTTTTTTAATTCAGTTGTACATCAGTTAATGGCTAATGTGTCACAAAGGAGTAAAGATGGGTAGAGATTAGAGAACTTTACATTTTATTGTCAAGCCAAAAAGTGAGCAAACAATGTTGTTAAGCACACACATGTCCGGCCTATACACGGCATATTCTGCTCCTACTCAAACCCTAACATTTAGAAACGCTTAAGTAGGAAATATGCTGAACATTATGCAAGACCTGAAGGAAAACATATACCCATTCAGAGAAAAACATGTAGTATCAAAAGGTAAAGTTATACAAGAGTATGTAAAAATATCTTTCAATTCAAATATCAGTTCCACTCGGGGCATCAAGTCATAACAAAAGCAGAACAACAAGCTTCTCATCAAGGGTCACAAAAAGCAGATTTAAATCACCAGTAAAACAAGCGTTTACATTATTTTCAATGTTTTCTTTTTCTTTTTCTGAAGTGCTTAGAAACTGAAATGGTTTTTGATGTCTTTGATCTGCTTCATCATGTCACCGATCTGCTGGCCCTGCTCTCGGAGGACATCCTGGACGACCTTCTTCTGCTGGGCGTTGAGCGACACCGTCGTCCTGGCCGCGGGCGCGTCCGTGTCCACTTGTGTCGTCTGGTACTCCCTCTTCATGTTCACCTGTTTGATGCAGTTGTCCAGGTGCTTCAGTTGATCGCCGACGGTCTGCAGCTCCTTCCTCATGTCCTTCTCGCTGTTCGAAAGGATGGGCAGGCGGCTCTGCAGGCTGCCCAGCACCTTCTTCACCCCGTTCATGATGGTCTCCTGGCGATACTTTGCGTCTTCGTGCTTGTCGGCCAACCTCTCCGCCGCATCCCTCAGGCTCTTCTTCTCCTCCCTGCACAGAGTCAGCTCGTCCAGCTGCTTGTTCTTCTGGCTGGTCAGGAGTTTGACCCGCCTCTGCATCTCTTCGCGGGCCATGTCCTGCTTAAGGATGTACTCCTCGCGGAAGACCTGCGTGGCTCTGCTGAGGAGCTGCAGACACTCCGGAGGCGGCGGCGACGCGTCCTTGTCCCCGGCCTTGAGTACGAGAGGATTGGTGGACCCGCGCGCCAGGATGTTGCGGACATGCTGCTCGAAAGAGTTGTCGGCCAGTCCGCGCAGAGGGGAGCTGCCGGAGCCCGGGCCCGGATGCGTACAGAGCAGCGGCGGGGAGGGAGGGCGAATGGAGCTCAGCAGGGGCAACAGGATGCATTCGTAGGCGCTGGTGATGCAGATCATGGTGGCGCCCAGGGACAGGTCAGACACGATCACAAAGCCACGAACTGGAGCCGACTGACTGGACTGGAGCGGCCTGGTACAAAGAATGTGCTCGACGATGCAGCGCTTCTCGGCAGCCATCTCCTGGAGATTGTCCTTGTCCTCCTCGCCCGACTGGAGGAAGGTCTGCAGCTTGTTGACCCAGATGAGGCCCACACTGTGCACTCCTGCCTCGTGGGTGCAGTGATACCTCTGCTGACACAGGGGGTCTCTGTGCAGTCTGATCGGGCAGGTGAAGTCAAACTCTTGAGGTTCCTCATCCTCTCCGGTGGCTACTTTGAGAGTGAGCTCCAGCTCAACGCACTCGAATACGTAGAGCGCCGGCACCGCCTCTGTGCCTCGGATCCACTTGTCCACCGCCCTGGTCTCTTCCTCCTCCTCGGAGTCCAGCACCACGCAGTGATACAGCGTGCCCGTTTCTGTAGCGATGACCAGGATGCTGGGCACACACGGCAGGCAGAGGATGGCGCAGGCGTCGTAGCCGTAGTTATCCTCCGCTGCGGGATACATGGGGAGGGGTCCAGCGGGTTTGGTCACACTCACCCCCTGTGCCTGGCTCGTGTAGCTCACATACGTCTCCCCGTTTTCGTAGAGGATATACAGAGGGTAGACCAGCCGCTCTTTGGAGCACTGCGCGGCCAGCTGCCGAAGCGGGGAAGAGATCGGCCCGAAGTCAAACGCCACCGCTATCTCGCCGAGAGACGCCGCGTAGGAGCGGGCCGGGGGATGGCCGCTCGTGTCGTCTTCCGACTGGGACACCGACAGGACTTTGGCCGGCGTCTGCGGCGACTTCAGGCCGTAAAACCGGACGGTGTTATCGGACGTGAGCAGCACCAGGTGGGGCTCGTCGGTCTCGCTCGGGTACCACGCCGCCTGCCGCAGACTCACGGACGGCGAGCTGGTGAAGAAGCGCTCCGCCACCGGGACCGTCTTGCAGTTGATCTCGCTCCGGCCGCCCTCGAACTCGGACCTCTTGCCCCAGCGCTGCGGGAGCTCCAGCACCGAGACGCCCCGGAGCCCGACGAGCGCGACGTGGTTCTGAGTCGGGCTGAGCAGCACCTGGCACAGCTCGAAGTGAGGAGGGTTGATGCACAGCAGGGTCTGGTGGTTCCCGCGGACGCTGCCGAGACTCTCCTCCGTGTTGAGATGTCGCAAGTTGGTGGTGTAAAACACGCGGTCGGCATCGTCCCACACGAACAAATCTCCGCCTAAACAAAACGTGAGGTTTTTAGCGACTCCTCTTTCATTCGCGTTGGGCTCTAAATACAACTTTGATCGTATCTTTTGGAAGATATCGTGTTTTGGGAGGTCGTTCAACCACCGCTCTGTGCCGAATGCCGCCATCTTGAACCGCTGTATGTCTCGCCGAATGAAAAAAACAGTCCATGGCAACGAGAGTGCTTTACGGCAGTTATTTAACGTATTCCGCTGGCCGGTGTCGTATATTTTGCAGAATCACCATGGCGTTGAAAGAGACTGCAGGGCTGTATGAGACACTGAAAACGGAGTGGAACAAGAAAAACCCAAACCTGAGTAAATGCGGAGACCTTCTGAGCAAACTTAAGGTAGAGTCACACATCGCCGTGTCTGTCTTCGTCTTTACGAGCCGAATCAGGAGCACTTCTAGAAGCATCCGCGCTGTTAGCAAACGGAGCTAAGCGTGCTAACTTCGGCTTGTATGCTAACGTTGTTTATAGTTTTCTATTAAGTGGGTTAACGTTACACTTAAGACACCGAGCATTATACACCGTCCCTCCTGGCATGATAACGTTGAACACCACGTGTTCACTATATTTTATTGTTCAGCTTATGAGACAATGGCATCATATCTCGCCTATGTGTTGCTAACGTTAACGCTGTGCTGGTTAATTCATTGTCGAGTTTGAGTCAACCTGGAACTGACGGGCGAGATAACCCTTTGAACGGGAGATCATTTTGACGTCAATCGGCTTCTTCGTTTCTCTCTGTTAGCCTTTAGCTCCTTCTTGGTTACTTATTTCCGAGCTGTCTGTCTAAATGACGTCGTTCAACGTTCAAATATGTTTTTATTGGACAAAACCCGTCGTGGAAAGAACTCGAGGCACATTTCATAACATAGGGTGACCAGACGTCCTGTTTTTGAGACCCAAATAAAGCGTCCGGCAGGGATTCCAAAAACGTCCGGGATTTTGCTTCGTTGGATATTTGCGTTTCTCTGGGTCTTTCACAAACTATTGTTTACCCCTTACACGTTTTCTAAATGGTATCTCCCTTACGTTCCACCTGAACAGTCATTGGTCGACTGATCTCAGTGTTGTCAGATACACGAAATCCCCCTTTTAGGCATGTATATCACAAAACAGGCAGAATAAGAGATGTTAATCGCTCAGTTAATTATTTTACTGTGGGGTAACCTAATTTTATTATGATCTATCAATGTATATATTGTATTAATCTAAATCTAGTCCAACTAGTAATTAAGATGTCAAATAAATTTAAGGAAGTAAACACAAACTATTTTTTCCAAAATGTAGTAATATTGATGAGAAAAACTTGTGGACATTTTCAAGAAATTTACGTCAAACTTTTTTTTACAGGTTTCATTACTGGAGCTGAACTTCTTACCGACCAGTGGGTCTGCGCTCACAAAGCAGCAGCTCATTTTAGCCCGTGAGTAAAGGTGGCATGTCAAATTTACAAACAGTATTCATGTTAATCGTGGATTAGCATTTGGCCAACCCGTATTCCTGTTATCAAGAAGATATCCCCAATCGAGAACAATTTGTCCGTTTCAGGTGATGTCCTTGAAATTGGCGCGTTGTGGAGTATCCTCAAGAAGGACATCCCATCCTTTGAGAGATACATGGCCCAGCTCAAATGTTACTACTTTGATTACAAGTAATGTCACCGTTTCATGTTTTTTAATATGGAGTGTGAGTTTGCTATACAGTACTAACTGGGCTATTCTAACATTACTCCTTCTTTACCTTTTGGCATTCAGGGAGGAACTGCCTGAAGCTGCCTACATGCATCAGTTACTTGGACTCAACCTGCTCTTCCTGCTCTCGCAGAACCGTGTGTCTGAGTTTCACACAGAACTTGAGAGACTGAGTGCACGAGATATTCAGGCCAACGTATACATCAGACATCCAGTGTCCCTAGAGCAGGTGCTGTTATCCCCCCTTGGCAAAGCACACATTAAGAACTTGATATTGGGCTATTGTGAAATGTTAACATTTCAACATTAGGTAATAATAATGTGTAAATACCAATGTGATGTTTTATATCCTCTCCTGGCCTTTTCAGTACTTGATGGAAGGAAGTTACAACAAGGTCTTTCTTGCCAAAGGAAACATCCCTGCTGAGAGCTACACCTTTTTTATAGATATTCTGCTCGACACAATTCGGTAAGAATGATTATGGTGACCGTGACTTACCTTTTTATTTTTATTTTTTATTTTTCTTCTTTCAAGCTTATTAATAATTTTGATCAGGTACCTCGTGCTCTGGTCAATTGGCCATCAATGGATATCAGCTGGTACTTATTTATAAATACACCTTTTTTATGAAGGCAGATCAAAAGAAGTCAATCAGATGCCGGGGCTTCCTTTCGGCGCACATTTCAAATTTGGCAATAAAACAGATGGTTTATGCTCAACATGTGACCAAAATCATTACAATGTGTGGTCCCTTCTCTTTCCTTTGAGAATTGGTTTAATGTCTCGATATAGAAAATGTAAAGGAAATGACTCAATCTGTTATTTTCAATTATCAAGGACAACTTTATTCTTTATTTTACGGTTTACACTTGATTGTTATGTAATCGGCAGGTAAAAAACAAAACAAGACCAGGTGATGAAATGCCATTGTCTTTAAAGAACACTTCAACTAAATCTGTGACCTTTTCCACTGCAGTGATGAGATCGCCGGTTGCATAGAGAAAGCATATGAGCAGATCCAGTTCAGTGAGGCCACCCGTGTGCTGTTCTTCAGTTCCCCAAAAAAGATGACAGATTATGCCAAAAAGGTATGTATATTTACGATTGTGAAATGGACTTAAATGTAATGCCAAATGTCAGTTGTATGCCGAGATTAAAAGAAAAAATAGATTTCTCCAGATTTTATGAAATTAACCGTTGGTATTTTCCAGCTGCATTTGAATATAATGGGAGGGTAGATTAAACTTCTCAGTTACAGGCGTGTCTCTTACCAAGTTTTTATTTACATAAAGATAAAGATGCTATGCTGGTAACAAACACAAAAAACATACTATGAATCAGAGCATGTTGGAACATACAACCTTGTAGGTGTCATTCATAGCATATCCAACTGGTTGTTTACAGCCAATACATGTAATTTAATAAATGTAAACGATAGATGCTGCAGCTCCAAAGTCTGTCTAAGCTTAATTCAGAGCAACATCTATAATGTGGGCCAGCACGTAGTATTTAACATAGTTCAAGCACATTTACCAAATTAGGTAAAGTTGGAAAAGCAGCCCGGCATTGAGTGGGATTGCAGATCGCTGATTATTGAACTTCCAGATTTTCTTAAACCTGTTTTCTTATTATTTCTATTTCGATGTATTTCAACCAAATGTTGTTCTAGATTAAGAAGGAAATTGCCCAACAGCCCATGCATATTGTGGATTTCATTTCAGAGAGGATGGAGTTTGAGCCCAGATGGCTATTACTCCTTCAGCACTCAGCAGCAGCGGACAGAAGAGGTGACCATCCCCTCTACGGAGCTGGCCCAACAGGTCATCGAATATGCACGACAGCTGGAAATGATTGTGTAGTCCGCTCCAAGGAACACACTCGGACACACAGGCCGCTGATCCAGTGTACATCCATTCAGCTCGAGTGCAGATCTATTGTGGAATATGACTTTAATGAATGCAAGGTGGTTGTTTTTCCCCCATATCTCAAAAAATAATCGACATTCCTTCGTCATGTGCTCCAGTTATCTACAGGAATTTCTGTCTGGATGTTTTTCTTTCATTTTAAATGATGGGGAACAAATCTGGTGACCCATCTTGTTGTCAGCAATTGCTACACATGTACCTTTATCGAAGACATTCAAGGGTTTCATTGTTCCAGTTAGTTATTTTATCCAAGACAACATTCAAACTGAGCTTTTTATGGGTTATGGCCAACACCAAGTCCAACTTGTACATTTAATACCCCAGAGCCTCAGCTCTTCAACAACCACGAGAACGTTGATAACGATCACCACCCTGTTACTTCGTCTGTCAGTGTCCCACGAAACTATCAAATTAATATTTTTCCTCAATTCAAGCAAACTCCTTTTGAATACAAAGTTATTTTCCCCTTTAGTAAATCTCACATACATGTCTCGCCCTTGCCTTGTATCCTCGCAACTGACAGAATTTCCATTGAGGCTTGTGTGTTTTCTAAGTGTCAATGCCTCTTCTGCCCAAGATGATTTGTAATACAGTTGATATTACAATGCAAATCTTTGTCTGCAATAAACGATTAGAAATGAATGAATGACTTTTTCATTGTCTTTACACCACAGCGCCAACTTTCCTAAGAAGTCTTTTGAATTAACTGAGAAATGTACTAAATGCAAACCGTAAACAAAACTGGTAGTCGACGAGGTCTAGTGAGATTTTTATTTTTTATTTTTCTTCTATTGAATGAAGCTTGATCATAATGCTCAATATCCATTTCTTGGTAATAAACAAACCCACATTAAGCCTGTTGCTCAGTTGAAATCGGTTAAACCGCCTGCACCAGTGTTAGAAAGAAGTGCAACTCTCCAAGGCCCATGATGCCGATTGGTTGGATTTTATCCCTTCATCGTCATCAGGTTTGGTTGCTTGCCTTGTTGTTACCCCTCAGACTTAACTGCAAGTGGAAATCGTAAGCGATATTGTGTTAAAGCCGTCTTGTTCCAGAACGTGTGCTGCCATTCCCTCAGATCTGCTGTGTGCACTTGGTAACGGGTGATGGAGCGTTTCCCTTCCCCGATGCATAGGGAGTGTGGCTGTAGAGGTGCACCTTCATTCCCTGATAAAGGGTGTTTTTATTGATGCTGATTTGGCCAGTGCTAACGTGTTGGTTGCTCCAGAGGTAGTGTGATGCTCAGGATGGGCTTGCCCTGAAACATCCAGAGGGGATTATAGTTTGTATCTACTGAGCGTTCAGCCAGCAATGAGGAGGCCTCTCCTCAAACGTCTAACCAATTCCTCGAGAAGAGGATTTCCGATTGTGCCTTCAGTTAAATATTTTACTGATATTTTGCATTCATCCCATAATCACTGCCTCCACATTTGGGAATGTAGAAATCATATACTGTTTACTGATAGGGAGCTAATTTAGCAGTCTGGATTCCAACCTTCAATTATTAGTATGTTTTGTATGAAAGAAACGTGTCGTGTAGAACTAATTGTTGTCAGTCATTTTACCTTCATTTGACAATTGTATGGTGTTTATATTTTAGTTATTTTCATACTTTAACATTATAATTGTATATTTAATACTAAGCTATAGTATCCAAGGTAATGATTCAGCTATAAAAAAACATCACAAATCAGAGTGGGCTTGTATCCTCTAGGTGAGTGTGTGACCATTAAATTGAAATCTGTGAATATTAATATAAAGTTTATTTAAAGCAACACTATGTAACAATTGTACCTTAAAATAACAGCTTGAAAAAAATGGTGCCGCTACAATGACTTTTAATATGGTGATTTGCGCCTCTGTCATTGCCATCGGGGTCTGTGGGGAGAAAACTCTGCTATGTAACATTTTGGAGCCGCCCGGTACTTCCACCTGCTTTCTGGCATTGATTACGCAACGTCACATAGTCCAGTCCACGCTCGCAGGTGACTTTTTATTTTCTCCGCTACGCGACGCGTAGAGACAGAGTGACATGCTGCTGTGGAGACGATCAATAACAGACGTTTAGTTTAATAAAAGAACAAAGACATCTTTAAGAAAGGGACCTGACATTACTTCTGCTGTCATCTGGAGGATAGAGAAAGTTACAAGGGGCGGGCGTGGATCTTCTTTTTTTTAAACTCAAACTCAAAAGAGCCATATGCGTCACCGGAAGAGCCAGATATGGCTCGAGAGCCAGAGGTTCACGACACCTGATCTATCGTAACTGGGTATTTACGACACTGAAGGAAATGTAAAATACCTGAAGGGGGCGCTACAAGGGAAAAACTACATAGTGGGGCTTTAAGAGAGAAAGTAAGTATACTGACATCCAGATTGTTTCTCTGCATTAGTGACCACATGTGGTTCTTTTTGAGTGACCACAGCATCAAATACGGACCTCGACGGCAGCACACTGTCAGTGTCTCTCCCAGCCCTGCTCATGAGTGCTACTCTGAAAAATAGTCCGTTCACATTAAGAGGCCGAGAGGAGATGATAAAACACAGAAGAGACTCTCCAGCAAACTTCCGTACGCTCAAGGTGGTTCTCGAAGAGATGGAGGGAAAGGGTATCATCAGGAAGTCCTGCAGTTAGTTGGCGTCTCTCCTGCTGTTAGTCAGGAAGAAGAACGTGAATCTACGAGACTGCACTGGTTTCTGGAAGTGAAACAGGTATACTTTCAAGGATGCTTTCACTCTGCCGCACCACTCTGACGTCCGGCTCCTACAATGTCCCCCTCCGCGAAGGTGACCAACGATTCACTGCGTGCACAACCTGTGTTACCTTCTATGAGTATAATGGTGCAGGCAACATTTAAGGCTCCTTCTTGAGGCTGATGCCATCCCTCTTCTGTGACCATATACACCAGTCTCCTGCTATCTTGATGATACCTGGCATTTTCCCCATATAATGAGCTAACCATTGAGATACTATAATAGTGCTCAGAAGCATGGCCTCAAACTTTCCCCAAATAAATGTCACATTCTAGACAGAAGCTGTTGTCCTTGGGCCAGATCATTACTGAGAATGGTTGAGGTTTAGGATAGCGCAAACCTTTTAGAGAAGGACCTGATGAAGGTGGATGGATTTACTCTATCTCGTTGGAGACATAGATCAGTGTTTGGCATATTCAACTACTACAATCCTTCATCAAAGGTTTTTCTGCTCCAGTGAGACCACCACTATACCAACTGACCTCTGAGCCCAAGTTCAAGCCTCATTCCCAGCGCCCAACATGGTGTACGCTTTCTCCTTTTGCCTGGATTAGAGGATGCCGAGAAGCTTTCCACTAACTGAAACAGGCTTTCTTACACTATAGCTCACCCAGATTCCAATAAACCCTTGATATTGTGAGTTGATGCTTCCACTTATTGTCTGGGTGCCTGTTTGAGAAAATTAGCATTTGGAGCAGAAAATGAGACCTGTAGATTTTTCCGGCAAGTCCCTGATCCAAATCTGGTCCAGATATCCTGTACTCCTCGCGGAGTTCCTGGTTTGAAGTAGGACAACTGCCATAAACTAGCTTCAACAGAGACGGCAACGTGGTGTGAGGAAGAAACAAAGCAATTGATGGAGGCATACTTGATCCTGAACCTGGTGACATACGAGTGTGTGAAATCCAAATAGAGGAGTGGTAGCTATTTGTCCAATAGAGGCCAACGCGAAGGCTTTAGTAAACTTTGAGTCTCTGATTACAAGACTGGAATTAAAAAGGTTCTGCGGGATGGCAGGTTATTCCAGTACTTTCTGTAAAAACTGTTCTTCCTTTAAATAATCGTCTCAGCCCGAAAGTTTCTTTCATTGGGTCTGAGTTGTGTTAGTTGGCTTTATAAATATCAAAGCACCTTTGGTTAGGGCTTTAGTTCTGGGAGCCTCTTACTTAATTTAAGTCTTTCAAACTAGCTGTTTATGCAAGTGATGCTGTTAAGGTGTCGCAAGGTTTGGACCCAAACACAACAGGCAGAGTTTCTCAAAAGGGATTTATTCTTAACAATTAGCAGGACAGGAACACAGACAAACACCACACAGGAACAAAAACGACCAGACACCGAACAAGCAGCAAGACACAGGCTAAATACACTGGGGAAACAAGACACAGGTGGAGACACAGGTGGAAACAATCAGGGCGTGGCTGGGGACAATCAGGACCGAAACAGACAAGGGAAGGAAGAGCAGGGAAACAGGAAACGAGACAGGGACTCCAAAATAACCACAGGAAACACTCAAGATCAGAACAGATGCTGGAGCGGTCCTTCTCCAAGATGAAATTTTAGAAGTTGAGCAAGATGCTCAACTTCTAAAAGTTTGCTGCGAGCCCAAGAAGTATCATCGATACTCCATGATCAAAAAGGAAGACTCTTGCCCTAATCCTTACCATTGCACACTTTTGGTGTTCCTACATAACACAACCAACTTGAATCACCAAGAATCTTCTGCAGAGTCTCAGCTATAGCTTCCTTACCACCGTATAGCTCTGTTTAGATATAGGTGTTGTAAATACCAGCTTAAATATTGACTAATTACTCACTTTCTGTGAGTATTATGTGTTATTTTTTGTAGGTTGCTTCGTATGCAATCCTCAGAACACTGCTTTCTCTGTCGGTCTCTCCCGTTGGATTGCAGGTCTTCCAGTATAATAGTTATACGACACTAGTATAACTATATTAAGTTTTACTAGTGTTGTCTTCCTCCGAGGGTAGCAAGATTCAGTATCTGACCGTTGGAAACTAATAGTGTTTAGTTCAAATAAACATAGCAGTAGATTGAAGTGGACTCTTTCGGGATTTGAACCCTCAACCTCTCCCACACTAAACACAAATGAAACACTGAGACTAACAAGCCTTTGAGTTGACAGCATTGTTCGATTTTCTTAACAGTTGCTGTCCTATTCAACAAGGCCTGAAGTTTGGACAGTAATCACAACGAACTTCTAAGATGCTTTGTGGGACACAGTCAAGAGGTTTCGCTGTCCGTGGTGCTGAAACTTTTGCTGCCAGCATCCGATGGGACACTTGTTACTGTTTCTGCTTTGGACTTAACACAATTGAGAATTAAATAAGCATAGAAACACAGCTATAAACCAAACGTACACTTGTGTCATCATTAAAAACACAAATGCCAGCAAAGATGCAATGAGTGGGAAACCGTAAATTATTACCCCATATATTTGATGCTGCTCTATAGAAATTGTTTGCCTCAAAGCCCTATAGCCCACCTAAAGCCATGATGCTGTAAATGATTGGTGCGGATGTGTTGGCACAGGGCAGGTAGAGTGAGAGAGAGAGAGAGAATAAGCGAGGGAGTGATGTGGAGCGAGAGAGAGAGAGAGAGAGAGAGAGAGAGAGAGACTGAGGGAGGGCGAGGGAGGGAGGGAGGGAGGATGCTGCCAGCGGAAAATGGCTGCTGCAACCTCAAGCCTATCCTGATACAACGAAACGACATCAAGGTGGAGAGAGAGAGCGAGAGGAAGAGAGAAAGGAAGAGAGAGAAAGATTAGGAAAATGATAGCAGATAGAGAGAGAATGTGAGTGAGCTTGTGAGTGTTTCCTGAAAGGAGGATAAAGAGAGAGAGAGAGGGAGAGAGAGGAGACCCTGGGGTGGGCTGCTGCAAGCGGCGGGCAACACCGAGCCATGGAGGGCGAGTAAGTCCTTACATTTTCATTTTTAACATTGCACATAATATATATTCAGCCATCCGCCAGAACGGATAGAAAGAACGCCACCGCCATCAATGTTACACCAACCCAGCATCATGCACTATTATCACAATCGGTGCTCTTCAATTTAGCAGGCTGACGAGAATAAAAACACCATTACGTAGTCTTGAATCCACAGCATACACCCCATTTCCGATCTATCCATGCCAATATGTGATACACGTTAAACCACCTACACTTGGACCTGTGCTTTTAAACGACTGGCACACAACCTACACGCAAACACGTTACAATGAAAACGTATTACACAAACAACAGAAGCAATGCAACAATTCAGAACTAAATGCGTCGTCAGATTGGTTAAAACAGTCACGAAATATGTCAATGTGTAAAATGTATGGGGGGAAAAGCGAAATATATGGCGAGTTTGGGGCCAGCATCGCGTCATTCAAGGCTACAGTGGAACGAGGGAGGGATGGAGGCGTTGGGATTTTTATCAACGTGTCTCAGGGTTTCATTATGATTTTTTAAAGCCAAACTTTATGAATGAAATGTGATTTTTTTCTCTCACTCGCTCGCTCTCCCTTATCCTCACCCCTCCTCTCCTCTTTCCCTTTTCTAATCGGCAGCCTCCCCCATCTCCCGTTTTCATCCTTTCATCCCGTTCCCTTTTTTCCCCACACACGAGATTGCAATGTTTTTAGGCCTTAAACATATTCCCGGCAAAACACCTAACCCACAGCGCGATGTCGAAGCTAGTCATGGCGCTACCCCATTCATAA
This sequence comes from Liparis tanakae, assembly GCA_036178185.1. NCBI lineage: Eukaryota > Metazoa > Chordata > Actinopteri > Perciformes > Liparidae > Liparis > Liparis tanakae. Next base: position 8,742,202 of record CM070099.1, on the reverse strand, counting down.
AAACATATAACATATAATATCGGGGGGTGTTAATGAGTGCGTGCAGCAGGGGCGGAATGGATAATAATAATTGCGACACTTAAAAATCAGTGTGATTTAAAAGAAATACCAAAAAGACTCGTCTGTGCATTACATTATTCAGCCGATTGGCTTTTTTCCCCCATGAATGTCGGAGCTTCTGATGGCGAATGGGTGCGTTCATTGATACATCTATCTGGGAAGCACTCATCTTCCTCCCTCCTCCCATTTGGCCATTTATCTCCTCCTCATCCTCAGCGCTGGCTTTCTTTCTATCCATTTGCTCAAGATATACTTCCTTTATCCTCAGCGCATATCGTCAGCAGGTTTAATTCTCATAATTGTGCTCCTATTGATAACGCCAAACCACCTTGTCCAAATTATTCTTGATCTTTCATATTTGTTTACCGTCACTGCATGCTAATTAGAATTGTATTTACCTCAATCACGTGATCGTAGATTATACTGCCTTGACGACAAGGCTGCTGTATGATAGGCTTTTGCGCTGTCACATGTTGCAACGCAATATTAATGTGCCAAACTGTCAAGTATGTCTTCTTTGTGTGAATTTCACCATGCAATCTTAGTTCAACAGAGCTGACACAGTTGCTTCACACTGGAATTAGTACTGCAGTTTTGCATTGTGCAAGTTGATCTCTTTTCCCCAGCTGAATGAATGTGCGTATCAGTGCACCGTATTTGCGCGTGTTTGACAGTGTAGCCTCTACTATTGCGCATCTGCTCACTTTCTTGGCTTTCCTGGCAGTGTGCGTGTTCGCGCAGTGGTGATGACACGTGATGACTCCAGTGGCGGTTGGGTGCCCCTTGGAGGTGGCGGCCTCAGTCATGTGGTGATATGTAAAGGGCGGAGTCATGACGGCAAGGGGCGGAGAGAACACATCATACGTGGAGAACGGCTGCGAGATCGAGCAGTGAGTGTGTGCGTGTGTGTTCTGGCTGTCTTTGGTGTCATGTTGCTCCTCAACACAACCCAAATACTGTAGATTCATGTTGTGTCGGGTTTGAGGAAAGGATACATCTCGTGACGTGGGAACTAACGTCTCACGTTGCTGCCATTGCCATTTGTGTGTTCAGCCGGTGTTGGAGTGTGCAGTGGAAAGGGCGATAGTGTACAATAAGGTGAACCCCATCTTCCATCACTGGCGAGTAGACGATCGAAAGTTTGGCCTTACGTTCCAGAGCCCTGCCGATGCCATCTCCTTTGAGAAAGGGCTGCAGCTTGTCATAGACAAGCTCAACAGAGGTAGGGACACACACGTCACACATAAGAACCTTCACCATGATGCGTTTGACTTGGCAAAGCCTAAATCCTCTCCATTAATGTGATCAAGGCTCTGACTCGCCCTCGTCCTCCACACCGGAAGAGGCCGACACTGAAGACGACGGACAAGCTGTGAGTATCTGAGCAGTTTGTCGGTTGAGCATCGATTCTCTGGAAATGTTTACCGGTTGGATGATATGTGGCCTCTGCCAGTCTCATACAGGAAGTGAGTCGTCGTCTAACAGCCGAAAGGAGATGCTTCCCAAACCCATCACCATAGTGACAAGCGAGTCCTCATCTACCTGTTTTGTACGGTCGGAAGAATTCAATTTTGGATCCAGTCATGCTCTCACAACTCAGACACCTGCTCAGGTAACATCTGCTGCTCCAAGTCTACTGTTTGATTGTGGTAAAGATGATCTGAGGAACAACCACATGTTTCATGTTGTGCAGTTGATCTGTCACCATGCTCCTGCTGAGTACTAAGAATAGTTCTTTAAGATGTGGGAGCCTCCTTGAGTCGTTGGGGTTACCTCCAAAATCAGTGATATATGAAATGTAGTCATTTAGGGAAATACACAGTAGTAGCCTCCCCCCTTCCTACTGCTGTACCAGTACACACTGTTCCTGTCTCACTGTTCCTGTCTCACTCTGTACCCTCTCCACAGATCCACACCAGGCCTGGACAGCACGAGCTCTCACAAATGGCGGCTGTGTTAAATCCGTCAACGCCCCCACCTCCTGCTCCGCCGACTCCTCCTGTGGGTCAACCGGCCTCGTCTCCTCGGTCCCCGCTCTCACCCACCATTTCTCTGCTGGAGGAGGGGGACCTACGCAGTGTGGATCCTTGCAAAGACCTGTGGGGTTCTCGAGGTTATGAAGACTACCGCCGGGCGGGGGCCACTCGGACTATGATTGGGGGGCTGACCGGGGGCGTGGTGGTCAGCGGAAGAGGGAGTCTGCAGGACAAGTCCGAGTTGTGCGTGGTTCGCTTTGAGAAGGACCTGGCGGGCGTGGGGACGACCGGCTGCGACGTGACGGTGAGCCTGGACAGCAAAGCTTCCCGGCGGCTCTCCTCGTCCTCGCCCACCTGCATGTCCATGCCCAACGCGGTGTCCGGCTCCTCCTCCGCGGCCGGCTCGCCCCAAGAGACGTGCAAAGGATCGCCCCCTCCATGCTGCATCCACACCTCACTGGCCACGCCCCGCTCGCGGACTCGGAAGAGGGGAGGAGGGGCCAGCAGCGGCGGCGGCAGCGACCCGGGGGTCGTGTCCCCGGACGACGACAGCCCGTGTCCTCAGGGGTCGTCGTCGTGCTCGTCCCGCTGCGTGTACTGCCGCTCCGTGTTCAGCTCCTCGGAGAACGGGCGGGGCCGCTGCAGAGACGCCCCGGACCCGGCCCTGCACTGCCTGCGCCAGTGGACCTGCGTGTGGTGCGCAGAGAGTCTGCTCTACCACTGCATGTCGGACTCCGAGGGGGAGTTCTGGGAGCCTTGCTCGTGCGAGGACTCGTTGGGGGGCCACCCGCACCCCCTTTGCTGCGCCCGCTGGCTGGCCCTCCTGGCCCTGTCGCTCTTCGTGCCCTGCATGTGCTGCTACGTGCCTTTGCGCGCCTGCCTGCGGTGCGGGGAGAGGTGTGGCTGCTGTGGGGGGAAGCACAAGGCGGTCCGATGAGGGCAGGCTAGGGGGGTGGGAGCGGCTCCCTGGACCAAGGGGGTCTACAGGTGGCGAGAAGGGGGAGCTTCTGTCCAGATGCAGGAGGTGGAGCTTAGTAGGCGGGGCGGTGCTCTCAGTAGACCCAGCCCTCCCACGTGGCCCTCCAGAGCCCCGCGGCCTTTCACTGCATTCCGCTCGTTCTTATTTTAACCCGGGGCCTTCCTCACTGGCCCTTGCCTGCTGATGGTGCACTCCACCCAGACCACGATGCTCTGTGGGAGTCAGCTGGAGCCTTCATAGTGGATTTACTGAGGGTCGGCTGATCTAGAATTAGCGGTTATAGACTTTATTACAGTAAGAGAGGGGCAGAGGCAACAATGATGTGTACACTGTTTCAAATGTCTGTTTTTTTTATTTAGAAAGAAAAACACAAAAAACTAAAGATGTTTATATATATGATTGTTATCATTTTAATTGGTATATTTTATTAAATGTAAAAGATATTGACAGAATCCCCCAATGGCACACTCTATCACGTATTCACAAACAAGAGATCTTGGAGAAGTTATTTGTTTCATGTTGGCCTGTTTATCAGTCAGATAAACCGATGTCACCCGTTACCTCTAATTTTACCTCAGATGTTACTCGACCCTGTTTAAGAGAAGACAAGGAGGAAGGGGAGAGAGGTTTGGAGAGAGTGAGCATGAGTGCAGTCTCCGAGACTGTACGAGCGTCTGAGATCACTCGGGTGGAGCAGTAGACCACAGCGGAAGAACGGTAATCAAATGCAAAGGGAACATTGACGAAGTTGCAATGACAACCGCACATGCTTACAAGTCATAATGTGTTTCATTAGGGTCCTTCGTAACTAACAGAAAAGGTCAGAGAAAAAGAATAGAAAATTAAGAATGTGTGTCGAACATTGAACACTTTACACATATTTGATCGTCTTTTCATGTATTTTCAATATTAATAATAGAAAACATCCCATCCCATCACTAATTGTTAAATCAGTCACGGTGCTTATTCACTGAGGCCTCTGAGCGGGTCTATTCTAGCTGACGTACACAGAGAGCGTACATTCCCAACCCCAAAGAAAAACTAAACAGGGCCCCATGCTTACCAATCGGTTGACGCTTCTCGGTCTTATTGAAAGAGTATTTTTGTACCCGTCGCTCAAGTTAGGAAAAACAATCTAAACATGCTTGGAATTGAATAGTGGAGTGTATTGCTGTGTTTGCTATCAGTCAGGAATGACAAATAGGAACACACACTTGTCTTTGAGCAAAAAGCTCACGTGCGACATTTACACATAGTCTGCTGATCTTGAGAAGCGAAAAGAGACACATTAACTTGAAGAAAGATGAATGGCGGTAGGTCTTTGTTTGGGCACAGTGGCAGATGTGTTTGCTGAATGTTGCTTTAAGTATGAAATCAAAAAACTGCTATTTTAAGTCCTGTTCGAACCCAAGTTTCCCGCTGCCTCTTGGTAATCGATGAGGTGGTGTGGCAAAGTCAAACAATCCTTGAAGTTCTCACTCCACTCAAGGTGTTGAGGAAGCTAAATAGTGTGCAAGGAAGGTTTTTGTCAGTTTATAGCTGTAAAAAAAAATATTCTTCTGGTGATGGTATTGTGCATTTCTGTGTCTATTTTGCTGATTGGTGGTTTATAGTTTCTACTCTAAGTGAATAACGGACCAAGGGTGGATTTAAAGTTATTTCCATAACAGCTCCCATTGATTTTGTCCATAGAATGTAAAATAAAATCCCAATATGTCAATGAATCCGATTTGTATAGCCTTTACCAGAGTTTAACAATCATTCAAGGTAAATATATATATTTTAAAAGAGGTAGAGACACAAGTTGCTCTTTGACTAAAAATGCACAAGATTCATAACATCAAAATGATTCCAATACCTGAAGAACCAGGTCGACATTGAACTGGACGTTGAAACAAACATTCTCAAAATAACTCATGAAATGCACTGAACATCACAGATTGATGATAACCTAAGAGTGTAGAGAATATGTGGGGGGGATTGATCTAAATCCTTTAAAAAATAATTTGAGAATACTTAGTGTGCTCTGTATAAGGAAAGTCGACTGGTAAACTTTTGATTTATTGCAGAATGAACCTGTCAGAGGCTTCACCAGATCATTCACATCTAAGGGTAGCCGACTACTTTTTTATCCAAAGTGACTTAAAGTGAGTGAACCGGCAGGGAGGAGGGTTCAGAGTCAGGACACGCATATGCTGATGAAAACGACCCTTGACCTCTCGGTTATGGGACAGTCATCTTCGCTTCGAGGCCAGCCTGCCAACAAAGTAGATTCCCGTAAAAGACATGCTGTCACAGTGGAAGGAACAAACTCAAGTCACAAGACTGACATTCCCTGATCCTAAACTAAACTTTTGTTACTCTCTCATTTTCTCTCTCTCTCTCACACACACACACACACACACACACACACACACACACACACACACACACACACACACACACACACACACACACAGTTTGCTATTTCTGGTTAAGAAATGGTATTCGGGTACACTACTGACAGTCATGTGGTTACAATTGCAGGCTCCATTCTTACATCTTAATAAATGTGCCTTTTGATTTGAGTAATCAATAACTTATGATTTTTAAGTGACTGTGTTAAGTACTATTTATTTTTTGGGTTATTGATTTCTGCCAATGCGCATATTTTCCAATGTACGTATTTATTAGTTTCAAAGTAATTAATGAGATATTACCTGTTTATTTATTTATTGAGATATTTATTCCGATTCTCTTTTATTTTGAGACAGGTTGTTATTTTTCGTGCTGTCTTACTTCTGACTTTGTGCCAATGTGCTGCTTTGAGGTGTTACATATCGTGGGTTTGTATCATTATTAAACCCTCACTCTATATTTTAAATCAGTGTCTTCTCTCTCACATGTGCATTCCATTCACTCACTGCGCTTTCTCCCTCACACCGGATCTATATTTATTTATTCAACAATGTTATAATGATTTTGAGAAGAAATAAGAAGTTGTTCTTTTGTTTGCAGCCTTTTGAGTAACATCGGTTGGCATTTTAACAATTATTTTGGGAGAGTAGAATTGACATATGTGTATATCTCCTAAAAGAATAGAACTACGAAGAGGGCCGCAGGAGACCGTGAAAAGAAACTAATAACAATTTAATAAAATTCCTCAAATACAAATGGGAAGACAAACAATGACAAATGTAGAACAACCTCATTCCATGAAAATCAAATCTGTCCTCGACAGAACAGACACGTTGTGAGTAGCTGTTGCTCTGCAGATGCTGAAGTCAGTCACTTAGCAGAAAACATGTGCTGCCTCTTGTGCTTGAGGATCTCAGTGGAGGTGAGGGTGAGGTCTTCATCACAGACGTCACAGTGATACACCCGAGTGAGACTGGACATTGAGGAGGAGCTTGCCTTTGCAACTTCTGGCTCTGAAAACACAAACCCACCGTTAGCCTCACATTATTCATCTCTCAACAAGGGTCGAGTCAGCTGGTGCATGTGTTCAAGTGATCCAACAGACACCTCAAAATGAACATCAACATAAGAAATTGCTGACCTTCCTCCGGCTGCTGCTGCTGTTCTCCTGCTAGCCTGCAGGAGGCGCCGTGCTGCATGCGTTCCAGAGGAGTCAGAGGCATGTGGAGGTCACAGTTAGGACAGTCCCAGAAAGTGCGTAAGCACTCACTGTAGAGATCCTTGGAGTCCTGCAAATTACAAACAACAAATATTCCTGGAAGCTGTACCATTTATCTTCCATCTTTTCTTAACTTTTAAGAGAACGCTTGGCTAGACTGCCACCGTTTCAGACCGACTTACAACCAGACAGTTGTAGTTGAAGAAGCTGGTGACACGCAGCCCTCCTTTAATGGGGTCGGGTTTGGCGTCGACTCCTGGAAACAGCAGGTTGACGTCTGCAGCTGTATTGTGAGACGACTGAGGGCCGATGTACAGGTTCTGCGTCTGGAAAGCTGTGAGTCGCCGTAGGCTGTAAGATATCTGGGAAGAAAGGTAAGCAGAATATTACTACAAAGGGTGTATTAAATGAGAATGTAAAATGAGAATGAGCGTCTGAGTCACTGAGGTAAAACTACATATATTGACGCATACAAACAGTATTATTTGCATCAAGAATTTGTGTACGATCTATTTTTCAGGCCTGCTTTGGGGCTGCATCCTACTGTAACCACCAGGCCAGCACTGCATCCCTACCTCAGTGTAGAGCAGGAAGCGGACCAGGCCTTCACTCAGCTTCTCCAACACTCTGCGGGACACCCCCTGGACCTCAGCTCCCTCCATTGTGCTCTGTCCCAGCTGGGCCAGCAGGAGGCGCTCCCACTCCCCCCGGAGTGTGAGCGCTGTGGACAGCACCTTCAGGGCCTCCTCGGGCTCCCTCAGCTCCAGCTCCAGCCAGCCGTCCACCACCAGGCGCGTACAGTCGGCGTTGCTGTCCACGGAGTTTGCTACCAGCAGCAGAGCCTAACGCGCACACAGAGATGTGATACTACGGCGTGATGCATGAACGGTAGAGCACTGGGAATATGGAAGAGATCACGATGGGAAAAAAGATATGTTGCCCAAACAATGACGGCCTGGGACACACTACGAGTTTCACATAATATAGTGTGTGTATACATTTGTGATTATGTAACTAGTCAATAATATTTACAAATCTGTGTCTAAATCTGATTATAAACACAACATCTGCTGTTCTACTACAGGTTGCTGACAGCAGCATTCCCAGTTTGGAGCCAGCAGGGGATCTTTGTGTAAAGTCATTTCCCTTTTCTCTCTCTGCTGTACAATAAACGGCTCGTTTGCATTTTCTGTCCATCTGTGTCATATACCCACCGAACATGGGAACAAATGACTCTTTCCAATAAGAATGATCATTTTACTACATGTTCACATTATCACAGATATTTCTGAAATTAATGTTTTAATTTGTAAGAAATAGCCATCAACAGTACAACAAAAGTTAAACTTGTTTTGCATATTTAATTAAAGCAGTGTTACTTGGTGCAGATGGAGCAACAATGTTGCAATACTGGATCCAGTGAAATGATTATGGAGCTAATTATTTGAGTCTTTGTCCGACTCAGTGAACACACCAAGCCCCAAGAAAACACCATAACCATCCCCATGTCGGATGACCTCACCATTACACATAACCTTAAACAGGTTAATGCAAGACGATTAAGAGAAAAACTAAAAGATTGAGCAATTTATGGCGGGAAACATCATCCCACATCTGGTACTAACTTGCAGTGCTGGAACCCGCACGCAGTTGGACAAATACGGCTTGTTGGTCTCCAACAGAGTGACGAAGGCCAGCAGCTGGTGTCTGCTGCTGTCCCGCCTGTCAGGCGCTGCCGGCAGACAGAGAGACACGATGAGACGTGCACAATAAGAAGAGTGAGAGGAAGACACGTTAGGAAAAACAAAAAGACTTCATGAGTGGATCAGGAGGCCAGAGAATAGATGTTCCAGTACAGTTGTACTGTAGCCATCGCTGTTCATTAAGTGCGGAGCAAGCAGTTGGAAATAATGTTTCTGCAACATGAAGAGGAAATATTTAGAAAGAAATGGACTTGAATTTCAAAGAATAATCACAAAGAACTGATGAAACTCTAGAATTAAAAGAAACTTCCAAAAAGAAACAATTTTGGTTAGGAGCCTATAAATATTTTAACAATTCAGGCAGTACTAAGAGTGCTTAAATTAATTCAGATATAAAGTGCGAATGGTTTGAGTTTAAATATTAAGTTGTATTTCATAAGTAGAGTTTATCTCCTGTTGCAAGTTAAAGGTGTGTTTTGTTCTCATAAACAGTAAATACATACAAAGCATTACATTTGTATTACATATGCCTCTTGTTATGTTTTATTGATGCTCATTTGCCTTTCCCTTGGGAGAAATGGGAAATTATTTATTTGTGTTACCCTGAGAGAGTTACCTTTTTAAAAGTGTTGGCTTTCACAGCAGAGTTCAGAGTTTTGAATATACTTAAACAATCTACATGTTAGAAAGACGTTTTTAGAGATCTTTACCAACTTCCCTGGCGTCGTCCTCAGGCACTTGCAACGCCTCTGGGTCGCTGGCAAACACACTAGTCGGGTGCATCACCACTCCCTGCTTATTCTTTGTGTGAAACACCTGAACATTGGAAAATCACAAAGGAAAAGCAGATCGATACAACACTATAGAAACACTGACACATACACCTTTATTGCATCTAAACTTAGAGGCTGGGGTGGCTGCAGCGGGAGGCCGGACCTGGTCGGAGTCCTTGCGGGTGGAGTTGTGTTCATCGGGCAGTGCCAGCTGAGGGTACAGGCCGCGGCAAAGCAGCAGCTTGAGCAAAACCTGCTGGCGGGAGGACATGTCCTGACTGGCGCTGGCCGCCTCCCGCAGCTCGGACACGTTGTGACGCAACTTGAACTTCACATCCTGTTGCAGGCCAAGCAGAACCACAGAGAGACCCCTGGTTAGTGTGACTGTGCCAAACCGGCGGATCAGTTACATTTGTATTCTGCTCATTAAACCACGAGTGTCCCACATAATGGCACAGACTGAATGACGAGGACGGAGTTTAAAGTCGAGTGTTAAACGCTGGTGTTGTGGGCTGCTTTTTAGCCATCCGTTGCCATGTTACCTGTATGTCCAAGTTCTGTCCGGATCCCCCCCTGTCCTTCTGGCCTTTGCCGGCTCCCTCTGCGTCGGATCCTGAGGAGAACTCTCCGTCCTGGCCCTCATCCATCCTCAGGACTTTACGTTTGCCACTCTCCTGCTGCTCGTGATCTCTCTTTAGCTGATGCAGCTTCTTCCTCTCAGTTAGCCTTAGCCTGCGCTGCCCGCGATCACCACCAGAGGGAGCGCTGCTCTCCGATTCCAGCAGGCCGTGGCTCTTCAGCAAGTCCTTTCAACCAGTGGAAGCTCATATAGTAAAGAAGTGTTCTCAGATCAGACATCTTTCAAATGTGTTTCACATTTTCTGTATGTGTGAACTATTGTGTCAGTTGCCTACTTTGAACTGTCTGCGTAGGTTGACCATCTCATAGAGACGCTGCTCCTCCAGGCCTCTCCTCCTGCACCACTTCCTGGAGCCACCGCCTCTCTCCCCCTTCACCTGTTGATGGACCGTTTACAATGAAGTACAATGAAGACCATCTTATATCAAATCTGACTATTCTGTTCAATAGCCAACGTCAAACAACGTTTCCATTACTGACCTCCACCCAGGCATTGAAGGTGTTGAGCAGTGTAAAGGGGTCCCCGTGGTTGCTCTGCAGGGGCTGGCATGCAGTGGCACAGTCGGGGTTGTGCTGTGCACTGCGCAGGAAAGGCGACTGAACACTGAGGGCTGCTGCTACTGTCATCACGGGATCCACCAGTTTAAACAAGGAGCCCAGCACCAGCATCTTCCCTGAAAACACACACACACACACACACACACACACACACACACACACACACACACACACACACACACACACACACACACACACACACACACACACACACACACACACACACACACACACACACACACACACACACACACACACACACACACACACACACACACACACACACACCTTATTAGAAACCAAGCCTAAGAGGATGTCATTTAAACTGGATTGGCCACGGTTTTGTCAGCAACGACAACAAAAACAACTATAATAGGAGTTTGGGGAAGGGAATCTTACCGATGACCACATCCACAGGCAGCTGTGCAAGCAAATTACCAATCGAGGTCAGTTCAGCGTGACTGTTGAGCGCTCCCTGCTCTTTCAGATAAGTAATGGCAGTCTGGATGCTAGCAGCTGGAGGTGGATCGATGAAGACAAAAGAAAGTGGATCTCCAAGAGACATGCTCTTCATCTGCAGAGACAAGATGGCATAAATAAGGCTATATTGCAACTATAGAATTTGAAGAACAAAAAACAATAATTTCTATTCTGCTTTCTATAGGATATTGTTACCTGAAGAATGAGGGAGTCCAGAGCCACTCTGTGGATTTCAGGCACTGGATAAGGTGCAAAGGCATCGTAATCGGACTCGGCGTATAAGCGGTAACACACTCCTGGACCGGTGCGGCCAGCTCGACCTTTCCTCTGCTCAGAGCTGGCTCGGCTGATCCAGAACTCCTGCAGACGTTGCATCTTGGCCTTCGGATCAAAACTCATCTCCTTTACCTTCCCTGTCAAAGAATGAATGACAAAACTATTCATTTGTCTGGGTGTTATTCTACTTCTGAGCCGTGTATCGTTTCCCACCTTCTTTACTATTTACATTACTTTCAAGTTAGAAACCCTCTTTTGCCCACAACATTCAGTCTGACAGAATTGTTATCTATTGATACCTTTGGGATCTTTATGGAAAAAGATTGGCTGCACATAATTATGTCTTTAAAAATGGATCCATTGGTAGGTTACAGCTAATTAAAAAACATTAGTGGCATACCTGAGTCTACAACAAAGCGTACTCCGTCTATTGTAACTGAAGTCTCAGCAATATTGGTGGAGATGATGCACTTTCTCACTGCCGGAGGAGAAATGTCAAACACCTGAAGAATAACATGATGACAGAGAATTAGAACTGGTAAACCAAAACCATAACATATCAGATGCAAACATTGCATGTCCACTCCAATCCAAACAAAGCTGACTGTACTTTATCCTGCTGGGCCAGAGAGAGGGTGCTGTGCAGGGGCAAGACGATCCAGCGTTGCGTGTGCGTGGCATAAACCTGACAGGCCTCCTGGATGGTGGAGATCTCCGCGACACCGCTGAGGAAGAGCAGCAGGTCGCCACGCTCCTCGGGAGGGTAGCGCTGATCGATGCCCTGCAGGATGCGCAGGTAAGGTCTGGGATCCAGTTTCTCTGAGCGGGAGGCCTGCTCCTCATTCGGAATGGGCTGGTATATCACCTTCAGGAGATATGGGAGTCAAAAGAAATATTACCCAACATATTCTCAAACCCGGAAAACATTGACGTTTTCATTTTGGAACATTTCCAAATTGAATGCTTAAAATGTGTTTTGCAGGCCGCAATTTTAAATATGTAATTAGAGACGAACCACTGGACTACCCAGAATGTATCAAACTAACATACTGAATATGTATAACCCATGCCCATTACTTAGTCTCTCATCAAAGCCCAGAACACAACTTTCTTCAAGTGAGATTCATATTACACCTGTGAGTGACGGTGTCCTCTGCTCACCTGTATAGGGAACAGCCGGCCCGGTACCTGCAGCACAGGAGCACTTCTAAAATAGTCAGAGAAAAGTTTGATGTTGATGGTGGCCGACATGAGGATGAGACGCAGGTCTGGCTGGTCAGACAGCAGCGAGCGCAGGACCCCAAGGAGGAAGTCACAGTGCAGGTGCCTCTCGTGGACCTCGTCCACGATCAACACCTGGTACTGAGACAGAGTCCCATCCTGCTGGATCTGTCGGAGCAGCAGCCCCTCAGTCAGGAACAGTAGTTTGGTAGACGGGGTCCGAGTTCCCTCAAAGCGTATCTGGTACCCCACCTGCAAAACATGACTTCATTTTGATATGTGCTTTATGCATTTACGATCGAGTCAGTGCTGCAATCGCACTACAAGACTGTAATAGACTAAAACTACGTAAAACAATGTACTATTACTTTATACGTATGTTATCTATTTGACCTTCTTGTTGTAGCCTTCCACACATTGTGGAGTCAAGGAGATATCTACATGCATCTGGGTCTTTAAAAATGTTGTAAAAGTATTACTCAGTACTCAAGAGTTATACATATATTATATTACATTACATGTCATTTAGCAGACGCTTTTATCCATTATATAATTGGATTATAATTGGTAATGCATTAATGTGTCACTTAAATGTTACAGCTGGTAAATGTGGAGCTTAATTTAACTACTTGATTTACTGCCGGGTAAATTGTGACGGCGTCAATAAAGTCAACCTAATCGATCATAATACATCATATGATATTTGTTGATTCTATTTTGTATTATTGATCTAAATCTCCAAAGTAACTAGTAACAAAATGTACAGGTAAATTCTAATATTTCCCTCTGATTTATTGTAGAGTAGAGTTTTGAAGTAGCAGGAAAATACAAGTACTCCTTCAAATTAAGTACATAATTTGAGTACACGTAGTTATTTCCTTTTTACCACTGAGAAAGAGGCGATTTTCCTTTGAAGCCTTATGTGTTGGATGAATAATTATAGAAGTGTTGTTGTTTACAATGTGCTCGACAAGGCTGCAGTCAGCAGAGATAGGAGCCTTGTGGGGCGGTGCGTGACTCACCTTGGAGCCGTACTGATTGAGGCTCTCAAAGCTGACCCTCTTCGCGAGGGATATACACGCGATACGTCGAGGCTGAGTGCAGGCGATGTGGCTGAAGCCAGCCGAGAGAAGATACTGGGGTACTTGGGTGGACTTCCCGCAGCCCGTGTCCCCTGCCACCACGACCACAGGGTGGCGCCGCACCAGATCCACGATCTTGTCCCGGTACTGGTAGATGGGCAGGTTCTTCTGCTCCCGGCGGAGCTTGGCCAGCTTTCCAAAACTCTGTCTCTGGCTGAAGTCCAGGAAATGCAGGAGAGCCAGGCGGCAGTCGGAGACCTCCTGACTGCCCGGCCCCGAGGCTTTCTGCCGGCCTCTGTGCTCCGACGTCCCTAGGCGCTCCTCCACGTCCCTGGTGCACACGGACACGTTGATGCGGTAACGCGCGTCGTAGTCCTTCGGAAGGCCGAGGTCTACCTTTCCCGCGCCGGTCTTCGTCCCGTCTTCGCTGTCCCCCTTCGCTCCTGCCCCAGACATTTCCTTCTTGATTTTAAACCGTTGGAAGCGGTCAAAAAAAGACCAGAACTCTTTGTGCTCCGGGCCTCCCGCCTGGATGTAGTCATGTCGGCGGAAAAATATCTCGTCCAGCTGGGCTCGGCACTGCGGGCTGTCCCAGTCCCAACTGCGGCTGTCCCTCCTTCGGTCGGAGTCCATGTTTTGTGTCGAATACGTTACTCGCCTTCACCACACAGATAAGTCACAACGAATACATTACATCAATGTGTCGACTTTGCAAACACGCAGAAGCTCGCTGCCCCGAATTAGATAAACAATGAACTACCACCATGTCAAACCGTAATTTATGTTTTTAAACTATTGGTGTCTGAGACGAACAAAGCACGAGTCCTCAACATTGCTTTACACCTTTACATCTTAGCTTATTGGCCAATAAAACGGTACGACTGAAAGAGAAGAAGAACTGATGAACACAAATCATGAATGCGACTGCTGCGAAAACCAGGGGAACAATAATACGGAGGGACCGCTTCCGCCCCGTTCTTGAATACCTTCCGGTAAAGGTGAGATTCAAGAGTTCTTAGTTCCGGATTTAAATAAAAACTGAATAGACAAAGACACTCGAGAGAGGACGATGGAGACATGTATAAAACGCAAATTACAAATACAATTTGCAGCTGGACCAAAATTAGCACTTCTTTCTGACATCCCATCATTTCAATGTCCATCACATCATAGTGGCGATCTCCCTCCAGTCTCTCCTCAGTTTAGTTTATTTGCACACAAAAAAAAAGAAGATTATAAAGAACACAACACTGATATACATAATATATGAGTGTCATATGAAAAAAGTATCTGAACAAAGTATCTGATATATAATAACAATACTGTAGGAGCCTGTAACAGCCATTGTAGTTGGCCCTCCCACCAGTAGGGGGCGTAGGGCCACTGTCACTTGAGACAGAGGTCTTTATAATAGGAGGAGCACTAGGGCCAGGTGTTGCTCGATTGGCAGGAGCACACCGTTTCTTGACCGCGGGAGAAAAAGTGGCAATGTGTTTTGATTTCTTAAACTTTTCCGGAAATGAAATGGGTTTGACGGGGAACGTATTTTTTTGTCTGTGTTGGAAGCTGTACAACTTTATAAATAAATAACCTTTCACATAAAGAAATTGGACATTGCGTCCGTTTTTTGCTCGCGTTGAAACTAAACCTCAAAGCAGCCATGGGCCACGGTCAGTTTATACATGGAGCACAGTGCACTGCAGTCAAGCCAGCCTCCACTTCGAAAAGCCAGCCCGCCCGATATTTTTCAGTGCACGTATATACCAGGCATTACGGTGCGAGTGTGTGAAAACTGTCTTCAAAAAAAGAGCGAACTTCCGGTGAACGAGTTATGACGAAACACGTCTTTAAATACATTTATAGTTATAGATTTAACTAGATGAAGAGATGAAAAATCATGAATTGTATGAATGATGAATAAAATACATAAAAGAAGGTCATTATTACGATATTGGATGTTCTGATTTAGAATTTCAAAATAAAAGATATAGAAAATCACATTCATGCGCAAATGTGTGTCTAATTTCAGAATGGATTTAGAACAAAATGGTGCGTAGTTATAACATATTTTCACTTCTGATTCATGGTAGAGTACCTCAAGGTGTCACCCAGAGATAATAAAGATATTCTGACGTTTGATTTTTTTAAATGAAAGTACTTATAATATTAATATATTATGCCAATGTTTGACATTTATTTAAAGCAAATCCATAACTTTCTTGCAAAAACACACACTGCAGTCTGGTTATTGGTGACCTCTGCTAGCTCCATGATTATTTTCATGAGATTTTACTGTTCGGATTTTGAGAAAATTCTATTTAAAGTTAGCGAAAAATAAATATTATTAATATTATGCCAATATTTGACATTTATTTAAAGCAAATCCATAACTTTCTTGCAAAAACACACACTGCTGTCTGGTTATTGGTGACCTCTGCTAGCTGCATGATTATTTTCATGAGATTTTACTGTTCGGATTTTGAGAAAACTCTATTTAAACTTAGCGAAAAATAAATATGATTAATATTATGCCAATATTTGACATTTATTTAAAGCAAATCCATAACTTTCTTGCAAAAACACACACTACAGTCTGGTTATTGGTGACCTCTGTTAGCTCCATGATTATTTTCATGAGATTTTACTGTTCGGATTTTGAGAAAACTCTATTTAAACTTAGCAAAAAATAAATATCAGGTAAAAATAGGCCCGGAGCTCTGGGACGTTCCGCTCAAATGTTGTACCCCGAAAACGGAGGGACCCCATTAGAGACCTGTGCTTCGGGAATCCGGTCCGGGGCCTCGGGGCCGACTAGGCCTGTGAGTTTGAGGCAGTTTGGATCTTTTTTTCGGGGTGAAAAATGGTCTCAAAGGTCCGTTTTTCACGTCTTTAAAGCCCGGCTCACACAAAGGCTCTGGGAGCCACAGCGTTGAATCATACATGCCTGAGTCCGGGCGGACACTGGCTATCACCTCGAACAAAGCCCGGAGCTCTGGGACCGTTTTTTCACATTTCGTACCCCAACATCCGAGGGCCCCCAATATAAAAATATTTGACACCAGGACCATGGATACCGAATTTGGGGTCCGTCGGACCTTCCCCAGAGAAGTTACAGCAAAACCACTACGCTGGGGGGTCAGGGTCCCCGAGACCAAGACCGCCACACTTGACGTTTCACGTTTGGGAGGCTCACGCGGAGGTCCTGGGAACTACAGCGTCATGTGATATGTCTGAGATCGGGTGGACACTGGCTATCACCTCATCCTAAGCCCGGAGCTCTGGGACCTTCCCCTCAAACGTGGTACCCCGAAAACCGAGGGACCCCAATAGAGCGTTGTTTGATATATGCCCACGTCCGGACGGTCATTGGCTATCACCTCATCCTAAGCCTACGGCTCTGGGACTATTCCTTCAAACGTGGTACCCCGAAAACATATTTATTTTTCGCTAACTTTAAATAGAATTTTCTCAAAATCTGAACAGTAAAATCTCTTGAAAATAATCATGGAGCTAGCAGAGGTAAGCACTAACCAGACTACAGTGTGCTTTTGCCAGAAAGTTATGGATTTGCTTTAAATAAATGTCAAATATTGGCATAATATTAATCATATTTATTTTTCGCTAACTTTAAATAGAGTTTTCTCAAAATCCGAACAGTAAAATCTCATGAAAATAATCATGGAGCTAGAAGAGGTCACCAATAACCAGACTGCAGTGTGTGTTTTTGCAAGAAAGTTATGGATTTGCTTTAAATAAATGTCAAATATTGGCATAATATATTAATATTATAAGTACTTTCATTTAAAAAAATCAAACGTCAGATTATCTTTATTATCTCTGGGTGACACCTTGAGGTACTCTACCATGAATCAGAAGTGAAAATATGTTATAACTACGCACCATTTTGTTCTAAATCTATTCTGAAATTAGACACACATTTGGGCATGAATGTGATTTTCTATATCTCTTATTTTGAAATTCTAAATCAGAACATCAAATATCGTAATAATGACCTTTTATGTATTTTATTCATCATTCATACAATTCATGATTTTTCATCTCTTCATCTAGTTAAATCTATAACTATAAATGTATTTAAAGGCGTGTTTCGTCATATCACGTTCACCGGAAGTTTGCTCTTATTTTGACGACGGGTTTCAAACACTCGCACCGTAATGCCTGGTATATACGTGTACTGAAAAATATCGGGCGGGCTGGCTTGACTGTGTTTTTCGAAGTGGAGGCTGGCTTGACCGCAGTCACAGTGCTGACAGAGGTAAATGTAGCCTATGATGGTGATCTATATATATATGGTGTTGGTGTGTATTGCTTGCGGTAAAAACCATGCAATCACTAAAGAGAATCGTGTTGAAGTAGTCCCCCAGGTCTAGAAGCACATGAGTTGTAATGAACATATTGCAGTCAACAAATCTATTCAAATATAAATTCAGTTTAGATATGGCGCAATGCAAATATGTTGGATGTTAAGTAGTCATAAAAGAAATTCTGACCATGAAAACAGAAATGCAAAGAATTGGAGGTTATATATTATAATTATTTTATTGAAAAACATCTGCTATAAAACCACATTTACAAAGATTCAAGAGGAATTAAACTGACAAGCCAATATTGTGCTGGATGAAATATATAAACATGAAAGGTTAACCTAAAAAAAAAAAAAAACGTGTTCAAGCTGATGTATTCTTTTGCAGTTCATGGCTGTACATATGAAAAGCCATCCATGATGAGCAGGACAACGCTTTCCAAGGAAGAATCACATCACTAACTCTTCAGGGATTTCTGCTGGACGAAAAATCACTCATAAGATACCAAGCCATAGGAGGTAAGATGGAATGAGCTTGCGGCCATTCTGCTTTTTAAATTCACAAAATTCTGACAAGGAAAACTCATCTGACATCTACTGATAAAACACAAGACAACAGAAATGCACAATTCATTTGTGTACATGTGTAATAATCACACCTAAAATCTATTTAATGTGCAGCACATAACATTGTTCTCCATCAAAACAAGCTTTAAAAAAAAAAACGTCAAAATAAAACCACAAATAAAAGCTTTATTTACATAAAAAAACATTTCATCACCCCCCCCCCCCTCATAAAATAGAAGCCTTAAAATGTGTTTCAATTGCTTTTTAAGCAAACGGTGCATTTTCTGCTGCAGCTGCGAGAGAGAGTCTACGCCACTACATCAGCTGGAGAGTCCGATTGGTGAAGCAAGAATCCGTACTTTGGTTCGTCATCAGTCCATTTGCATTTCTCTACAACCTGGTTGGACCTTTTTCGCAGTAGTCTAAACTCCAGTCTTTTCTTTGACCCACCCACGGAATTTGGTGACCCTTGAGTAGATGCCAGGTTTGTTCCTGCGCGCGCAGCCATCGCCCCAACTGACCACTCCTGCCAGGAACATGCGACTGCCGGACGGACTGGACAGAGGGCCGCCAGAATCCCCCTAACAGAGACCGAGACAGGCACATGCAAGAGTTACTACATCGGGCAGTGTGGCGCATTTTCCTTTCGCTCCATTTCTTTCTTCGCCTTTTCCTCCTACACCTCTTCCTTCTCAGCGAGTCAGAAATGTGTTTTCCGTGCCCTTGTTATGAATTCAATGAACTTACCAAGCATAACACTCTTTTATCACATACAGTATAATTGACAACAGTTACATTTCTAGCCATTTGTCAAATTTGCAACTTGATAAAATATTAAAATATTCCAGATTTTGTCAAACCTTGTGGGAGAAAACTGAAACAATAAGAAAGAACGCAGCTGAGCTTCTAGGGACTTTTATTACCTGACAAGCATCGACTCCCCCGGTCAGCACTCCGGCACACAACATCCGAGACGTGATCTGCCCTCCCATTAAATCATTGCACACCTCAGAGTTGATGATTCGGACCTGGGCCTTTTGGAGCACTTTTGCAGCAAATCCTGAATCACAAAAACAACAGAAGGACATCATTACGCTTATGTTAAGGTCTACATATTATCAGGCTGGAGCTCTAACCTAAAGTATTGGCAGGCCTTCATCACAGAATAGAGATACAAATATGTATGGTGCATATTAGCACCTCTAGACATCTATCTGTGAGCAAATATAGAGACACAATTTTAATATTTTTTTCAAATGATGAATACCCAGTATATAACAGAGCATCACCAAACTAAATAAAAACTAAATTTTTTTAATATTCTTCCTTCACTCACTGGATAGTTAGTTTAGCTTACATTTTGGTTCTCACATTTATTAAAAAGTTTAAGTATTAGTGGATATTAGTGGATACGTTTTAGTCCTCCGATTTATTAAAACGTTTCAGCATTAGTATTCATCCAACAGGGTTTGATTTTGGTGAGAACTCACCTCCTTCTCGAGTCGCGCCCCACCCGGTGATCCACACAGTGTTTCCCATTGGAAAATCATGCTGAGCAGCCGGCATGCAGATGGGCCTGATGTAATCCGAGTATGCGACGGGTCTGTCCAGCTCCATCAGGGCGATGTCATTGTCATAGGTGTATGCGTTGTAGTTGGGGTGGGGTATGATCTGCTTCAGGTTCCTCTTCTGCACGGCATTGCCAACACCCCCTTGGGTGTGAAGGCCGAGGTAAGCTTCCCAAGTGCCGGGCTGGGAGAATCTGAAGACGTACGCCAACAACAAATTGCAAAGTGAATTCTCAATCTAGAATAAGAAGCGTCACATAAGAAAACATGTATGAAAAACCTTTTAGTTTAGGCCTGTCTGTTCACATCTTGTTTAGCATTACAGTTAAATTAAATTAAGCATGGGACAGTAGTTGATGACTCACTGCATGTTTAAAAGAATTTCAAATATATTTTATAGAACTGAAGAGTTGAAGAATCATTGTTCTGATATAAAATATCCCAGAGCCCAGTCACCTTCAGAGAAAACGCATAAATATCAACCTACATCAGAATGAGTTCTGTGTAGAATTTTTTTTTAATAATATCAGCATGATATTTTTGATCGCTCTACATTTAGCTTCCTGGGGTCTAAAACATGCGCCGAGGGCCTGGAAAGGTTTCATACATGTTAAATAATTCACAAACATCCGAGCATTGTGTAGCTAGTGAAAACACAGAAGGTTTCACATTGTTTACAGCATATTCAAAGTATCTGGATTAAAACACAGATTTGCTTCAGTGGCACTTAAATAGCTCTTGTTATGGTACTTTTGTAGTTTGACTATGATGAGGAAATGTTACTTTCTGTATTCTTGTTGTTCTTAGTTTGTACTCTAGGTTGAAATGCACTTATTGTAAGTCACTTTGGATAAAAGCGTCTACTAAATGACATGTAATGTAAAGTAAACAGAACTGCATTAGATATTTTGTCCTGATGTTTAAAAGAATTTAAGAAGCTCTCGAGGCAGTTTGTTGTGTTATCACTATATTTAAACTGTAAAGACTAATGAAGCTCTTGAATAAGGATAGCATATTCAACATAAATAAAGGATTACTGTGAAGACAACTTTAATTTGTCTAAACATGGCTCTAAAATAATGTGTCCAGCATAGAATACATTGATAGAGGACTTTAATTATCTACTGTTGCAATCTTTTCACGTTCAGAGCATCTGCTAAACATCTGCAACATGAAAGTTCAACGATCCGGAGAAATTATCTCGTCTCACTTATTCTGAAAGAGCCGTCAGCTCAGATCTTTTTAAATCTTCACCATTTCTTGTTACTAGCGAAAACATAAAATAAAAACCAGGAGGATACCTCGTCCGGCCGTCATCTTGCACGCAGTGGGCGGCGGTGACCAGCCAGGTCGGACTGATGATGGTCGCTCCACACACGTGACCGAAATTCTTGACGTGAAGGCTGACCTGCCAGGGAAACTCCCCGGCTTCTGTATCCTCGCCGCCCACAATACGCGACGTCTTGAACATGCTCCGCCCGCAGTCTGCAAGGTAAACAGTCAGTCAGTCACCGGGCCGGCGTGTTGCAGCTCGTCGCCGTGCCTGAAGTGGGTGGAAGTTCGCAGCCGTTCCTTCCTGCAGGGCTCGACGAGGCAGACGGCGACAGAGACGCGTTGAGAACATCTGAGACGAGGTACAAAGGCCGGCATCGGGACGTACCGCAATTCAGCTCATCAGATCCATCTTCGCAGTCCGGCGTCCCGTCGCATTCGGGGTTCACTTTACTGATGCAGACATTGTTTTTACATCTATAAGTGAGATCGCTGCAGCTCATATCCGTGCCTACAGAGGGGGAGGACAGTCAAACCCAAACGATGAAACGGGCCCTGTGTGCGTTCCTTGATTATTTCCCCAACATGTATTCTTCACACATGTTGCAAACTAATAAAGGCAGCAGCATGAATGGAGGTGTTCTTAGATGCAGTGACTCGTGTCTGGAGAGGCTTACTTCTCCCGCAGTCCAGCTCATCGGACCCGTCCCCACAGTCGTCTGTACCGTCGCAGTGATTCTTCTCGGACACACATTTTGCATTCTTGCATGTCACTTGTCCGGTTTTGCATCCACCTTCGATAACAAAAGCAATGCACAGGCGTGAGAAAAGCGACCCGTCAAAGCTCCCGTGAAAACGCAGCCTCCATGAGTGCAAACGGGCCTCACCGCAGTTCTGCTCATCGGTGAGGTCTCCGCAGTCGTCGACGCCGTCACATTTCCAGAACATGGGCTTACACAAGCCGTTCTTACAGCTGATGTGCTTCGTGCTGCACTCTGGAGGAAACCACAGAGCTCACTCAGTGTGCCAACAAAGCCCAAAGTAATTACCCAATCGATGTGGACTCCTCTTCCTCGAGTGAAATCTGAGTACTCACTGCAGTTCAATTCATCGCTCATGTCTCCGCAGTCGTTCCAGCCGTCACACTTGAGCGCCAATTTCACGCAGCGCTGATTTCTGCACTGGAACTGCTGCGGACAAGCTGTGGATGACGTGACGGGGTTAATAACGGGAGCTACACTTCCTTAGCGTCCAGAGATGTCCGTGATCACGGGAGCCACTCACGGTCTTTGACGTCGATGGCCTCGTACGATGCGTTGAAGCCTCGGTCCACGTAGGAGGCGTCGGAGGAAAACAACACGCTCATGGTGTTGCCGCTGCTGGTTTCCGTCACCGTTCCATCCGGCTGTTCTCCGCACAATCTGAGGAAGAAGTGCACAAGTAGTGAGACATCGGCTCTGCTCATAACTCCCATGTGGTTTGAAGAGATGCGATCAGGGACTTACTTCTTTCCGTTGACCTCCACGTAGTCCTTGCTGCAGCTCTTACTGTTCTCCTGCCCCGGCTCAGACAAGAGGAACTTTCTGAAGGTCACCTTCACCGCCTTGCCAGCAGGGACCTTGATGATCGACACAGACGAGTAAAAACCTCACTGGCATGGTGACACTAGCGCTGCAACTAACGATTATCTTAATAGTCGATTAATCTGTCGATTATTTTTTCAATTATTTGAAGAAAAAACATTAATTTCCAACCCTTTATTCAAAAACAGAACCGACACCGCTTTACTCCCGTGAGTTTACTCGCCTGAGAGGGGGCGGGGCTTATCCCTATTGCATAACATCTCCCGTAGGCTCACACAGCTCAGTGAGTTTCACCGACTACGTATGAATGACTTCCGCTTCCAGCGCTACTCGAGCAGCCGCAGTTGGATTCACCAACGGCGGAGCAGCTCAACGCTGATCGACTTTCACAACGCAGCATTATGGTCTGTCCTCGACCTCTGCTGCGCTCTTTTTTCTGTTTCTCCGCTCATCTTTCTTTCTCTTTTTATACCCGACCATCTCCGCGACTTATTGAGTGGCGTTATAATCGTACGACACAACAAATCGATACTGAAATGTGTTGCCAACTATTCTAATAATCGTTACAGCCCTAGGTGAAGCATAACTGAACAGAAACCCGTGATGCGGCTGTGTATAACATGTGCATAACATGTGCATGACATGTCGATTAGATGCCGTCATCTCACCTTGATCGACCACTGACACAACATTTGAGGAGGATAGTAATTTGGGAAGTTGGGAGAAGTGAAGGTGCCTTTCTCGCCCGTCAGCTGGCCCCCGCATGTCGTACCTATTACAAATGGGTTTGCGTCAGGATTTGTCCAATGACCAAACATTTACAATTCAGCTCCCAACAAAGAGGTTCAAACATTAATCCCCACCTTTACTTCCGCTTTGGATTTGTGAGACCTGTGCCCTGAAACCTGGGTAGTTCTTCTCCTTATTTGAGGCCATCGTCACCAGCATGACATTCCCAGAAGACAGATAAGTCATTGGTTCACTAGGTGAGTAGTACCCACACATCCTGAGGAAGAAAAAACAGACCACATACATTTTCTATTAGCACTGTTCACTGGTGTGATGATATTGAGTCTCTAATGTGGTTTAAATTCCATTTGCATAATAAAATAAATCAGTAATGGGCTTAAACTGATTACAGAACAACATATTTCTTACTGAAACACCCATTGGCAATATGTGTGTGAGGAACATTGCTTGAGGTTTTTCCTGCTAGTAAAAACATTAAACTTCTCATAGAACCTCGATTTCATTTTGGCCCCTAAAAGTACAAAATTACAGTCTTATAAAGGCTGGTTCCTTGCATACGGATTCAGTTAAAACATAAAATAAGAAATTAAATGAGAAAAGTATCATGTGGAGTCTTTGTTGTTGTGGCTCTTGTACAGTCCACCAACGAGGAATGTTATCTCTCCTGTGCAAGAATGCCACGAATGATTTTATCATGCACACAGGAACATTATGCCTGTAGAGCTCCTGGTAGATTTGACGGTATCTTATATATTTTTTAAGGTTTTAAAAGAGCAAATTCTTTCATCCGATTTGCTCCCATATTTAAATTCAACTTTATGTTGAGGCTTAACCCAAAGATGTGCTGCATACAAAGTTGCAGTACACGAGAAACACAGCATCTGACCAGCAGAGGGCCTTCCATACTAGGTCCTACTCGTCGTCTCC
Organism: Liparis tanakae; assembly: GCA_036178185.1. Lineage (NCBI taxonomy): Eukaryota > Metazoa > Chordata > Actinopteri > Perciformes > Liparidae > Liparis > Liparis tanakae. The sequence goes on along the minus strand of CM070099.1, from coordinate 8,717,848 downwards.
ATCCCAATCTAAACGTATGTGCAGTGTGCCACTGCATGAAGGCAGGCGAGTATCGTTTCGGCTCGAATTGTATTTAGATGAGACCAAACGGAAAACTCACTCTTCCATAACGCGGCTCTCGATGGCCACCAGGGAGTCGTAGATCTTGAGGAAGTCATTTGTGCAATTCTCTTCCAGATTCATCGTATCAAACTCCAGCTTGATGATGTGGTTAGCGTCTGCTCTCAGCTGCCACTGGATGAAGGTGTTGGGGGGATATGGACTGTTAGGGAAGCCAGGCGACTGGATCTGCCCCATTTTTCCGGTCTTTGTATGTTCTGAATACTTAAAAAATTCTGAGACAGACACAATGATGTTTAGGGGTGCTCCTCATCATCTTTGCAAATCACACAACTGCAGCCGTCCACTTATCTCAATGCAAATACAATTACAGCCTATTAACTAACTTATTCTGATATCACTGGGCATGCTCAATTGCAACAGCTGTCTTGTATATAAATAAATATATAGAACATTTTAGAAATATGATGAAACACTGGAATTATATTAAACAAGTCACACAGATGCTTTTGCCAAATATAGAGAAGAGTTTCCAACTTGTACACTCCTAACATCTTTAGATTAAAAAGAACAAATAGCATTCCCAACTATGGCTACAGACTATTTTTGTAAATACATGTCAGAAAAATGCAACGAGAAGCGTTAATCTCTAATGATTTCAGCTCTGGTGACACGCTTCAAACCCCATGACGTACGAGTGAAGACACGTTTGCTGCGCTCTACTTACATGAATGAGTTGTCAAAAATAAAGAGATGAAGATGAGCACTTACTGCTGAATGATGTTGAAGTCAGTCGGGAATCAAGTGCTGTGAGATGACACACATAAATAATGTAGATGAGGAGGCTGACAACAAACCATAAACAAAGCAGCGTGATAGATTATGGACTGAATGACAAACGAGGCCAGTCTGGGCCTCAGCTGCTTTGACTCTACCTGAAGAGATCACATCTTCAAGGACCAGGGAGTTGGCCGGTCGGGACATGAAGCGCTGCTCTTTGTCCACCAGCTTTTCCATCGTAGACATGGCTTTGTCGACAGATGCCTCTTGGCCCGCGGGGACTTTGAACTCGGACAGGTAGTAGGCAATAACACTGCCTTCACTGAGGCAACGAGGCAAGGATGGAACATAGCAGAGAAAAAGTAAAAAACTAAAATGTTACTTCTTCTACAAGGGTCAGACAGCTGTATTCTTATTAGTCGTATATATATATAAAGAATACTGGAAATTGGTCTCCTTTCGCAACCCCATCTGTCAAAATGTTTTTTTTTGTTGTGTGTTCTTCCCGCATTGTTATGTTACAAACTACACAGAACTGAAAAAAGGGGAAGGCAACAGTACACCCAATCTATTTCTGTAGACGGAAATCTTTACATGGGCATTCAAAAGGCAGAAACTTTAAAAATCTTCCGAACTTGCAATTGGAATAACAGACGTTGTCGGAGACCAGCGTGTTGCTGATGGATCTGCAGGCATGCACACTTAAAACAACAATAGTTTTCCTCCAAATGTCGTAGTTTTCTTATATCGTGCTAACCAACACACAAACAGGAAAGGAAACATGGCCCTCTTGGAAGAAGTCATCAAGATGGAGGCTTACCTGAAAGCCTGAACTGTAGAGCCAACATAGTATTTGGCCAAATGGGGACTTTTGGAATAGATGGCTTTAAGCTGAAAGACACAGGAGCATCATCGCAACATAGAGTGAAACAAATGCGGTTTGAAAACTTCCATTTTCATTTTGAGGAGAGGGCAGTGGCGTGGAGGCCAGGCTCACCTGTGAGGTCACCTGCTTCGCCAGCACCTTGAACTCGGAGCTGTTGGACTTCTCGTAGGCATCTTCGAACACCTGGTTAGTGATCCGCATGGAGCCGCTGTACATCCTCTTGAGTCGCACATCATTACGGACTGCAGGACCACACAGACAAGTGAGGATACACACACACACACACATACTCTTACCGATCTTAGCGTATCTTATAGGTAAATATAGACTTTATTTATCCCCGGTGGAACATTTGTCCATCCTATCCCGGTGCTGAGGCTTTGTTAAGTTGATCACTAATATCTCAAGCATCTTTTGATTTGAAACTGTTAAGTTCCCCAGCAGTACTTGTTTCAACTGATGTAGCGTGAATGCTTCCTTCTAGGTTTCAATCATTTGCATGTGCATGTGTCAGGCAACAATTTAGAGAATTTAACTTCCCGAGGAACATTTAACGAAAACGTGCACATATCTTTGCACCGAAGAGGGACGTGTTATAGTCCTCACAGTGTGCCTTTGTTTTTTAAATAATATATGTCAAAACGTCAGCAGATGAAGAATGAGGACTGATAAAAAGTACATATGTGCAATTTATCCAAACTAATTTTACTCAGTAAAAATGACTAACTTTTAAACTTCAACGTTTACAATCCTGTTAACCGTTTGCTACTGTGTCCCATTATGAAATAAACATTAAGGAAGAAGTACTTACAGTGGAAATGCCAGACGAGCAGTCCGGTCATCAGAGCTATAACGGCGGCAAAGATCACCACACCGATCACAGCGCCAACTTTCCCCGGACCCTTTTTCTTCTCAAGCTTTTTGTTATCCGATGCGGGTAGGAATTGGACCGAGTTGTCCCAGTCTTTGTCCTAGAAGACAGAAAGACAGTTGCATGGATGGAGGGATGAATGATGGACACGTACAACTGAAGGGTCTATATTAAGAAAACGACAAGCTCAAAATATGAATTATCAACATGTCACAGGAGCGGGAAGATATAAAGCTGCAAAAAGACAAATTCCCAGTCCACCGGAGCGGAAAATCAGCTGAAGATAAGTCACGGCAAGTAGGTAGTCGAGTAGTTCAGGAATGCCCCGACCTAAAGACCTCAACCAGATAAACTCTGTCCTAACTTGTGAAAAAAAAAGAATTTATTTCTTTATCGGGAAGAAATCTGAGCTGATTTTCGTTCAACGTCTACTCCCAAAACAGAAATGACCGTTTCAGCGACAGTACATGAATTAGAAGGGAACTTCATGCGTGAGTCACGGCCCCGTGGTTGTCTTTAAACGGTGAGACGGAGGGGGGAGGGAGTACAAAGGTTTCACCATGAAAAATCCTGTCAAACCTGCTGGGAACAAACCACTTGCCGGTCTTTAGGGGAACAACAAGTGTGTGTGTGTGTGTGTGCGCGCTCACTGCACTGCAGTAGAAAACTAAAAGGTCCCTGTAAAAGCTCACGGGGAAACAAAAGATCAGATAATAAAGTTTGGGCCTGCAAGTTTAACAATTAAACGGTCCTCATTAGAAGATTGTCTGCAAAACTACAACTCCATTTACTGGTTTATAAACCAAGGATAACACAGTCTCTGCTTGTGAAAACCTGATTGTCCAGCTGAATGACACGGATTAATTACACTGCACCTTTGATGGCGAGCGTTTGTCTTCAAAGAGAAGGTTTGACATTGGTCACTCATTTTAAGGCTCGTTGCAGTCGAGTAGATGTGCGTGGTTCTGAGTCGGTTGTTCACCAACACATTGTTATGTGCTTCACACATTTACTGCTCAAGGTAGGTTTTACAAATTAAAAAGTGGAAAAGATTTGACTTCAAGAAACAGAGAGAACGTGTCAGAACACCCAATCTACCTAAAAACAAGATGGAGCTTTCCTGGCAACAAACATTTTGTTTAATAACCATAATGATGAACTGATTAAGTATACATCTTTAGTGGGCTTATTAACAGTAATCCTACAGTTCAATCAATACAACTACAATAAAAAAAATAATCTGTCACACCGTTAACCTTAAATTAAAAGTACATTGTTTAAAAAACGTCAACTACCTAAAGTGTCCACCTTTGACAGGAATATGTTTAATATTCTTGGAGATAACAGAAAAGTCAATCTAAAAACACAAACCATGTAATAAATTATTATCGTCAATGACCACAACACGCTGAGAACAGCAACTTTACTCAGATGCCACGCTGTGTACCGACACATCTTCCGATAGAAATCTGGAGGGCATTTCTACATTATGCATGTATGTTTACACCATGCTCTGAAGCTGTGCGTGCGTAGAAAAATCTCGCATGGATGTTACTGCACAACAGTGAAGGACTCGAGTGAACATGTCACAACAGGGCAGAGGAACTTGGAGGAATTCAGGCATCTATGCTTCGCTTTCTGAGGACCTTCAGTGATGAAGCTCACGGAGGTTCTACAATCACTTATTAAAAAAGGTTTTATCCAAAGCTGGGAGTTGTTCTTTTGAGGGTTTTGGAGTATAAGACTTACTTCAAACTGCAGGTGGTAAGATGACTCAATAGTATGTTTTTTCTTCTTCTTCGAAATGAAGCACCATGCAGAGAAAATAAGCTGGGCGAGAGCAGCCTCAAAGGGCTAGTTTGTTCACAGAATATCTCAAGAAACAATTGTAAAAAGTTATACCATCGGACATAAGATATTATAAGCTTGAATGAGAAGAAGAAAAAAAACACCTGTCAGATGTTTCCTATAAATATGAATCACGATGTGTTGGCCTTTATTGGCTCCTTGCATCACAATTACACTTTTGAGGAGTTGTTTAGTATTAGGCAATCTTAAAATTAAATTTGAGGGTTTTTTTTCACATTCAAAACAACAAGTTTAAAAGCTCTCGCATACATATATAGAATGAGTTCGGAACCAGAAGCTTGGCAGGGAAGTGAAAGCAGCTGGATTTGTTCTTGCTGGATTTCTTTCTTTTTTTACTTCATAACATGTTTGTCCTGAGGCAAAACCGTGAGCTGGTGATAAGCCTGACTGAGATGAGTGATGTTTAAAAAGAGGAGAAGAAGAAGAAGTAGAATAAGGTAGATTTGGATACAGTGTCGTGAGTCGAATGAAAACACATTTGACCTTTCTACTTTACGCATGACAGTCTCGCCACGGGACGGTCAATCCACCTACAGGTCACACCAACTCTGACTGATCTTTTACGTCTCTGCATCAGATTTGTTCACTTCCTGTCTTAACGCTCGCCACTGTCACACACACACACACACACGCACGCACACACACACACACACACACACACACACACACACACCCAAACGCGTTCACACAACACAAAATCAATATTTAAGGGTAAAACAGAGCCCGCGTCGGATGGCCTCGAGCTGTACAAACGTCCTACAAGTGTCTTACCGAATTCGGGGTGTATCTCAGTCCACTGTCCATGTAGTCCATCAAGGGTCACCTCAGATTAAAAGGAAAAGGACCTCACAGCACCTAAACGCCTCCTCTAGTCTTGTTTGTTTCTCGCAGTGGTTCCTGGTGCGTTCAAGGGCTGTTTTTCCCGAGGTGAACCTGCAGGCCTTTGATTGCCGTCAGACGGAGTCAGACTACGAGCAACAAAAACTACAAAACAAACTAAATAAAAATCTACAGCAGTCTGGTTACAACGAAGAATATATATGACCAAAGAAGTCTCCTCTCCAGTCGGTTTGCTCACGAATGCTTGTCGGGAACCGAAATGTCGAGTGTGGCTCTACCGAGAGAAACCGGACGAGACTGCAAGGAAAAAAAAATATTTCCGAGAGCTTCGGGTTTCTGCGGGCGTGTCTCCCGCACCTGTCGCGACTTCCTGTTTACCTGCACGGGTACTAAAAAGAAGAATGACCTTATATGGGACACTGAAATAAATAAAAGCACGCCATTAAATTATATTATGGTCGTGTCTCGAAGCATTTGTAACATTATATTTCAGCCCGGACTCAATTCAAAAGCGTTAATTGAATATGTTACAAACCGAAAACCGGTAGGCTACCTTATATCTGAATATGTCTTCATGTTGCGATGGGTGGACGTGCACGTGTGCAATCGCTTGGTATTTGTGTGTCGATTGGAACAGGCATGTGTGAGTAGCCAGAATTACGCACAAGAATTACGCACAAATCAATTTTTCATTTTTCATTTAAAGATCATAAAATAATATACAGTTGTGAGCATTTTTAGACTAATTCCACGCCATCGATCTCGGAGGTTTCATCCTGCCTCCTTTGAGTATCAGGACTGTAATCTTATCCGCGCTTCTGCTTCTTCTTCATCACAGTTTGTGTAACGATACGATGACTCACTCTTGAATCATCTCTTTGTGTTGAATTCACGATGAGCAATACGTTTCTGTTTAAGGAAATTGCATCCCCCCCTTACATAGGAATCCCCTTTAATCTGTGGGGGGATCAATATTTCGGTATGAGCCATGTTCTAGTGTTTACAGTTTTTTGTATATCATGTGTATTGCTCAAGTATTGTGTGTTATGACTATAAGTAATATTAAAGCTCGACTAGTCTGTCCTTTATGAGATATGTTTTGGTTTGAATGAGTGCAACTCAAGTTTCGATTGGGCAACTATTTGTCAGCAGAAGGTCCGTTTCTCATCTTCCATTATTGCGCATGGTAACTATTTGTTTATTTGAGTTTTCATTGAACAAACTCCTTTACCCACACTGAGCCTCATCATTGGTGAGCTGGCCATGGAGGGTGGGCCTTTGAGTCGGAACCCTTTACATCTGAGAAGAGGCCAAGAAGATTTTAAGCCGTCAGTCATTTCAGAGACTGTATAACTCCGCGAAAAACAAGCGGATTGATACAACGAGGCAGCACTACTTCTTCTTCACAAGATGCAGGACAACCATGAGTCTTTCCAAATATCCCTAAAAACATTGAAATAAAAAAAATATTTCTGAATCGAAAACTAGCCTTAAGGGAATGATTAGTTAACTAATTGATCAACAGACAACTATTTGATAATCGTGTGCTCCATCAAGTCATTTTTATTAAATAATGCCCACACTGTTCTGGTTCCAGTTTCACAAATGCAAATATTTGTCTTTTTTCTATTGGTCTTTTCTGATATTAAACTAAATAGTTTGGAATTTGGGACTGTTGATCTAACAAACCAAGTAATTTGAGTATGTCAAGGCAAGCTTTGAGATATTGGGGATTTTCTTTTGTTGTATTTATATGCCAACACATTTTGTCTGTTTATGAAAAGATGACACATCCATATGGAAGTTGTGAGTTTATTGATGTGCATCCCCCCTGTAACCATAAATCTGTTTCTGTTGGTGTCAATCTCTTTTCGGGGGGAAATAACTAATATTAGTTCCCAGTCCCTTCCCACAATCAAGCAGGCGGTTACAAGATTGAAGCCGTTTGGGTGCATAGTGAGACAGCCACATACAGAGATACTGTCACAGGAAGAGGAAACAATAGAAAACAAGAACACAAAAAAAAATATATATATATATATATCATATCATTTCATATAAGAACAATGCACACCACAGGTAATCCTCTGGAAAAAAAAGCCATGATTGCAACATCAACTATACAGGCATTCAAAGACAATATTAAGAGAGAGAGAGAAAGAGAGAGAGAGAAAGAGGAGTCAGCTTGTTTGTTGTTGCAGAAACCAGCTCTCCAAGCTTTGTCTTTCTACGCGTCTCTGTCTGCCTGCACAGCCCTCCAGCTCAAAGTTGCCTTCAGTTGGCAATGGCATAGATCCGGATTTGTTACAGGTGCCCCAAGTCCTTTCAAAAAAAGTGTTTAGTGCCCATCATAATTATTTGTGATATATTCAGGTTTAGAAGAAAAAAACTACCACTCATTGTTTGTCATCTGTTGTGATTTGCTAATTATTCATAGCACCCCTAAATCTACAACCTTGTGAACAGTTCGACTTAATTTGGGGTGACAGTTTAAGTTGTTAGTGCCCCTGTGCCGGCCCTGTTTTGATCCATCAGACTGTTCTACGCTTCATGACCAGCAAAGCCAACAGTTTGTGCACATTATCCCCAAAATAGGTGTCAAAGCATTTTTTTCTATGGATTTTGCTTGAGATAATTTGTTACGGAAAAAAAATAGAGACATAGAGGAGCTTGTCAGACACAAAGTATGAAAAACAGCTTCCAAGCTAAACTCAACTATGTAACACATCAATAGGTATTAGTTAATCTAATCTATCGATATATATATATATATATATATATATATATATATATATATATATATATATATATATATATATAGATAAAAGGTTGTGTTTGTGTGTAGATGGGGATATGTTATCACCTTCACTTAGTAAGGGGTCAGAGTAGGTTGTGTGTGATGTGTCTGAGCTGGGGGTCTGTGCGGCTTCACCTTCCCCGACTCTGTCTAACAGTGTGCCTGCAAACACGAGTCATGACCACTAAGCTAAGAACCCTAAACTCATCAGCTCTTTCCTGGGGGAAAAAGGCAGAATAAAAACATCTATTCTTTTATATATATATATATATATATATATATATATATATATATATATATATATATATATGAACTGTATATGTATATTTAGTTTTTTTTATCATAACAAAGATCAGAAAGTAAATAATTCATGATTTCATTTTTTTTCTCATTTGTTGTTTCACTATACATTTTAATCGGTACAAAGAACCTTCATATACAAGCAATCTATTGAGAGGAAGAAGAACAAAATAAAACACCAATTATTTTTGAGGAAACCATCAGAAACTGCATGAATGACACTGGCATGAAACTAAAGTGTAGTGTCTGGTATGCTGGTTTGATGATGGCCACTCAAAAACATTTACATTTTGCTTAATTTGCCTTTCACTTTAAAAAACAAAGAAAATGTCTGAAGAAATGTTATACACCTTGATCTGAGATAGCTGTATTGATCATTACAAAGAAATCTGCAGAATCACATTTTCCATAATGCAAAATGGCAGATACATCCATCACCTTCTCAAAAGAAACATGATCAAAAAGAGCTCTATAGTACAATAGTAGCAGTAGTAGAAGTAGTAGCATTATTTAAGGATTGTTTTGAACAAACCAGTAAATGGAGTTTGGATGTATGCAAATGATTTTAACAATAGCATGTGTTATTGGTCAGTAGTATATTCCCCCTGTTGCTGTCCTCTGTACGACTGCACAGCGCCCTCTGTGGGTTCTGGTTAGATCTGCATCTGCTCCAGGTATTTGTAGGTGGGGTTTTCATAGCCGTGGTTCTGCATTTTGCTGAGGTGGCGTTCCTCTGGCGTGAGCATGGGGTCAACCTGCGAGACAGACACAGCACTCTGTGAATGGTTGACTTATACACACTAAGAACAACGTGCTGTGTGTGCTGTATGCAAATGCTTCAGGTATAATAACCTCATGTGCCTCACATTATCCCATCGTTCCGTTTACTTAACCCCTGATCAAGTACCGTGAATCTGACACTTGAAATAAGACAGACGGCAGTTCATTAAGAGCACAGGTCTGTGCTCAAAGTCCTCACACTCTGCTGACAATACCAGGTGGCTCACCTCCACGATGCCATGACTGATGGTGCCGTATTGCCTCTTCCTCAGAAGCACCAGACTGATCACAATAACAGTTGCTATAGCCACCGCGATCACCAGCAAGCCAATCAGTGCACTGCTGCCGAAGCTGAAGTCCTCTCCCAGGGGGCGGTAGGACTCCTAATGGGGGGAAATGGAGACGAGGGAGACATGGAGAACAGTGAGGAGACAGTCTATGCACAGCTAACCACTGATGCAGTACAGTCATCTGAGCTGGAGTACACATATACTACAGTTGTTACCTCAATCGGGTCATTTTCTTATGCTGAATGGACATTCAAGTCGTTGTTATCCTTCTGTTATATGACACTTTTTAATAAAGCTTCAGCCATCAAATAAAATCTATGTGCACTATTATTTTCATATTTTTAATATGCATCATGACCAAGGAGCATGACAACCTTGATAACACGATGGAGGCCTGTCGCAATAACTACTTTTGTTGGGCGATATTGTCCAGAAATAATTGCGATGAATGATTTTATTGAGATTTTATGCCACTAATATAATGCTAAATTAATAAAAGCATAATAAGTCGTTGCTTTCAAAGAGAAATTCACTTTTAATTCTGAAGACATTGGAATTACAAAATATCGGAACATATCTTGAAGAAATAAAACATCTGTAAAATAAAACCACACAACCATAACGATAAATAACATGTGACTCTGTGCTCTGTTAATACAAATATGCCAAGTCTAAAACCCTGGGTCTTCTTCTTGCATCCTGTTGGCGACATTCTCATGTAAAATACCTGCATGATGTGGATCTGCTTCGCTGTGCAGCTCCCCTCAACAGCCACAGGGATGTTTAAGGCGCTACTATCTGTGTTTACTTCAGTCAGACTCGAATAGAACCGTTTGCTGCTTCTAATCTGATCGATAGTGTTCTTGCTGAAATCTGTGTTCCCAAATATCTCCAAGGGAGTCGGTGAGTGAATAGTCATCATGATCAATAGTCATAACGGACAAGACATATTATTAGCACCCAGGTTGACAAATACAAGTATTCTCCTTCAAAGCAATGAAAGCCAATGTAAGGAATGTGTCCACATGCATGGGATGTGTCTGTGGAGGATCTTGGCCAATTCAGTAAAAACACGCGAGTCACCTACACTCACCGTGTGATGTGGCACATATGACACAGACTAATCATATGTAGACAGCCACTTGTCTTTTTACTGCTCATTCTCACACAAACTGAGCACACTCACTTTGTGTGGATTAACATTCATCGCGTCATGTCACTGAGATTTTAAATGTGTACATTCAGATACAATCACATAACAAACATGCACCCATGCAGAAATAACCAAAACGGATTTGTGATCTGTTCCCAATCTGTGTTATTTATGTTTGTATTCAGCTGCAGAACTAGGATCTGTGCACACTCCCTCCTTCTTTCATCCTCTCCCCGCGACTGATGACTACAGTTCCCCAAAGAGCCCTGAGGAGGGCACCGCTGTACTCACCAGCTCATCATCATGCATAACGCTGACTCTCTCTGCACTGTAAACCACTTCTTTAACATCCAGAGACTCATCAATCACCTGTCGACACAGACAGGGGAGCCCAGGTTACACTCACCACAGCACTGTGAGATTGCATGTGTGCGAGATAAAGAGAGATAGGCAGATAGGCAGATAGGCAGGTGGAGAGCGAGAGGGTGTGGATGTGAATGTGCAACGGAGTAAACTGTAAAGATGATCTGGGACGACTTGGAGCTGTCTTGTCCAGACTCGAAGGAGAGAGAGGGGGAGGGGGAGGAGGGGGGAGGGGGGGGGGGGTTGCAAGCAACAACAGATTCTCATCTCGGCACACAGTTTACATGTCTCACTCATTACCGAGAGCTCTCATCTAAAGAAGAAGAAGAAGAAGTGTGGAAGTGGGTGTGTTCAGGAGGCAGAGTTAAAGATATGCTGTCTACAGAGACAGAGCAGTGCAGAGTCTGTTTCCCACAACAACAACAACAAAAAGGTTTTTATCACGATAAATACATTTTCATTGTCACCGCCATTTAGTATATATATATTTTTTTTACGTCCCAGAAGAAAAAGAAAACATGCAAGCATTCAAAAACTTGCACGAATCCCATGCAGACACACACACACACACACACACACACACACACACACACACACACACACACACACACACACACACACACACACACACACACACACACACACACACACACACACACACACACACACACACACACACACACACACACACACACACAGCGTAGCAGATGGGGTTGGATTAGCATGCGACACAGAGCGAGCATTCTGCAGCCAAGCGTAGTCTGAGAATCCAAGAGGAGGAATAGCGTGTCTGGCAAAGAAAGATAGCATGCGATGATCTGAATGAGAGTCGCTTGGCAGAGGCCAAAGGGATACATGCAAATAGCCCAGTTAGAGATAGTTGTAACTATGACAACATGGTTACTAAAATAGTCTGTCTCATTAAAAACTGAATTTACGAGAGCTCTGTGAAAGTGCTGTATGTACTAATTAATAACTCAATCATCTTCTTCATCTGCTTCATTGCCTCTGTCTGATGTCGAGGGAAGTCAATTAAACCGTCTAGAGATTGTCTTTATAAGATATTTAGCAAAGGAAATACAATTATATATGTTGACACAATTCCTCTGGCTTTAACAATGCTGCTCTCGGTTCCCGTGTGGAGCAAGTTGGAAAGTGAAGTAAAAGCTTAGAGGCACAAACGGAATAATGAACGCGACAGCGAAGATCTTACCACATTGTTGCTGATTTTGGGTTTGCTGTTGATGATTCTCTCCTCAGCACCAATCAGGCCGTCTAAACCAGACATGGCAGAGCCTGCGGGAGGTGAAGGAGCGCAGTCAATAACAGCAGAGCAGCACGAAACAAACAAACAAACACTCAAACAAACAAACAGGGATGGTGGCATTGATGGTGGACAGCTGCACATAGACATCCAGCTCCTCTCCTCACGAATGTGGCGTCAGTCTCCTGCGTTGCACTGTGGACAGCAAAGCCCTTTCTTCCATCCTGCACAGTGTGAGCACTGTGACGCCAACATGACACTGACCGTACGTTCTCCACAAAGGCCCTCTTAAAGTGGCGGAGCAGAAATCTGCTTTATCGACTAATTCAATTAATTAATTAGGGGGCCCCCAGGTATCTTGTACTCTTCTCTTTTATCCAATTTCATGTTCAAACCTCTGCATCACGAGAGTTTCTCATGGACAAAATCCTTCATAGTTACAAGCTGTGGGTTTCAGTGTGCATGGTTCTGGAATAGGGATAGCATCTATTAATATACACACACACACTATATATTCCATGAATAAATGATGATCCGAGAGAGGAGAGAGCAAACAGGGTTGAGGTCCTCCTGATCAACGGACAGCAGTCGCCTTATTTCCTGCTGCTGTTGCTGCTCAGCGAAATGCTCCAGATTAGTACAATTGCCTTTGGATTAAGCGAGGAACAATGACGTGTATTAGCGATCCTCACTCAGGCGCGAGTGACGTCTGAAACGGTGGCAGGTTATCAGCTGGTACAGCAGGGTGCACAATAACACACAGCACAATGGGAGTGACCTCTACGGGAGCAATGTGACCTCTCATCGGCACGGATTTGAAAAAGTGCTGAAACAATCAGTCTATTTATCGACAATGAAGCATTTATAAGCACGTGTTAAATATTCACTGGGTCAGAAAGCGGAAACTCTCGCTGCTTTTTTCACTCTGGTTGTCTATAACTGTAACATCGGACTGGTAACAATGCAAAAACAGCAGCAGAGGGAAAAGTTCTATGAAAAAAACAAACAAACAGCAGGATGAGTGTAACTCTGTGTTCACTGAGTAAGATCGCAGAGTTAAGCCTAGATCAGACCAAGCAGGTGACGTCACCACATCCCGTTCTCAGATTTTAGAGGACAAATTGGGCCAATTAGGATTGGGCCGTGGGTCAGCAGCGGAAACGCGGGGCCTCAGACAGGACCACTAAATCACACAGCTCCTGTCAGAAAGAGGGCGACTGATGAGGGGAATAGATGTGCGGGTGGAGGAATGATTAGGCACGGTGGCTTGACAAATGTGCTGCGGACGGGATGACGGCGAACACGCGACTGGAGAGTCTCTTTTCTAGAGGCGCAGCTGGCGGGGAGCGTTCTCTACCAGCGCTTCGCTACTCAGCATGACGTGATAATCCTAGTAGGATGACAAGCACAAGAGCAACTGAAACCCAACCACGCAGTCATCAATAAAAAAAGAAGAAGAAGAAAATGAACCAGCAGATGGCTTTTGATAGAATATAAATGGGAGGAGAGAGAGGATCCCAATTTGCAGCAAAAGAGAGGAGTGGAACAAAAAAGAAGATGGGAGAAGGGAGAAGGAAGGAGTGGGGGGGGCTTCAGAAAAACAAGACGCAACAGAGGCACCAACCTTTCTTGAAGGCACGTGGGGAGTCTGATAGATCGCCTTGGCGTTAGAAATGAGCAACAGAAAAAAAGAAAAGAAATGGGGAAGGAGAAAAGAGAGTTAACTTAAGTGAGAAGAGAAAAGGCAGGGTTATCAAAATGTGTTAATTGAATAAAAAAATAGTCAAGCAGGAAAGAGTCTGAAAAGAACCAAAAAAAAGGGAGCAATTTCTAAATTGGCTGGCTCTCCGGGGTGTTGGCGTGTACATAAAATGTTCCTTGGGGATTTAATAGTAATTTGCCTTCCATCTCGCAGGAAGCATTCGATCCATGGCGTTTCTCTCTCTCTCGTTGAGTATTCAATCTTTTGTTTGGCAGGGATGCGACTGAGAAGAGAGTCATAACTGCTCGGATATTACCCAAAGCTTTTTGGCTCCGGCTCGGCACCAAAGCCTGAGGCTTTGGGTGTTTATCTGCACTCCAGTGGTGCTGCGGGAGAAAGGCCACAGGGAACTGTGCATGCACAGATAAGTCCAAACCCACGGCTCCACTTAGTAAACCTGCTCTCCCGAACTGTGCTACAGTTCTGGCGTGCTTCGTCACCAATCGCCTTCCGAGAGACTCGTGTGCACGGCCCTATTGTCCTCCACACAGCCACCGTGTTGTTCATGATGCTGCGTGTGACTGAGGCTGCAGCTGCTCACCCTCCGGCTCTAAACGGGACCCCAGGGATGTGACCTGGAAGGGCCGGTAGGGTTTCCCCTCGGGACCCGTGACTTCCACGCTCTCCTCCGATGACACGGTGACGTCCGGCTGCGACTCGGAGATAGACGACAGGAACTGGTCCATGTCGGCTTTCTGCTCCTGGAGTAACTCGTCTGCAGGGCAAATGACAGCGTATGAGACGGCCTGGCTCATGTTCACGCCTTTCAACGTGTCTAATGAGAGTTTCCCTAATTATTGTTAACAGAGCTGCTGCAAGAGAGAGAGGCGTCTGTTCTCATTTCTGCTAACTACCAATTACTATTTTTCTTTGAGCTATTTTCCGTGGAAATCTGCACGTCTCCCACAAGGATGTTGCAGGGTGAAAGCTGTGACCCAGTTCCGTCACCGCTTCACTTTAATCTGCGCCGGAATCAAAATACCAAATTCCTAAAACATGCCGCACATTGCCAGTTTTAAATTGTACCACTGGCGATCAATAGATTCCAAATACAGTTTCCAGCTTTACATCGAATTGTAAAAACGAGAGCTGGTGGGTGAGCAGAGACCCTAAAAATCAATGCGTAGCAGTATTATATTTCCTTCGCACAAATTCATAGGGAGCCACAGACAACAGCGTCTCTGATAATTGGGTTCCAGGCGGCGCTGGAGCCTGTCTACGAGTCTCCAGGTATGTTTGTGTTTCTTTTTGCCCAAGGAGAAGACAGGGTTAGAGGAAATGTGATGTACTGGCATTCTCTGTCTGGCACATGTGCAAATTCCATCACTGTTTTCATTTCACTTCATTTTTATGACGGCACACTGTCCCTCCTCCGAGCTGCCTCGGGGCTTCTGGCTGAACACGACTCACCAATTTCATCCTGAATCTCCTCGGCCACGTACGGGACTTTGTAGAGCAGAGATAGACTCTGGTTCATCCTCTCCTCGATCACACGCAGGTGGGTCATCACCTGGGGTTGGAGAAACGGACAAAGAGGGTGTTGTGTGAACCAAAATCCTGCTGTCTTTTTATAATGACAGAAATTCTTTTTTTTTTTTGGTGGACAATTCAAAACAAAAGGATCACGATTTGTATGTACAATGTTATCATTTACACCCAAGACTGCAGCAAATTATTGTAATTTGAGATCAAACTTAATTCTATATATTAACGGATGAATTGTTGAGCCTGTAGAATGCCATAAAACAGGGGAAATGCACATTATAAGCTCCTAAAGATAAAAGATGAATGAATAAGAAAATACACACTTATCCCAGAAACCCATGCTGAAAAAGTGTACAGGCTCACTAGTGAGGATGCAAGTTGTGCCACCTAATAGATTCACAGATCACAGTCGTGGCTTTCATGTGTGGAGATGTGCACGGAGAAGCAGTAACAACATGGTGGTGCAGTGAGATAATGCATACGAGAACATTTTAATTCATCTTCAGAAACAGGTGTCAAGAGGAAGAGAACATACAAACCAAACAAAGAGATGAAGAACCAGACAGAGAGCACGCGGTTCTCTGACCGGAATATAAATGTTCCTAAGCGAGAGAGTCGTACATGTTCACGGATGTAAACAGAAGCGTTAGAACTGTGTTTTCTGCTTCAGAGCAGATGAACTCGGGCTCGCTCGCAGCCAGCCAGCTTGCAGACATAAAACGAGTTGCTGCATGTAATATTCAAATCAGTCTTGAGTCTCTGAACTGACTTGGCAGGATCTACTGCCCGTCAGTCCCAATGATCCCCAGAGCTCTGGGTAAAACAACACGCTCTTATGATCACGCAGATACAAAACTTGATGTATTCCAAAAATTATTCATTCTCCTAAATATGATTTCTACTCGCAATATGATGTGGAGAGAAGAGGATCATTTCTACATTTGGCAGAATATGAGGAACTACCAGCCGCTGAGCGAGCTGACCAGCTCTTGGCGGGTAACTGGTGTTTATTTCCCAATGTGATGATTGACTGTTTTAATCTCCCAACACATGGCTGCAGTGCACCACCGCCGGCAACAGAGAGCAACGATGCACTTTTCCCCATTAAAGGCCCGAAATACTCAGCCCGTGTGTCACCTTCACGTTGATGTTTAACAAACAATCCCCATTAGTGTTGGAGCACAGATATCAAAGCATCAGGAAACCGCTCCTAGAATAAATGGGTCAGGCTTTTATGAAAGCAAAGCATCATCCCAGAAAACACAGAACACAGTTAGATAAAGCCCAGCACGTGCTCCATTGACAAAGGCGTCTTTGTGTCATGCACTTCTATGTCAAATGTCAAATCTACAAACAGTTGCAAAAACTGAAAATGCAGATTTGAACATGCTGAAGGATTGGTTGGGTGAAGAAATGCACAGGAGCTTCACAAGTAAACACAGGGTTCTTACACATTTTGACGGATGGATTTCCAGGACTTTTCCATGACTTTAAACCAAATTTCCATGACCAAATTGAAATCTCGGTAAAAACATGAAAAATGTAGAACATTTTAAGTATTGAGAGCGTACGCCGGCTTATATTTTGAGCGTTTTTCTTTAAAAAACATGACTTTTCCAAAACTTTTATGATTTAAGTTTTTTCCATGACTTTTCCAGGCCTGGAAATGACCATTTTAAAATTCCATGACTTTTCCAGGTTTTCCATGACCGTACGAACCCTGTAAACACTGCGAGAGCCCGGCAACACAGAGTGGCTTCCCGTGACCGAGCACAGAGGCCCCCCGCCACCCACAGCCTACGATTCATCCAAATAGTAACGCACTGGCCCCGTGCCCTCCTCTCCACGCCGTTTCATCCATCCGCCCTGATATCTGTAATGACGGAGGATGACTCAAAATGGTGTTGAAGGGCTCTGACACACACAAGCGAGTACATCTAATAGAGGAGCTACCAGCCAAATCCCTACGCAGCAGCTCAGTGTCCAGCATTATACAAGACCCGCGCAATGTTAATCTTCGGCTGGGGCTTAAGTGGATGAAAACTCTCGCCCTCCCCTCGGTGGGGTGAGCCTACTCCCTTCTCCTGGGCTTCAACTCAGAGAAACACACACTCTTTCTACCTCCTACACACTTAGAAAGAGGGCAGAGAGGCGCAGGCTGAGACATCATTATCCCTCTCCTGTCAGAGGGAATAGGAGGAGGAGGGGAGGATCTGGAGGAGCTCTGCATGAGCTTTCACATTCAGTGACGCAGCCTCTCAGAGTCTGTTGAGACTTGTGTAGGAATAATGCAAAATGTCAAATTATTGAAAGGTAACAATTAAACTAATGGAACTATAAAGACCTAAAGGACTTCACAGCTAATATATTAAACGTATACATCTAATATAATTAATTCCAGCTTACATGCTAAACATTGGCAGGTTACAGCTTATCAAATGTGTGGATTTGATGCTCTTCTCTCTTTCTACATCATGGAATATTTGGGAGTTTTTGATGGAGGGATTGATCATCGAGACATCCCCTTGGGCCCTGGTCATTGTCACCAAAGTAAAATGTGGATAAAACACTGACCTGCGACTTCATCTGAGCAGCCTTCTCAGGGTCCACAGCCAGGACGTGCTGGTAGTGGCGGATGGTGTGTTGGCGGTCTTTGTTCTCCGCGCGGACGTACCTTCTGAGGGCTTGCAGGATGCGGTGGGGCTGAGTGGGACACGGAGTGGAAAGAAGGAAGAAGTTATAGCGTTGGGTGGTGAAACAGCCTCAAAGACACATGTCTGTGTCATACTGACTCTCAGAGACATCAGTATGATGTCTTGTGTCGATATACTTCTCTGAAGCTGTATCAATCAATTGTTCTAATGTCATAGCCATCAATTATTGCTTTCTCTATAGACATGTTTTCATTCAGATTTGAGGTTTTATTTGATATTAGCTAATAAACCATGAAACGATAAAAAGATATGACCCAAAAAACACATTTTAAAGACATGAAAAATAACTTTTTTTTTTACTATCATTTTACTCCACATCCTTAAATGGGTCTGTAAAGCAAAATCTGTTATATGACATGACATACAATCTTAACACCACAAGATGATGCAATTACCATTTTTTTCAGTGCAACAGAAGCCGGATTAGAGTTTACTGCACTTATGTCAGGTTATAACATTTTAAACATCAACGTTTGAGTCCTCTTTGGGTGACAAGCCCAGCACCGGTGGTTAGAGAAGCCACAGATTACCAAACTGTGTGCTGGAAAAAGGATCAAAAGACTATTAAGTAAGAGGAATATATATATTAAAAAACACAACACAGAGATTATCCCTGTGGTTTCAAATGTGATTGACTTTGTGTTCATGGAGGATATGGGGATGTGTGTTTCTCTGGATAAGAGGACAGGTAGAGAGGTGAGGAGAGGATGAAAGATGAACTCGGAGGCCAGAGTGTGGTGTTTACCCTGGGGGGGTCGGCCTGCAGGGCAGCCAGGTAATTCTCCAGGGCCAGACGGCGCCGGTCATTCAGCATGGCCTCCACCCGGGCGAGGTGAGTCTCCACCAGCTGCTGCTTCTCGCTGGCCGCCTCCTCCTCCAGGGACTCCACCATGGCTTGGAAGTGCTACAAACAAAGGCATACACTTATAAACATCTGTATAGAATATGCACCGTAAACTGTGTGGCATAACGGAGCTCTTTGGAATATATATATATATAAAAAAAGAATTGAATACATCTCTGGGGGCTTTCTCATGTCGCCTCTCAGGCTTGTCAAGAGAGTTGAGATCTCACTTGTCTCTCCATTCAGACAGTGCTCTAATTTAGCCTTAGCGTGATAAAGATAGAGCAGCCAGAAAAGAAAATGTTTAAAGGCATGGGGAGTGAGAGACCTAAGCCGTCTTATCGCACCCAGACAATGGGACAAAGGAGGGACTCCCGGGCGCGACGGATCAGTGTCTTACCTGAATCAATGTCTGCCTCTCAGCCTTGGGCAAGTTCTTGGCCTGGCGATCAGCTTCTTCCCACTCTTTTCGTACCTGGAGTGAGAGAGACGGAAATGAAGCCAGATGCAAAATGTTGCTACTGCACCTGTTCACTCAAAGTGTGTCCAACAGGGATTTTTGTAAATGTAGATGATGCAAAAGAAATCCGTCCAATGCACAAATGAATATTTGGTGGTCTGCAGCTCGGTGGGGGAGCGGGGCCGCCCGTAGCCACAAGGTAGCCGGTTGGACCCTCGCTTTCCCCATAAGCATGTCAAAGTGTCCTTGAGCAAGACACTGAACCCCCAGCTGCTCCCTGGTTGCTTCACTGCTCCTGAATAACTCAGGACGGGTCAAATATAAGGAGGAATTTCCTCACGGGGATCAATAAATGATATATTATTATTATTACTATTATTGCGAGCAAACCGACTCGCTCTATTCCTTGGCCGTGAGTCATCTCAGGCAGAAGCTTCTCTCAGCTGCTCCCCTAGAGGCTCGTCATGAGTTGCATTATTGTGTCCTTCACTCAGAAACAACAACCGTGTCCTGGATATTGTGCAACTTAGCAACACACGTGACATATTAGCTCCTTCATTAGGGGGGCGGGGCCCTCGCCTCGGCCCGATAACTCACCCTCTCCATGCGGTTGCGGTGCCTGATCTCCAGCTGCTCCTTGGCCCTCTGGAAGCGACTGTGCTCCTTGTCGTCGGCCGGCGTCTCAAAGTAGATGTCCACGTCGTCGGTGGGCTGAGGAGTCGGGGGCATGGCTGCAGATTCAGAGACAGATGGTGAGTGGTCAGGGCTGCCAACTGACAACCATGCAGACAGACAGACAAACACAGACACAGACACAGACACAGACAGATAGGCGGACACAAGTAGGCAGAAAGACAAAGACAGCTGGGAAGAGAGAGAGAGAGAGATAGAGAGAGAGTTAAAAGTAGAAGATTGAAGTTGGACAAAAAATCCTTGCAGTAGCGCTCCTCTTATGCCGTTTTTTCACCCTCAGTAACTCTGATGAACGTAAAAGAATCTGACAGTATTTCCTTTTGGATTCCTTTCATCTTCCCGTTGACTTTCTGCTGACAAGTCGCATCTCCGACACTAATGGAAATATCTGTGTTTGATAGCTGGGTCATCTGGGGCGAGGCCAGCGGGCTCTGTTCTGGGTTCCTCGCTCCACAGACACGCAGGACTCACAACATCGGTCACGCTCCGGGCTGGAAAACAGGACGAGACCTCGTCGCTTCCCCTCTCCGTCAAGAGCAGGAGGCACAGGCCAACGGATCAACGCAGAGCGCCGATCTTTAATGCGGCAGCTCCTATGACACGTAGTATGTTCTGACGTGCAAAAGACCAAGAGGTGTTGGCCATGAACTGCGTCTGAACTGATGAAATGTGAGTCCGCCATTGCAAGGTGCAAAACAAAAAGGCGATAGGGTCGTGTCAGCGCTCTGCGAGCAGACCGACAGGAACAAGAAAGAACAGACACAGGCAAGCACAGAAGAAAACAAAACTCTAGCATGCATATGAATGAACACCAAATTAAGAAGCAAGTAGAATGCCATATTTTTGTTATTTAGTCTATTGGGAGTTTTTATTTACATTTTAATTTACTAACTTGAAAGATAGTATTATCTATACTATTTCGATGCATTATCTTGAGTAACATGGAACTCGTAAAGGCAGCTGTACAGACATTGGCCTCAAGACACAACTGTCTAAAATATGGATGAATTCAAGCGAAAACACCAAATATGCTTCCTGAATTAAATGGGAATATTTGGTACTTTGTTTTAAATCATTTAGAAATAAATATGAGAACTGTTGCCCTGACTAAAGCAAGCAACATGCAACATGTTCTATACAAAATAACTGATGCATGATAATTATACTAAATGATCATTGGTTGCAGCACTTAACGTGCGTGTGGAATAATATAGGAAATCAAAATAGTCTTTAGTGAATGCAGCGGTGTGATGTGATGAGTGACAGATGAAGACTGCATAACAGGTGTTGTGCTCATAAATCAGTGACAGATTAAAGCTAAATTATTCTGAAGTGAAGAGTCTGCAGCAGAGACACAAATAGAGCGAGAGAGAGAGACGGGGCGGCGTGTTGTCAAACCATCCTCTGTCTGCTGAGACTTACTCAGGCGGCTGCATATTCCCATGCAGTTCTCCTCTGATTCGAAATTGTTGCGGTTGCCGGCACAGCCCCCGTATACGAAGCGAACGCACTTCTTCTGGCTCATGTCGAAGTGCCAGCGGCGCATGGAGGCACGGCAGGGGCCGGTCTCAGCCTCCAGGGTGCACACCGCTGCCAGGGGACAGCTTGTTAGATCATCCGGCCACTAGGGGCAGCACTTCACGCCAGTCTCAATGTCAACACACTCGGAAAACTACCAGTAATGTTCACTGATAGTTTTCATAGATGTTTCTATGAATATGATGAAACTAAACGATTTTTAAAAAGCACCAGAGAATTTTTTTTGTTCATTGAATAAAAACAGATTAGCACTTTAGTGGCTCTTGAAAGTCACTGTCTTACGGTACGTTTGTAGTTTGGCTTTCCTGAAGAAATGTTACTTTCTTGTTGTTCTGAGTTGGTACTCATGGTTGATGCACTTATTGTAAGTCGCTTTGGATAAGAGCGTCTGCTAAATGACATGTAATGTAATGTAATGCAATGTACATGTAGAGGACTTGGATGCAAATAAGGAAGCGAGGCTTTTCCTTGCACTGTGGATACTGGGATGGACTCTGCTGCCTTATCAATGTGAGCTGGAGGAAGGGGAACTGCTGATGCATACACTTAACTGATTACAGTCTGGCAGAGATTTAGATATAACTGCCTATAGATTAAAAGTTAAAAAGGTTTGATTATATTTAAGTGGTAGTGGCAGGCAAAGTGCCAATACGGGAGGGAGGGAGAGAGAGATAGAAAGAGAGAGAGAGAGTGAGAGCGAGAGAAGTACATTATAATTAAAAACTACTCATTACAAACCTTTCACTTCCTGCAGAGTCTCGTCCTCATCTTGGCTCTCTGACATTTTGCTGCTCTCTTTCTTCTCGTACTCGTCCTCCTTATCTGCCTCCTCGTCCTCATAGACATAGTGGTACTCCTCCTCATCTTCCTCGTCTTCGTAGTCGTCCAATGGCTCTTCTTTTTGTGTGGGCTCCTCATCAGCCGGTGTCTCACTGAGGAAGGGAGAGAGGGAGGTGGAGGTGATTGAGTGGAGGGATGGAGGCCAGGAGGAGGAGTGATTTATCAAGAAAGTCGGAGCAGCTGCCTTAGGTCAATGTCACCACACTTTAATTCCTCCAGATGGCCAGTAATGTCTGCCCTTCGCAAGAGACAGAATATCACGCTCGCAATATTTCAAGACAGTGCCTTTGATCGGGAGCAGAGCCGCAGACCGCTCACCTGGCCTCGACGGCATCCTCGTCCTCCAGGTCGGTCTCGTCAATCACGTCAATCTCCTCATCTTCGATCTCCTCCTCTTCGTCGTCGTCGTCCTCGCGGGAGGGCAGGGAAGGTTTGGGGGACTCCCCGGCGCGAGAGGAGGGGCAGCACACGTACTCGGTGCCGTGGAACTTGTCGATGTCGCAGGGCAGCAGCATGCCGTAGCTGTGCAGCACCGTGGAGCTCCGGGCACAGGCCTGGCGGGGGCAGGGAGTGAGCTGGAGAGGATGCCCATTGAACACGGGCACACGCGCTCCAGACGGATACAGCTGCTGTGGCTTCTACGCCTCTCAAAAATACCCCAGTATAAAACTTGGTGCGGAAGTTATTCATGTCCGTTAGTAGTAAATGATGTCCTCGAGTCCCAAGCACAAAACGTGGTTCACGTAAAGTTACTTTAAAGTCAAATGTTGGATTGTCCTGTGTTCTTTTATTTTACCCAAATTTCAACTATTTTCTTAATACTATTCAAATAATGTTAAACTGATTATTCAAAATGAAGACTTAAGATTTGGAAAGAAACAAAAAACAA
Organism: Liparis tanakae; assembly: GCA_036178185.1. Lineage (NCBI taxonomy): Eukaryota > Metazoa > Chordata > Actinopteri > Perciformes > Liparidae > Liparis > Liparis tanakae. Next base: position 8,694,369 of record CM070099.1, on the reverse strand, counting down.
ACATGATTAAACCAACAAACAAGGCTGCCTATTTGTTTGAATAGTTTGTCTGCCTGGTGACAATTACACATTAAATATGGACTTTAGCTTATGAAGAAACTTTTCTTTTACTTTCAACCAACAAAGCTGCAAAAAAACAGTGAAGTATAAACACATCACAACCATCCAGTCAAGTAAAAAGTCAGGAGGAAATAATCCAACCAAAGTCGGTATTCTTTATTCTATACCTGTGCAGAACTTTCAAAAGTATTTGAGTCGTATTTAAACTTTCGTTATGTTTTAGGTTCACCAATCCCGACAGGTGTATGTATTTATACTCGCTATCGTGTGGCAGAGTGGCAACCAGAGTCTATTTGAGGACTTCTCGTGTACGTCTCTTGCATTTATCCACCTTCAGAATACCAACAAACATGATTGAGGACCGAGTTCTCTCTCAAACCTTTAATGGGCCACACTTTCAAAATGGCACGCAGTGCTTTAACTGATGTGCTATTTTTCAACAATGCTGTGGTTCACATAGCAGCTGACAGCTGCCGAGAAATTGCCTGTTTAAGAACTCAGAGTGAAGGAGCCGACATTGTTTTGAAGTCATTCCTCTAACCCAGATTCCCCCACCGGTAAGATTTGTTACTGCTCGGCTGTAACAAATGTGTTATTGAACGTCGGTCGCTTGGGATGCCACACTATCGAAGGCTACAGATGATACTCGGATTTGTGAGAGTAGTCAGGAAGCATAAGGGAAGCGAGCGACAAGAACAGACTGTCCTCGTCGGAGTGGCCCCCAGGGGCAGGATATGAAGCTGCCCATGGGGGATTAGCTGCATTACAGGCAAAACACTAATTTGATTAGGAGGTGATTTGCGAGGGCTCCCGGCCAGCCTGAACCCCTTCACAGAGGCAGGTGGAAGGATAGTAAGGAGGGAATAGGAAAGATTGGAGTGCAATACAAGTGAGACCAGCAGGACAATGAGAAGGGACCAGACATCTGTTCAGTTTCATTTCTAAAGGTCAAATTGATGCTCAACACTTCCTCTTCCCAAATGACGTTTGTTTTCCATCCCACTGCTATCTGGGACATTCAGCCTCTCACTGCTTCCTATGAAGTAGTTCCTTCCTTACCTCTTTGGCCACACCGTGCCACTGCTGATGGCTGACGCACGTGTCCATACGCTCCTTGTGGAAGAACTTGCATTTCTCTGGAACCAGAAGCACGTCACTCACGAACTCGCCCACTGGAACGGCAAATCACACAACAACGGAGCAACGCGGCCGTTAGTCACACCGCAAATCTGTCCAGAAACTGAACGGATAACCCCCCCCCCACACACACACACACATCCTCTGACAGGCCACTGCTTCCCAACAGAGCCGGAGTTAGAAACAATAAATCGTCTCGAGGGACGACAAAAAAAAAAAAAAAAGGAATAGCAGATGAGAGGAGTGGAAAAAAAGGGCAGGATTCAATAATTCATGGATGCCTTGTCCTTTACATTTCATTACCGCGGTATAACAGAAAGGGCATTTGACACTTGAACATCTGCCAGAGCACCTGAAGCCAAGAGGGATTCATCCCTCCTCTGGAGCCAAACCTATAACTCTGCAATCAAAATGGCAGTGGAGAAAATCATCTTCACAGTGCCTCCTTGGTGCTCTCCCTGCAGGTCAATGAGATCATTTGCCTGATGAATTCAATTCATTCAGTTATGTTTTATTCATAGAAGGAGCTGACTGAGAGCAGATCTTGGGAATAAATAAATGCCAAGTTATCTTGTGAATGCCTATGAATGGCTACAGGTTTAACACACTGTGTGTGTGTGTAAGCATATGGTGCAGGGGTCATAAGAAAGATTAAAAAGGGCGGCGACTGCTTATTGGCTGGCAGTGTGGCGAGAAGCTCAGGTAGAAACACTGCCATCAGGAACAGATGGAAATCCAGGTGGAGAGAGGAAGGGATGAATAGAAGGTTTGGGGTCCAGATCCAGGTGGCTTAGAAACGGGCAGACTGAACACCCACAGATGAGGGTCTAAAGGTTCCACGGCGAGGGCCGGGGCCGTCCTATAACTGCTGCTTTAGTGGTTTGTTGCCGTGACCTCGGCCCGAGCCCGAGCTGCTGGATCGCTTCATATGAGCGAGGCGAGGCCGGCACACGGTGAAAAAGCAATGTTTGGGGAAATGAGAGGGTAGGATAGGAAGAGGAGGGAGCTGGAAATAGCAAAAGGCTCAGCAGCTGCTTCTCATCTCCACCCATGAGATACAGTAACCCCCTCATGCCCCCCCCCCGACTTTGTGGAGGGGGGGGGGGTGCCCACCACTGGTGGAAAGTAACTTTCTACATTTACTCTAGTACTGTACTTGAATACAGCTACACATGTTCTCATTGCAAATGCTCAACCATGTTTTTTTTCCAGTTTATCAAATAAGAAAATGAAGCCTTTTTTCCAGTTTATATTGTTGTTGTTTTCAATAAGATATTTTGGGGTTTAGGACTAAAACAAAACATTTGAAAAGGTCAAAATTGTGACGTTTTTCTAACCAAACACACAACACATTCTTCTAAACCTACTTTTAATTCACTACACTTTAGCAGGTAACATTGTATATCTATTCCATTTATTTGGCAGGTATATATATTTTAGCAAATTAAGACTTTGAACTGTTTAAATCACGACAAGCTTATACAATATGATGCATTGTTATAACTTGCCTAAACTACCAGTTATATAACAGTATATTGAGCTAGAATTACCACCATATCGACTTGCTGTGGCATTTAAATAGCATCATATAATAGAGTAAAAACACTTTGAAAGTGTCCATTAGGCAGGTGTGCTTTTAGTTGGAATAAGAATCATTATTTACATTTATAGAAGTCACATTTTGATTGTGTAGATTACTTAACTTACTTAATAGAGTAATTTTACGTGGTTGTATTGGTATACTTTTGCGGAAGTAAACAAATCAGAAAATGTCTCCTGGTGCCCACCTCCCTCTCTCCTCTCTTCACATCCTGAGAAAAGTAGAGAGACGGAGAGAGCAACTGACTCCGAGTAACCTTCAGCTCCATATCCTGCACACCGGATGCTGAGTGATTCATTCACTCATCTTCATTTCATCTCTTTCTCTCTCTCTCTCCTTCCCAGGTTGCTTTGGTAGTGAGGTAGTAGAGTGTGTTTCAAGCAGACGCCATATGCAGTCGGTGATGGATGATGGTGTTTGGAGAGCAGCTGTGGCAAGCACTCCTTCTCGGTGGGTTTCTGTGCATGTGTGATTGTGTGCATGCGAGCACACACACACACACACACTCCTCTTTCTCTGTAACTTCTTCACCACCCAATCTATTCATCCGCCTTTCCTTTAAACTACCGCCTATCAGACACCCTCACAAATGCTCTCCAGTCCCCAGAAATAGCTGCTCTGGTGTGAAGGTAAGAATACACCTGACGCACCGATGATACCTTCAGGACTGGGAGGCGGGGAATTAAATTAAGCGCCAACCAAAAACGGCTATTGTGTTTCAAGGACTTTCCAAAGGAAGCCCGCTGTAATTCAATTTAGTGTAATCAGTGGGAGATCTGAAAATGGAAGTGCACTCAATGATTTAATCTGTAATGGATTTTTATAATATATAGTTTTTGGTTCTCAACACTAAAGATGTCAAAAAAGTAAAACAGTATTTTTTAAATATTATTGACATGTTAATGTGATGTAGTGCCGGTTCGAGTCCTGTGTTTTGATTTTGGACAGTGTGCTACCCTTTTGGTTACATTTGCATCGTGAATTGCATCTTTAAAGACATCTGATCCCCATCATGGAAGAGATAAATGGGGGAGACGTGACTAAAACCAGGAAGAAGCTGGAGGTTGATGTTACATAATGGAAATAACATTTGCATTGGGTTCCAGCTCATGTTAATATATTTTTGTATATATTTTAACACTTTTAAAACATGGACAATGCCTAGCCTTAACCAGCACTGTAGCACTTGCCTTATGTCTTACCTTTAGCTAACCATTCACATATGTGATGCTGACACATCATTTTATAATTGTGAAGGAATGTGAATACATTTAAAAGCTCCTAAAACATGTCTGAGTTTGAATCTATTATGTATTCGCAATCCCAAGACCCAGCCCCTCTGATGATATCAGGAGTCGTCATTGTGTGCACTGCACCTGTATACACTCAACAGGCTTAGTCAACAGGAAAAGCAAAGTATGTGTCATATCTGTAAATGTTACAAATTCAATTCTTATCAAAACCCGGCCTGAAGAAACATCGCCACTGAAAAAGTCTACGGGGTAGAAAGTAGCTCAAAGGTCAAGATCAGAGCTAAGAATATGCCTCCTGTGACATGTTGCTGATAGCAATAGTTCTAGACATACAGCAACACAATTTAAATTGTCATAAATTACGCTTGATAGCTTCAGCCTTGACCCTTTCGGTCAGCCACTTTCTTCTTTTGTTGAATTTTGATTGTTGTATATTTTGCTAATCGAAATAAAAATAAACTAAAGAAAACTAAATGTAAAATATGTCTTCATTAAAGATCTATATAAATCTGTATTTACCCAGATCATTGTATTTGCCCACACGCCCTTTTTCAGCAAGAAGCTGCTGAAATCTGTATTTCCCCCACAATTTAAAAGTCAAACAACTGCCACTGACTGTTCTCATCATTTTAGACATAATAATAGAAAAAAGTCTCCACAATAATCTTGTGCTGTTTAACAAAGACATCATGCTGCAGGGATTAAAGTGCCGTTGCACAAAAACCCATTCATTTAATCATAATAATGCATTCTACTAAGTCCATTGTTTGGGGCCAGGAAACAGGGAGGGATCGGGGCTCTGAGACTGAGCCTCTGCATGTAAAGATGGGATACAGCTCATCTCTCACTTTCTATACTGAGCTGCTTCCTTTGTGCTTCCATTATTCAGAAAAAACTATTACTGTGACATGGGTGCTGGTCCGGCCTTTTTAATCACATCCTTTAAGCTAGAGCCCACCTCCCATTGGTTTATTTTATTTCTTTTCGATTCTACTATAATTAATGTGCACTGATGAACATAAGACAGAACCTCTCATGTCCACTTTTCTGTAACACTATGTGAACATCACGCATAATGAATAATTCAAAAGCACTCCTCATTGCACTTAATATGATAGAGAGGGCTGACAAATACTGAGCTGCAAAGGTGAGGCATGGGGAGGTGGCCGAGGCTTGTAGCATATGATCAGATCCCTCCAATTAAGCCCCTCACACGCTACATTACATAATTAAGCAGAAACCCTCTCAATAGCCTTCTCCTCGCCAAATTCCTTATGTTCATTTCTTCTTCTCCATCGGTCTTCTCTGTTCTCTGTCCAAACACTTCAGTTACGAATCAGCAGAGCAGCCGAGAAGGCCTTTGTGATGGGATGTACGAGTACACAGACCGTTAGCAACGGTGAAAAACAATGACGACTATAAATTTTGACCAGATATGACTATATCTGGATTAAAACACAGATTTGCACTTCAGTGGCTCTTAAATAGCTCTTATTATGGTATGGCTTTTGTAGTTTGACGATGTTGAGGAAATGTTACTTTCTGTATTCTTGTTGTTCTTCGTACTCTAGTTTGAAATGCACTTATTGTAAGTCACTTTGGATAAAAGCGTCTACTAAATGACATGTAATGTAATGTAATGTAAAAATGTGCAAGAACAAGCGATGGAGCTATTCAATTAGGTTATTTGATTCTTTAATTACATGGAACTGTTGCAGAATCGGGATCCGACGTCTTGGTTTGTTAATGGATGCAGCAGTGAAGTCAGAGGCTACCCGGTGTGGCAGGTAGGAGGGAAACAGCTTCAGGATGTAAGATGAGAGCAAACTGAGGGAAGTCCGGCTCTGCATGTGAAGTTTTTACATCTGTATTCCTGTCTCAGCCCCTCCAGTTGTGGGGTTTGCTGTCCCGTGAATTTCCCAAAAGCCTCCTCTCTGCATTTGCCAAAACTTCTCTTGAATGGTCGCCCATTTCACAGTCCAGTGCGACTGCTAATGGCTTTTCCCCCAGAAAACGGCACAACTCAATCCGCAAGAGGCTTTCGAACAGAGGAAGAGGGCCGGGAAGTATATTTGCAGCAGACAGGAAGATGTGGTTTCCTTCCTGACATTGCTGGACACGTACAAAGAGGAGTCTTGTTACAGAGCTGCATTTCTCTGCTATTGCGATCCTCAGAGGCAGCAGGAGTGTGCTGTGGTTTCATAAGTTCGGGAGCACAGAGGCATGTGGCCTGCAAAGTCTGAGGCTCCATTTGACATTTAATAAACCAGGATATAGGCACGTTGCCACTGCTGATTACAGTGAGGCTGCAGGAGACAAAGGAGGGAGAGAGGTGTGTCTGATAGCACAGGCGGATAGAGAAATGGGGAGCAATAAAGCAGGCCTCCTCACAGACCTCCCCCTCGCTGACTGTGTGTCTCTGTGAGTTTATGGCCACTGTCTGAGGGGGGGGAATAAGATTGTGCTTTATTGTTCAACAAGCCTCACCAGCAATAATGCACCCCCCTCGCCCCATTTGGCATCCATTCACATTAGCTGCTGTCCAGCCGGGATCGGCTTCATCTGCAGCTGAAGGCAACGATGAGTCGTCTACATCAGACCCGATAGTGCTCTTTGCCCATCGCTCAAATGTATCGTAATGTCTTCTTTCTCTGCATCGACTGAAGGAGCAATATAGAAGAGGGGGATGGGACACCCTTGATATGAAGGGTTACAGCCATCAAAGTGTTTTCTCTACCAGCACTTGAACTACTTATGAAAGTAAAAGCTTACCTAAACATTTGTAAGGCACCACAATGTGGGCGTGTCCTTTGCACACCTTCTTCTCCTTCTTGCACCAGTTCTCAATTCGAATTGGCTGGTTGGCTTCCACCACGTTGGTGATTTGCAGCTCGGGATACATCTGTTGGAAGAAGCAGCAGAGAGTGTGTACTACATAATGAGAGAGGTATTTTGCATGTGTGTGCAAGAGTGAAAGGGAGTCGATAAGTGGAGCTTGAATAGGATTCTTCAAACACCACTTTATAGTTTTTTAGATGCCATCTGCCCAACCATGAAAAAGCACACAATTTACTATGGCATTTTCTCCAAATGCCATCAAAATGTCATCAATAAATGTAGCTGAAGCTTGTGGGGATGGCTTCTTGAAAATATACAACACTGCTTTTCTTCTTGGACAGCTGCATAATACACTAAAGATACCAGCAGCCTCTTGGTTGAGCAGATGCAGTGGGAACAGATAATTAGGAGCCAGAATATCCGCGTCATGGAAAAAGATGTCATGAAAGAAAGATCGCAGCGAGATGAAATGACAGCTACAGGAACTGCTAATTGAAATGCCACCCACTACACTTTAAATCCTGTCGCTCTTTCCGGAACAGCTCAATAGTCTCTCACATGACAAATGACAGTGATATGAAAACTTATTTCACCGTGGTGGCCAATTCCTCTCAATGCAATCAGCCCGGTCACACAGAATTACATGAAATGTCCCGAACTGTTGACAACATAAAAACAATGCCACTGTAAAGTCATTCAGGACCCTTTTTCGGGGTGGACACACAAATGTAAAGCTTCCACATGACTATGCAACAGCCAGAGCTGGTGAGGTAACATTACACACAGAGAACACGTTGTTAGACGAGTGGGGAGGTGGACGGGTCCAACAAACACAGGGCACTGCACCAGTAGACCCGTCTTCACCTCCCAGTGAATGTTAGTGTTGTTATGAAGTGATACCTTTGGTTATTTTCATTATCTGTTTTAATTGAACTATTATTTAGTTACTTTATTATTATGGGAGGGGGAACAGGGTGAACATGTTTGGTGTTTATTATCCTGTTGATATTCAACCAGACTGAAAATCAATAGATACATTGTTTAAAAAAAAAGTGATGCCTTTGGGACCTTTTTTATATGTTGTTTAAAAGTGCTGAGCGCCAAAAAAGAAAGAAAAATACATGTGCACATAAACAAATTAATATATAAATAAATACCTTTTGTGACTATTTCAAGGTACTTCCGTGAGACTGGGTTGTTATAATCTACCACCATTTATTTGATTTTATTCCAAAAACTAAAAAGAGGGGAATACAACTAAATGTTACTAAATGTTACAAAATCTGTCAGCACCTCCCAAAACTAGAATAGGGGCAGCTGTGTCTTAGAAGTAGAGCGTGTCCCCCTCGAATGGGAAGAATCCTCCAGTCTGCGTGGAAAAGTGTCCTTCAAAGACAAAGTGTCCTTGGGCACAAGAAACTGAACCCAAATTGCTGTAAGTGTGAGTGTGTGTGAATTTCATGTCAGCATGTGCCATCAGTGTATACGTGTGTGTGTGTGTGTGTGTGTGTGTGTGTATGCACTGTACAACGCTTTGAGTGATGGGAAGATTAGCTGAGTGCTTTATAAAGGTCCAGTCCATTTAGCCTAGACAGCAAGTCCTAAGACTTAATACTCAACTAGATATCATACAATTAGGACCTTTAAATAAATATTGCATATTAAAATGTACTTCTATAGCAAAATCGTTTTGTAACTCTCACATTACCAAAACATTCTCATGTCAAGCTCATGGAATAAAATGAGAATTGCACCTCTGTAAATGGGCGAGGACCTCCACCTTCAATTCTCCCAAAAGTAATTTAATTTGCTGTAACTACGATGACAACCCACTTTGTTTCTGCCCTTTTAGAACTGGCTGTGATGCTTGTATATCACCACTTTGCTAAAGTGGATGGATTATGGATTAGAGATGCGTCGGTGTCACAGGGACTCACCTCCTGGCAGTACTGCAGCACGCCCTCTTTGGTTCCGACGCAGCTCTCGGTTCCAGATGGGTCGGGTGCCCACCGGCCGGTCTGAATGTTGACGTGCATGTTCAGCTTTCCGCAGAACATCGCCACCTGTGGCTCCGCCACGGCAAACCCTGTGCCTGCATTGGCTGCTAGCGCCTGTAGACAGAGGTAGAGAGAGGTAGAGAGAGGTAGAGAGAGAGAGAGAGATGGGGGTTAATGCAGTCAATAATTCTAGAGACCATAAAAGCTTGGTAGCATTGTGGCAAACTCGACTTCAGAGACACCGTCTGCCCGGCTCACATTTCTCATTAACTTCTTAGGAGCCTGAAATTGGGACTACGGATGAAATATAGCCTCTTGGCTAACTCTGGCACATTTACTGAAACGTGTTTATTAATGTGCACTGTGTCTTATATAAACCCAGTACAAAAAAAAACAAAAAAACATTCAGGCTCATGTACTGCAACGGGTAACTGCTCGATGTGAAATAGCAGCGTCAAAACTGCCCGTCAGCGCTCGGCCGCTACAGTGACTCAACGCTGCAGTGGCGAGAGCAGAGCGGCTCAGACAGGACACACGTCCAACCTCGGGAATGCTTGGCGGGGTTGATGGTTACATGAGTACGGCTTTGATTGGTTTCGTGCACAAGGCTTCTTGCTCTGCTGCCCTTTGAGTGACTGAGAGGCTGCACACAGGGAGAAGGGAGTAGAGAGAAGCGCAGTCCGTCATGCCTCACAAAGCAGGACATTCCTCGTGGAGGGCAGAGCTTCGCTCATCCGGGTCTCCTGGGACCAACGTCTTTCAACAGAGAAGGGATACTTTATTCTTTAAGGGAAACACTGATGGTTCTTCATCCACTAAACTACTACTGAACACAAGAGGAAATCTGCTATCTTCCCCCGTGGTTCCTTCAGGACGCAGGAAGCAGGAACATCCTTCAATATACAACAACCCTGCATAGAAAATGGACACCAACTGTCCCAAACTACTGCGTAATCAGCTTTGACACAGGTGCCCTTCAAATGACACAGGGCGGTGCTGGCATTAGGCAACTCTTCAGCTCCTCATTGAGACAATAAGTCACGGCCTGCTAACACTCGCCTCGTGCTAACGGCGTCACAGCGCGGGAACCTCTTGTGAATCAGTCGGCCGATGTAGCTCTGCATGCCAAACTATCGCAAAACACACACCGGGGAGCCTCCAGACAGGACGTGGAACGGAGCCCATCGCCTCTCGATTGTCATAATGTCATCAGGCTGGGTAAACAGGCTTCAGCCCCAAGGGAAGAAGCGGCGAGTGTTGTTCTCATATGTCGAACCGAGACGCAGACAGGTGTCCTCTGCCGCGCAGCGCCGCGGAGAAAACAGCTGAAGTGGAGTCTGGAGGAACAGTGTATTAGACAAAGCTCTCCGTCTACTTCTGCGCAGGCTCCCGGGCTGATAATAGGCACAGAACAGAGTAGAGCGAGAACAAAACAAGTGCTGTGTAATCAGCAGTTGGCTGTAGCGCGTGATGAGCCGCAGAGCCGGCCAGAGCCGAGTCCGCACGCGTTCACAACGCGAGTACGGCTCCGGACGCATGCGTACATGCAGCCGCACAAACTCTTTGGAGCCCGCTCGAACAACGTATGACACGCTATCATAAAGGTCAATGCACACAGCTACACGTGCACATGTGCATTCACGTACACACTGGACTTTCTTGATTTGGTCCTAGAGGCACAGCCTCAGATCCAACTTCATTTCCCCTTCGTCCTCCATCTCCATGTCTTTGTGCTGCACCCCTCCCTCTCTGCACCACCACAGGCTTGCTTTGCTCGCCTCCCTCTCATTCCTCTGTGAGATTGGCTCTGGGTGTGCGAGAAGAAGGGAGGTGGAGAGGAAAAGAGGGACACAGAGACGCACGTTAAGGAGGAAGACAAGGGAGGTAGTGACAGTCTGACCACAGCTAGATTCTGTGGTCTGGAAAACAAGTGTTGGAGGCTTTCCTATACGCCCCTTTGACTGCACTAGAGAGATAAAGTCTCAGTGGGTCTCGAATTCATCAAGTACAACCATCACAGTGGAGGCAGAGAGGAGGCGGTTTATACCACTGCCTTAAATCTGTTTAGTACTTAAGAAAAGAGCTGTTCTGGTCAGACTTGCACAAAGAAAAGCGCCATGGGGACTGGAGGAGGGAGCTGAGAGCAGAACAAGGGACACAGGCATGGAGGACAACAGGGCAGAAGAAATGAGTCCGTCTGTGGTCCCCGTCTCATTACCAGCAATACCTGAACCAGAGCAATGGCTGGTCTAAGGAAAACAGACTGGGCAATCATCTTCAGACATGTTCAGAGTGTTGGCCTCATCTCAAAGCCGACCGTTTCTCCCAGGGCCGTGACGCAGTTTCGAACAGCGGTGACAAATTAAATTTATTTCAGGACCAGTGGAGCACAAACAAATGTATTTTTTGACATCATTCCAGACTGATTTTTCCGTGGGCCAGCGGAGGTCGCTGAGATGGATTTAGAAGAAGACAAAATGAAAAGAAATAGAAGTATTTGATGAATACAGAGGCCACAGTAAATGCTGCACACCAGGGATTTGGTTTTGTTTTTCTTCTTTGCTGCGATTCGATGCTACTGAACTCCTCCGTAAAGGCCAGATGAAATAACTCTGACAGTGACGCTCTGCCAAGTTTCCTCATGAAACGGAGCTTCGGGAGAGACTTCATTTTAAAAGTTCAATAGTGGAGAGACACACAACTAAAGCAGCTCTTGAGGACCGCTTCTCTTTTAGTTGGACACCTTAAGACTCCATGTAACCGTCAGTGCCAGTTAAGCGTGAAGCTTTCATGTGACGAGAAGGTTTAGGTAGATCGCCCCTAGATCGTAAATCGCATTTTACCAACTGGGATCAAAAAGATGAGTCATCATCAACATTTCGACACGTTACGGGAAAAGAGAAGGGTGGGATGTGGATTTAAAAATACTTCCAATAAATCAAGTAATGAGTAACAACAATGTATTTTCATGGACTGTTTAGCTTTTTTCTTGATTTACAGACTGGGTAAGCTCTTGTTTTGGTCTCAAATGCAGCATATATACACACAAACACACACATGTACGAGAAACATATGCCACCACACCTAAAAAGCATAGTCATCGGGCACCCATCTCTCATTGCTGACTCACCATGAGATATATCATGTGTGAGTGTGAACACCTGCTGCTATGTGGAGGTTGAGCAAGACGGAGGGAGAGACAAAAGAAGGAGTGGAAGTTGGGAAAAGGGAGAGGCAGTAAGTCGGGGGGGAAACACTGATTAATAGGGTAAATAGAAAATGGCAGCAGGCAACATGCGCTGATTGGCTTATGTCCCGTCTTGACATATTATTCTCAAATGAGCTGGGAGTGTAATGCAATAAAGAACGCTGGGAACGCAGGAGAGACGGGGCCGGCCGCCACAGATGCTTTTCAAAAGCTATGTGGGTTGTTTTTACTCTTTACTGCAAACACACATCTCTGTTGCTGCTTTCCCAGTCTGCCTCAAGCACACAAACATGTTTTATTAGCCTGCTCTGCGGTCCAAGCCAAGTTTCACATGAAACAAGCTAAGACACGACAGCATTCGTCAGGAGGAAAACAAAACACATGGAGCATCGCGTGTACACACACACTGAACTCCTGAACAATTCATTTCGGCCTGTGGATGATTTACAGTAAGCAGTGTGTAAATTAATGCAATCAACATGTGAGAATGCTGAACGTCGGTGCAATGAAATAATGCTGAATCAGAGAGATTTCGACGATCACATTTTTAGCTTTGTCTCTTCTAAAAGATTCAAAATGAAGGAAATTAATCATGGTAGCTTCAACAATTCAATTCAATTTATTTTGTATACCCCAAAACCTACCTCAGATGTCTTTTATCTTTCTATTACGCTGAGTGTATGCAGCCAGCAGCAAAGAATAATAGAAAATCACTGCAACTACTGGCTTAAACTAAACACAAGTAATAGTTCTTAATAGGTTTTTGTTTTATCCTCCTGGACCAGTACGGGTCAGTTATTACATGACCCACCACACAGCATCTGTGTGTGTGTGTGTGTGTGTGTGTGTGTGTGGTCTCAGGTCAATCACCCAGGGCAGCATGATTAGCGGTGTGTGAACTCGGGACAAACTGCAGGAGGATAGCTGGAAAGGGTAAACAAATAAATAAGCGCCATGATATTCAAAACACCTGGGCTTGAGTCCTTGCGATGAACCTCCAGAACAAACACAGAGACTTTGAAAGGGCAAAACCCCAAATCCCTCTGTCACAGTCTAATGACCAGGTCTGGTGGTTGTGCCCGGCTGACATTTCTGACAGACATAACTTCTGGTAAATCGGCTGCAGTGAAGACAAAGGCAGCTCCTCTGTGAACTCGTCTACACAACTCACCGATTGGTGGCAACTAGACTAATGTTTGGCCGAGTCTGGTGAAGCCACCCCGACAGTCTGTCCCGTGTAAAGCTCCAGAATGAGGCACCGGTCAACGCACGTGGGTTCCCAGAATGCTTAGTGTCCATGTGACTGCAGAGCCTGGCATCGTTAATCCAACTAATCCATCCCTGTGGTGACTTAATAGCTAAACAAGATAGGCAGTGGTCATAAAGCCACACGCATGTACTTCTGTATATGATCTGTATTTACAATATATGTCGCAACAAAATGAACATTGATTTCCTTTTCTTGTTGCTTGCAATAAAAAATGTTCATGTGTATGAGGGATTCATTAAATCGTTGTTTATTCTTCATTTGCTTCTATTTCAGTGTTCGTAAAACAGCTTTTCGAATAGCAAGCTTATTTTTTATTGAGTCTTGTCTTTATTGCTTCTGAAAAACGAAATTTCCCTGTTGGATAGTTAAAAAAAAAAATGTTTAAGATTGAATGCCTTGTAAATCTAAATAACCACAGTATGTATGCAAAGGTTGTATCAACAAATACCTGTGCTATGAATTCTGATTGTCTAAAGACACCCCACAATGGTTACCCTGATATTTTCAACTGTTAGACGCTGGAAAGGAGACATGTTCATGTGTTTCAAGCATTGTTACTTTGAGTAAACAGTACTACAGAAGGATGTGGGTCAGCCTCCTGCCAAGGTTTGCTCTAAAGTGAAGAAAATGTTATACAGACTTTGCTTCAATTTGTTTTGTGAATAGCACATTATCACAGAATGATTCAATCACAAAGCACATGCATCATGGTCTTCGTTTGTTTTCCTGTTTTATTTTTGATAGTCACTCTCCTCATGTGCATTGTATTATGTTACTTTCCATGTTTGTCTTTTTTACCAACTGTTTTCTATCTCCCCGTTTCTCATTGGGTGATTAGTTCCTATATATTTATTTTTTTAAAGATTTACTTGACAACCTTACAGGTAGATTGTACAATGAACTCATTGACTGAACAGTTTTTGGTCACAACTAACTAACATTCTTTCTATATTAATTAATCTGCTGATTATCTCTTTGGACCAATTCATTAAACAATGTGAACAAATGCACTTCGCAACTTCCTTTTGTCTAAGGCATCAACTTCAAATGTCTTGTTTTGTCCAAGCAGCAATCCAAGAATCAAATATATTATTTATTTATCTTCTCGTTTGAGAAGTTGTATTGAGATATTGTTTGGCATTTTTACCCTTTAGTTACGCTGGGAAAATAGCTGAAAGATGAATTGGTTACAAACATAGATAATTGATCATTTTTGCAGGTCTCTTATTACAAGACGTATATGGTATAGTGACTCAAATGTAAAACAATACCGTCTGATACACTGTATTGATAGTCATACAGTATACCTATACCCATACCAATGTGTCTCTGGTCATGTTCTTTTTCTAATAATCTTAGTGTTTTTTATATTCATGTCTTTTACAGGCCACCATGTTGCCCTGCTCAGTGATGGAGACCAATAGTAGTCTTAATTATCAATATCCAGACCACACATGCTTGGTGAGGTTGTGTGCCATTGGTGTGACTCCTCCCAGAGGTAAAGCCGATGGAAAGGCCAGGGCCCGAGCCACTGAAACCACCATTACCCAACCAGCTAACCAGCGACTAATAGCAGATGAGAGGGGGAGGACGTTCAGCGACAGACACTGACATTTTCCTAACCGACCAAACACCTCCACCACCTCCAACCCTCAAAAGGGCAGACTGTTAAAGAATAATAAAAGGCAAAAGGTGTCATGTTCTTAGACTCTGAATCAAAAGGGCAACCCTTCACTGTAATGCAAATGAGCTCCTCTGTGTCAGTGGAATGGCCTTTTGTCTTCTCCATTTGAAGTGTCCCGAGACTGCTCTTGAAACGCCCTATTTGAGTCAGGGCTCCCACAGTTTGGGGAACAGCGGAGTCCAATAAGTGCCACATTACTGCCAAAGAAAACATAAATCTGTGAAATTTACAGTAGCACGTAAAGCCATTGTGGGATTCCTCTTCTTCTTTAAAGAAAGACCCTTTCCACTTCTTGGAAAACCAGTCTCTTAAAAGATAACAATCTAGGGGAATGTGCATAGATATTTAAGTAGAAAAAAAGTAAATAATAGTGTCCTTTGTTCCTATAAGCCTTTTCACACAGTTCAAACTCATAAATTGCATGAAAACAATGTGTTAAAGTGTTAAAAACAGTACTAAACCGCTCTTGTTAAGGTTCAACAACATCCACTTAAACACAGACAGTGGCAGAACTTCAGTCTTAGCATTACTAGATCTCAGTGCTGCATTTGAAACAGTTGATTATGACATACTACTAGAGTAGACAGACTAAAAGTCTGGGTAGGTCTCTCCGGCACAGCACTTAACTGGTTTGAATCCTACCTGAAGAATCAACAATACTTTGTGTCTGCAGCTAATTACACATCAGAGCTGACTAGGATGACATGTGGCGTTCCCCAAAGTTCAATACTGGGCCCTCTTCTGTTCAACATCTACATGCTTCCACTGGCTCATACAATGAAAAACAACAAAGTGTGTTATCATAATTATGCGGACGGCACACACATCTACATAATTATATTACAAGGGGACTATAATCCCATAAAAGGACTGGGTAAATGCATTGAAGAAATCAACAACCGAATGCCAGCATTTTCTATACTTAATTTAAGATAAAACAGAAGTAATAGTTTTTGGTTCCAAGGACAAACGTCCCAGTGCTCAGCTACAATCACTGATGTTAAAAAACCCAAACCAAGCCAGAAATCTATTAGTTATGGATTCAGCTCTTCACCTGAACAGCCATATCAAGAAAATGACAAAATCAGCCTACTATCAACTGAAGAATATATCAAGGATTATTAGAGGATTTATGTCCCAACAGGATTTGGAGAAACTTGTCCAGGCATCTATCTTCAGCACACAGTAATGGTGTGTTCACAGGTATCTGTAAAAAGTCAATCAGAAAACTGCAGCTGATTCAAAACACTGCAGCTTGAGTCATTACATTACATTGCATGTCATTTAGCAGACACTTTTATCCAAAGCGACTTACAATAAGTGCATTCAACCTCACTAAGACCAGGAAAGTGGATCACATCACTCCAGCTCTGATGTCTTTGCACTGGCTTCCTATCCAACAAAGAATTGACTATAACATCCTACTGCTAGTTTATTAAGCACTTAATGGTTTAGGGCCTAAATACATTTATGATCTGCTGCTACCTGATGAACCATGTTGACCCCTCATGCCATCTGGGACTGGTCTACTTTCTGTTTAGACACGGAGAAGAAGCGATCAGTTTTTCTGCTCCACATATCTGGAACAAGGTCCCTGAAAGCTGCAGGTCTGCTGAGACCCTCAGGGACCCTCAGCTCCTTTAACTCCATATTCAAGGATATCAATTAATTTCTGCATCTCACTACAGCATCTTATTTCTTTAACCACATTGAAACTTTTATTGCTTTTTGACGGTTATAAATGAATGTTCTTAATTGTTTTTAAATCTTGTTTTATTTAGCATAATGTGTTGATGCTTTTAATGGTTTTATGTGAATTGCTTTGTTGTTGAAATGCACTGTACAAATAAACTTGCCTTGCCTTGCTTAAAAGGGAACAATGAGGTTCATTTGTAAGCGTGTGTGTGTCCTGGGTTTGTCAGAGTTTGAGATGCCCCACAGAAAGCTAAACATAATGTTTCTGTTCACTAGCAGTCACCTCTGCTTGGCTCATTAACCTCCCATCAATCATAGCCAGACGAGACCAGGTGGAAGAGGGAGGTCTGCTGTTCCTTCTACCTCGAACTGTCACAGGGGAGCAGAACAACGCTGGCACGGCCCCGACCGGCCGGTACCAGCCTCGGTTCAGATCTGTAATCCTTTCTGCTAAACCTGTGCATGATTGAACATGCCTTTGTTAATGGGACTGTGTGGAAATGATCCGAAGTGAGAAACACTGCATAATACCATAATGCAGCAGTGTCCTGCATGTGTTTTCATGTCTCAAGCCACTACCACTATTCCTGAGGGGGAAAGGAGTTGATCGAGCCAGGAGAGGTCTAAGTGATGAAGGATCTGACTCAATAACAACATTTCTACATATCGTCAGTGCAATGTTATCAGATTAGCTTGCCACCTTCTCAGCAACTCAATTTGAGTTTTTTATCATTTGATTTCAACTTTACCGCTAAGTGAAAGCACACATATATATATATATATATATATATATATATATATATATATATATATATATATATATTTGACTGCATTCCTGACAATAAACTAAATGGGACCTAATGAGTTGAATATGCTACTCTCACTCTATATATTGCTCCCACAACTACAACTAATAATACTATGAACGCTACTACAAACAACACAAATTACTACATTATATATATTTTATACATTATGTATATCTTAATATTATTACGATGATAAGCTACAGTGGAAACCTCATATAGTGATCATGTGTGTCAAATTGATCACTATATTTGTCATGGAGAATACCATCTAATTCCCCTTTGTATACTTCACACAAGGTAAGGGAAAGGACAGCTTTGCTATTTACAGAATTGTATTAATAGTTTCTAACACAGCTTCAGCTGTTTCAACACCAGCTGTTTTTCCCGTGTGTGTTTGTCTTTTGTCTCCATCACTCGTGGCCATGACTGTTGCTTGATCACCAAGTTTGGCTGAGCATTTTGAGCCATAATAGTGTCTGATTGTTGATAAAATGATAACTATAAGCAGTTTGCACTGCATTAAAATAAGAAAACACATTGATGTTACCAATCCGATGTGCAAATACACACAGACGGATTAAACGATCCAAATGTTTCCCCAAAGGTAAACTCCATCTCCCAGAACTCTCTGTGATTCCCATCTTCCATGAGGGTGTTTGTAGAGAGCAACAAGATGCATAAAGTCATGAACAGTCCTTGCTTTAACTATTTTAACTCGGCAAGGTGAAACAGAGTATGGTTATGTATTAACTGCAAAGTAAAATGGTATTCCTTTCCACAGTAATTACTTACTAGTGTTAATAGTCTACATATTCCACCGTGGAGAAAACCTGGCGGACAATGATTGAGCTGCAACGTCATGTCACCAAGGATCGCCCTGACATCGCCATGCTCAGTGAAGGGAGGTGAACAGAAGCGAGACATGTTTGTAATCAAGCTCCGGTTACAATAAGGGTAGCGGCTCGCTCCCAAGTCAATAGTTGCGCTGATTGAGTGTTGTCGGTCCGCCTGTGTGTCAGGGGGAGATAACATGGCCTCTCTCTAGCTTACAGCGAGCAGACTTGTTCAAATGGCCCGTCACTATGGAAACCTCTGCAAAAAGCATCCCAGCTATTCACACAGAGGAACATTGAGAGGCAGAGGGAAACAGAGTGAGAGAGGAGGGGAAACATGAGGGAAAAGGAGAGAGAGACAGATTGAAGAAGTGGAGCAGTAAAGAACGAGAGGAGGCTGGTGAAGAAAGCAGGGAGATAGATAATCAGATGCTAACGGCGACAGCGGGGATGGAGAGAAAAAAGAAGAGCAGTGATCCCAGGAAAAAGAAAAGAAAATACTGGAGAAAGAAGGAATGAGGCCACAGTTGTGAGAGACTGGCATATGAGACAAGGAGGGAGAAGAGAGGCGTAGTAATGAGCACTGTGTAAATATGGCACAGAGGACAACACTCACAATAACAGCTGCTCTGCCCTGCTTGGTGCATTTAACAACACTGTGCGTGTCCTTGCGTGCAAACACAAAAATGACCCTCAGCTCCATAGGTTTGCAAATATCTCCCTTGACACACCCACATTTAACGGCCACACGGTGCACAAAGCCGTGCCTCTGCTCAGTCCCCTCCTGAGCAAACAAACTGTGCCCATTGCCATGGCAGTGAGCATCCATTTGTTCAGCAATGTCCTCGTGAGCCAACTGCTGCTCGTTTCTTTTAAAATATTTACAACAGTAAGTCACAGCTTGACTTCTGACTGAGGGATCATGAGTAGGAAGAGTGAAAGCCACCAGTGGCTTTTTGGATGTGTTACGGCAGGTTGGCACCACACAGAAAGCCTGAAACACCAGCGTCGGGATGACAGTCGCTGGTGACTGCTTCTGCACGTTTAGAGGTGAAGCATTGTGGGAAGCAGGAATTGAAACGGAAGGTGTTGTTACATGCACTCGCAATCTATCTCCCAAATTGTAACGACAAAAGAAACAACTTATTTTTCTAGCTTTACCATCCACATCAAATGTTCTCCCTGAATACACAATCTTTGTTTATAACCAGATACTAAGCTTCATAAAGCAAAATGTAAGAATAGACAATAACACACAGGACACATTAAAATGTCTGATCTTGGTTCTCCTTGATTATCTCATGCAGTACACCTGTGTTTCCCCCCCTATATATTGTGCTAGTCTTTGTGGTAACGTCCATTGTTACATTTTGTGGCCAGAAGAAACAGAGTGCAGCAACACTTGAGCAGTCAAAGGGAGAAAACATCTCTGATTATTGCTTTTGGTGAGTTACAGAGAGCACAATTGGCAGGACTTTAAAAGAAGAAGGAAAAAAGAAACCGCTTCTACTGATCTTCTACCAGTTGAGATTTACTCTCATCTCACACTCCCAATTTCACACAAAGTTTCCAGTGAGTGTAGTACTGTCACGTTAGTGGACCTTCAGTCACTTCACATGTTCAGCCTGAAGATTCGTCTCTTCAAAGAAGATCCTCATGCCACCCTCACTGCGCAATCACACCCTCTCGCTGTAACCTTTCTTCCCTTCTTGCTCACATAACAAAATGAAGGCTTCGACATATCTCTGACACACCTCTCTTAAAGGATCTTTGTCACTCTACTCACCCCTGCACTCTTTACTGTAGGCTGCTAGTAATCGTTGTGATCTTGTAAGAATTCCAGAAGTTCATTTTAAGTGGCTGTGGATAAGAGCGTCAACTAAAAGCCTGCCATGTAATTGTAAATGTAGTGAAGTGGATACTAGGCCAAGAGAAGAGTAAAAAACACTGTTAATTAGAGCACATAACTTTTTCCCCGTCCTCTGGCCCACTGCCTTCTCCCCAGGAAGAAAGGGTGTTTGGCCTATTTATAAGCTCCAGTTGGTGGACCAGTGGGGTCTTCTAGGCCTGCCCCCGCCAATAGAGCTTCTTTCTACGAAATAAACCCTCATTAACACAACTGACATCTTTTTTTGTTAAGTGGTATTATCCAAATTAAAACCCTACTTCATCTTAAGAGGTTTTTTAAAGGAGAGCTCAGGTGGAATATGAGCTGAAGATAATATACTTTATCCTATTTAATGGAAAATTCCGATGACTAATTAAAAAGGTAATAACCTGCTCATGTGGCAGTCATTTATTGCATGTGTCAAATTAAAGATTCACAGTGATTCTGATGTGCGATGGTGTGCTGCCACAGCGGGTTCACACTGCGTGAGTTACCATGGTGGGTGTTACCACGCAGGAGCCTGCACGGTAACATTTAGGAAGGTACTGCATGCAACTACTTTGTGAGCAAGAAATATAAAATGTAGTAGTATTAAATGTGCTAAATAAATATAATGTTGATGAGTGAAAACTTAAACAGTAGTGCAGCCATTGTTTGGGTCATATTTACAGAATGACTTAGGCAAGCCCGGGTTGGTGTGTGCTAGCGCGCATGGTGTTGACAGTTGTTTCTTTTCATCTGCCAGTGAGGAGCTTTAGGAGGCCTTTATACAAACACCACTGATACCAGCTTGTTAAAACAAAAGAAGGGTCTGCGCTTCAAGTACCTTGAGACATGAAGTCTGGTTTAAGCAATAAATCCACAAGTTGAAGGTGCCGAAACACTGCACGTCGGTTCATAAAACGGACACAGGATTCCTCAGGTCTGGAAAGTTAACACTGCTGAAATCTTTTGTTTGAACAATCCCTATGTAAAAAGAAAAGTCCGGCGTTCCAGTTGCAACAAAGGAAAGTGCGTTTGCACATATTTTATTGTCCATCCTAGCTCCTTGCTAAATATCTTTGTGTTGCAATCGGGCAGAAGTTGAGACATGTTGTTGTTGCCAGAGCCCTCTGCATTGGAAACAGTTACAGTTATAGCTGTAGCGCCAAGGACAAGAGCCACCACCTGTTTCACACCTGTGCACAAGATCAAGTGCATTTGTTGAGGGACACACAGGCAGACTAGGTACTGCTACTGAGGGCTAGGTACCTCAGCTAACCCTGAGAAAAGATCAAGTGTGTTGACTTGTTCATAAACCACACGGCCGAGTTGGCTTGGTACCTGAGCTATAATGCAAATTAACTTATTCTTCTGTTGTTTCTTGAACTGTGAATTCACAGCTTATTCGTGGGAGGCATCCCAGAGAACTGTTATGCTCCTGCTATTTTCACAAGTGAGGTTTTACTGCAAGAGTGTTTTTACGGAGACAAATCAAGGAACTCACTAACTCATGCAAAGTGCAGCTCACATATTTATAACGAAGGTCCAAGTGATCAAAGGGCAGTCAGTCATGGGAACATCAGTTGGTAGAGATAGCTAAGCCACAGTCAGCACAGGGCAAAAGTCCTCACTGCGCCTCTTTCCCCTCCCTCACTTTACATCGCCGTCCCTTGTGACACCTTTCCTCACACACCCATCGTTGTCCAGACTGTGTTTGCTTTCTCCGTCTTTGTCGAAGCCGCTCTCTGCGCTGCGAAAGACACACAGGGCGGCTCTTCAGATGCCTGACATCAGCGACACGACTCCTTTATACTGAGGGAGGAGCAGGAGGGGACCAAGGAGACATTTCCCCTTGTGCCCCTCTCGACACAGATTTCAGTCCCACGCATCTCCTTGGAATATTATTCCTCTCCTTCCATCCCCATCAAACCCAGTCTTTAGGGTCACATAATATTGCATTTGGGTTTTCCTTGTCCACCTGGTTGGATTAGATAAAGAGCAGATTGTTTTCTGGCTGGTGGAGGAGCAAGAGGCAGAGAGGACAGGGACTGGAGGGGAGGAGCGAACGAGAAAACATGTCTTTCGATTCTGCTCCAGGTTTACTATTTGCAGTGTATACATGTCAGATTTGGGGAAAGGCATGTCAAGAGCAAGGGGTTAACGTCAGCTTCCTTGTTAGTCCAATCACTGTCACGTCCTGTTGGGAAGGAGGCAAAGAATGCAGGAATACCGACGAGCTGAAGGGGAGTGGCGAGGCGGGCGAGTGTGACGATTAAAGCACAGACTCTGCTCTGGGCCCTCTCAATAATTATCCATCCCTGTGCTCGCTTGTTCATCACAATGTGTTGTCACAACATCAGTAAGAAGGGAAACAAAAACACTGCCAGACTCAGTAAATTGTGAATAGCTACCTAATTGCAGCAGTTCCAACTGATAGGTTTATTAGAGGCTTGAGTATTAGCCAATATAAAATGTCTGAAAAAATAAAATCAAGCCAAACAAGCCAAAAAGTCGGCGTCTCAAGGTGTGTGTGTGTGTGTGTGTGGTTATTTGCAGAGTTGGTTGGTATACAGATTAAAGTAACTGTGTGCTGCAGTGATAAAGAGATAATGCGTTTCACCCAGAGCTTGTTGTTTAGTTGCTAAGCTACGTAAAGTGCATGATTGCATAAGTAAGGCGCTGGGGTGTAAAAACTATTTCTTGCAGGAAGAAGATAATTGCTTTTGAAGGATTGTGATGATCAAGATCCATTTTCAGGTGATTTCTTTTTTTTGTGGCGGCCTCACAGCTGCGTGGCATGCTCATGAGCAACCCCTCCAATCCTCCATCACCCTCCTCTGAGCACTCTGGACAACTGTTTGTGCGCCTCTCTCTCTCTCTCTCTCTCTCTCTCTCTCTCTCTCTCTCTCTCTCTCTCTCTCTCTCTCTCTCTCTCTCTCTCTCTCTCTCTCTCTCTCTCTCTCTCTCTCTCTCTCTCTCTCTCTCTCTCTCTCTCTCTCTCTCTCTCTCTCTCTCTCTCTCTCTCTCTCTCTCTCTCTCTCTCTCTCTCTCTCTCTCTCTCTCTCTCTCTCTCTCTCTCTCTCTCTCTCTGCCATGTGAGCTGTGGCGACCCTCTCAGCCCTCTTTATCCGGGCTTACCGTCCACGTGGCCGAGAGCGGCTTACATTCTTAACATCACTGTGCCAGATGTTTATGACTAGAATAGACGTAGCAACTATCCTCATCACGAAGGCAATCGAAACATTTAGCCCAATCTTGACGCCATTTAAGCTTAAAAAGATTGCTCTGTTTTAATAGGATGGATTCCATTTTGCCTAATAAGCTCCCCATCTTCTGACTTCATTGCATTGTTCAGGAAACTAAATTAACTAGCTTCTTTTTTTTCTCCTTCATGTCATTGTTTACTTTCCTGTCATTGAAATCTCGGTTTATACATAAAAAAGTGAGAACATTTAATATGTAAACAATGTGAATTCCAAAGCATACAGTATACATTTAATGACACAAATGAATAACAGACAATATTTTATTTAAAGAATAAACATTTGCTTCCCAAGCTATCAAACTTTCCAGTTACGGTGCGTTCACTTGCAACGCGGAAAAAAAAGAAAATTGCGCCGCAAGTATGAGAGCGTACGCCGGCTTATATTTTGAGTCTTTCTAAAACATGTTAATTATTTCAAACTTGGCGTGAATTAATATGTGATTCTAACAAATTTCCATGACTTTTCCAAAACTTCTGTGATTTAAGTTTTTTCCATGACTTTTCCAGGCCTGGAAATAACCATTTTAAAATTCCATGACTTTTCCAGGTTATCCATGACCGTAAGAACCCTGCTGTCCATTTATATAAAGCTAATGAGGGATGCAAGGGGTATTTCTGACACAGTGCTGGCTTTTTGTGGTGGAATTTCAGGTGAGATGAAGGATGAGGGGGCAAGCGATAGCCGGGTGGGAAAAAGTTAACGGCCGACTCGGCTCTGGCAGTGGCTGTGCAGGAGATTTACAGCTTAGGCGATTGTTAGACAGGGCTCAGTTTGTTTTGAACTGTAGGCCTGTGTTTTCCGCGGGGCGCTCTGTGGACACTGACTCTTCCCCCACTTTGTACTGCACTCTCAGCAGTTAAAAAGAGGAGGATTAGACACAGGAGTGCGCCTCTCTCTCCGGAGAGTACTGCCTCCTAATCTCTGGCGCTGAGGAGAGGGGCTTTGGAAGAAATGACCTGTGCTCACTTCTCTTGCTTCCCTTCCCCTTATACCCTCCTCGTCGAGTGAAAACACAGTGCCGCATCCTTCCTTCCGTCACTCCCACTCCCGCCTTTTCATTTCCCTGCTGGATGCCTCCACGCTCATCAGCATGCAGCACCGCGCGGCTGCTCCTCGGGACCAGGCAGGCAGACTCGTCAATAAAGGAGCGACAGTAACGGGGCATCTCAGCGAGGCCTTCAGCCCCGTCACTGACGTCTCTCTCAGCCGCCCGGACTCCCCGAGTTAATGAGCACGCGGAAGAGAAATTAGGGAGGCGGGGAGGGGAAAAAGTGGCCATGAGGTGGAAGAGAGAGATAGTAGAGGGAGGGAAGTGTGTGGGAAGCACAAGGGCAGAATGTTCCAGCAAATAAAGTGAAATATTAAATAGGCTTCTTTTTTTTTTCTCTGAAATGTGTGGCAGTCTAAAAGTCGGCGACGAGAGAAGAGGGGGCCGAGAACACCGTTTCTGAATTAGACGGACCGCGGGGGGAATGCTGCACAATGGGCGCTGACATTGAGAGCACGCGGTGGAAAGCAGTTTCAAGGACAACATGGAAATATCACGTTCAGTCGCTATCAGGCTGCCATGGAGTTGTGGCGAGGGCACGCCGGAGCAGGAGAGCCGCCGGAGAACTGCAGGAGGGAGCGCGGGATCAAGGACATGCAATGTGTCAAGGATCTGACAACATGAAATGATGGCAGGTGACAGATGTGCTGCACGGGAATGCTGAAAGAGAGGAGAAACGGCTTGACCTCACTAGTCTTGGCACGATAACAGGGAATTGACTTTGAACTCATTGCCGATACGACAAGACCACAGCAAGAAGGGTGCAAACATCAAGCGACGTTTTACATGTCTGCAACCCCCGTTGGTGAAAGGATTTATGCACAGAAAATGTATCAAAACGTTCGAAGATTGTTTCAGTTATAACCGAGTAATAATAAACCCACCAAATGTTTGCCATTTTAAATGTGCAGCACGAATATTGAATCTTTTCGGCACATTTTACATATCTTATTACTCACATAATCCAGTTTCACTTGCACTTAAATGCCCTGTGGAGGTGATGTGGAAATGAGTTTGATAGCACAAGACTTTTTTTTTATATATAATAATTTTTCAGCACCCTCGTAATAGGCTTTACAAAAATTGCCCGTTCTATAGTGATGACACTCAAGCACTCTGATTACCAAATGGAAATACGTTCTAGTAGGCAGCTGAGTTGGGCCAAGACCACCCAAGCAGATTTTAAATGAATCTGTGCTCTGATTGAAGAGCTCCCCGCTCCCTTTCCTCCCCTGCAGACACCGAGCGGTGGAGCTGACATGCGGCCTACGCGCCTGCATTAGTCCCTCATGCTCCAGGCAATGCAAAGGAGGCCATCTTTACCAGGGGGACGTGATGGATGTAATGTAGATATGCTTATCTGTCATTAAACCCAGCTCTGTCCTCCCTCGAGCCAGTCTGATTTCCATCAGACTGGGGAAGGGTATAACTCCAGTGAGCCACGCTGAGGTCAACAGCTAATCAGTCATGTCTCTACGGAGAGGACACAGACTTCACCGCAGGAGCATCCGTCCACCACACTCGCTGCTTGTCAATCGATCGTTTTTGCTCCCCCACCTTCTGTGTCCTTCTACCACAGCGTACGGCCCAAGTGGGACCCCTCTGCTGCAGGCCGCTACTTCTCTGGGAGGAAACCCACATCCAAATAAGCACAATGACAGCCATTGTGAGGCGGGCGAATCCCCGAGCCCTCGTGTGACTGGGCTGCCCGTCAGCTCCCAGGACCTCAATAATAGCGCAGTGGCGCTAAATAGGCTTCTGAAACATAAGGACGGGATGTGATGAACACTGAAGGGAGCGGTTGGAGGGGAGGCGGGGAATGGAGGGTGGTGGTGTCCGGTCAAGGCGGCTCGGCGCTCAGAAGGCTCTATAATTAGCTGCAGAAGATCAAATGACTTTTAATGGGTTTGTCTGAAAACAGCAGTCTATTTCAGATTTATGCTTGGAGCTATATTCATATCTCATCAAACTAATGGAATTCTCTAGAGTGCTTGATTGGTTTTGATCTCAGATCTAAATGGCTGATAGAGTTGCATTGCTGCAGCATTCCTGAGCTGCAGCTTCGTAACCCCATAAAAAAGAGCAATATTAGGGCACTATGGTGGGGATGCGGGGAAAGTGGGAATGGAAACCAAACACGTACACATGATGATGAGTGACATGAGCTCGTAATTCATGGTTTGATGCAGTATTGCATACATCATTGTTGCTCTCGGTGTTCTTCCCCACGGATGTTTACGTGCGAATGGTCTTCTCATAACTTCTTGTGACAGATAGTTGTCATTAGTTGGAGAATTAATAAGAGAGATACGAGTCATACGACAAGAATAACATCACGGTCATAGCTCAGCCGATGCTAGATCTGGGTGGAGGGGGGTCTGGTGCAGCTATGCTGGCAACAATTAGGCCTTGAACCACCAGTAACACTCAAAAACTGACACATGATGGGACCGGCTTGGTGAACAGTCTGATACGGAAACAGTTATTTATTAATATATTAATCAATGAACTGGCAATTAACTGATCATTTAGATAATTGATTAACCTGTTATGTCATTGATCAAGCGAAAAAAGGCCAAACATTTACTGATTTCTCAAATGGGAGGATTTTCTGTTTTCATGATTGCAATTATGAATATTGTATATCTTTGGGTTTAGAATTTTTTGATTGGACAAAACAAGCAACCTGTGTAGAAACCGTGGGCTCTAGTGCCTTGTGATAATCACTTGTGACAATTAAGTGAGTGAATATTTAACATATTAATCAGAGGTGAAAATCATCATTACTTACAACACTGGAGCTGCCCATTCTACATTTATGATGCCTGCTAAGTTATTGCTCCGGCACTTTCAATAAACTGTATTAATGAAATGTATGCACAGTGGATGGAAGGGAAATAAAGAACTACGGCTGAGGGAGTTGTAGCACATGCCCTCAGTGAAAATATACAAGTCACGATCTGTGTGTGCCCTTTATGTCCCAGTTTTCCAGCTAGCATTCAAGCAACATTAATTTCACCTTATCAGCCATTGGATGTTTCTATTTTAGACTGAAAAAAAATCATCAAAACACAACCCTTCTTTTTATTATCTGTGAGGGCAGGGAGGGAATATGCAACCTTTAGCTCTTCATGCTTGAATACCGGATTTAATTAAAGTAGGACTTTAAGGAATAGGAGAGGGAAACTCAAACGAAATATATATATATTTTTTTTTATCTTACAAAATCTGCTCTCACTCAGCCATTCAACGTGGAATGCCAGCGTCTCCCGTTTCCCCACAAGGTGCATCTCCCCCTTGTTCCGTCTGTGTCTCACGTGGACCGACCTTCAGAGCTGCCGTTTGCCCTTGGCCACCTTCTCCTTGAGAAAGTGGCGTCTCAGACAGGCTGCTAACAGTGCCGCCGCACGGAGCAGTGCAGGCCTAACTGTGGGGCTACACCGTTACACTGCACTGCTTCCATCTCTTTCCCTTCTGACAATTTGCTTTCACCCAACTCTCTTGAGGGGAATAAAAGATAAACTGTAGAAGAAGAAAAAAACATGACTTTGTGCCACCGCTGAATCCAGGCTGGAGGATACCATTTCCCCTCCAGGCACGGGGGTAACGAGAGGAGGGATACGAAGGAAGCTTCATTAGGAAGAAGATGGAAAGGGAGGGAGCTAGAACTAACATGCTGTGTTTGTGCAGTGTTGCTCAGCAAAACACGGCCCTACGCCATGCAGCCTGCCAGCTTATCAAGGCAAGAACTATCTCCTTCCCCATCCCCCTTCAGCTATAACACCGGCACTGTGTTTACACCCAGACAGGCAGATACGTTAAGAGGAGGACTTCCATCGGCCGTCAAATCAACACGGAACGTGACCCTGCAGCTCTGACTATCCTCAATCATCCTTCAGCGTGCTGAACATGACGCCAAGGACGGAAAACATCAACATGAAATAGCCCACCAGTGCGGCGCACGCACACGCAAAGGACATACGTACGGACACGTATGACGCACAAAGATAGAGAGACGTACCCCTCCGCACACTTCCACGTGAAACAGAGAAGCAGATCAACGAAGTTCTAAGAAAAGCCACATCTATTATAGATGAGATTAGATATTCCTTTATTAGTCCCACAGCGGGGAAACGGCAGGATCACAGCAGCGGCTGAACATTAGAGCGGTCGTAAAGATTATAACTGAAGTTTGGAAAAATGTGTCTGATTCAAGAGCTCTTGTAGAAACACAATTCCATTGAAGATGGGTTCAAGCAACGCTTGAGTATGTTACAAACGGCCGGAAACGATGTCTGCCACTCAGCTGAACTGGCTCTTTGATTATCGGCTGCCTGCCGCCATTCGGCTGACCTTTGTGAGCCGGCAAAAGGCACAAATCAGTGCACAGGTCTCGCCAGAGGTTTCATATGAAAAATGAGAGCTGAACACCTGAATGAGACAAAGAGGCGGACAGCGGACACGGTCTTCCTCACATGTGGACAGATGGGGACTGAGGAAGAAACGGGGCGGGGCCACAAGCAGAGGTGGACAGGAGAGCATTAACTAGAGATAGATAGCACACCAGATATTTTATTCATGGCAAGAAAAACCCAAGCAGCAAGAGTGACTCACTGAGCCACAGGGACACAAACACATAGCCAGACACACACACACACACACACACACACACACACACACACACACTGAGGAGGAGGCTGACAGGGTTTAACCCACCTATGTTGACTGTCTTCTCATTCTCAAAGAGAAAGCACATTAAGAAAATAAAGTCTGAGAAGGCAGGGCTTCTTTCAAAGGGATTTAATGGAGATGTTTTTGTCTACTGAACTAGTCTCTCTCTCTCTCTCTCTCTGCTCTCTCTCTCTATCAGAGGAAGAGTCTACAGCGAGCCGTTGGTACTTCTGGCGGTGCATTCCTGAGTGCTCTGGCATATGAGAACCGACAAAAGGAATTCTCTTGCAGCCGTGCCGAGCCATGCCATTGTCCCCAACACAGACTCCGGTGTAGTGGCGTTCCCGTTGGCCGCGTGTCCAGGAGCGGGAGGGTCGGGCGGTGCAGGTTGGCCTAAATATGGCAGGAGGCCTGGTGCAACTTAAGCGCTGTGCAGCCATGAGTGTGCCGATGTGAACTCACTCACTCCCTCTGCTCCGAGGATCCCTCCCTGAGAAAGAACTGACTAAATACGTGATGAGCTGAGCTATAAGAGGATTTGGGCAGACAAAACCACACACACACACACACACACACACACACACACATTGTTGAGACAAAAACGTGCATTTCCAGTTGGAAAAGAAAAGGACGCAACTCAGCTTACTTTGGATAATTAGAGCGTACGCAGACCCTGGGAGACAGAACCTGGCACCGGGAGAACCGGGCCCGCCATGAGGCCTCTCTATTTAAATCCCGGGATGATCCGAGAGCGTGTCTGTCGATGGAATCGCTCCAGGAGACATGCACGGGCTTAGAGGAAGAAACAGCCACGGCAACGAGAAGACCTTTTCCGACTATATCTGGATTAAAACACAGATTAGCACTTCAGTGGCACTTAAAGCCCCACTATGTAACAATTCCTACCATGAAATAACAGCTTGAAAAAAATGGTGCCGCTACAATGACTTTTAATATGTTGATTTGCTCCTCCGCCACTGTCATCGGGGTCTGTGGGGAGAAAACTGTCGAATGTAAGATTTTGTAGCCGCCCAGTCGCAGCCGGTAGTACCCGGATGTACTTCCACCTGCTCTCTGGCATTGATTACGCAACGTCATACAGTGCCATATAGTTTTTATTTGCTCCTCTACGCGTAGAGACAGAGTGACATGCTGCTGTGGAGACGATCAATAACAGACGTTTAGTTTAATAAAAGAACAAAGACGTCTTTAAGAAAGGGACCTGACATTACTTCTGCTGTCATCTGGAGGATAAAGAAAGTTACAGGGGGCGGGCGGAGATAATTTTTTCTTAAACTCAAACGAGCCATATGCGTCACCGGAAGAGCCATACATGGCTCGAGAGCCAGAGGTTCACGACACCTGATCTATCGTAACTGGGTATTTACGACACTGAAGTAAACTTTAAATACCTGAAGGGGGCGGTTACAAGGGAAAAACTACATAATGGGGCTTTAAATGGCTCTTATTATGGTACTTTTGTAGTTTGACTATGTTGAGGAAATGTTACTTTCTGTATTTTTGTTGTTCTTAGTTCGTACTCTAGGTTGAATGCACTTATTGTACTGCTAAATGACATGTAATGTAATGTAATGTAAAGACGGAGAGACGGACTGCAGACGAACCGAGCGGCAGGAAGGCGTCTCTGAGCAAATGTAAGGCCGGAGAATAAAGAGGTAAATCAGACGTCCCTTCCTACTGTTCGTCACAGAGCACAGATCTAACGTCAATGTTGAGCCAACACCACTGATATTACGCGCAGGTGACTCGCGTTGTTCTGCATCACCGTGAAGTCAATTTGGACCGAGCGAGCATACGGCAGGGCTTGGGGATTAGCACCTTTCCCTCCCCAGTTTCTTGTCGCTAAGAGGATTTAATAGGATATGGGGCTGTCCCACTCAACGATTGAAAGCAAGGTTTTAAGGCGCTAATCTACAAATACGAGGCGGAGTGAGGCTGATTCTCGGCTGATGGAGCGCATGCTGCTGCCTTTGACTTGATTGACACGGCAGGAGTCAAAGAGGAAGTAATCTTTGCGGCTTTAAAGGAGAGAGGGACAACAAACGGAGGGCGGTATTGGTGCCCTCACCGCCCACGAGGACGCATTATCAAACACGAGCGCCACAGGCTGTTGACTCGCTTTTGTTCAGGCGGGACTCGTCAGCTCACAGACGCCCTTGTCCTCCTCTCACCTCGGTATTGATAATAATACAACTGAATGATTGAAGGGACTGTTGTGTTCAAGCTCCGGCAAATTCAGAATAACATCGCATAGCAGATGGAAAATGTGTCTGATAAGAAATATTATGACTGCTTCTCCAAGCTAGGTACTCGCCTCACACACACACACTTGTTATCATGTTGTTACAATGAGAGAGGGCGGACGAGCCCCCCCCCCCCAGATGGAGCAGACGAGCGCCGGTCCAAGGTCAGGATGACGTCACGACGTGTGTGCTGCTTGGAGAGCCGTGGCCCGAGAGCAGAGAGAGTCCTTTGGGGTTTTCAACACGTGTTGTTGGAGAGGACTCCCGCTGTGATTTCAATCGCATGCAAGATTGTATTGTACATGTAATCAGAGAATACATTCTCGTTGGAAAGGCGAGAACGAGAGATGGTCGTTGGCTGAATTATTACCAGGCATCTAATTTAGTTACATGCCAACAGTATCTTGATCACCTCTGAGTTGTAAACAACACCCCGGGGTTGTCCCGGCTATTCAGGGGCGCCCGGTAGGCCCTCGTGGGGAATCACTCCGCAGCTCTCGCCCTGACAATCACAACCAGCTCTGGGCATTCATTTACGTGTAATTGTTCCCTACCCAGAGCAAATACAGACATGGGAGGCCAACTTTTAATATCAATGCTCGCACACACAGACCTAAAACTGCTGCTGCAAGAGCACTGCAACCAAAGTGCAATAAGCACAGCAACCCAGTCATGTTTTAGGTTGTGCTGAACAGATTTTTTTTCCTGTCTTCACTATTCAGCATTTCTGCACTCTGGTTGATTGGATGAGCTTGTGCGCTCCTCCCAGACCCTAAAAAGTCAAAGTCACTCCACCAGCACAAGTTAACAGTGTTTTATTAACAAGTCTCTTCCATACAGGATGTTTATATGACATACATGTCCTTTACGACACTGTGCATCATGGCTGTCATAATCTCTGTGCTTGCTTAAATCGGCAGAGAATAAACTGTGCCGAATGCATCGATTGTTCAGTATTCCATTAATCTAGTGGGGCAGCGAAGGCCTCATTAGGAGACGATTCTCTGGGTGAACCTGCTATGTGGTTCTTGCTTGAGCCCAGTTTCTAAATAAGCTTTAGGAAAAAAATTACGCTGCTCACCCTTGATTTTCCATAATAGAGTGAAATTGAAATGAAAATAAACATCCTAGATCTGAAATGATATGGCGAGAGCTAGAAATCAGTGAGGCTGAACCTCTTTTGGAGCCACCACAGACTTTAAAGCCTGCGACACGGAGATAGTCAGACGAGGGGGGGGGGGGGGGGAGACAGCTGAAGAAACAAAAGCTTGGGCCCTCTCGCAGGTATCTGACCAAACAAAACCGTTTACACAGCTGAGGTCGCCGGCTAATCCCAAAACGCCTGAAAAGGAGGAACTGCAAAACAAGAGGGCCGCTCCGGCGAGGGCACAATGGGAGGAGAGGTGCAGGAGAGGGAATAAACCATCCTCCACCGACAGCCAGGAGCTCCCACCGGCTCGTAAATTCAAGCTCAAGGTCCAGGGCAGCGCAGTCGGTCAGCATGTCAGCACCGTAATGTCCACGCGCTCACCGGCACACAGCCGCAGCTTCACTGACCAGCGGCAGGCTGTTGGTTATGAAGTGTACATGAAAGGCGTTGACTGCATTTGCGTCCTGGCTGAGAAAATAACACGTTAAGGTTTAACTCCTGTGATTTAGTGGGACTATAACCTGACCTAAATCAAACGTATAATCATTTCTCAGGATTTGTTGTCTTCCTTCTCCAACACCAAAGGTGTTCATATTTGTCTTCTACCAAACAGTTGTTTCTTTATTTCCCCTTCAGTCCTAAGCCTTCAGTTTCGTTGTACATTTGGAGGCATGTGTGCAAAGAGAAAAAGGAAATGATATAAATATCCATATTTTCTGCATGTGATGTTTTACTGCAAATAGAAAAGCCACATCAAACGAAGAAAAGAGCCTTGCCATTCAGAACAATTTCATCTGGGTGACTGATCAGGAAAATGCATTGATTCGCTCCATCAATCATCTCAGGAGAGTCCGTCCTGCATCAGCACGTCTGTGCGGTTAGGAAGGAAGGAAGGCTGTGAGGAGGCAATCATTGCCGAGGGCACAGGTCTTTGTGGAGAGAGTGCAGCAGCTGCATAGATTTTATTGGGGACATAATAACCATTATTTCTCCCCACACACAATGCCGCCCAATATATTGCCTCAAAATGGCCGAGTTCTTTTTGTTGCAAATGCGGGAGAGGGAGACACATCGCCACGATAAGCACTCCTCGGTGCCAGGAGGAGACGTCTTGTTCAAATGTTTTGTCATGGCTGCTTCAGCAGTGAAGCAGGAACACTTGTGTTTACCCTGTCGGGAGGAGGAGGACAGAGGAGGACAGGTGAGGGGGGGGGGGGGGGGTGCTATGAAAATGGGTGCATTGTTATTCAACAGGCATCAGTGTCCACAGACAATAGCTGGGCAGCCAGCGGAAACACATCAGGCAATAGTGAGTGTGTGCACGTGTGTGTGTGTGTGCGAGGGGGTGAGTGTGTGTGCCGGTGTAGGTGTGTGTGAGAGAGTATGTGTGCTGGTGAGTGTGTTTGTATGTGAGAGTGTGAGTCCTGGTGTGTGTGTGTGTGTGTGTGTGTGTGTGTGTGTGTGTGTGTGTGTGTGTGTGGGTGTGTGTACAGGAGGACCTGCCTGTGTTTGAATGGTCACCTTGTAATAAGGCCTACAGACCATTAAACACAGGGAGGGGGCCAACCTGTTGACTCGGGTCAGCGTGGAATGTGGAATTTGAAAACCTCTGAAAAGGATTTCCTCCTCTCTGTATAATAAATAAACTGCATGATGGACACAGCTGTGACGCGGAGCAGGAGTGTGTGGTCCTACGTGCCACCAGAAGGCTGACAAAGCCCCTGCTGTCTCTCTGGTAGAGCACCTTCCGGCCGCACGTTGTTCAAGAAGAAGAAAGAGGAGGAGGAGGAGGAGGAGGAGGAGAAGGAGGACCTGGAGCCAGCAGGACTCCCCTTGGAGCAGCTCCGGCTCCATGGGCTCGGGAGCACGTTTACACCCCGGGCACGGAGAGGTAACGGAAGTATTGCGCGGATCCCGACGTTAGCCCCTCAACGGAAATCAATCAGATTAATTCCGCTACTTGTGTGGGAATCTCGTCGGGAGCAAGAGGAAGAGGAGGAGGAGGAGGAAGAAGAAGGAAAACAGTGTATGCCACACATGTCTCATGTAAGCAGAGGGCAAATATGCAGGCCGAACGGATTTGCTTCAGCATGAGCAAAACACGCTGGAGATTTGATGTTTCAGACTAACGTCCCAGAATACAGCAGGGGACCACTTGAGACCACTTCGGACCACTTGAGACCACTTGAGACCACGTCAGACCACGTCAGACCACTTGAGACCACGTACCTCGATGTAGCCAGCCAGCGCGGGGACCACAATGGCCAAAATCAGGACGGATAACGCCGGGACTGAACCCATCTTCCACGGTCTCCGGTTGTAACGACTGTTACAACAACTTGTATATCCCGGGGGAGCTCCGTGCGCGAGCTGACGTCCGGGAGAAGAACGAGTCCGGAGGGAATAACGTGGGAGTCTCTCCCGGTGCTGCTGCGCTTGTTTTGTTACCCGAGAGAGAGAGAGAGCGAGAGAGAGAGAGAGAGAGAATGTCGGCGGCAGACTGAGTGTCGGTGTCCTCTGTAAATGTGGACGGCGAGTTTATGGTCTGTGTGGCGGCTCTGCTGCCTCCTCCCTCCTGCTTCCTCCCTCCTCCCTCCTCCCTCCTGCCTCCTCCCTCCTCTCCGGCTCAGCGGATCCACGCGCAGCGGCGCATGCTCCGCCACCTGGCGGCCGGCTGCGGTCACTGCATGTGATGTTTTACTCAACAGATACATTCTGAAGGGAAATTATGTGAAATAAACAGAAGGTCAGGCTGCAACACAAGTAGTAGTAGAAATGAAAAGAAGATCCGCTTTTATTGACGTCAGCGGGTTGCAGAATCACGGTGACGGATAGAAGTGGAGGTAAAGATACATTAAACATATATAGGATGACAATAAAAGAAACAATGAGAGAGCAACAACTAGTCTTAACATGACAATCAGAGCATGGTTGTGAAGGCGGCTAGATAACGCTCCAAACTCAGGCTCAACTGAGGAAACTGGCTTTGTGAGTTCTGGAGGGATCTCTTGACCTCATATAGCGTAAATGTGAATTCTGGCCAAAATGTAGTTGTTTTCAATCAGCCTGATGTGTTGTTTTCTCATATGCTAAAACGGGGTATGTATTTGGTATGACTGGAAAACCGAGAGTCTAAAAGCACCCTTTTATTCATACGTGATGATGTTAGTCCCTATAGTAGCCAAATCCAACAACAACATTCTTTCCAACTTGATATCACTATTTCAAATGACCTGCTTTGTGCTCTAGGATAATTGCAGTGTCATGAAACTTTACAGCCACAATAGAGACCGAGGGTCTTCAGAGGATGCATGGCTCCCCTAGGGGTTGAGTGACAATAAGGTGGTTTCTGAGTAGTTTACACAACACTGTGCTTACTGTCGCAGAAAAAGGCAGTTCTTTCCAAAAGTTTACTGTAAGCTGTTGAGCAACTATCTCCCCATAAAGCCCCCCCCCCCCACACACACAAAAACACCTGAAAAAGAAGAGAAAACAGGTCTGTGGGTCATGTATTTTACTGCAAATATGTGTTTGCTTAAGTGACCATTTAATAATGCAAAATGTGTTTTATAAAAAGTCCACATACTTCTTTCACCACTTCTGTTTGAATGCCATGTTATTCTTTTAGGAGGAAGATTATAACTATTGGATTAGGCTTCCCTTCTATAGAACTAACACATTCTGGATGTTAGGGGATAATTTGCTCTGCTTAGAAGCTATTTTAATTGAGAAAGAGCTCATTTTCTTTGTTCAATTGGTTGTATAAATGGGGATATTGCACAAATGCACACACACACACACACACACACAAACAACACCATCAGCCTTTTGTGATTTGATTATGTCGTCCCCAACTCGTTTCTTTTCTTCATAAATTGTCAGTCGTATTTTTGTCTCTGGCGTCTTATTTTAACGGGCATCCTGCAAATGTGGTCATTGCTTCAGGCACGGCACTCAAAAGGGTTATCCATTTTTTAATCAATCAGCCAATAGACGTGTTTGAACAACTTGAATTTGCACGTGTTTGTTTGTCGAGTCTTATCGTGAGACAAACAAATATAGAAGAGAGCCTTTTCTTTGGCTATAGGAAAGAAGTAGGCTGCAATGTGGCTGCTCCTTTAAATGCATTGAAGGTATCTAACACCACTTTTCTCTCAAAAGACACTAAGTAGCTGCACATTGATCCCAAACAAACACAATAGGAGTACAATTGTGTCCAGTGTTATTCTTAGTGTGTATTATAGACACATTCCTTAGTCATGTTGTGTCCTTGAGCAAGACACTCAACCCCACGTTGCTCCCCGGGTACTTCACTGCAGTCCACTGCTCCTTCATAACTAAGGATGGGTCAAATGCAGAGAGGAATTTCTCCCATGGGGATTAATAGATGAGTACATTTATTTTTAATGGATGGATAGTATCTGAGAATTATGGGGAAATGCCGATTAAAGGAGTATCATGGTCATCATCGACTCAGCTATTCTGTCTGACTCAGTTTTGTTCAATTGCTTCGCACTAAAATGAAACATACAACATCATCATTGAAACTGACAGCCAGAGAGAAAAACCTCAGATCAGGTCTCACATTTTCTGTTTTTTACTCAATTTGCAATTCAACACACTGCACACATTTGTTGACTGAAGACACAGGAATCTGATATAAAGCCACTTGTTTTGCATTTCAAAGACTGACATTCAAAATAACATACCCATGGACCAATTGGCCAATACAATTGCCACCTGGCCAAACACCTAATTGTTTGATTGTCAACTTGAAATTTAGAATGTTCGCTCTTTAAAAATAACTCCTTGCAACAACAATGGAAACCAACAAAACAGCGAGAATCCTGTTTGCAAAAATGTGTATGATAAATAGAAAAAAATGCAATTCATGTTTACTTTTTTTGTTTCAGCAAATGTGTAGCTGTTAGTATTATTGACTTGAGAAATAAATATATGTGCAGTAGCTATTAGTCTTGTGTGCTGTGTTTGGTCGTTGTATTCATGCACGCTAACAATATTGCTGACAAATCTAACTCAGTCTATCATTAGTAAAGTAGACATTTTAAAAGGATTTGAGATTGAGCATAGCAGTGTGTATAACTGGTTCAAACTAAATTAGATTGAACTAGAATGGGCACTCGGTAGAGCGCATACCTTCGCATATCACAAGATTGAATTATGAACAATTTGGCACTAGTTTCACGCAAATCGGATGCCAATTAACCGATATATCGCAAATTTACGTTTTTCACCTTTTCATGACCTTGACCTTAACCTTTGACCCAATCACTCCCAAAAACTGATCGATTGTTCCTTGGGTCATGACCAATCATCCCACCAAGTTTCATAAGAATCGGTTCAATTTTGTCTGATTTAGATGAATAACAAGTTTTTCACCTTTTCGTGACCTTGACCTTGACCTTTGACCCAATCACTCCCAAAAACTAATCGATTGTTTCTTGGGTCATGACCAATCATCCCACCAAGTTTCATAAAAATCGGCTCAGTTTTGTCTGATTTAGACGAATAACTGACGGACGGACGGACATATTCACAAATAAATAAATACACGCCGGCGAAAACATTACCTTCTGCATTTTCAATGCGAAGGTAATGAACTGTGTGTACGCTGGTGACATTTACAACAAATTTAAATGATTGTATCGTTTTAAATGAAGTGTTTAATTTTGCCAGATTTCTGAGGTGTCCCCATTTATGTGTGTGTGATTTTTAATTGCAAATACGGTGCTTTACAAAAGTGTTTTCAAAAATCGTGCTTAAGCAATATTATAATAATATTATTTGGTAGTTGAGACTCTACTTCCATGACGAGTATACACTGCTTTCAATCGAAAAGTATTGATTAGTAGTATATATATATATATATATATTCAATGTACTCATATGGAAATGAATTATGCTATTGTACACAAGACTATCATGACTCTACAATATTAATACAAATACAATTTGTTCCAACACAATTGTTTGTTTTCATAAATACATCTGAACATAAAGTTACATTCAGAATTTATTTTAACAAATACGATCACTTGATGACCGTTCGTGCCATATAATTTAGTTATTGCTTCAGTTTAATAACAGCAGGTACCAGAACTTTACTGTCATGTCTGCACTGACGCTAACGTAGCGTTAGTGTTGCAGTTCTTCTCTGTGGCCACTGGAGGGCAGTAAACATACGCGCCTTCAGTGAAGAGGCTCGTTCGAGGTGAACTTCTGCTGGAAAGGGGACGAAAGCAGGCGGCAGCAGCAGGTGGCGATGACAAAACGACTGCAGTCAAATCGGAGTTTTCAGCTGCCTTCGTATAAAGAACAGGAAGTCACAGTAACATTGACTTCCTGTGAGATCCGATTTGTAGGCTACTTGTAGTTTGCAGACTACGTTTGGACGTATTCACCTGTTTGTAATTATATATTAATGCAAATATGTTTGTGTAGGTGCATTGTATGTTATCTTTTGATTGTTATTATGTCTGCATGTGAAGAAATTGCTACTCTTTAAAATGTGTTAAGGAAGTAAGCACCATTATTATCAATATGTATTTAGATTAAAGTTAAGACTAATAGCCAAAAATCAAAGATTAATAAAGTATTACAAATACACAGAGAATAAGGATTTAACAAAACGTGGTATTGTTGTCAAATTGAGCCAATGAGCTCTCTGATTTGAAGACAGTAATGCGTTTCCCATCATGCATTGTGTCTATGCAGTCGGTGGAGAGCGACTGCGGCGCCTTGCTCTAAAACACGTCGATCTCGTGTCATTAACCACGTGTTCAAGACGTCAGAGCAAGCTGGGATCAAGTCGGACACAAATCCAAGCAGCATGCATTGTGGATCGCTGGCGATCGATTCTGCGCAGGACAGCTCCTCCCGACTCAAATGTTCCATTGGGTGGCTCACAAAACATACGTCATCCCTGCGCTGCTGCAGATATAATACAATTGGACGACTTGGATGTTCCATTTTTCCAATTGGCTGTACTTAAAGTGACCATTAAGCCATATTCCCAATTAATAAACACATTGGCAGTAACTTCGCTACCCGCCTCACTATATTCTTTAATCCTGACAACAGCTTATACTATTTTTTGAAGATAATCTTTTAAAAA
The DNA here is from genome assembly GCA_036178185.1 of Liparis tanakae. Taxonomy (NCBI): domain Eukaryota; kingdom Metazoa; phylum Chordata; class Actinopteri; order Perciformes; family Liparidae; genus Liparis; species Liparis tanakae. Next base: position 8,654,581 of record CM070099.1, on the reverse strand, counting down.
TACCCCGATATTTTTTAGCCCCTGAGAAAATACACCAATCAGAAGCCGCACTCTTGCGCGTTGCTAGGTAGATTATGTTAATATATGCAACGCAACCGTCTCTGCAGCTACCATTCTGAGGTAAGAACAACTTGTACGCTTGCCACTAAATGTAAGATAAATAGGATTTGGTTCAATCCTACTTCAGTAGCTTGACTCGTCGTTAGTAGTTATGTTAATATACATTAAATCACCAGGATGTTTGGGCGCATTTCAACCGGTATTACAAGTATGTTTTTTCGCTGGGTCTCTTCGATGTGGAGGTTGTTGTTGTTAGTCCCACCCAAAATGGAGCCGGTTCTTCCTTGTTCACGGTAGTCTTGAAGGGCTGGGCTCAACTAGAAATGGGGGACGGGTGGGTGCACCCAAATAATGTGGTCTTTTGCCGCTTGAAATCCAACTGTGTGAAACATCGCAGATTGCGGCCCAGGTCCTGGGCTCTGTCAAGTATTATTTAACTCGCAGGTCGGTGTTACTTTAGCACGATACGACCGTAAAGCTTATGTTGCGCTGCGGTGAATGCCCGCGTTTCTAAAGCGCTGGTTTGTGTGGTATGGTCCAGTTGGGACCTAGAACCTACGGGGTTAAAATAGGGGGGAATTGAATGTGTTATTGATTATACCAACAGCATTTCTGAATGAGTTTACAGAGCCATGATTTCCCCCGATGTTTTTTGTGCCGACATGTCGCTGTATTTTGACCCGGTTTCCCGGGCGGCCTCGTGAGCTAACGTTGAGCTGGTTTCCCCTCGTACCCCCGCTGAGAGTGCTGTGTGACCGCTCACAGCCCGGAGTGTCACGCTGCTTTATTTTGGAGTGAACCTCCTGTCAGCCGAGTGCAACTGGGTCTGGAGAACCCACAAATATCCGTGTTGCATATTCGACGTGGGGTTGAACTCGGTGTCACTTTGCCGAAAGAGAAGCTTCTGCAGCTAAACAGATGTTGTGTGTTTAGTGCATAACATGACTTTGATGAACCTGCAATGTAATGCTCCTTTACATTGTTAGAAATCACATAGTGTTGTGCCATGACACATCACCTGGCAGTCTCAAATACATATTGAAATCAAGCCATATTTCACTTTGCTTTACCTGTTATTACCATGTATCATTAGTAATATTATTATTATTATTATTATTATTATTATTATTATTATTATTATTATTGGTATGATAGCTATTATAATCCCCAGTCATCTTGTATCTCGTCTGTGTGCATTACAGGCCTCTTTGGCTGCCTCAAGAGTGACGTGCTTGGTGACAAACCTGGCAACTGCTGCCATGGAGACCAAACAGGAATCATCGGCTGTGTGGAGTCAGACTTCTGACAATGATTCGGGCAACGGCACACAGGTCTGAACTCTCCCCGAAGAGCTATATTCAACCAGTCATTTGCAGAATACAGCAAACTTGATACATCAGAAGTTCAACACACTCACCAGAAACATCTTTCTACCCACCCCCCATAGTTTCTACTGTATCCCAACATTCATTATCAACATACATAGTTCTAGTTGATAGAATAAAGTGTGATTGTCCAAGTTGTGATTCCTTACCCTCAGAAAGGACTTGAGGACACACATGCACCATCATTTGTGGAACACTAATATGGAGGATTAATGGGGCCTTTGTGTACACACACGTGTTGCAGGTGCATTTTGAAGGCGGCACAGTGGCCCAGATCGTGTACAGTGACGATCAGACGGACCAGGGACGGCAGCAGGTGGTTTATACAGCAGACGGGAACTCCTACACCTCTGTAGAGTCTGCAGAGCACACACTGGTTTACATACACCCTGCAGATGGCACTGAGGTAACAACAGATCTTTTCTTTACTGACAAAAGAACAGCATGCGTTTCTGTGCGGCCAGGGTTCGATGTTGTGTTTAAGGATGCCGTGGCACGTTGTGTGGCATCGACTCCGATAGTCATTTCTCGACCACGTCTAGCCAATTTTTCCAAAAATAAGTGTTAACCCTCTCAAGAGTTTGGTTTATTACCTACGCATTCTGAGAATGTGGAAGGTTATGTTTTGATCGCCGTGTATTTATTTATTTATTTGTATGTGTGTTATTCGCATAACTCAAAAAGTATTAAATGGAATCGCATGAAATTTAGTGGGATGATGGTTATTATCTCATTTGATTAGATTTTGGGATTGATCGGGTCAAAGGTCAAGAAAAGGTCTAAACCTTCTTTTTACCAATTTATATCCAATTGGCATACAACTAATGCCAACATGTTCATAATTCAATGCCCAATCTTGTGATGTGCGAAGGTATGCGCTCTACCGAGTGCCCAGTCTAGTTTTCACTGTTTTGGTTCAAATGTGCTTGAATGAATGAATGAATGAATGAATGAATGAATATATATATATACAATTCCTAGCATGCACTTGGCCTCGCAAGAGTTGATCACAGCTCGGCATTAAACTTTCTTTCAGACTGTATTTGCTGACCAGTCGCAAGTGGCTTACATTCAGCAGGATGGTACAACGCAGCAGGTAAGTTTACCGGGTGCCGTCATGTCGTTGCTGTGTGCCACCTGCTTTTCTTCAGTCTCTAAGCAACGTGATCTCATTCGCAGGTCACCGTTTTGCTGCCCAGTGGACAAAACATAAATGCAGCCAACCTGCATGTTCTCAGCAATGTAGCCGAGGCTCCCCAAACTCTCCTGGAGTCAGTTTCCCAGGTGAGAACATGGCACGACATCGGCATGAAGAAAAATAGTCTTCAGAAATATCACAGGTTAACATTTTGATTGATGTGACTGTAATAGATGAATGTTCCTTGACTTGACAATTGCAACATTTGTTTTTGCATGCACAGAATACAAGGGAATATATAATCTCTGCGGATACATCTATCTTTCCTTTGTTCACATATTGATTGCACTGTTCCATGTAGCCCTGGCGATGAGGACTGATTAGCGTTTCTCATGTAAAGATAAACAGAGCGATATTTAAAAACTGAAACGGTCAAACACAGGAGCAGCTGTCGGTGTCCAATTCGCTCCCCTCCATGGCGGACGTTGCGGACCACCCCCTCAGTCCCCTCGGGGCCACAGACTCCACGGATGATTCTGATGAAGATGAGGATGAAGACTCTGAGATGGATGACTGGGAACCTCGTATGCCTCAATCCTTCAACCCTCACAGCCTCTGTGAGTGAAGTCGCCCGGCGTGTCAGGGGTCGCTCATGTAGAGCAGATGTTGAGTCTCTTTCCGTGTCTTGACTTGAAACTAAGTTTTATTCACTCACTGACTTGCAGAAACCACATAACATGACAATTCATTATATAGAATATTAGAACTGATCTAGTTTTGTCCTACACAGATTTATTTTCTTGATAAGCAATGTAATCTGATGGGTTTATAATTTTCAAGTGGCAAATCTGCCAAATGGAAGATGTATTCAAACAATGGAAATGATCGTAGCCCTCCAAAATCACACACGTGATGTCCAGTGGCTGTGAAAACCTTTTCTAAAATAGAAAAATAAGGATTACCATATATAATCCATTCATGTTGTATATATTTAGCTGATGTGTTGATTTTATCTTATTGATCTCATTTCTTTTTTGGCTTCTCAGGGTGTGACGAGTGTAGTAATGCCAACCCCTCTGTGTGCCTGAAGCACGGCCCTCTGCACCCCGTCCCCAACCGGCCTGTGATGTCCAGGGCCCGGGCCAGTCTGCCTCTGGTCCTCTACATCGACCGCTTCCTGGGCGGAGTGTTCACCAAGAGGCGCATCCCGAAGCGCACCCAGTTTGGCCCTGTGGAGGGACCCCTGGCTTCTCAGGGTCAACTGCAGGACCACTTCATTCACCTCAAGGTAAAACGGCGCTCTGCGTGACGGACCTCTGTTTGATGCTTTGCAGCTCCCTGTGGTTGTGTAGTTTTTATTTTGGTGTTTAGTAAAATGTTCATGTACACCTGGCACCTTCTGTATGCAGAAGAGAATATCTGCTCTTAAAAAGGACATTGTGATATTGGAAACCAAACTGTCTTTGTGTCGCTCATCATTTTGTTGCTGAATGACTTTATCGTAAAAAGGTAGACTTTGTTATATTAGTTTTCTGCGATTGAGAGGGTTTTCTAGGAAAGTGAGAACCGAGGTAACAGTGTGGTCTAAGGTTGCTCTCTCTCTCTCTCTCTCTCTCTCTCTGGTCTCTATGTTGTTGTTGTCGTAGCTGTGCATGCTGGATGCAGAGAAAGATGGAGAGAAGTCTGATGACATGTGGATGAACCTTTCTGATGAAGACAGCTGTAACTGGATGATGTTTGTGAGACCTGCTCAGAACCACCTGGAGCAGAACCTGGTGGCCTACCAGTACGGCTCGGAGATCTTTTACACATCCATCAAAAACATCCAACCCAAACAAGAGCTCAAGGTCAGTCCTGGGTCGGGCCGTTTGACTGTTGCTTTGTGCGTCTGTCCTGCGTAATATAGAGAGACATACAATGGCATTTTCTTGATTACAATGTCTGAACTGCTGTAATTCACATTGTAAGTTTAAATAAAAAATATTTAGATATGTATGAACATTTAAATTAAATTTAAAGTTCATAACATAACATTGCCAGTTAAAGACCTTTTTTAATAGGCAATACATTTTCTCAAAATGCACAAGTTATATGATCTTTTAAAAGTTGTTCCGCCACGACTTTTCTTTGGACTTGCAGGTGATACAAATTGTGTGTGTGTGTGAATCTGTGTGTGTGTGTGTGTGTGTGTGAGACATTACAGTTTGCTGCTGTGTGTGTACGACTTAAAACGTTCATGCAGCACAATGTGTGTAGATTTGACCGGCAAAAAAACTGCTATATCAAAATGATGATCAATCGTTTGCAGCTGGTTTTGACCGGTGGCCAATCGATCAGTGCATCTCTGGCTTCATATGAAGTACGTTCCCCTTTTCGCTGTGTGCAAACAGTAATGAAATAAAGCTGTAACTGCTGTTTGCTCCCTGCCCAGCATCAACCAGCAGACAGGCTGGTGAGGACGTTAGTTTAGTTTAATCTTTTTCAGAGCTGAAAGGAGAGTGAATAAGGATATTTCAATAGTCGGTATTGATTTGAGTTTTTAAAATGATATTTCCTTCTGCAGGTGTGGTATGCGGCATCGTATGCAGAGTTTGTCAACCAGAAGATCCACAATGTTACAGAAGAAGAGAGAAAAGGTGAGTCGCTGCATTTCATATATCAACACAAATCTCTGTTTTATCATTTAACGTATTTACTGGATGTCTCGCACATTAACATCACAGATCAGAGCCATGATGCTAAGAGCAGAGCTCTGTATGTTGGCTACAATTGGCTAAGATTGTTATTACAAGGCACGGTGGTGTTTCAAACTCCCAGCGGTTCAATTTCTTTCTTCTTGAATTTAGTTATTAGAACGCTTTGGATTGGCATTGAAAAGCCTTTAATGTAACTTGCCTTAACCTGTAGCAACCCGTTGTTGAGCTTGTGTCCCATTACTAACTGATTATCACTTCCTGTTGTTCCTTCAGTGCTCCGGGAGCAAGAGAAGAACTGGCCTTGTTATGAGTGTAACCGCCGCTTCGTGAGCTCTGAACAACTGCAGCAACATCTCAACATGCATGATGACAAATTAAACTCTGTTACTAAGTAAATCCCCCTTTCTTCATACTATTTAACATTTTCTCTTTAAATTCATATCCGAGCCCAAATGACCAGATTCACTGTTTCTTTCCTCTCTCAGATCCAGAGGCCGGGGTCGAGGAAGAGGCAGGAGGAGATTTGGGACAGGAAGAAGACCGGGACGCCCACCCAAATTTATACGTCTTGATCCACCAGTTGACACTGGTGGGGAAAAGACAACGGTAAGAGACGCAGTAATGTGCACTGTGTTGATTATTGATAAGTGGATAGGCTCTGAAAAATTGTGATGGGCCTTCTTTTTCTTACCTTTTCTTAATCAGGAGATGCTGGAATTGACAGAGCCTCTGGAGGAGCGAGTGGAGGGAGCTCAGAACGGGCTGACGGTGGTGGAGATGGAGTCGGAGGCAGCGCCGGGGTCTGAGGCCGAGGGACAGCTTATCCCCCCCGCAGAGGAGCCGGTTTCAGAGTCCTGCACCCCGCCCTCCGACACGTACTTGCCTGTTCCACTAAAAGAGGATCAAGGACAGAGCAGCCAATCGGACGCCCACCTCACAACTCAGGACATGCGGCGTGCCAAAAGGATACGGGTAAGACTGCTGTGGTCAGCGAAATGCATCGGCATTTTCGATAAATTGGTTATTCAGTGTGCTAGTGGCCACGTTTACTTCACAACAGTGTGTCTTTTTTCCTAAATGCGTGCGTCCCTCAAAGATGGATGTGCAGGTAGGTAGGACCAGGGGGATGGCAGAAAAAAAATTGACGTGCTTCAAAGATTCCTTCATCATTTCCCATGGTGTTGATATTCATGTGACATTTCTGAACCTCCTCGCACACGCCATCCATTAGCCTCACCCCATGTCAGAGCAGAGCCGTGTCGGTAAACACTGTTGGGATATCCCGCTAGTAGTTCCTCCCTCTCTTGTGTCCTCCTCCAGAACGCAGCGCTGCAGCACCTTTTCATTAGGAAGAGTTTCCGTCCGTTTAAATGCACCCACTGTGGAAAGGCCTTCCGGGACAAAGACAAGCTGGAGCAGCACCTGCGGGTCCACGGCCGGGACGCCTACGCGTTCTCCTGCCACATTTGCAGCAAGAGCTTCACGAGTGACTCGGCCCTGGAGGACCATCTGCTGGTGCACACGGAAAACCGCTCCTACTCTTGTCTGCTATGTCCGGATACCTTTGAGAGGCTGGACCTGCTCAAAGACCACGTCGGGGTGCATGCTGTGAACGGCTGCTTCACCTGTCCTTCCTGCAAGAAGACGTTTGCTGACTTCATCCAGGTTAGTTTCAAGTCTTCTTCAATACAGCTGGTTAGAATTAAACAAAGCAGCATTCTGTTTTTAAATAGTAAATTGACTTATTTACTCTTCCTTAGGTGAAGAAGCATATCCGCTGCTTCCATTCAGAGAAGATCTTTCAGTGCCCAGATTGTGAAAAGGCTTTCTGCCGGCCGGACAAGCTCCGTTTGCACATGTTACGCCACTCTGACCGCAAGGACTTCCTGTGCTCAACATGTGGCAAACAATTCAAGGTAATGTGAAGGATGGAGCATTGACAGATAACATTACGTAGTAGATAGAGGTCTCGATTCTAATGCGACGATTCACTTCCTGTGACGTGAAGAGAAAAGACAAGCTGCGGGAGCACATGCAACGCATGCACAACCCCGACAGAGAGGCCAAGAAGGCGGACCGGATCCACCGCTCCAAAACCCTCAGACTGAAGGTGCCCACCACAGACTTCGAGAGCTTCATGTTCAAATGCAGAGTGTGCATGATGGGATTCAGACGCAGAGGAATGCTGGTGAGCAACAAGACGCTCCAGAGGCTTTTCGTTTGTCGATAAAGGAGTTGGAGATATTCCGCTAACCTTTTATACCTCTGGTTCCAGGTCAATCATTTGTCTAAGCGTCACCCAGAGATGCGTATCGATGACGTGCCTGAGCTCACGCTGCCCATCATCAAGCCCAACAGGGACTACTTCTGCCAGTATTGTGACAAGGTCCGTCAAACTTCCGCTTCGCCTCAAACTCTGAAGCTGAGCTTTCAGTCGATCAATGAATCAATGTGATGGATCTGTGTGCAGGTGTATAAGAGTGCCAGTAAGAGGAAAGCACACATCCTGAAGAACCACCCCGGGGCAGAGCTGCCTCCCAGCATCCGGAAGTTGCGTCCGGCTGCTCCTGGTGAACCAGACCCCATGTTGAGCACACACACACAGCTGACCGGCACCATCACCACTGCACCGGTCTGCTGCCCCCACTGTGCCAAACAGTACAGCAGCAAGGTTAGTATGAAGCTCCGTCAGAAATATTAGGAATACTTCTACAAAGATCGCCTCCTTCAAAATTGGATGCCAGGACGGTCTAAGACATCGGCTGACAACTCTCTGTGCTTGTGTCTCAGACTAAGATGGTTCAGCACATCAGGAAGAAGCATCCGGAGTTTGCCCAACTCGTCAATACCATCCAGGCTCCTCTGACCACGGCTGTCATCAGCAGTGCACCTGCCGTCATCAGTGCAGACGGTTCCACAGCTGAGGCCATCGTGGTAAGAAAGAGTAACAAATTACCAAAGCTCAGTGGAGTTCTTAAAATGTGTGGCAATATATGTAAATATTAAAGAAAACTGGAATCAATAAAGAAGAAAGATCAACTAACATACATCAGATATAACTTCAGGATTTTCTTTTCTTCACAGACCACAGATTTGCTGACCCAGGCAATGACTGAACTTTCTCAAACGATGACCGCAGACTACCGCACGGCGCAGGGAGACTACCAGAGGATCCAGTACATCCCAGTGTCTCAGGCAGGAGGCAACCAGCCGCAGCACATTCAGCTGCAGGTGGTGCAGGTGGCGCAGGTGGCTGCGGTAAGATCCAGGACCTGCTGTAGGACTTCCATCGTCTTGTTCCATGGTAGATTGAGGTGAATGCGAGAAATCAGTAGTTGTTTCTCGTGTTTCCCAGGCTTCCCCCCCACATTCCCAACACGCGACAGTCGACGTGAGCCAGCTGCATGACCCTCATGGCTACAGCCAGCACTCCATCCAGGTACAACACATCCAGGTCAACGAGGCCTCGGGCACTGGACAAGGAGCCAGCCAGGTAAAGCCTCAACCCTCTGATTCTGATAACACGTGTTGTGGGTCCAATAATGTGAAGCTTCATAACAGAATATTGCATCTCTTCACTCTTTAGGTCACCGGTCAGCCTCTAAGCCCCACCTCCCAGCAGCCCAGTCAGGAGATGAGCCCCACCCAGCTGACCCCTGTGCCCTTAGCTGAGAGCCACACCCTGCAGGCCAGCAGCACCCAGCAGCAGCAGCAGCAGCAGCAGGGGACTGTGCAGCATGCCTACATCCCGGGGAACTGGAACTACCGAGGTTACTGTGAGTCCGGCGCATGCTCCCATGTCGTCCTGTGAGACTGAACGACTTGTACGTTTTTACTCTGGGGTTAATGCGTAACTTGTTTCCTGTTGCAGCGTCTGAGATCCAGATGATGGCTCTACCTCACACACAATATGTGATAGCTGAGGCCAGCACTCCTGTATCTGGAGTCAACAGCAACCAGGTGAAAACGGTGAGTGAATGCTGTCTGATACCTGCTCGATTAAAGTGTGTCCATTAGGCTGTTATAGAGGACATCACCGGGATGCCGTTTCACTTTTCCCCACCATGTTTTCTTACAGGTATAGCTTAGCCTGCAACTGCAATAATCAAATGTGATGAAGTACGTCTATATTAAATGATTTGTTAACTGAACCTCCAGAACATTGTAATGTACACTGTGACCGTGACAGAAACTGGGATAGAAGATGTTGGCCACGTTTGGCCCCTGCTCTGCATAAACATCTTTTGAAAACCAAATGTGCTGCCAGATGTGTGTTAAATCTCATCCAATAAAAATGAGAAATTAGCAGAAGTTGCGAATTGAACACGGCGGCTTATGGTTCCAACTGAACCCCTAATTGTGGAACTAAAGACGTTCTCATCTTTGTCCTGCAGACTCACTACGTTATTTCCGAGGGTCAGACTGAGCTGGAGACTAAACAGAGCGCTCCTCAGAGCACAACCCAGGGCCAAGTGGAACATCTGGAGCAGCAACCGGCCAATCAGCAAGCCACCACTCAGTACATCATCACCACAACCACCAATGGCAGCGGCACGAGTGAAGTCCACATCACAAAACCCTGAACTGTACCAACCACAGACTGATCGAGCATGTACACCTCAGCAGCTCGTGTGCTCATTAACGGACACGCACATGGATACATGCGGCGCTAAATGGGGGATGACTCGAGGACCAGCGCAGTTTTATGTGTCTACAAGACGATGGAGTCGCAAGCTGCCAGAACTTTGTGAGAAAACAAAGATACGGGAGAGAGAAATGCAAAGTTTTTTTTTAACAGACTATATGAACTAAGACTGAACTGAACTTGCTTTAAAGAAACAGCACTGGAAAACATTTCCATTGAAACTGCTGAAAACAGGGTCATTATATCATTGTATTAAATACAGGGTCACGTTGGGAAGTATGGACCTTTAAAAGCAAATATTTTACAGTCGTGCTGTGTGAGCGAATGGAATTGTTCTGTTGCTCACTCCTGACACACATCCGAGTGCCCATTTTACATATTTGTAAAATTAATTTCTTAAGTATTGTATCTTTAATGAAATACAGAACTGATAAATACTATATTATTATTATTAGGTCTAAAAGGCTTCCATTGTATTTGTTTATTAAAATACAGACGATATTACCAGTACTTCATTTGGGGCTGGTGATAAAGAACAGCACGGTGTGTGAGGGTGCAGAAGGGGATACTGCTACTCAGCACTCCTATTTCCTTCTCAATGAAGTGAGAAAAGAGGACGTTATTCAGAAGGAAGCACTCAAACCTTGTGATAGCAATCACCTGGCTACTGTGTGTTCATGAGCAAGGCACAGAGCTGGAACGTATAGTATTACATTACTTCTGGTACTTAGATTTTCATTAAGTACGTAAGTTACCTATAAAGACAACATGGGTTAATACACAATGCAAGTGATTGTAAAATGCTTTTAATGTGCCCATTATTTATATTAGTCCATAGACTTGTACAATGTAAAAATAGTGCAGGAATATTATGAGACTTTGTTGAGATGTTGTCCTTTGTCTATGTGTTGAGAAATTAAATTCTTTATATCTGCACACTGTTTTCTTTTATATTAATTACAAAGGTGTTGAAATTAGGGGGCAAACAATGCCCATTCATGTTAATTTCTAGAATTATTGTGGTCTTGATCTGTCGGTATATTATTCCTCCTCACACTGCTAGATGGCAGCATTGACCACAGAAAACACAAATGAGGTTTAACTCATCTTAAAAGGGACTAAAACGTTCCAACAGACTAGTGTCAACTTCAATTGTATGTAAATGATCTGTAATCCATTTGTAAACCTACATATTAACGAGTGGTTGTAAAGCGATTCAATAAGCCGTTAACATGCAGGTTCACACGGAGTGACCTAATAATAACTCCTGGGTGGAGCAGGGCTTGTCCAGCACACAATTGTCATCAGTATGTTTCACACATTCCTTTTGTGGATGGAAGGTGGGAAAAGAAAAAAGAAAACGTCACCTAGATCCAACCCATCCTCCAGTAAAACCAGTTTAACAAGCTGAACTAATCACATACCAGTTTGGTGTGGAGTGTTCAACGAATTACTCTGATGCACTTCCAAACGGCGGGTCTGGCTCGTGGCTCGCGTGCCGTGGTTGACAGTTTGCCATCCCAAAAGTCGAACAGCAGGGGCCTGGCCTGTAGATGGATGGACGAGGGGAGGCGGCCAACACGGCACAGGTCGGTAGATCTGTGGCATTCAACTTACCTCTCACTAGCGTGTGAGTGGAATCTGCTCAGCTATGTTAACAGCAATCCTTTCGTTTTCATTCTTTTTCATGGTACACCTCCGGGTTCACATCCACCTGCTTACCAGAAATGAGCAAAAAGAACTGAACTGACTATATATGGAGTGCATTGCTGATTAAGGGAGACATCTCGGTGACTCAGCTGGGTGCAACAAGCAGCTGACCCGTCATTAGAAATTAATGTTGCTCAAAACTATATTTACTTATTTATTTGTGGATCCCAGAATTGACCAAACTGGATGAAAAGTGAAGCAAAAGCCAAACAATGTGTAATTTCCACCTCATGTCACAATGTTGCTTTAACAAACAATGAAACGTGTTCGCTATAATTTCCCCAAAAAAAAGCAGTTCTCACTCCTCTGTGTTGCTCTTTGGACAGTTTGCTGTCCAGCTCTCAGTTGCTCCATGACGCCAGCTGTTCCAGCCAATCACCAGTTGGACATCAGCCACAACAAACATCTCGGTCCCAGACTCTGAGGACACTGACACGAGGCTGGTATAGATTTGCTGCAGCAGCTGTAGTGTGGTCAGTCTGCCAGGTGGAGGCGACGCTGCACCCTTCTCTGTCGCTGGTGGAGGTGCTCTGGAGGCTGCTGTGGATGTGTTTGCTGTGGACGCTTCTGGGAGGTTGTGTCCAGGCCCTGAAGCTCCGCCTGCGGGCAGGAGAGAACCAGGTGAGCGCAGCGGCACGATGTGAATAACTTGACCCTGTTGTCGGATTTCTGTGTTTATGTGGCGAGTTTGCTTTAATTCAAGGAGGAGCTTCCACTGAGCATCCAGCAGGAGGCTTTTACTGAAAACAACAATTACCATAATTTAAGGTAGGACTTCATTTTAAAGTCAAATCCTGCTTTATATGGTATAAAAAGCACCAAAGACCATATAGGCCAGACATTATCTACGAACACTGTAAGCATCATGCATTTCTTTGCCCCAAGTGAGCCACACATTGGCCAAGAGCTCACAGCATAAAACAACAATTCAAGGTTTCAAGATTTTATTTGGCATTTGTGACGAGACCAACAGTTCAGACATATTTGGAAATCGTGTGCAGGACTTTGAGTCATCAGATTATAAATAAAAGAAAAAATACAAAATATAAATAAATACAAAAAAGGCAGTAGTGTATACAAGAACAAGAAAGGTGCTAATATGTAGAGTTTAAAAACAATTGGAGTACATCTGTAGGCAGGATCACAGCTCTGCATTATTCTTACAGGATGACCCCGTCGAGGAGTGGGGACCCCCACGCTCCTCTGGCCCTTGCCCTGGTGGACAGCCTGCTGTTGTGTGTGCTCCAGGAGCCCCTGTCAGACCCCAGTGTGCTCCACATACAGACGCTCCTCTCCAGGATGGAGGTAAGAGGGAGAAAACCACCTTGAAGAAGCAACAGATCTGTCTGTCTGTCTGTCTGTCTGTCTGTCTGTCTGTCTCTCTCTCTCACTCACTCACTCACTCACTCACTCACTCACTCACTCACTCACTCACACTCACACACACACACTCACACACACACACACACACACACACACACACACACACACACACACACACACACACACACACACACACACAGCAGCCTCCAGCAATACCTGTCATCTCCAGGATTTTCACACCCTCTTTAAATGTAGATTAGTGTGAAGTCTTTGTTGATGGTATTATATCAGAGCTTGTATATTCTAGCCCGAGGCGACACCCTGCTGCTGTCTTCTTCACTCAGATTCAACCAGATTGGCCGAGGAGAGACATTTTAATGTGTATTCTTTTGCATTTTAGCCCTTACCATTAATGTGGCTCTATGATAGCAGCGTCAGCGAGTGTGTTAGCCCGTCAGTCTAATGCTTTTTAATTTTGGCTGCAGGTCAACATTTTTTGTGGTAGAATTGATCAAAGACGAATGACCGAAATATGCTCTAACTTTGTGAGTTTAATGCTCGCTCAGGTGCTGTCATATTGGGTTAAGAACCGCGTCCCCTCCTCAGGTGTACCTTTTTGTGCCATGCACATTAAACTCTCAAAAAGCCACTATAGTGAGACTCCAAACCTTTTGACAAGATGGAGCGGCCCTTTTTCTTTTCTTTTTTTTATATTCCAAACATTTATTCTTTAAATGACGATTGCAGAATCAGTATTGATTTTATCTGTTTGGGATTTTTTTTTCTTCTGTATAAAAATATGTATTTGGACAGTTGCATGTGCAATGTGCAGATGTTTCAGTGGAAAATGTATTCACAATTCAACAAGTATATTCCGCAACACTGTCCTAAATCTCTTTTTACATTTTTATCTGTCAGAATTATAAATGAAAATAAATGTTGCAAAAGTGAGCGTAAAGTACCTCGACCAAACCCACAAAACTACACCGGCCCGCTCACTTCTCTATTTCTTACTGTAGTTGGTGTGTCACACACTTGAGAAGGCTGATATCGGCTCGCTGGAGGATGTGGGCGGAGACTCTATACTGATAGACAAAGTGAAGCGCGTCCACACGTACCTGCAGCAGAGGTACGGTTCCACATCTAGTGTACATGCCAGCGGGTTTCTTGAAAACTTTGTTCAGTCGGATGAACATCAGACGGTTCCTTCTGACAGGTCCAGCTCCCTGTGTAGACTGGTCCAGGTGCAGGGCCAGTTTGACGTCAGAGTGAAGGACGTGCTGCTCGGCCTAGAAGGCCTCTGGGCTGAGCTGGAGGGCCTCCACACGGGGGTCACCCTCACTAAAGAGGGGAGCCACGGAGACCTGGCCTCCACCCAGACAGACGCAGAGGTAAGCATGTGTGAATCTCGCTCTGCAGTTGTGTGGTTCTGGTATTATAGTGCATTAGATTGGTTGGGGAGACACCCCCCTCAGAAATATAGTTTTTCAGGCACTGGTAAATTCTTAAATGTTGTGCTGTTTACTTTTTATTTAACTAATAAATATATTTAGGCATTTTTCTCACATTAAGTTTTGTCTCAGCCAACTCTGTTTATAGAACACATTATCCTATACACAGAGCGTTAAAGTGGTACGACATGAAGCAAGAAGAAAGTATAAATAAAAGTATGGATAATCCTACAATGATAACAGTTGTCTTCCTTGTTTGAGTTTCTTTTAAGAACCATGAATCTTTGACACTTTCCTTGCCCTTGAGTGTTATTTGTAACACTCTTCCGTCTTTGGATAAGACTTTGTTTGCAGTCTTGAGTCACTACGGGAACACGCTTCAGTGCTGCCAGGCTCACCTGAAGGACAGCACACAATTACTGCAGGTAAAGTTCTCCTCATGCAAGAAGAGTCAACTTCTGATATGGTCGGCTGTCTTCACTCAGAAATCCCTTCCACAGGAGTTAATGTGGCGTCACACGCAAACCAGCAGCCGCGTGAGCAGCAGCGGGGAGTCGGTCTGGCCAGAGCTGCTGCTTCAGTCCAACATTGAGCAGGTACAAATAACTCGGACATTGTTCACAGGTTTAACAACCTGCCAGGACTAAAGACGTCTTCTCCCTTTGCAGTTTGACAAGGTGCAGGAGAGTTTCATCACCCTGGAGCAACAGACCTCGACGTTCTGGGCTCACCTGGAGGGACTTGGAAAGGAGGATCAGGTGGGGCCCTCGGGGCCCTCGGGGCCTCTCCATCACACCGACGGGCCCGATTCACTCAGCTCAGCTTCTCCACAGATTTCCAAACGTCTCCAGAATGGAAGCGCAATTCACGAGCAGCACCCTAACTCCACCTCCGCATCCACGTCTGTGTCCTCAATGGAAATAGACACGGACACAGACACAGACGGGCCGCTCTCCCTGTGTGAGAGGTCGGCTCTGCAGTTCACCTCCACCATTGGACGCCTGCGCAAATCTGGAAGGAGGAAGTGAATTTTACCGGACTATACTTGATATTTGCCCCAGAAAGTTTGTAAAAAAAAGAAGAAGGTTTTAACTAACAATGGAGATCATGTGCTGGTTGCATAATTGACATTTATTTAAATTTTATTTGCTTCATCTTTTATTCATTTTATTGTATTCATTTCACTGAATATTTCAAACACAAGGGGGCACACTTTTACCAGTTATGACAAACATGAACTGTCATCTCACATCACCTATTCAACACACTTTATCATGATATCAAACCCGCCATATACCATAATAACATATAATCTCTGTCTGCAATAAGGGACCGTTGCCCAGACCTTTTCCTTTTAATCAACTTTATTTGAGGACATTGTTGGACAGCCCTCTCAACCATATGGTCCATGTGTTTCTCCAAGATTGGAACAGCCAGACAGCTTGTCTGAAGACCTGTTGATTGACATTTGGACATGTTTTATCTTAATTGCATCATCCATCATCATATTTTTTTTAAATTCTATCTCGAGTGGTTGTGATGGCTTGAGCTTTCCAGAGCAGAGATATTATTGGGCAGAGGGGAGAGAGGAAGGTAGAAGGGGGCAGTGGAGGTCAATGCCGGAAGCGTTTCTGTTATTACTAAAAACTGAGCAGCCCTTTGGACCTTTTTGAAAGACGTGAATGTCTTTGATCCAAATTCAATTACCCTGCAGCTCCGAAACTGATGGCATAGAAGTCAACATTGCTTTCTTAACCGTATCCTGACTTTTCTGGACGGACGGAACAGAGTTTCTGGTAGAAAACCAATTAATTCATTGCTGCCGTTATGTGCTAATTGTAGTGAGTCTGTATATTTGACCATGAACTTGCTGACCATCCGCCTGACCCTGCATCTGTCCAATTCCCTCACACTGGGGCAGTGATTGGAAGAGGTGGGGAAGACCACTGGGGAATCTGGGATGAAAGGAATGCAAGCATAACGCTGCAGGATCCGAGCTGTCACAACACCAAAGACATAAACACACCATGCCTGGACAGATAAACACTGTAGGAGGAAAGATGATGTGTGTTTGGTAACGCACAGTTAGTGACAAGAGCTGTTAATGAAATGTTACATGAATATGTAATATGTTTCACAAATCAGTTATATAGACACAGGACATAATAGTGTTGGGGGGCCTGCCTAGAATAACAGTGACCACATTTGCTTTGAGGTCCGATAGTGAAAAGACAACAACTGAACTTTTTTAATTGATTTATTTAGTGCTTTGATAAATGACGAGAAGAATTAGGAGTTAATTCTATTAAATGTGAATGAAAAACAATGCCTCATCCCGGCCCTGTCCAGATGAACTCATTGCTCACATTGCTGGCGTGTGATGTCATGACCAGCAGAGGGACAGCGTCTAGGAGAGCAGGGCGCCCACCACCTACATGCTGCTCTGAATGTAAGAGTACGCTAATGAAATTACCACATGCTTTGTTTAGTTACACTAAAACATTGATGACTAGCTTCCTCGTGGGCCACTCTAGTCCTGGAGGAGAAGACATTTCAAAGCTAGCTCAAGTGTGTGTTGTTTCAGAAAATATGGTTCATGGCAGAGGTCAATCCCTTGCCTTATCCTGACAATTACTCAAGATCAGGTTTCACTGGCGTACACATAGCTCACATTTGTGCTGATCCCTCCTCTGATGGCCCTGCAAGACACATACAGTAGTGTGGACGGCTGCTATCTGATATAAACAAACCCATGGAACGCGTCACAAAACCTGAGAGCGCTGTTACGTAATCCACTTAAAATGCTAGTTAAAAATTATGCACATTGTAAATGCTCAGTGTTAATGTGCAGAATTGTATTCAACAAACTGTTGAGTAGAAAGGTAGTTGGTGGACAAATAAGTGTGTGTGTGTGTGTGTTTGTGTGTGTGTGCGTGTGTGTGTGTGTGTGTGTGTGCAGAAGTTAGATGTAAAGCAGCTGATCTAAAATGGTCATAATCACATTTAGTAAAACTAGAGAAAACACCTAAACACATAAAGTGATAAAATAATATTTTTTTTCATCCTGTTTCGAGACAACTTCCTTTGTTTTACAGATTTTCAATATACGTCAACATAGTAACTTAAAGAAAAATACACCTGACCAGTCTGTTTGTATTAGATCATCAAACATGGATACACATGAGATGTTGTGTTGTGTCGCAAACCAGTTTGACACAACAATAACCAAAAGGAGAAAAGGTGTTTGTGATGAAAATCTTGTTCTTTACAATTTCGTTCATGTGTACATTTATGTTTTGATGGTTTTAAGGGGCTGTAATATCAGCAAGAGGTACCAAATGCTGTATAGATAACCACAATATTGTTCTAACATATAGTTCATGTACAAGTCCACCGGATACTAACAAATAGGATTCACATTTATTTTAATGAGGAAATTGCTTTCAACAGAAATACAAAATGTCGTTGTGAAACAAGTTTGTGTCAAACTTGAACAACAGCACATTGTCGACACCATAGTCCACATAAAACCATTGGGTGTGTGCACATTCCTTTATTTTGATAAGAACTGTATATATATTTACGACTTTACCTCCCGGTGAATCACAAACCAAGCGCGGCCCTTCTATTGGAGGGCTGGGCACAGATACCCGAGGGCCACGCCACTTCCAACCAAAGGCTGTTGGAAAACGAACGGACAGCTGCACATTGAGACAAAACATCAAAACACCAGCCACAGATGTACGCAATTAGCAACATGGTAGACATTTGGGGAGCAAAGGTCCATAAACTTGCATGTTATTAGGGTTGATCTAACATTGCTGCAGGGGAGCCCACACTCAACAACATTAATGGGCTTTTAGTTTGGGTTGAAACATTCCACCATCCAGAATTTACTGTCAAAGAAAGCTTGACTCACTTTTTCTTGTACTAAATCTTACGGCATTCAGTGCACTTGCATATGTCTGTGTGTGCGTGTGCATGTGTGTGTGTGTGTGTGTGTGTGTGTGTATGTGTGTGAGTGAATCTAAGTGAGACACAAATAGGCTCAACATGTTTCCAATCATTAGAAAATTCTAAGCTTCCTGTTTGTGTAAACATTTTCTTATTTTGTTTTTCCAAGAGAGCAGGCTACAATAATCTAGCCTGACCTCCCTGCCCTCCTGTTTCCTCTTCATCACATGGCGGTGGCTAAACCTTCTGCGTCGACACGCCGGCCAGACACCAGAGATAGGAGCCCGTTGTGACCCGTCGCTGGCTGGTGGGAGAGGTTAGTCAGGAATGGATGGACCCTCCAAAGGTCATGAACAACTGCCAGGATACCAATGGATAACAGCTGTGGGGCCAGTTTAGACTCAGCACAGCCAATGTTTAAGCAAAGACAAAAATACCTTCTTTCAGATATAATCTATATGCTAATATTCCATTTTATCATGGATTGATAAGGTTTAGTTGCAGAGAAAGAATATTTGAAAAATGAGAGACGCTATAGATTTAAAAGAATCAAACACACTTTCAAATCTCACAAACCTCTTCCAGATAGAGCTGTCTGCAACTTTGAAATATGACATGCTAAATCTTCCAGCCCAGTATGTTTCTTAGCTTTTTGGAACGATGGCCTCAAATTCTCAGTTTCTTTTGCATCCCCTGGCTTTCATCTTTCATTTGTAATGTACAGTTACCAAGTGTACCGAGAGTTTGATTTAGGAAATACAGTTTTTTGTGTATATTCTAAGGCATCCGCAAAAAAGATGCTGTGGCTCTGAACTCATTCTGCACTAATCTAGACTTTAAGGTTACTCTTAAAATGCTGATTTATTTTCTCCGTTCATTGACTTACTTACGTCAATTAATTGACCATTAATAGCAAATGGAATGTAATTGTCGGATTTTGTGAAAATGGACCACCTTTTTAAACACTGATCTTTTGTTGTTGTCGGTTCCTCGTCTCATTCTGAGCCCTCACCTCTCAAAACTGGAGCTCGTCCCTTCAGTCCTCTGTGTGAGGCACCGATGTGTGAAGCGGTTCTCTGAGGAAAGGCTAAACAAACAGGCCGGCCCAGGCACAAAGAGTCCGCCACTCAGAGACATGTGGCAGAACCTCCTCCCCCCCCACCCTCCCCTCCACCCAGGCACAACCCTGAACGCCTCACACTCCTACCAGCGACACATAGGCTGCCCTGAGCATGGAGCCGAGGGAAGGAAAGATGGAGAAGGAGGGGGAGCAAATTCTGATTCCTATTCACCGAATGTCACCACCTCACAAAGGGGACCGCATGACACTGCCACTAAATCAGAGTTAATGGACTCCTTTCTCAGTCCCGCGAACATGACAGGGGGCGTGTGTGAGAGAGTAAAGGGGTGTGGGAGAGGGACGGGGGCTGTTGAGGGTGCCTGTTTGCCCCATTGAAGGGGCACATGGGCCAATGAGCCTTGTGTGATATAGTGGGAGCAGATTGGCCTTGAAAGTGGGTTTTCCATGGGCATTAAACCGCCTCACCATTCAAAGCCCGGTGTCTCGTTCAACACCTATTTGTTTTGAGCAGCGCGTAATTCAGAGCACGAACTGACGTTCTATGAACTGTGAGCGATTTAAAAAAGGTGAGCGTTAATCACATGGTTTGTTTGCACGGTCCTGTCAAGACTCTTTAAGTACAGCTGATTTGTGTGTAAGGAGAAAAACAACACAACATCAATCACAAGCCACTTGAAGAGGACGCACGGCGCTACACAAGCCATGTTGGCGCGAAGGCGATCCATCAAACTCCGACAGCGAAGGTACAGGGACGACCATCCACGGGCCTCGTGGGCGATTGTTGATTTGCATGTGAACACTTATTTCACAATGAGGAGCCAGACTGGGGGGACAGCAATGAGGAGCCGTTTGTTATCTTCCCAACAGGGCAGAACCTAATACGCCTGAACCCCTCCCCACCCTCGCCCCATCTCGGAGGCCCGGGCGGAGATGAGTGAAGATGGCATTGGTGTCACTTGGCAGGCATTCATAGCCGCCGCTCCCCCCGCCTCGGACTGCACGGGGGAGAGGCGCAGAGACAGAGGCGGGGAGACACGGAGCCACAGGTACTGACCTCATTAGCAGATAAAAGCAACCTTTCCCCGTCACCCCTGACCCCGGAGGTTGCCATGGAGCCTTCCAGTCGAGGCATAGATGGAGCATGCTGGGATTGCTCACAACAGGGTAATGAATACGGGCCGCTGAGAGAATTATTAAGGCCTACATCACTCCCCCCTCTCTCATTCACAAATCCATACTCCACCGCTTCATGCACGTCTGAGCTGAAGTTGTGCTTCCTGCTTTGATTCTGTTCAGTCGGCCTAATACCAGTCAAAGAGTTAAACTCATTACCTCTCTGAGTTCAGCTTTGATGTGCAGAGGGGACAACGTGTGATAGCTTATAAGTATGCAATAAAAGGATTACCTGCTACTTCTTTCTCTGTCTGGCCATGTATGGTGTTTGGTTTCAAGCTTTACGGTTTTGTGTTATTGTTGCATATATTTATTGTTTAAACCTGAATTTAGAGTAGATTGCACATCTGCTGTCAGAGCCAGACTTTCTACCTCAGTAACTTCCTTTAAAGAAAGGTTTCTTTCTGAATTAAGTGTGTTTGTGTGTGCTCTTCATGCGATATCCCATTTGATTAGTTTATGTTTCAGGTGTGTTTTCTCTGTGAAACACTTTACTTTGAAAAGTGCCATACAAACAAAAGTTATTATAGTCATTGCATGGGAATGTGTTCATACAGTATATCGAACCAAGGAGGTCTTAGATTGTGTTGTTACACTTTGTGCTCATAAAAATAAAGCCTCCGGGAGAACATGTATCAGTAGGTTGCAGAGCACATGTGCATGTATGTATCTGTGTACACACAAGGGTGCATGTGGCTGTTGGAGAAAGAGGAGGGAGGGGTTATATCTTGGTCATGCTGACTGGGTTTTATAAGCTGTGGCTAACCCCACTCCCCACAGCTGACTGAATATTAAATAAACACAGCCAAGTGGATGAATTCAGCGGAGTGAGTGCTCAGGCTGAAGAATCATACTTCACCGGCGCGGGGCCTCCCCCACAGGGCCCCCACGTCAGCCTGTCTTATTCTTGGCAGCTGCAGCCGAGAGAGGCGGCCTATGGGGTGGATGGGATGTGTTTGGGGTTGTGTACTAGGGGGAGGCAGGGGGAGTCACCTTAAGATGAGGGGGGAGGTGGATGGAAGGAGTGAGGAAAGAGGGATGTGGGCAAAAGAAAACTGGGGACTTGTATTTGTTGCTACACAGCTGTAGGATTAAAATCACTACCAGCAGCAGAAGAGAACGTAGCCCATCCTGCGGTTGGTGGAATCTGTGAAAGTGAGGCAGGGTGTCAGTGTCAGTCCGTCAGCCATGACCAGACCTCCTGCCGGGGACACCACAGGCTTTATGCCTCATACCACGTTGCTTTTCCTATATAATGTGTTCCAACTACATTTAATATGGTTGGGATGTGTATGAACATGAATAGACAGTGATGCTAAAAAGAGAATAACAAATTCACTTCGGACTCTCCTTGTTGTTTGCGATGCACTGGATGTTTGCGATGTGTTGGCCCTTGTCTGCTCTTCTCTTGCAGGTGCATGTAATTGGTCACTATAGAAATTGCCCTTTCAGGTTTCGGTCCATAATCGGTGTCTCCACCAACCCCGTGCTCACTAGTTAATTAATTAAAATGTAAGTACTTCATAACAGTAACAATAGCTCTGGTAAAGTAATTCCACCTTTAATTAACATGAATTATTAAACCTGCAATTTTCCTGCCGTGAAAAGTAAAAACCTCCACAGTGATAACAAAAAAGAAAAGTGTATCTTAAACACAGTTTGCCTTTGTCAAAGAAGATGTTTGGACATTTAGAAAATAAATAAAATAATAGCTGACGTTTCTGCTCTGTTACACACAGCTTACAAGGACACTTAGATATAACCAAGCCTTTGAGTATAGTACCTGTGCTTCTTTTATTGAGTGTAAATGTCTGGTGTGTAAATGGAGAGCAACTTAGGGTCATGTCTTGCTCAAAGACACTTGGACATGGAGACAGCAGGAGCCCCTGTACCTTCTCTATAGGCAGTGGCGGATTTAGCAAATTTGGGGGCCTGAATGGTGGATAGGATTTACAGGGAAGTAAAGACATATTCCAGGTGCCAATTGGGAGATCATCAGCCGTTGCCTGGGGTTTTGAGGAGAAACATATAAAGCACCTCAAACATGAGATGAATGACGATTTATTGTAAACATTTAGGACTTTTACTTTGAAATATCTCCCAATTGGCACTAGGAATATGTCTGATTCCCAGGATAATGGAAGTCAGGATTGTCTTCAACACAGCTGCATAAGTCATTACCTGGGGTTTTGGGGAAAAACATTTTTAAAGCAACTCAAACATGAAAGAAATGACCGATTTCTTTAAACATTTAGGACTATTACTTTGAAAAATGTCCTAATTGATCAATTCAAATTGATTTATTGCTAGTGTAGAGGATTTCAGATATATATGGAACACATCTGCATCATTCATTTCCTGGAACTCTTGGGAAAATATATATACAAGAATTTGTTAACATACAAAAGTCTGACTTTTATTTGTATAAACTCTTCCTTTGTACAGCAAAAATGTTTTAATGTTAGCATAATTTAAGTTAAATCTCAGAAACGAT
This sequence comes from Liparis tanakae, assembly GCA_036178185.1. NCBI lineage: Eukaryota > Metazoa > Chordata > Actinopteri > Perciformes > Liparidae > Liparis > Liparis tanakae. The sequence continues at coordinate 8,631,471 of CM070099.1, read as the reverse complement.
CTATACAAATACAAAATCAGTTAATTGTTTACTTTACTACGTATATGCTAGTGTATGATTTGTAGACGTCTTATTTTGAAAAACGGATGTTGTTTTACGTAGTTCTTTCTGCTAACTTTGTAAAACCGGATGGTGTGTCACGTGAATCCTTCCGCTAACTTTATCAAAACTCTCGCGCGCTCCCGATCGAACGCGTTCACCGTCAACGTCAGTCTATAGGTGCACAGACATGTACGTGTCGGCTGAGTTGACCGCAGTCTGCTGCTGTAGGGGCATGTTCAACGCTTTGGACGTTCCTGCCTGTATCCTCAGTAGCCGTAAACAAGTGTGTCATCTTTGGCAGCGTTTTTCTTTCTTTTAATTGAGCCGCTTGGATAACTTTGTTTCATTTTTGCTTTTATTCTTGTCTTGCTTCAGAATCGTCTGTGTAATTTACAGTCCTCCTGTCACTGTGTGTTTACCTTTCGCGCCGCGCACCGTTACGGACTAGTCCATTTTATTGTGAAAGTAGGGGGTGTAGGGATACGACAGATAACCATGAACTGGACATTTTAACTAATACTTCAACGTTTCAACGTATTTCTTAAGAATTTTAATACAATTGACCTTCCATTTGAAGCGTTCATGATGGTAAGGGGCTTTTTCTTTTCATATTCAAAAAAAATAATTGTAGGTTGATTGGGGGCCCCCCTACGTTAGGGGGCCCCAAGCGGCCGCCTACCTATGCCTCTATGTTAAAACCGCCTATGTCTATAGGGGCATGTAGAGGTACACACTGAGACCCCGTTTACACGATGGGAAAACGCATATATTTTCATGCATTTTGGCCTTTCATTTACTCAAAAACTGAGGTTTTATCACGGAAAATGATCATTTTTAAAAACTCCGGCCAAAGTGGAGATTTCTGAAAACTCAGTTTGCGTATGAACTAGATCAAACAGAGTTTTAGGTTGTCAAACGTCACAGCATGCGACTAAAAATGCTTCACATCATGTGAGCGTCCTATGGGACGTATGCGGACAGCGTATTTATGCGGGTTCATATAAACAGAATTTTTTTTGAAAACAACCTTGTGTGTACAACATTATTTTTGAAAACGGAGGGGCAGAAATATTTGTTTCTGTAAATACCTGGCTATGTGGAAATGTGGCCTCAGACACCACACACTGCTCCGGCTGAAACCCCTCTCATCCCCGCTCCCCAAACTTTACTGACTCACACCCTTGAGACTTTCCTTTGTTGTGTCGTGTTCATCTCACAGTTAAAATAAAACCTGTGGCTCAACCCCAGATTAACCCCATCCACCTCCATCAATACACACACATACTGTACTTACTCCGTCCTTTGGGAATCCAAAACCCACCACCCCAGACTGTGAGTTTAGTCATTCTAGACAGTGAATATAAAGCATTTGATATCAAGCTCCGGCCTGATTTATAAGGCGCTCCCACATGAACGCTATCCAGTCGCAGCGAGCATCTGGGAAGGTCATGACAGACATTTTCTGGAAGCAGTGATTTCGCAGGGCTCCCGCCTCCCACACCCTGCTCTCTAAACACAGCTGCCAGTCTTGTGTCTCCTGTCACTGCCAGCTCTCGGGTTTTATTCTCTCCTCCTTCGCATAATTTCATCTTTCGGGCTGAGCAGGCAGATCGCTCCCCGTCAGCATCCTCCTGTGTTGTTGGAGGAAGTGGGAGACTTTTGCTTACTTGCTGACTGAACTGATTATGTAGCAAAGGAATATATTTGGTATGCTCCCCCGTGTTTACAAAGCAATCTTCTCCAGGAATATACACCGCTGTGAAGCGCTGGCCCTCTATTGACTCTCACCAAAATCCAGCGAAGCACATAGTGGGAGTTCAGCGCCTATGTTTTGATGAATTGTTGTCCTCTTCGTCTCGCTCCCACACTGAGCTTTAAACCTCCAACCGAACACTACAAACACAGATGCACACATTCATACACACACACACACACACACACACACACACACACACACACACACTCACACACATACACACACGCACAGTAGGGCAGGTAGTGATGTGGCATTTTCATCTTGACCTCAGGAAAGCAGAGGCACGAGTGCAGCTCGTTGGTTTTTAAAGCCTGAATGAAAAAGGAAACACACAGATTGAGAGTGATAGACAATAGAGAGTGTGTATTAGTGAGTGCGGTGATGGAAGAGACAGTGAGAGGAAGCAGGGAGCTTGCTAAAAAGTCTCTGCGGACTCCCCTCTGCTCTCCTCTCCTGCCGCCTCAAGCAGGTCGGCGTTCCCTTGGCTCTCCTTGTGTGGTCCGGAGCTCCGAGTCATTCCCAAACAATCGTTATTAATCCAGGGAGCGAGGGGGCCTGGAGCACCGCGCTGCCAGACTGCCCTCAACTGACGCCCGCTGCACTGCACCCACCGTACAGACGCACTAACAGACTCACACTAGTGTATTGTACAGCATGGGTTTGACTGAGCATGAGCAACATCACACATCACACATCACACCGTGACACATCTTTATACGCAGAGTGCAAGTCGACATGCAAGGAAAGATGGAAGTTACGAATCTCTTTGCTAATTCCAATGATTTCGTTCAATTCAAAGATTATATAAGGGAAAATGAGAGCTATCTCGTAAAAAACCACAACTGGAGAGCATTCGGGCCAAGAACCTGAGGGGGCTTGTGGCTCCTTCCCCACTTCCTACCCCCTAAGTTCTACCGCTCTTGCTCTGACCACACCACCCATCTTCTAACTTGATCTTCATCTTTATCAAAACTACATACCTGTAAAGTCTTTTGACAACATCTTACAATGTTGAGAGGCTATCGCCGTGACGGAGTCTGTCCACAGATTAGTAGTCTGCAGGTCATGGTACAGCCGGTGTCTCCGGGACCACACTCTGGTGATTATCTTTTAAATAGGTCTTAATATTATGGCTTTGAATCATAGAGCTGCTTAATATATTACACATCTTTTGTATTTCCTTCTGGTATTCGTCAGTCAACCCTTCTGGTCTTGGGCCGTCGCTTTCTATTCTGGTGTTTTACATCAAGTCAAGAGTTCTTACCTTGGTCGTGCTCTCGTAGACCAGTACCTGCCACACTCCTTCACTCACACGCAGGCCAGGCATCTGGGATCCGCCTGCATCATGTGCTGCAACCTGTAATATATAAGTATATATATTCTAGTAGTGCTCAGGATACATTGCTGTAATCAGGCATGAGCCATTACTCTAATTCAGCCTTTTACCTGACTTTACACATTCATCACTTACATAATTCTAGGCACACAGATGATGAATTGGCGTGTCCCCCCCCCCCCCCCTTCCTCGACCCCCTTGCTGTAACAGCCCAGAAAATACACTTTGCTTTGGGACCAAATGGACTCGCCATCCAGCGCCTTCCAGACTAATCAGCAGCTCCGACCAGCCGTTCGGCGGTCGGTTCAGACACCCTGACTCTACCTCCGGTACCCCAGCCTCGCCACACTGTGCTCCGCAGCACACGGGCCTGAAGGTGGGTGTGCTGCTGGGAGAGGGGCTAGATGTGGAAAGGAACCAGGTCACTAGCTACCTTATGGCTATTACCGTAATTTAAGTTGGCGTTGTTCGTTTTTAGTTTTTGTGTTGGTCCTAATGAGGCGGGGGGGGGCTGGAGCAATGCAATTAGGGAGGTTGAAGGAGGCGGTGGGAGGTGAGGGCGTTTCGGGATGACAGAGCGGGTGAGTGAGTGGGGAAGCCGGACTGGGAGGAGGGAGCAGGCGACGGAGTGCTGGAGAGAATTGTCAGTCCAGGTTATGATTAAGAGGCCCGGATGCGACCATGTGAGAAATGAATTTCATGCCTGTTGATTCTGCGATTTCTCCTGGAATATATGGGTTTTGCTGAAGAAGGAGAGAGAGAGAGAGAGAGAGAGAGAGAGAGAGAGAGAGAGAGAGAGAGAGAGAGAGAGAGAGAGAGAGAGCTCCTCAGACGGAGGACTATCGTAAGTCTTTGTGATTCAAGGGATGAGAGGCTGAGCTCCTTCATGGGGAAGAAGTTCTGCTTTAATATCCTCCTCAAAGGAATATTTTGGTTTGAAGTGAAACAAATACATTATACAGTGTTTCTAAAGTGTGCAGAAAAAAAGGAAACACACACAAATAATGTAACCAGTTTTATATTTAATATATTTGATTTCTCCATATACTATTCTTTGTTAGTTGTTATTGCGAAGCACTTTAAATGTGCATTGTTATTATTATTATTATTATTATTATTATTATTACTATTATTATTATCATCATCATGCATGTAATCATTATTTCGAAATGTGATCAATTGTATGCGTCAACCGAGTTCATTACTTTAATGTAGCAATCACACATGTAGAGCTATGAAGTTCTTAAGAAGTTGACTGAAGGTGACCCCTCAGGTAAAGCCGTTATATCTTCTTAGACGTACACGAGAGGTTCCATAACGGGCTCGACTAGTTATGTGACAGTTAATCAGGAACTTCAGAAAAATATTCCCTGGTGTTTTCCCAGGGATGCATTAGTTTGGATTTAAGGGCTGAGTCTCAAGAAAAGGCAGGAAGCATTATGTATCCTTCACTGTGGGAACAATAACGCCTTATACACTTCTCTCCCCTTTGACTCCTCATGTGACCACATGCTTTGCATTAATGTTTGGAACGTCAGCAAAATGTGACACAAGGAGAAAGCAGGGTGTCCGCGAGGGTGTGGAGACTGGCTGCCTGCGCCCTGTTTACTCTGGCCAGCTGCAGTCGTGGGTACCCCGAAGCCGACTGCCAAGCTGCCATCTCGCCTCAGCCTCTCCCACCCAGCTAACTCTCCTGGGCCAAAGCTGGACGTAGACTGCAGGATGACTTGGACGAGAGGAGCGGCCGAGGTGCTGGCCAAGTGAACGCCTCATCATGAGAATGCGAGCCTCAAGGTTCAAGAAGGGAATGATCTTTATTCGACATGAATAGAAAACAAAACATCAACAACTATACACATGAGAGATACAGTTCATGGTTCAGTGAAAGTGATTAAGACAGTTACATTTATTACAAATTACACTGGATTTCCCGTTATTGCACATTGGTGTCGGGATAATTTATGCTTGTAATTATTTCTCCTGACCAGAAGAACCAGAACGTAAAGGCTGGACTTAAGAGTGAAGGCTGAGCGCGCCTTGGTTGAACTTACTGACATGCCGCAGCTTTTTTACCCCTGCAGCTCCAGTCCAGTGCATACAAAACATCCAAGATAAACAACTGAGCCAGCAATACTGATGTTTGTATTCTGTCCATTGTAGCATTGTTCTCCCTTATTGTATTTGCTTTGTCTGTCGATTGTATTCATAATCTTATGTTTTTAAGCTTGCTCTTACCATCAGCATCTTTGGGACTGCAGATGAAAAATAGCCTCTTGGCTAACTCTGGCACATTTACATGAATGTTTTTTTATCAATGTGCACTGTCCTTTATTAAATAAACCATAAAAAAAAAAAAAAAAAAAAAAAAAAAAAATACTGACCAAAACACTAGAAAATTAAGAAGCATCATTGCATATATTAAAACAACAGTAGAACATATAAAAGCAAGCCACATTGTTTGTCAGAGCAGGGATTTTGCAAGCTCAATGAGATAATGTAATTGTGTGTAGATTTTCTCCAAGCACAGATTGACTCTCACCACCCTGCTGCTGGTTACTCTTGGTCCAGTCAGTCAGAGGGTGGTCACAGACTGAGCAGCGGGTTCCTGAGCAGTGAGGTAGTGCACATGCTGTCATAGGGTGTCACAGCGAGACATAGAGTTGGGTCTGTCCATTGGGGAACATTGCATCATGGAAAACAGAGCACAGAGCTCCTGCCTGGACGGAGCTGGACATCTTGTAAAGTTTTCAGAGGCCTTTGTCGGAAATAAGTCTAAATACTCCAGAATGTGTTGGTCGTACCCTCGGCCCTGTCTGCACCTCACAATGTGGGTGAACACAGGTGCAAATCCCAGTGTGTGTGTGTGTGTGTGTGTGTGTGTGCTTGTGAGAGAGCCGGGTCTGTCTGTCCATGTGTTTGTCTGAGCCTGTTTGTAACTCTCCCGCTGGGTTTGTTAACGAAGGAGTCTAATTGGATTTTATGGTTTGGTTCAGGAAAAGGGCGGGGCTTATTTGAACCCCCTGAAGAGAGCAGAGATGAAGAGGACAAACCTGTGCCCTGGATTACCACTGTGCTCTTTTCTCTCTGTTGCTCTGTTTTCTCAAGGCAGGATTTTCCGTGTGAGCAGGGAGGCTGGCCAGAGAGCATTTCACAAGTTCAGCTTGTTGAGATGAAGAGCAGGTCATGCAAGGTTACACACGTTCTGCTTTGAAAGCGACTGGAAATGGGATAATCTGGTGTAGGTCAGCTGCTGCTACTCAAACCACAATATCCATTACGTTCGTCCATGAACTCTCTGAAAATCTCTGCTCGCTGAAAGAGTGCTATTAAATTGTACAAATACGATTTTTATGTCATGAAACTTATGAAACACTCTCTAAAGTCGACTGCTATAAGAAAATTAACCTTCCTTGGCTAGTTCATTTGCCACGTTGTTTACGGCCTTTCTTTCCTGTTCAATTAACCAAATGAATAAAAAAGAAAATGGATGTTGAGCTTTTTAGATATGCATAAATGGGAAAGAGGGAGGTTCTGCAGATGTTCTTTCATCAACAAAAGCAGTGAAACAGAGGGTGAGGTGGTGGCGTGAGGGTGAATACAGGTTGGCTGTCCCTCACACCACTTCCCACCCTCCCTCCCTCCTCTCCCTCTGCTGGGCTATTGTCCACTGTCCTCGACCTTCCGGCTGGGACTGGAGTGGTTCCCGATGGCCGCAAACAGGATTAGGAGCACCCACGGCTCCGGTCATTCTCTCTGGATTTGGGAGTGTTACTGCAGCTTGGCTGGGCCATGGTACTTTAATTACCCCACCACCAGGGGGCCTCAGAGCGGCCCAGCGGGTCAAAAATGGGGAACGGGGGAAAAGCCTCTCTCTTTACATGGGAATAATCCCTGAGCCCATCTCTTCAGGTCAAGTTGTACTAACCACTGACAAGCCGTTTGAATCCTGACTGCTCGGCTTTAGTGACCACTGCACGTTAGTTTGTTAACATTTCAAAAGGTTTAGAACATTACCGTGTTAACTGAAAACAACATTTTGTTCACACAACTTTCCATTAAGCCCTCTATAAACACATTGTTGCAATATATATAGTTTTTAAAAGTGTTTCATCCTGAGCGGTACAGTCGGGGCATGCTGGTAAATTGATTCTTTGATAATTACATCTCATCTCTTAAAACAAGAGCCTGGTATACATTCAAATCAGGGAGTAACACATGTCAAGTAAGAACCCACACTTGCACACACCATGTTGTGAGGTTATGTGCTATGTCACAAAGTGAATGTGTCAGCCTCTCATACCCAACCATTCACCAGGTGAAGTCTTTGAAGTCCTGAGGGTTGGGGGTTGAGGGTCTGACGAGGGGCACCTTTGGCTGATTGTGTGTTTGTTGCTGTAGCCTCGATTGAGTTTATATTCTTTACATGTCCACGTTGGCTCATTTAGTTTCAGACAATGTCCCCATCTTGTTTTATTTAATGTCATCCTTTTATTCTAATTGTCTGAGTTTGGTCTCCGTTCCATTATCCAAACTGTTTACCCTTTCTAGGGTCGTGGGGCGCTGGAGCTGACATTCGGCAAAGGTACGGTTCACCCTGGACAGGGCGCCAGTCCATCAGAGCACATGGAGAGACAGTTGACCACTAGCACTCACACCCACGGGCAATTTAGAGCCTAACTAACCTTTTGTTTAATCTGTGTGATGCTACAAAGGCAGTTGCATATTTATTGATAATCAATTGTTGGGCTGGTCTGAGGTTTTGGACATAATGGGTCCTGTTGCTGATTATGTGATGCATAAGGTGCTATATATGGTATCTATTTAACAGTTTTATTTAATGTTACTTGAATACATTGTACTGAACATAGCAGTATTTTCAGTCTGTGTATATATATACTGTATACATACATGTGTGTGTGTTTGTGAGTGAGTGTGTGAGTGAGTGTGTGTGTGTAACTGTATCACAGGTTGGTTGTTTGTCTGTTGTCTAAGTGACACACTTTTTGTTTAAAGCAGACCTCAGTGCTCGAGAGAGGAACATCTTTTTGTTTGCTTACTTCTACATTATGTGTATATTCTTGTCCACCTGCTAATGATTGACAGATCATTAGCAGGTGGACAGAAAAAAAGATTATTCTTGCTTTGATGTCCCAATGAGAGCGCAGCTGTAACCGTGATTGATTTTATGCACTTAACATTGTGCATTGTCTTTTGTGATTACGAAGAGACTAGCTTTTTATACTGCGATGCTGAGGTGCAGTCTTATGAAAGCACATCCATGACCATGCTTTGTGTTTCATGGCTGCAAAACACAGCTGGAGGCCAAGCTGCAGTAGACTCAGAATACCAACATCTGGACCTGACTTAATGTCACTGTTTGCTATGTGTGCCAGTGTATTTATGAGTCTGAATGATGGCAAATACTGTGTGTGTGTGTGTGTGTGTGTGTGTGTGTGTGTGTGTGTGTGTGTGTGTGTGTGTGTGTGTGCTTGTGAGAGAGCCGGGTCTGCAGAGAAGGAGGCAGAGCGCGGGCACAGACAAAGGTAGGCCTGTGTGCCCCCTCCACTGTCGACCTGTGGAAAATTCCCCATCAGTGCGGTGCCAAGAGGCCTGGCCCTACGAGGCGGGACTCAGGAGGAATGTGAGAGGCAGACGTGACCAGGAGTGCCAGCATTTAACCAGAGCCAGAGAGCTAGAGAGGGTAGAGGGGGCACGTCCTGAAGGGGCGCTCAATTTCAATTCAAGGGTTTCTCTTTGTGAAGAAAAAAGGTGTGATGTTTCCATCAAAGTCAATAAAACCTATATGTAAAAATCCAGGATATCACGTTTATTTTACTAGTGCCACTCAATAGCATAACAAACATATTGCAACAGTAAATATTGAATAAGAAACTTTTCTGCTGGATCATAGTTCAATGCAACCAGGTGTGTTGATGTTGGCTGTGGCCAAATTTCACCAGAATAGATTCTGGGAAATGAAAAAGAGTAAAATCAATTCACTACCAAAAACGCACTTTTATAATACTCCAATTAATGTTTCGCTGAAGTCAACAGCAAATGTAAATGTATGCATGCATTTATCTTGTAGTCAGTATGCATGTCATATCTGAAAACAAGCCGGTTAGGAAGAGGCCAATGCAATTTGTTTGAATCCCTCAGGAATGGACAATGGTGTTTTGACTTCAGTGTCAGATGTAAAAACTGTGTTGTACCTTGTCCGCTCCGGTACTTTTCTGGCTGTCCTGTGGCTTCTAAACGGCTTCTTCAAAAACCCATCTTCATCTGCTCCATTAAACAGATAGAAATCTCCAATCACGTCTCTTCCTCTTGAACCGAAGAGTACAACAAAATGTTAGCCAGTTGTCCTCATGCAGCTCCCCTGAAGGTGTCAATCTGGACCAGGTGTCCCTTAACCCCCTTCTACCTGTCTGATCTACAGGAAGTTGCCAAAATATCACACCCCACCTGCACTGGAGGCCTTTATTCCCTCTAACCGTCACCCCTCCACCCCTGACGGCTGTAAGATATGCTACAGTGACCGCAGACTGCCAAGAACGGAACTGTGCAACTTCACTAATGAGCAGGAGTTATTGCCTTGAACGGATATTAATAATGACTCCTGAAGCATTATTAGGGCAGTGGGGTGGCATAATGATTAGAAAGAGTGTTCTTCAAGCAGAAAGCCCTGAATTTAATCACGTTAGACAGTAAGATTTATTGGGGTGCCATTCTGTAGCTGATTGGCTCTCTAATGGCTTTGTAGTTTTGAGCAAAATAACGAGATTCTTCCTCTCTGGAAATATCTGAAAAGGTGTATAGGTGTTACTCATATGTCCCTTTATGGTCTTTTTAGATGCATATCTTTCTCAGAGAATCCTTTTGTGGGCGTGTGATCAGGTGCTGTTGTATTCATTGCGGTGTAAAAGGTGCAGAGAGGAAATTGTCCCGCCTGCCAAGCCTCTGTGAATCCTGTCAGAGGCTCCGCTGGGGCTACCGAGTCTCCTTAAATCAGGTCCAGGAGCCGCCAGGACCTTTGCATCTGGTCCTGCTTAGGGCAGCCCCCAGCCTCTCCCGAATAACAAAACAATCATTTGCTTTTGCTCCAGTTTTCTACCACAGCGAAGCTGCAGAGGGACGCTGAGACACACTGCTGGGTGTGCATGCGTGAAAACAGTCAGGGTTGGGGAGAAGACATACAAGCAAATACATAAGTAAACACACACATGTAGACTCACATACACAATAGAGAGAGGGAGAAAAAGGTCAGCTTTGCCTTGCCCCCTCCCTTGAAGACATTCCTTGAGCACCTGCACTCACTTAATATTTTGGCAGGAGTGGAAAAAAAGCTCCTCTGCTCAGCGCCTGTCATGTTTGTTCACTGAAGGAAACAAGCTTGGTTTTAATTAGAGCCCATGCCAAGAGCTGAGGTAATTGCCACTCCATATGGCTTGCTTTTTAAAATGTATTTTCTCTCTTGTAGCTCGTATACTTTAAAACAGAGCTGAACGGAGCTCAAGCTTGTTTTCCTTTTTTTCTGAGCATGAGTACATTCTGGTCAGTGCTCCACACTTTCAGTTGAAAACATAGGAAAAACTGACGGTCAGCAGCCTCTGAGTGTAGCCAGACCATATTGCCATTAGTAACAGGTCATAAGATGATGAAGAACATAAGCTCATCATCAAAAACTCACCTCTAACTCTTTGGCTGTTTTTGGCCTAGACCGAGGTTTTGTCCGCGAGGGTTTTTCACTCTTACCCCCAATCCCCCCCTCCCCCTCCTCCACACCTGTAACCCAGCTGTGGCCTTGTGCAGCTCATGAAACCTTCCCTCCCCAATTTATTTTTAAAAAACACCAACATCTGCTGCTGGAAGACACGCTCCTTCATTACATACACATGCAAACACGCTCATTTACATATAGAGGCTCAACTCTGTTTAGAGTTATCGGTGCATGTCTGCTTACGTATGCTTACGTCTGCTTACATATGCATACGGATGCTTACGTATGCTTACGTCTGCTTACATATGCATACGGATGCTTACGTATGCTTACGTCTGCTTACATATGCATACGGATGCTTACGTATACTTACGTCTGCTTACGGATGCATACGGATGCTTACGTCTGCTTACGGTGGCCAAGACCTTTTGGTCTCTGGTGTTTACAGTTTACAGTTTTAAGCCTTTCTGTATGTGAAGTGTATTTTGGTATGCCACTTTTTAGTATCTTGATTTTTTTTTAAATGCAGTGTGTTACCCTGACCCGTTACGTTTCTCATGGGTTAATGCAACGATAGATGAATGTAGAACATACACACGTTTGACTGGCTCGTCCATTGTCTTCACACATTGTGCAACCAGTGACCGTGAGATTGAGAAGCTGTGCTTGAGATGGGAAGATACCTTTGATTGGTCTGTCTGTCAATTAATGGATAAGTTTCAGGATTGTATTTTCTAGACAGGGCCTCAAATGATTTGAGCACATGCTGAGCCTTTTGGATGGGCTTATTATTTTGATTTGCACAAATAGGATGTAAAGGAGCCTGCTCGGTCTCTCTCAATCTGAGTCCTGTGGACTCAGGTCCAGAGGCGAGACGCCACAGCACTGATTTACTATTCAGAGGTTATTCATCGCCTGTGGATAAAAAGACAATTGAATTATGTTGTTGGAACAGCCAAGGCGAATGCAGTTCAGGACGGATGGTCGGCATGAACCTGAGACAAGAGAGGAGGAAAGATAGAGCGATATGTCTGACTTCTCGGATTGCTCCAGGCGACTTCCTGTTTCTCCGATATCTTCTATGTGCCGAAACACAGAAAGGCTGCGGATATTCCCAGAGATGTCGTGAAAGCTAATGGTCAAAGGTGAGACCTGAGCTTTGAGGAAACAACTGTGCTCAGGTGTGTGTTTCATGTCCACAATGCATGTGGACACGTTGTTTCGAACAGACTGTTTCTTGGCTGTTCTGCTTAGTTCTCGTCAATGACGTCATGCTGTTAGTGTTGACCGGCCATCAGAGCAGAGAGCGGCCCACATTGTTTGCCATTTGTAGCAGATAAAACTCTCAGTCATGTCTCAGGTGCAATAAACCACAAGAGATGCTCAGTAGGAATCGCTCCCCGGGCTCAGTGGCCACATTCTCCATGATTCTTAATACATTCAATCACCGCTGCAGAAACGTCTCTGCCAGATGCGTTGAGGTGTTGGCAAGACATCCGTTGATTTTGAAGGACAAGGATGTTTTACCCATTTCCCATCACCCATGTGGACTCGCTGATATTAAATTGAAAATGCACATTGAAATCTCCAGGACACACACACAGATTGCAGAAATTTAAAAACACACCAACTGATGGAGAAAACATTTAACAGCCCGAATCTCTGTATCCAGAAGTCAAGTCCGTTGGGTGGCCTTTGCTCAGGGGGTGGCCCACCGTGGTATGAGTGATGATTGTATACAGTCTGAGTATCAATTGTAACACCCCCCTCCTCTGTTCGCCAAGGGGAACACAGCTCCCTGTGCCCCTCACCTCCCAGGACACAGAAGGTGAGCTGGACACCGGCCCAGATAAACGTACCGCCTGCTCCAGCTGGGGTCATGTCAGGATCTCCCGGGCGGCTTGGACAAGCCCGTCTTTGTCCAACAGGAGCTGCGTGTGGTTCAGTATCTTAAAAGAGTCATAATCACATTGGCGATCGGGGTGTTAACAGGCCCCCACAGCTGTCAGAAAGCGATGCACCCTGGGAATGCATGACGAAAGAACCGCAGGCCCTCGTCGTGCGGGTTGCAGTGTGTGTTATGTCCGTACACACGCAGCACGCACATGTCTATTCATCCCTGCGAGTGTAATATGGGTGGACGCCTCATTTCTTGTCCAAACACACCAACAGCTTCATCTTGTGCTTCGACTGTCTTGTGAAAGCATCGGTCTGGGAGGTTGTGTCGAGGCATTCCGAGATATCATAAAATAGTAAATGACTGGATTCAAAAATTAACATGAAAACATAAAACAATATAATTTCAGAGCCAAAACCCCCCTCAAAACATCATCTGCTTTGAATCACCCCGGAGACATTCTCTCTTCACCGAAGAGACATTTGGCGGCCTTTTGATGCATGGAGAGTGACTCGAAAATAGCCAAGTGGTTAGGCAAGGGGATCTATAGGGCATTGCAAGGTTCCCTCTGTTCATGACCTACGCTAAAGTACCTCCTGTCCAGGGGCTGATTCATGAGCACGGGTCAGTTCTACAGAGTATATATCAGGTTCACAGTTTGTTGCTTTTAGCAGCTGTTATTGCATTTAAGAGACTGAGCCCCTGCTGAATCACAGGCATGACTGGAGGGAGGGGGTCGTTGCCCTCAAGGGCCTCAGCGTTCACGCAGAACACGATTCAGGACCTTCACGACGTACCACAACCCGACCCGGACGGGGTTACGTTCTCTTCAAACCACGCCCACATCGAGCTGTCTCCAGGCTGGCAAGCCAGGCAGAAAAGGCTAGGTGGTCCGGCCCTGTTTACCCCTCCAGCCGTACGCACGGGCTTGTTTAAACAGAGTGGGTTCCTTCACAAGCTTTCCCTCAGCCCGCGGACGTCATCGGGCAGACGCGTGTTGATTTGGCCTTTCCCTGGAGGACCGTCGACTGTGTCCTCCAGATAGGGAGAGGTGTTGCAGCTGCAGGACTCAGACCACAGCACCCCTCATCCCCGTTGTTTGACCGGATAACGGTGGGCCAAAGAGATAGTGGAGCCGCATCAAAGTCTTGGCTCTGTGGAAGCTCTGATTAATATTTGGTGCTTCAAGTCAAACGCTCCAGCCAACGATTCAACATTCTTTCACTCCGCAGCACTGCCAGCTCTTTCTGGGATCACTGTATACACACTCCATCACCTGTTGCTCACAGGTGATCCTTGTTGAAATCATGCTCGAAAGTGTGAAAAGGATATGAAGCATGTTAATTATAAGCTTTGGAAAGTTGTGAAATAGTTTTGCAATCAAGAATAATTAAAGTCTCCAATATAACACAAATTATTGTGAGAAAAAGTTAAATATCTTAACAGAAAAAAGGGCTAACAAAAATAATGCTCAAATTATTTTTGAGCAACCTAATTTCCTAAAAAGATCATTTAAATGTCAAACCTAAAGGATCTGCAAATATTTTGTTTATTCTAATTAATATCTGGGTTACATTGATGAGAGGAATGCATGATAATCTAATAACAATCAAAACAACCTTTACAGGTGCAGCAACACTTAACCTGGAGGCAAACAACAACAGAAACATGAAGTAGATGTCAATCACACCCACACAACCCTGATGCAAATTCCATCAGGCAAAATAAGTGAAAACACCTTCAAATATGTATCTTTGTTCGATGCAAGCCTGAACATATAGATATTATGGCCAGTCTTGTAAAACATTTTGGCATTGTATAAATCCCGGTACACGTGCAATGTCGCCGTCTCTGAACCCAAAATACTTTTCAAATGTTCCTGTGTCACGCTTGGAGAAATGCACAATCCCACTTTATTATTAACGTTGTGAAACTACTGCATAGGTTTGGGTTCCACAAATGGTTGTTTGTGTAATAATAATAATAATAATAATAATAATAAAATAACAATTTAACGGAACAGTCGGAACGTAACTAAATAAATAAAATGATGTACTTTCCAACATATCTCTGGAAATCTCCAGACAAATGGTGTAATCAGCAGAACCATGTGACCTGCACTTTATCTCTTGAGAACAGGACTAGCTGAAACCGTTTCGCAGGAATTTTAACAGCAGAAAATCTCCTTCTGGCTCACCACTGTCACTGATACCAGGCCATATCCATATCAGTCAGGGCAGTTGAATGCCTCATTAGTAGATGAAGGCCACTTGGCTGCCCACTTTATCATTAATCAAAGCCCTGTGTCTCTAATGGCAACCAATAGTGTGTAACAAGCAGCGCTATCTGAGTGCTTTGATCACGCATCGGCCTGTTCTCTATCACTCAGTTGGCCCCGGGGGCCCGGGTGGCCCTGTGTTGTCGGCCCTGCCTGGTCAATAGGGAGAGGGTTTAGAAAAGGTGACTATCTCAGATGTCCTCCCCTCCTCCATATCGTTCTTCTTCGCTCCCCCGTTTCTCCAGGACATGAAAGCTTGAAGAGGGCACGCTGGTCGGATCCCAGGCACTGACTTGAATTTTTGATAAATGGCTGGTTCATCTGAAGGACCAACCAGCACTGCTCCTCTCGCCAGGCTCATCGCTCCTGATGGCGAGCCCTCCACTCCTCCCCTTTCCTCTCACTCTAAGGTTTGGGCAACTCTAAATGTCAATGATGTTAGTTTAGCCATTGTACACGGCTGGCCGCATCTGAATGGGTGACTTGTCCCCAGGCCAGCCCCCTACAATGGCCTCCTTTCTCACTCTGACTTGTTCTCAGCATCCCCCCTCCCTCCCTCTCCCTCCATAAAGAGAGGTCTCTCTCTCTCTCTCTCTCTCTCTCTCTCTCTCTCTCTCTCTCTCTCTCTCTCTCTCTCTCTCTCTCTCTAGCTCTCTTAGCTCTCTGGCTCTGCTGAGAATCCTGGAGCCGGAGTTAAACTGGAAGAGAGGGAGCAGGAGATCAAGAGAGAAGGCCAGAGAGAGAGAGGGAGAGAGAGGGTGTGAAGGAGAGATGGAGGTTGGAAGGTCAGTGGGGAGGTGGACCGTGACAGAGCCCTAAGCGCTTTTATAACCAGAATTGTTACAGTGTGCTCTGCCAATAATTACCAGCATAGAGGAACGGCGGTAAATCTGGCTTTCACACACTGGCTAAGCTTGTTAGTGTGCTTAATCGGACAGGGAAGAGTGTGTCGTAGCACTGAAAGCTTTGGGACTGAGAAAATGTGCACCCGCTTCCAGATGGAGAGTGACGAGAGGTGATGGGGAGGAGGGAGGAGGGAGGAAGGAGGAAAAAGTCATACATGTATGGTGAATGTAAAGATCAGGATGGGTTGAAATTCCTCATCCGTGAGAGAGAGAGAGCAAAGCTCAGACGTCTTGTATCCACTGTCAGAGCTGAAGGGGAATCACAGGGTGAAGAAGACGAACAAGCAGGAAGAAGGTTGGAGCCTTATTTAGGCCCACATTAGTGAGGAGCCTTATTCTTTTTATTCTGTGAGGGAAAGGTTTGATCAGTCGAGACAAGTTCAAGGCAGCAGACGTAGTGTGAATAGTGTGTGTGTGTGTGTGTGTGTGTGTGTGTGTGTGTGTGTGTGTGTGTGTGTCTCAGATCTTATACCAGGAACTCCAGTAGATTCTGTTATTTCCTTCCAGTCGTTCTGCTTTTTCCACTCGTCTCTGTTTATTTATAAAGCAGATTCACACATTTAAAACCCCTGCGGATGTGTTTCCGCCTCAGTTTGCGTTGCCCACGGCACATTTGCATCTATTGATGCAAAAGCGCAGCCTCTAAAATTCTCCTTGCACTGAACACGCCTTCGGAGCAGCCGGGCACCAAGAGACGAGGAAGAATTGCACATTTTCAAACAATGGCCTGCTCTCTGCACTACTCTGTGTGCTGCCATCTACTGATGCCTCATTGAATTGCTTTGACCGTTGCAGTCTAAAAGTCAGGTACGTCCACATCTGGAAGACAGATGTGTGAGAGGTCAAGGGTCACCCGGGCCCTTTAATGCAGATTAAAGAAGAAAAGGGAAGCACAACAGAGACGAACAAACCTCTGAAGTGGCTCCAAGGCTGGACAGCGCAGAGCGATGCTCTGATCAGCATCACTCAGCTATACAAGTGATGACAGGTGGCTTGATTTCACAGAAAGACAGGAAAGAGGCTGCAGGAGCCGTCAGGGCTAACAACAACACTCCTGCTGCACACACATCATGTATCCGTGGTTATATTGTGATATGAGGCAAAAATCGGACTCCCAAGCTTTAAATTCAGGCTTTATTGCAAAGTTATTTTCTCCTACACTGAGGATTGCTCCAACTTCTGATGGCCCTGCTTTAAATGTAGATGTGTGAGGTGACGTGCTGCTTGTGTCGACTCTTTGTTCCCTCTGGTCCTTCTCGCTCTGCTCAAACATGTTTCTCTCTCCCTCCCCTAAATTCCCTTCTTTCAGAGGGAGGTCAGAGGCCAGGGACTGTGACCTCCCCTGGGGGTGGGTGAAGGACTCACCCCTCCCTCCCTTCTTTGAGAGATGGGCCATTCCTCCCCATCTCCTTATTTTGTATACACCTGAGTCCCTTATTCCTTCTTAGATCAACTGACAGAGTGCAGAAAGAGCTGCAGTATCCAGTTTCCAGCTCTATTTGGGATAGTTCAGACGGATCAATAAGAAGTCCACAGCCGGTTGTGTGGAGTCATTGTGCATGCCAACAAAAGAGGGGGAAATGGAAACAATTGTAAGTTTGCTAATTATGGAGCTGGAAATAAGTTTACAAATCCAATGGCCATAATGGCGCCTGTGTATAGCTGAATTACGTCCATTTGTGTGATTATGTTTTCAGGAATATGTTTCTCGTTAGTAGTAATCTCTTTAAGTCGTCCACATCCTAAAGAAAAGTTTTACCATCGTTACCTGGTTCAGGAAAGTTATTTCAGATGAATTCAGACATCAAAAATAACAGACAGTGTATGATTGTGCTCTCATATGCACTCCTATGCCCATGAGTTTTTGTTTTGATGTTGCCTCTTGCTTTTTTGTGACGTATTTTTATCAACTTCACTTCCATGTTGTAACACATACTTTTTTCTTTAAAGTATTTTGTGCCAATTCATCTTTTTTCTCCTATACTCTGTTTTTGTGATTTGTATCCAAACAGAGCGATCAAACAGATCGCAGACTAATTCAAATCTTGACAGACTATAGTATGGAGCTGAAGAATCCTTATGCACTTTTGAATTTATACTTTTAATGACCGGGAGATTCTGCCCTTGGCCGGCGGCATTCCTTTGCTCCTCAAATGCAATCATCTCTTCCTATTTGTCTTTTTGTTTCCCCATCCTTGCCTCTTGTACTCATTTCCTGTTTTGAGCCACGCCGGGCTTCTAGCCCCCCCCCCCTCCCCCCCCTCACATAAGTATGGGAGCATATCTGTTATTTACAACCCCCAGGGGCTACCTGTCATTCTCACCGCCCCATTGTGATTGCCATGGTGACACCCAAATTCCACAAAATTCCACAGAGCACAGGTCCCGACCCCCACCCGCTCCACCATAAAGCTCTGACCCCTCACCTCCACACCTGGGGATGCAGGTCACAACACTTATTGCTGTTGATTAGAGACCGCAGGAGACGGAGAGGGAGGCAGAACAAAGCGGACAGAGAGGTAGACTGATCTTCTTCAGTATTGTTTCTTAATGTTTCTCTTTATTATTATAGAAGGTGCAATACACACAACACGATGAGTATAATTCACAACAATGGCCTTGTGAAAATGTCAAAACCCACTAACTTCTATTAATCATTCATTTCCTTTGCCAAGTTTCACTATTCTGCCCTTCTAACCTCATAAACACACATGTTGTAACGTGAAGCGTTCTATTGTCATGAGGGTAAACATAACCTTTCATCGACAATGTGTGCAAATAGTAACACTGTGACTGCCCGACCCATCATTGAAAAACTTGGCATGTTTGAGAATCATAAGCTCCACTTTGGTTGCCGTGTAACTTGCAACATTATATATCATTTAATAAATAGATCATCAACATTTTGGTAGATGAGAGGAGCACACAACCACACTGTTTTGACTTTTCGAACAGATTTAACACAGGAGATATATCTTACTAATGATGGAAAGAGTTAGAAGTAGGGGCACAATACATATATAATATATAAACAGTAGATAACATTGATTTCTTCTTCAACATAATGCAGCTCACTAAACATCTGAGGGATGTGTTCCATGTGTGTGTGTTGGCTTGATCTCGGTGCAGCAGCCCGAATGTGTCTGCACACGTTCCTTTGGAGTGTGTGAGTGAACGCTTCTCAAGTCGCTTATATCCTTTTTCTTCTGTGTGCGTGTGCATGGATAGGTGTGCGTCTCCAGTCCACCACTCTAGACCCGTTGCCATGGATACAGAGGCAGCTTGAAAAAGAAAAGACATCAGAAGGTGATAAGAGGCTGCATGCCGTGAACTCGTGACCTCCGGTGGGAGGCGAAGTTACACTGAGTTGTCGCTGAGTTTAGTTTGTTAGAAAAAATAACAAACTGTAAGGATATCATGTACTATTTTCCATTTATTACTGGAGAATCATACAGCATGGGTTTCATTTTCTGACTCATGCTGCTACTGTTCACGGTACAAAAGGCTAAAAAAGGGATTACAAGAAGATGTATTTCTGTTGTTGGAGCCCAATTATGGAATAATGTTGAAATGAATGTAAGACTGGTGAACTCCTTTTTGGTTTTCAAGGGAATTATTTATAAAACAATTCTTGAGAGTTAGAAATGTAATTAAAAATGTATTAATATGGAAGATGTATGTGGTTGTATATATAAATAGATTTAGAGTTTTCTTTTATTTGTTGTTTTTTTCTTTTCTTTATTTGATATTCATTTTCTGAATTATTTTATATTAATTTAGGATAGGAATTTATAAGCATTTTTTTCAGTCTTTCTCTTTTGTATATTATATAGGATAATATTGTATTGTATTTGATTTGATTGACTGAATAAAAAACACAAACAAAAAAATACACACAAACAAACTGTTACTAGAAATTCTGATACGTCTGACTGTTGTCAAAGAAAAAAGGCTTATCCCGTTAGCAGGCGCGGTGGAAGTCTGTTGTGGGAATGGAGAAGCAATGTGCACTGGAACATTTACAGTTGGGGGAATTAACCTTCCAGCCACTCAGGCTGCATTACTCCATAATGACATGATCTCATGCTTTCCCTTACTCATATTTACCCATGTAATGGTTTACTCCTGCAAATATTTTGGTCCAGCTGGCGCTGTAGTGTAACTACAGAGGGGGAGCGTTGTAGTGCTGGAGTGCCCTCTTGTCTACTCATGAATGGACTCTAATGTTGGAGAGAGAAACCCAGGCAGACATAATGAAGTCATAGATGGAACATATTCGGCACAGAGAGAGAAAAAACGTCACATTCAGGAGTTTAGGAGGGGGAGAAATATGAAACTTATTTGGGGCGTAACTTTGAATCCACCCTCTGATACGTTCACATGCTGTGTCAGATGTTCAGTTCACTGCACGTCCCGATTCTTTTGTTTCCTTTCTCCAGTTCCCTATTCACACTCAATACCTTGTGGGTTGTGAGCATGTTGGAGGAAGCTGATCGTGATAGCACAGCAAGGGCAAGACAGACACACCCCATACTCGTAGCAGGGTGTCTGGCTGCAGTGCATCGTGGGTTATTCTGGCTTTCTCCCTTAGTAGTTAATTGTTCATGCAAAAAGAGAAAAACTGAAACTCTTTTTCTTGATGAGCGAGACTCACTGTGACTCCACACTCTGTTTGTTTATCATGAAGTAATCTGCATGAAGTCACTCTTTACCATAAACAGTAACCAACCAAACGCTCTACTTGTTATTTAACATTCTGCTAACCCATCTGTTGCGTGTATAAACTTTACAGTCCTGACCAGTAGCGCTTCACAAGCTCTCTCCCCTCTGAAGCGACTGGTCAGTCTTGTGGTCCAGATCTACAGGGCCCACATTGTTGTTGGCCGGGATGCCCGCTTGCATGTCTAACGCTTTGTGCCAAGACGCCACTCAGAATCCTCTGCTGCTGTTTTTCCATCCGACTGCCATCCTGGCCGCTCCACGCCCGAGCGACGCCCACCTGTCGATCTCCGTTTGTTTGCCTCGTCTTCTGAGCTGTCTGCTGTCGGGCCAAACCACACAACCATCTGGCTCCCGTCCTCCGAGACACGGATCATCAACATGTTATTCCAGTGTAAACCTCAGCAGAAGTACAGGAACCCCGGCGCTCTGGCACACTTCTGTATTGTCTCGGAGACGCGAGGAGGGAACGCTTGAAGGAGCCTACTGTACGAGCCATTCCCTCCCCGAGAGGCCCAGAGATCAGAGGGCAGAGTCATCTGTTGTAGAGACATGGAGAACATGTGGTCAGACACCACCACCCCTTCTGTACCAACCGGCCATCACTGATGACTTATGTTTACATGTTGCTTTACTACTGCTGTTATTTCTTATGCTTATGTTTTTCTTAAGCTTATTCCTACTTTTATTTATCATTTGTTATATTTGTTTTTTAAATTGCTTTTGCATGGACTTTTGCATGGATATTTTATCATGTCTTTGCAGTTCTTGGATTAACTGCTTTGGATCATCATTGAAGACTTCCCTTTATTTAGCATTTGGTAACATTTATGCCGACATATTCAATATTGCTTTTCCTGTTGGATAGTCCTCTCTAAACTTGCCTGTGAAGCCATAACATACCATAGTAAATACAAACATGCAGGGTAATGTAGCTGCTGCAGTAGTATGTGTATCTCTAATTATAGTTTAAGGCATCCTTGTGTCATCACTTTGTGACTTTACTGAATAACATTTTTATCCCTTTTAAAACTAAAATCTCTCCATCAATCTCTTTCACACACTTTTTTTGTCAGTGTTTTTGCTGCTCTTCTCTCCTCTGTTGTCTTTCTTTGAAAACAGCTTTCAATTTCCTGGGTAGCGGTCTTCAAAGGGAGCGGGCGGGGGGCGAGAGGCTGAGTAGGATGCCAGAGGCACAGTGACAGCTGGGAGGCAGGAGACTCCGAGACGAGATCAGAGGGTTCGAGTTTCTGCCCGCCACAGACATGCTGTCATTCTCTGAGCTCCTGCCCCTGCTGCTCTCACACACACACACATCCACGCACGCAGGCCTGCAACTACGTATATATAAACAGTTATACACACACACACTGAAAACACTGAAACGTGCAGTGAACCGTTCACAAATTAAAAGCTTCCCCAAAGCAAACTTTACCACTCACTGCCAGAAGCACCTGCCATGACTCGGCGTCCTGCGTCCCAGCATCAAAGGTATTTTAAAGCTGTAGAGCTTTTATTCCCAGGTGATGATGTAAGTGTTGAGGGAAGAGTGAAAATGATCTTATTCAATTTACATAATGTGTTGACTTTGGAACCGATACCATTCTGCTGGACGGAGCGCAGGGCCTTTTTATTGGCAGCGCTCTCGCTCCACACATTTGAGTGATTAATCCACTCCGACTGACTTGAAACATCTGTCCTACTTTCTCATCTGATGATGTGATATGGGCTTTGATGGGCAGTTTTCTGGGCCTTTAAAGCCAGGCCAGGTAATGGCACTTTGGCTTTTGTGATTCTGCCACAAGCTCACGACGATGACAGGCTTTTGAAGATTCTGGCGCCACATTACAATAGTATTTCTCTTTTGTGTTACCATACCTTTCTAGTGGTCTGGAGAGCTCACTGTAAAGGGAAAACAAAGTAGGTCCTGAAGGCTTTGTTCTCACTCCCAAGTTGTCAAACACAGCCTGTTGGTTAGTGCCCAATTGGGCACAGACACCAGGCTTTCAGCAAACTGCAATGTAAACCCTCCCGCTGCACAAGAAGACGGTAGGAGCATGTGACGTAGTATAAAGTGCGTGAGAGTATGCTAAGGGTGGGTGGGTGAGAGGGTTGTTGGATGGGTCAAACTAACACAGGACTTTCATCCAAGTCAACAGCACCAAACTACAAGAAGACGTTGGCATTTGTTCTCACCCGTCGTTAGTTACGTGATTTATTAGCCACGTGAGTTTTTAGTCACTCGCTAGTGACGTGAGGTTAAAGCCCTTTTCCAAAAATTCAACTAAGTCCTGTGAAGAGGTTTGAAAGGTCACACACTGACACATTAGAAACTCCGGCTCGAGGGTACCTCGTGCGTCAATCTCCCATGCCGAGGGGCACTGACCAAGCTTCCACTTGTGAGTGAAGGAGTGTGGAATAAAGTGATGCCATGCTGTTTCCGTTGCTGTCTGACATGCGGCAAGGTGACCCCTAGAGTGAAGTGACGTCAGCAACCACAAAGCTTCCGTTTGCACACGAGCAGGAGTGAGATAAACAAAAGAACTGTTTGGAAAGGCTCAGTGACGCTTCCCGGAGTCTCGCCGCAAAAACCCAGAGTGTTGACTGCTCTCGTATTCCCAGTGCATCTCGCACTCTCGAGGAAAAAAATGCAGCAGTGGCGAAGGAAAGCCTGCAATTGAATATGAAAGAGAGAGTGGAAGAAAACGAGACAGTAGGGACTCCTGCGAGAGAGGGTTGGGGGTGAGGGAGGGAGGGAGAAGGGAGTGAGGGAGAAAGAGAAGGGGGAATGGTCTTTGTTAATCCCTCCACATCTGGCTTCTATTAGGATGTGGGGGCCGCTAAAATAATGTTTTTCACCCTACAAGCCTTTCTGTGCTATAAATTACCCACCAGCCACTGTGCCTTCCTGACTGAAACTCTTTTAGTGAGCTAGTTTTCGTTTCTCAGGCAGTCCCCTTGACTCCACCCCCTCCTCTTGTCCTCTCTGCTACTCCCTCTTAGCGCCGGCGCTGTGACATCATGACGCTCTTCCTGTCAACTTTCCACACTTCCTGTCCGAAACTTGTTCGATCTCCCTACATTTGGATTTATTCCCCTCCTTCCCCAGGAGTTGGTGCATTGTGGCTCTTACATGTGTTTGGAGCTGATGATAATGCACTGTAAAACAATGCAGCCACGGTGTAAAGCACACCATTCAATGTTTATCAGCATATATAACATCAGCACTCCAGGGCTCTCAAGTGTCACACATTGAGCGTGAGACTCACACATTTCGGTCTTAACTCCCGCACTCCCGCCACACATTGTATTTCTCACGCTGAAAAAACTCTAACATGAGCTCCCTCACCGTGGAGGAATCAAGCGCTCCCTGGAGTTCTGCTGTGAGGTGCCACTTATCAGCCAATCAAAAAGAAGAAATGCGCTACACAATAACCCATCAGAAAACAGACATATCTGTTGTATCTGGGTAAGATTAATCCAGCAACCAATGAAAATAAAGCATCCTGGAATTGCGAGCGACTGATATCCTAAAGTGGTTGATGGATATGTCTCACGCTTGCCTGTCTTCAAAACGTGAGAGCCCTGGCACTCATATGTTACTTTGATAGACGTTGACATTACAAACTAACTTTGGAGATGCAACCTGTTGGATGATATGAGAAAGAAATATATTTTTCACCTAAGACAGTATTGGGAATACTATGGAAGCAATGCCTCAGAGTTCACTGGTAGGGCTAATCAGCAGCATTATGTGACAGTGTGCTGGTCAATCAAATGCTCATAACCTATACCGTATAGCTCGCTTATAGCGCTGTGTCTAAAGTGCTGAGTCATAGGAGCATCAACATGTAGTTCCTGCCATGATAACTTCTCACAGTTGTAAAACGCTGCCTCAAAGCAGAATGGACTGCTGTGGGTTATTGGCCTTCAAACTGGACTCCTAAAGACCAGATCAATGGCCCCGTTCTGTCTCACAGCAGTGAGACAGTCAGCCAGGTCGGATCTGTCAGAGGCTCCTCACCAGGGATTAAACAGAGTTCAATGTGCAGAGGTGCATTAAAGTAGTGGGCTTGCATGTGGGGAGCTGGAGACATGAGGTCTGATGGCCGCTGAGATGGCAGGGGCCTCGTGGAGGAGGGGTGAAGGTCAGTGCCTCTTCACCAGTAACACCAATTAGATAAATAAGAGTTGACAGCCTAGAGGATGAAAGGGAGAGGATTGACTAATGCGTACATTCAAGTGGTAACGATGAACTAGCCAAACCTGATTTTATAGCTATTAGGCACCTGTTTTAGGAGGGCAGCTGGTCCTGCCAGGAGGCCAAGACTTCCCCAGGTGATCCCGATACCCGGACACATCTGCTCTGAAACCAGAGCCACACGACACCCTTCTTCTTTGATGACAGCCTGATCACTTCAGAGGACCTTGATGAGATCATACAAAGTGTGAATTAGAAAACCGGCACACTCGATTTATGTGTAATCTTCTTCAAGCAAGGTTCAGGTTATCATACTAACCTCAGGTTATCATGCTAACCCCAGATCCTCGGCTCCTTTTACAGAGATCAAATAAGACTCGAAAGAGCTCTCACCCCTTCCATCAGCTGCACGAGAGAGCAACAATCGTCACCTTACCCTCTGATAGTAGCACTTCACAGGCACTCTGTGGGCATCGCCACGAGCAAAGCTCTGTGATATTCAGGAGGAGAGAAATGGAGGTATCGTATATCTTTTGAGTATGATTTATGGGCAGAGTTAGCTAAACTTCAGATCATTCGGAGTTCTCCTGAAAAACAACAGGATCACATTAGCCTGGAGAGGCGGATGTACCGACGTATTTCAGCACAGCGTAACTCTAGATGGTCACGGCCTTTCATCGGGAAGGAGTGGCTGTCCTCCATGTGCGAGTGCCCATTGTGTCAACGGGCCCTTTGCCACATACTTCGATGTGTTCCCCGTGTCTCCTGTCTGTCCCTCCATTACTCCCTCTCATAATTACCTTCTGTATAACCCAATCCTTTCTTTTGCCTTTCTGCCAATTCCTCAGATGTCCAGAGAGAGCCAAGTCATGAGCCTGCTGAAATGGGCTGGCCAGAGGATCGCCTGTCCGGATGGTTCTTACGGGTCTGTCTGGTTCTGGCCTCCGAAAAAACTCACCAGCTCAAAGACTTTGATTTACTATGCATGAGTTACATTTCTGTGGTCAGACTATATCATATTGAAAAACGTCTGTTGCGATGTCTATCTGCTTGCATGACGCCTGTGTATCCTCAGGCTGTCAGACTTTATCTCAGCTCACAGCGGGAATGTCTAGATAAGAGATGAGTAACGAGATAGACGGTTTGGTTGCAGATGAGAGCCGGGCGAAGCCCTGGAATTCCAGCACGGTAATACCCCAATTTATCATCGGTAAAGAAAGGACACAAACAACCTTTCAAACGGGAAAGTAGATGTATGTCAACCATGCTCAGGATATTAAAATCCTTGTCATTTTTCTGTCATGATCCATGGGATTATTTGTGTGGATGAGGGGTCTGTATGGGGGTATGAAGTGAGGCTATCCTTCCACGCAGGGGTCTAAGATATCAAAGCCAGAAGGCTGTGGGGAGGATGGAGAGGGTGGATACAGCGGGAGGGTTTCGGGGTGGTGGGGGTTTGGCTTTTGTTGCAACCACCTTCCACCAGGATTCCCTGAAAAGATCACCGCGCTGGCCGATTCGTCGCGCCTCTGAGCTCTTCCCTCTGATTGGTTATGGCCGGCGAGCAGATGTTGGAGCTGCGGCAGGGGGTTCGGATGATTCCAGCGCCCCGCTCTCACACCGCAGGACGGTCTCACAGCACCAGCAGCTCTCACACACAACCTGCTGAACCAGGGGCCCACCGGCTCACAACACAACACCACGCGCTCGGGTGACTCTCAAAGACAGACGCACACTTAGCACTGTTCACTTGTGATTCTGTTCACTACTTCTGTTTGCTTCTAGAAAGTATTATGGGTGCTCACTGACCATGTATGAATCCACTTCAAGGTGCTATTGACTAACTCAAAGTTTTGTCATGGGGTCACAGCTTTACACACCTCCTTGACAATAGATTACAAAATGCACACGGAGATATTGCTCTATATGCACCTTTACATGTTTATCTTTGTCATACTTTTGGCAGCTGAACAAACACAGTCAGCCATTAAAATGCTTGTAAAGCTTCTAGTCCCATGTTAGTTGAGCCAAAAATAATTAACAGCTAATGCTGCTAGTGGTTATTAATTGATACAAAAATGATGCTTTCCTCCACGTGGTGCTTGTTGTTTGCAAGTCACTGTTGAATAGGTCCAGTCTATATAATCCAAAGAATAGAAATGATGCATGTCAATGTTAATTGTTAATCTAATGCAAAGTAAGAAATAAAAAAGTTTTCAAAATGTTTCCTTCAAAATCAGTTTGAGTGTGTTTCTAGCCTTTTCTGTATTTGTTATGGTACTTGTTGCTATTTTTCCACCAACAGATCTAACTGCCCAAGATAAAAGGAACAAAAACAGATGGCTCAAGGCTAATATTCAGACCTAACCTCTCTTTGAGGAACTAATCAGTGTGCTTAGTGTCGGGATTACTTGATTGTGTGTCATTTGAGCAATCCTGTTTCCCTTCCTGGTAGCTCTGCAGCTCTTGATCCTTATCTTCTTCTTCTCGGCGACAGCAGATAAGCGTACGTCGTAGTCTTTTGGTGAAGTGAAACCCACCAGGGCCTCAGCTTGGAGAGGCAATGAGTTCTGCAATTTGGGGCAGGCATTGTCATGGCTGTGCTTTGCATCAACAGACTGATGCTTGCTGAAGGTTCTTGGTCCCACACCAGCGCTTTCTGGCAGAGTTAAGAGGCAGATATGCAATCTGGATAAGTCTGCAGGCTCTGGAGCTGAAAGTTACACGCTGTCCCTCCTCTGGTCGGCTACAGCTGCAGAGTAAATGGCCATTTGGACCATCTTCAGGGTTTTCCCTTTCTCTTCCTGACATGTGTTTTTATATGCAAACACAAATGGATCAAAATGAATGAATATTCAGGTTGTGATATAGTGACTTGTAATCACAAAGTTTAATCGTAAAATCAGGCCACGTCTAATAAATCTTCACAAGACACTTTTCATTTTGAAGTTCTAATTTCTAATGAAAGAATATACTGATTTAGTTTCTGGTTGTATTTTGTTGTTCTGGCAGGCAGAAGTAAAACGTAAAGAGTGCATGTGAATGTGCTCACAAATAAAAAATTTGGAAAGCCAACAAGGACTGTTTGAATTAACATCCAAGGAGATGTATGGATCAATTTACTGCATTGTATTTTCTTATGCAGAAACAAAACAGATGTAAGGTTTATACTACTCTCAATAAGTCCCTGCAAGCTGAAAACATTTCATCAGAACTATATAGCAAAGTACCCAAGGCCCTTGGAGCTGGGGCCAAGGTTGATTTAAGATTATAAAAAATAAAAAAATCCGTCTGCATGGCATATGCTATTCCACTGTCGGCCTTTTTTCTCCATTTTTTATTTTCTTGCAGTTCTAACCCCTGCAGAGACAATAAGCTAATGCCGAGTGATTTAAAGCAGGGGGCACACAGGAAGGGATTTCTGATTGATTGAAATAATGAACAGTTCAGTTTGTCAACGTTAAAGCCAAAAGGGTCAAAGGGCAATGCTGCTCTAAGAACAGACAGGAGTTGTCTTATCCACTAAAAATCTGCCTGCTGTGGCTCTGTTGCATGTGCGAGTTTGCTCTCTTTGAAGCTTGCCGCTCCCGTATAGGTATGGCATGGCGTGACTCCAGCCGAACAGGGTGAGGAGAGCTATGAGGGGAGATGTTCTGGTTGTGGTTATCGTTGCGCTATATGCTGGCATCCAGGCAGCACAGCATGTTGGAGAGATAACAGGCCTTCGGGAGGGAGAGCGGGGGAGAAAGAGTCAGAAAATCCACCTTTTAATAAGACGTGACCAGGCCTCTACCCGGGTCGCGGACAATTGAAGTCTGAGCCAGTAATGCACATCTGTGCCCTATTTTATTGCTGTTCAATTTTGCATCGGTATGTGCAGAGGGCAACAAACACAGCACAGTTCCACCTTGTTCCCATATCCCTGACTGAAAACTCCCTGCCTCCTCCCCTCTGCCTTCCTCTCTCCCCCCATGGGGAGACCCATTTGGACACACATAGGCATGAATTACGGAAAATGCAAAGGTACAGATCTTATATTGAAGTAGCATTCCAGCGTAGCCCCCACAGGGTAGATGACAGGGGTTTACTTAAAAGGAAAAAAGGCACACAGGGGGAGACTTCAAGTCTGAAGAGGATATTAGAAAAATACATTGAAACAAGTCCCCTCTGGGCATTTTCTTTCACTTTCAGGAACAATTTCATACCCTTCTTTGAGATGGAAAAGTGTGCTCAGTTGAGAGGGGGTGGGAGGAAGGGAGGGATGCTGTTTTTTCTGGGTAGATTTAAAGTGCAAAGGATGTAATGAAAACCAACTGGCAGGCCGTCACTATCTATCTATCGTGGTGCAGGAGTGCATTGACATGAAGAGGAAAAACAGGCCTTCTCCTAATCCAGTCAGGCCTGCACTTTTCTTTTTCTTTGCCTTTCTTCCCTCCCGTCTGTCTCCTTGTGTTTCATTTTCTCGATAGAAAACAGTTCTCAAACTGAGTTGATGTTTTCACAAAACAGGATGAAGATGTGAGATGACTTGTAGCGTTTCTTTTTTTTAGCGTTACAGTACACTTCTTTGTCAGAGACTAGTCTCACAACATCATCAATCAAGTGTCCCTAGTTTTACTGCAACCATCAAAAGCAAGGCTTAACATGTGCTATACGAGATTGGGAGCATTTCTATTGACCCTTCACGGCTCTGGGCTGCAGCTAACGGTGCTAATGGCGCAAAAGTGCTAACAGAGCCGATGGTGTCATTCTGAGGTAACCGCAGGAAGGGGACTACGCTTCTGCAGCCTTATGATTATGTCAATTCTTGTTTCAAGCATTAACTTGCTCCGAACCAGTAATGAAATCTTATTAACAAGTTATAATACCTTACTAAGATAATGAACGACTTAATTGCTTGAAACAACAGAACAACTGCCTGGTAAGAACAAATATCTTGTCAGTCAAAAAACAAGCATTTATTGCCTTGATTTTAGATATTTTATCTAACTTAGATTTTAATTTGTGCAGTGAATGGAGTTGGTTGGAGCAGTGTCATCAGCTGTAACCGCCGTTAGCAGCGTCGTGGCTGTAGCCGAGCCGGTGGGATGTGCTTACGTTGCAGGGAGGTCAGTTTGTGGGGCGATAACATTCTGAAGAGAGCTGGCTCTTTCACACCCACACTGCTTCCTAATCCACACCGCGTCACCCAAACCACCAAGCCCAATATTATCTTTCCTGCAGCTGGCGGGTGCAGGTAATGAATATGTGCATGTTTGTTTGATTGTGTGTCGTGTTTCTGCGCTCTGAGAGGCATCTTGCTCTGTCTGCTGACAAGTTCACCCTCATGCATATTTCATATTTAAAGAAAGCCATGAGGAAAGTTTCTTTTTTTCTTCAAAGATTTACTTTCTCTTGGATCAGGAAAACTAATGAATGATTGTTGTCAGTATTGATTATTCGTGTGATAAATGTAATTCATAAAGAGATAAGGAAACACAGTAAACTTTCACATTTAAGAAGCCGGAACGAGCAAACGTTTGACATTTTTGTTTAAATAAATACTTAAATGTAGTGTAGATCAATATTACAGATTTATCTAAATGAATTTGTTAGTTAATCAACTAATCATTTCAGGAGTGTGGTTGTTTTATTAAAGGAAGAAAAAGAAGTAAACTGTATTAGTAGAGCTACAGTAGCCTATGACCTCAGTTTTCATTGAGGCTGCGTCAGAGTTTCTAACTCAACCCGCATAGAGATTTTACAGCAACACCTTCTGTGGTATAGATATGGGTGTGATAAGATTGTTCGTGTCTATTAGCAAATGTCTATCAAAGTCTCCCAAAATAAGCCAACAGTGACAGTGAACTGAGCTGCTCTGGTTCACTGTGACATGCAAAAGCATAAACACTTTACACACTCAAATGAATCAGACACTATGATGCAATCTCGAGCTGAGATCTGATTATGAATACATAACACATGGTATTTGTATGCAGTCAAAGGAAGCACTGTGGTGCCTTTTGTACCTGTAAAACATTTATGACTGCGACTCTGCAGTTAAACGTTTGTTAACACTCCATCTACCCTTTTCCTAATCATCCATCATTGGTAAAGTACAACCGGCTCCTCTCATTAACCAGCCTCGGCTGACAGGTAGAGAGAGAAGCACCTTTCATTCTCTCCACATGTATTATTGCCTACTTTAATGAGCACTTAAGACCATCGCCTCCTGTCTGTGATTTATAGCATTTTCAGCCGAGATCAGAGACCGTGGCCTGCGTCATGCCTGTGAAGCCGGCAGCCTTTCCTGACACCCCAGGCCGGGCTGGGCACTGGGGAGACACAGCTGGGCCCAACATGGCAAGAGGTGTGAACTCCCTGGCCTTAATGAGCTGATGGGAGAGGCGGATTACAGAGGGGGTCAGAGGTGATGTGACCGGGGCCGCAGAGGCTGGTCTTAATATCCCTGAGCCAGATTAAGACAGAAGAGATTAACTCGATCAATGTGCAGTCCCAGAGAAATCCTGCAAACCAAAATGCTGCAAAGTTGACAGGTAACCTCTGAGTGCCCACCTCTACGAAGCTGGTGTGTATAACATACTGAGAGATACAACAAGATGACAACAAGGAGAATTACCTGTGCAGGCTCATGATGCATATCAGATGGGAAAGTTGTTGTTGGGACTGTTAATGGATTTCTTTGCCTCAAAATGGGTTTTCATATTGTGGTATAATAGTTATACTCAGCCTCATTATTCTCTCACCTTCATGTCCAAAAGTAAAATCATTCCTCTGTGTTTGGGGGAATGAACCACGGTGAGGTTTCAACAAACACGGGCTGAGCAAAACTAATTACTGTTAGCTTGGTGATGAGGATTTTTTATTGCTGGGCAAACCATTCTTCGTATTTTTCTTTATTTTACCAGTTTAGATCCCAATACAATTTCTAAAAGTATTTTACAAGTGAAATCTGCTCAGACAACAAAATCAACATATAGTCCGACATAAAAAAGCAACCAACACAGAACATTTGAAAGAAAAAAGGATGAAAATAAGTTTCATCCTTAACAATGTTCTTGAAAACAGTTCCATGTCTAGACTGCTCTACTTAAAAGCAAAGACAATTTCCAAAATATAAAAAATGCAGAATTATAACATTTAAAAGAAGATTTAATTTTTTTTTAAACTTTAAATGGAGGAGCAGAGGCAGGTGATCAAAACACTGACGTCATATGAAGTTTGTTTGGATAGTCACGATGGCGGATGCCTGGCCCGTGTTCGCCGTGCGGCTCTGACCCTGGGACTAGAATCCCCCATGAGCCCCCCGAGGGGCGATTAGTCATTATCATAGCATTATGGCTGGTCTGTATTGTACCTGTACTCATTAACCTCAAACTGTCCAGTTTCACAGAGGTGGACCTGATCTGCCTGAATGGTCCATGTTGTGCCATCGACTCACCCTGAGCGCCAGAGTTTTCACCTGCACCGTCTCTCTTTCGACCAATTTGTCCGGCTGCTCAGGTTCCCTTCATAGCACTAAAACTAAACATATCCGCTTCTTTCGCTCTGTCTTCTTTCTCATGGTCTCTGATTCGCACACCTTCCCCTGGCTTGATTATTGTTTATTGGTTGCCATCCATAAATTCCCACCCTGCATACTTTCAATGTGTAAGGCTGAAATACCTAATCTGTATTAGTTTGGCTATGTTATCATGAGAAATTACACATTAAATTAGAGATAATAAAAAATAAGGTGCTATTATAGAGTGTTAGGACATATTAATGACCCTCACAAACCTATAACAGCCTCAGAACAGAGAATTATTAGTTGTAGTTGTTCATTGAATCTAAAATACTTGTCAATCAATGTACTAGTAACAGCAGGTTCCACAGTGTGGATATTGGTTGTGGTTTGTTTGTATTTGTATCACAATCATTTTGTGACCATTTTTAGAGGAGACTTTGAAGAAAAATAATCTAAGCTTGTGACTTGCTAGCCTGACGCAATAAAAATAGGTCAGGCTATAAACCTGCAATTGTCCGTGTGCTTACTAATCCAATTCACTGCCCACTACACATACTCCAAGTATAAAGCGCTCCAGTGAGCTCAGTGCATCAGGGCACGGAGGCACAATGAGGGAGGAAGTCCAGTGAACTCCTGCTGGGCTTGGACATTAACTGTGGGAGCACACAAGCCATGAAACATGCCTCTTTAGAGAGAGCTTTTTGTTTGCCTTTAACAGGGATGTAAACGGCCTTACTGTGCCTCCATCAGAGACCACAGGCACAGGGACGCTCACACACCGTCTCTCACCTTCCAGTGTCCGTCCACGCCGCTTGAGGAAACGGGATACAGGAAGTAGGTATGATTTCAACTTCGGGGTCGAGGTGACTTTTGTCCAGCAAGCCTAATTTGAAACAGGAGCCCTTTCAGACGGCTCTATCTGGCTCCGACTTGCACTGTCTCTTCAGCATTCCCCAGGGGAGCTGCGATTTATGGCGCAGAGAAGGGAGCGCGGTCTGCAGGACGGAGCAGATTGTTCACGGATCTAGCTTGTCTCTTTGGCATGAGGGAGAGAAAAAAGAGGATGCTGACAGAGCTGGGTGAGATAGCATGAGCTGCAGTGTGAAGAAAAAAAAAAAAGACGTGATGAAGACATCAGTGTCTTAACTTTTACAGCCTATCCTGTTTCCGGGGTGTGGGAGTGTGTCGGGGGGAGGGGGGGGGGATTCCCTTCTCTGGGGCTTGACTGAAGACAACACATGTCTAAAAAGACAGAGGTAATCGTTGTCTCTGTGGTCGGAGAGACAAAGCACACTTCATTACGGCCGCATTTTAAAACAAAAGTCTCAGACATAGGAAATATAGACATGTGTAGTGTATCAGCATGCAGGGACACTTTGTTTACACTTGCTACATTTCCCTGCGGCTCCACAGTGACTATCTGGTGATGTTCTGCAGTGATAGAGCCCGGCCCCTGCTGGGGGCCTGCGACTGAGGCTCCACATCGGAAATAGCGGAAGAGAGATAGAAGGTATCTTCCTGGATGGTGTGATTGACCTGTGCGACGCACAAACAAAAGTGATACTCATCCCAAGATGTGAGCGCAGTCTGTGTGGGAAGAGACAGGCAAAAAAGAGAAAGAAGATGAGGGCTCCGTATGCTCAATAACACCCTGACATCCTTTCCTTGGCCTCGATTCTCCAATATTCGCGTCCTTACTCAAGTCCTTGAAAACAAACAAGCACGGTGAGAATAGCCTCCAGAGGATCGCACTGTCCCAGTTAAGGCCTCCAATTATAACAAAGCATACTGTGTGTGGGTCATTTTAGACCCCTGCGGGGATGCCGACAACTTCCAAAGGCCAAAATACATTTTGGGCATGCACTTGCCTAGAGGTTGACAAATGTGCTCTGCAAAAGCTGTGATCAGGAATGCATGCTGACAAATTCATGGCCATGTTTAAAACAGAGGCGGCATGATGAATGATGTCCTTCATGACAATGCCAGCTGGTAGATGTTTGTGTATTTGCGTAATGACAAATATTTGTATATATATATATATACACACACACGCACATATATATATATATATATATATATATATATATATATGAGTGTGCGTGTGTGGGGGTGTGTGTGTGTATGTAGATGAGGGAACCAAACGTTTTGTCCCTTGGTTTTCAACCACATGGTTTAATATACTTTTTCTCCTTTCTCTATAGAATTTTTTATATTGTGTTTTTTCTTCTAAACACTGGATCTTTGACTTCACCTGTCAACTAAATCCACAGTCCATAATGTGCGTAAACAATATATAACAACAGTCAGTTAAGACTAATATAAGGCTTCAGCAGACACATCTATTATTATTATCTATTAAGACTTGTTGGCATATCTCCTTTGTGGCTCAATGGATGGCGTTTACTTGCTGAGTAACACATAGATAATTTGTTGCTCTACGAATACTGCCATTTTGCAAGACTTGATCTCTCTCATGAGGCCTTGTCTTTTCTTTTGGTGAATTTAGAAATAGATTTACACAAAATGAGGTTTGATATTTGTCCACTTACAGTGAAAGTGCTTTGACAGGAAGTTTCTGAACAATACGAACAAGAGAAACCATTGCATTGACCCAAAACTCTTTCAATGTACACATTCGGTATATTGTTTTAAGAGAGGCTCGAAAAAGTCTGAGCGTATCTTTAAATGTTCTGAGGATTTATTGCATGTAAAAGGGATGGAGCACTGGCTTTGAGTGGCCTCAAAGTGGTTGTCAACATCCCAAATATAAATTAAAACCAAAAGTCAACCATTCAACCTAATATTAATTAGATTATTTTAAATTGAATGCTTTGTGTTACACGACCTAAACTGCGTTAAAGTTCAAATGCTAAATTTCCTGGCGACCCCTTTTCCTCTAGCTGTAACACTCTGAATCCTTGCACTGTGGCGGCAAGAAGAAGAGCTCCACATGCACAGCTTTCTTAACAAAACAAGAAAGTTGAAAAGTCACTAGAGAACTTACTTAGCAGAGAGAATAAAAACATGCTGGATGTGGAATTCAGACTGAGTCTGTGTGTGGAGGTTATATGACCAGACGGACTGCGAGTGAAAGAGAGTGTGGTGACCTGTAACGGCTCCATGACTCCAGTCTGGGGCTTTAAATCCACACACCGGGATCCTGGATTGAACCCGCTGCAGAGCTCACTTCAGTATAGACAAGGAAGCCCCAATGGGAAACTGATTGTTTATTTAACTACTGTTTTATGGAATACCTAGTGACAGGAAGTCCTTAAAACAGCAGCAGTTACTATTTATATAGTCCCTTTTTGGAGTAAACACACACACGCCCGCCCCTCCTCCCTCCACGCAGACGCCCTGCCGCTGAGGAATGCACCCATTCACAAGCTGGTGGCCATCTTGGAAGCTTGCCTCTCACTTCCTGTTTCCATGGCTACACTCCAGTGCTACGGGAGATGATAAGGGCAAGCAGTCTCAGGTCCTAATCCGCTTCATCTGGCTCATTTTCTACATCACTTCATGCCATTCAGAATGAGCTGTAGAAGCCGGATAGCGGCAACAAGCGTCACATGTGTATACGCATATAATCCCTGGATTCACAAACACAGAGCAAATAAACACAAGAGAAAAGAAATGCGTGTCTATTTGTTTTATTTATTTATTTATTTATTGCAGTCCAACAGCCAGGACACATTCATTCCAGAAAGCTTCAGTTATTTGAATGGAGACCAACTGGTATACACATGTTTGTGTGCAGCTTTGGGGCAGCTGGACTCTGATCTGCTGCTCCACCGCTGCACCATAAATCACCCGGTCGTCATGAGCCCGTGGGACCAGAGGAAACATCAGTGTTTAATAGGAATGATATTTCACTTTGGCCTCTTCCTGCTCCACTACTCCCCAGATACCCACTACAACCGGCTCCTGAATGCTCCATCATGACAGCTTCCCGTCAGTGCTGATTCGGTTGTCGGGGACGAGACCGGAACAACATGTCCGTACGATTTGGGAGTGTCCGTTATGAATCTGTTTTTTTTTTGGGACGTCACATAGTGCTGAGAAGCAGAGGGTCGGAGCGGGA
Source organism: Liparis tanakae (assembly GCA_036178185.1). Lineage (NCBI taxonomy): Eukaryota > Metazoa > Chordata > Actinopteri > Perciformes > Liparidae > Liparis > Liparis tanakae. The sequence goes on along the minus strand of CM070099.1, from coordinate 8,595,029 downwards.
CTTCCTCTGCACAGCCCCATGCACTTTAAAGCCCTTTGTAGTGTACGCATACTTATCACAACATCATCCATCGTGCTCAGTAACAGGAGACGCTCACCATGTCTCAAACCAAGCATGAAGTGGAACTTAATAAATCTGGTTAATGAGCCAAATTCGTCACATAAATATGTTCCGTGGACACGTTTCATGTTATAACAATAAGTTATCTCACTATAACAGGAACATTTACGTTATAACAACATAAAAATAGCATATTATTATAACAAGCAAGGTTTTGTGTTCCAACGTTTCACTTTATACCGTGATGTGCAATAGATAGATAGTACCTCTGTGGTTTGAACAATCTCAGGAACGTCACATGAGAGCTACGTTTTTTTTTTTAATTTATTTAATATAAAAAGATAATCTAAAGGCATCGATATTATGAGTTCAGGTTTGTTACTCACCAGTAACTTCAGAAACATTGTGTGAGTTTGACTGTCTCTCCCTTGTTTGTCTAGCACCCGTGGAGGCACAGCACTGAAATAATTTGTATATATATATGTGACGGTATGCACAATGGAGTTTATCCAGTTGTATGCCCTACAGTCCTTACAGAGGCACCAAAGGGAGGACGCTTTAAAGATGGCCAGAGGATGTTCAGGGTCAATGCAGTGTCAGGAGGGACACTCAGGATTGTTCTACATGGTAAAGCCCACAGAGACGTGTGAATAAGTGAGACGTTACAGACTGATGAAATTCCCACAGAGCCTACGATGGATAATGTGATCCCACCACAGTAATGCAGAAACCAGATGGAGAAACGTGCCCTCACATTTCTCTTCCTCTCTTTCTTTTTACACATCCGTGAGCACTCACACAACCGCAGACACTCAGACACACAGAACGGCACAACCCACACACACCCACACTCACTGCACACACCTGTCTGGGTTATGAGATATACTGCCCGCCGAGGGGAAATCCATTTAGTCTCTGTTGTAAAGTATTATAATCTTTCTCACTCTTGTAGCAATACACTGCGGCACATTTAGCCAATACAAGAGTATATATATATATATATATATATATATATATATATATATATATATATATATATATATGTGTGTGTGTGTGTCTCTGCTCGCAGTTTTCCTTGTTTTATAAAAAAATTAAAAGTTGTCTAAGAAAAAATCTCTGTAAAAATAATGGCAACAAGTGCTTGTTCGTGGCATTTTGCCCTCTAAATATTACCCACAATATCTGCTTTCAATAATTACATACAATTGGGCAAAATCTGACAATTACAACACATAAAACTTAAGCTTTAGTATTATTTCTTGCTGACGAATCCACAAATTCTGACAAACAGAGGGATGGTACACATGTTATCTGAAAGGGCCTTTTAATAGCACTGTGAGTCCGGCCGCCCTCTGGCCCCTGCTGACAGAGTCAACACAACCCAGGGCTGCTTTGCAGGTCATAAACACTCTGTTGACAGTGGTCGGAGGCTTATCATCCTCGGAGCAAAGGACAGCAAGCTAGAGGAGCCCACACCAAACAATCCCCGTCTGCAGATTGGGACAAAGACCCTTGTTAGCAGGTCTCCTGCCTCCTCCCCTTCTTTAATTAAATCAAAATCAGGACGTTGCATGAGGAAGGTCCATATTTCAATGCATAAACTGTAAACTGCTGTTGCTTTCCAGCCTGTGTGTTGTAATCAAGTCAACTCTTGTATTGGCTAAATGTGCCGCAGTGTATTGCTATTTGATCAAGGCTGGTAGGACTCAGAAAACAACCTTCATATCAGTTAAATGTGGGCCAGAGGTCAGTGCTGCTTTGTGTGCTCAGTGTTTCTGCTGCTTCTTCTCTGAGTGAGCAGCTCGCTGAAGCTGCTGTGGCTGGCAGCTTCACCAGTGAGCATGGACCCCAGGGGGCCAGAGACAGCCGAACCCCCAGTGGATGAGAAGTGTCTGTGCTGTCAGCTTTGGTTCCCAGCGTGGCCTCTCCTCCTCGGCCGCCCCTCCCGCCCCCACCGAGCCCCTCCCTGGCCCTTTGTGTGCGGACCCTGCTCCCTGTGGACTTGCCGCTCTCTGGCCTTTCACATGCGACTGTGTCCAATCACCCCGCTCACCCCCCTCTGAACCCAGAGCCTCCGTCTCCATCTCCAACCAGCTCCTGACCCTGGGAGAGAGAGAAAAAGGGGGAGAGAGAAAGAGAGAGAGAGAGAGAGAGAGAGAGAGAGAGAGAGAGAATTTTGCCATCACAGGGTTGAAGAAAATCAATCACTTATATCAAAAACTATGATAGACAAATAGGTCTGTACTGTGTGATGAGACATGAAAGGTTTTTCTAACCTCAACCATCCATCGAGTATGCGGTTTGATACGTTATCCATCACTGTTTGACCAAGAAATGTAAATAACAGCGACATGATTGCTGAAGCTTTGATAATATACCATGACACTAAAAGGTGGAGCGGCTAAGTGAGAAAAAAACTCTTGACAATTACATGAAAGTGGCAAAAAAGAAAAAAACACAGAGTTGAAGCATCCGTCCTTCATCAGTCCCGTCTCCACCACCTCCTCCATCTTGTTTCCCTCTCCTCCTGTGTCAGAGGTTTGCTGGTTTGTTGGCTTTGGCCCGGACAGCCTGAAGGCTCGCATTGGGTCGGCCCGGCCTCGGGAGGATTGGATCACACCTTCCATGAGGAGTCAGCTGTCAGATGGTGAGCTGCACCTGCTGTCTGAAGCAGGGTGGGCCCGCCGCCGCTGCCCGCCGGGCCAACGCCATCATTACTGCCTCAAAGATAATTATGCTGTTTACTCGTGCCAATACGCACAACAGATGACTGTTTCACACTCTTCCTCTCCCCCCGCCTCTCTGTGAAGGCGTTTCACCTAGTGATGAGGAAATAGCTGCAGCTATGATGTCAGAAATGACCCCTATGAGCTCTTTAAACACCCCCCTCCCACATAGGTTTAATTCCTTTCAATGAGCCAAGTGAGAGCTATAGTGTTATCCACATTACAAGGCACAGTGTATTCTACGAAGAAATTAAAACCACCGTTATGGCTTTGAGGCTGTTTGTGCATCAGATGGATCACAGTGAATGAAGCCTGAAGTACAATACAAAGTGAATGTGTGGACACTTCTTGTTCATAAAACAAGTAATGTAAAGTAAAATAAAGCTACTTAAATTCATGCAATTATAGTTATAGTTAAGTTATTTGTGTTCATGTCAAGCTGATCTCAATCATGAAGATGAAGTTGTCTAGAAACGATTAGTTTTGTTGATATGGTTTTCCTTATGATGATCTGCATGATACAACAAGATATATTGTAGATGACATTAAAAAAAAACATCGTTATGTTTTCCCATCCCCGGAAACTACAGAATAATATTCATCTGACTGGACATTCTTCAGAGCATTCAACTAATTCCCCAAAATTCCTTCAAAGTCACATTTTACTGAAGTTGTGTGTCATTAAATAATCCGTAAATTTAGATTCAGCCTCAATAAATAATAAAAACGTCTAATTGAAGGAGAGAAAAAACACGCACACGTGTTGAAGTTTTGAGAAGAACCGATGGATCCATATTCAACCAAAGGGGAACAAAGAGAAGAATGCGTCCAGGTGGATTGCCCCGTACGTGATAAGAAAGAAGAAGCTTTCTTCATGTTTTTTTTCTTTCTTTCTGGTTACTGGTAAACTTGTTAATGCACAGTCGATCGGGGCAACACCCCCTCCCTCCCTCCCGCCTGGGCTGCGGGGCTGGGACATTCCTGGTTCGAGGACCAGCTCCGCCGCTGCGCTGATTTGCTGAGCAACTCGACACTGGCTTCAAAGATGCGTGTGTGGAGGAGGCAGCCGTAGAGAGACGGAGAGCGAGAAGTTACAGTGACGGAGCTGAGACCGACCCCGTTTACCGAGCCGGGACGGAGCGCTTCTACCGACACACGCGGACTGCCAACTTCCCCCGGGAACGACCTCAACTCGGGTTGAGAGCAGCGGGAGTTGTCGCACCTTGGCCCCGAATCCCGAGCCGCTCCGCGGGTCTGAGCAACTCTCCGGTTCCCCTCTTTCCGTCAACCTCCGGCTGCGTTCATGTTCCTCCCGTCGTCCTGCACTTTGAGCCCGTGTCTAATGGAGGGCCCCGTACGGATTTGCCTCCAGAAGAATGTGTTCTGCTGCTGATTCGCCGGACGTCTCGCGGCTTTCGCCCTCCTGTAAGAGAGGTAAGGACGGGCGGAGGGGGGCCGGCGGACCGGGGAGACCCGGCGGCTGGCTGGGAGCGGGTTGAGGGTTGAGGGGGGGCGGAGGGGTGCTTGCCAGGCCAGCTGTGTTTCTCTGCTCACAACAAAAGGAAAAGTGACGTTCAAAGAAGCGGACTGGCTCCACGGTGTCAGTTTAATCCGCTCTCCTAAACATGTCCGTGTTTTCCGAACTTTGTATTGTTGTTGGTGGAAGTGGAGAGCAGCGGCTCGGAGAGGAGGAGAGGAGGGGGGTTATTATGTTCATGAATGAACCGTCCACCTTATTATAGATTATATCTAGTTATATGCGCCTTACGCTCACTACCAATTTTTGGTTATTAATACATATCTATACTTTTTTAAAGTGTTGGGATATGCTTTTGTAGTTTACTATCCTATAATTTGGATTCAGACAAAATCTTTGTTAAATTATTCTCTACAGACAGAAAAGCAAAAAATAATCAAACGTAACAAAAACTAGGCACCGCAGTATTTATTGTGTAAAATAATGCTTTGTAATTTGTTTAAATCCACCCCAAAACATTCATATTATCAATATTATCCATCACTGAGCTGTTGTCTTTATGCCTTCTGACACAGCTCAGTGCACCGTGGCCTCTGAGCTGAGTGAAAGGAAAGAAAGGGCATACATATTAGTTTGGTACATCCCAGTTGAAAACAGATGGCCTACGGCTACATTTCTGCTTTTAAAGATGAAGGAGCATTTTTTGAAAATGGCAAATACGTCCCTCCTTTGACACATGGCTGTCACACTCATAAACGGAGCACATGGACGGGAGATATGAGAAGCATTACTTTGTTTGAAAGTTATGCTTTTGTTCTGGACTTGCTTCCGGAGCCAGCTTTCTGCTATACTGTGCCACTGTGCAGACACTTAGTGGCTTACACTAATATTTTAAGTTGTCTTGTCCAAAGACCGAGAGGCTTTATTGTTTTAGAAGAATCCCCTGAGGGTGTCATGAAGGTTAGTCTGGTACATCCATGTTGGCCCATACCGGATAAAAACATGGGAGAATCCGTGTCATTTGCAAGTACCTTCATCCTTTCAAAAAGAAATGTTATTTGAAGGGGAATCTTTTCTCCCACTGTAAAGATGCAGATGTGTGAACTAGTCTGATCATGATCATCAAACCACTTTTTATTTGTTCTTATTGGCCCAATTTCTGACGTTTCCTCAGCGTCTCACTCTGCTTTCGATGTGTTTTTAAAACTATTTTTTAGGTGTAAAAAAGAAAAAGCCCTCGCTACCAGCTCAAGAATAAATTTGCAAGTGTTTGCACACAAGCTTAATCGACTCAAGTCTCGCTGTGTTGTGATCTGCACCTCAGGAACTCTGAGGATGGCTACTCCAAACGTGAGTTTGAAAAAAAAAGCATTATCATAGCATTTATCTAATGTTATAATTTTGTATTTTCTTTTCTGAAGCACAGCAAACGGTGCATGCATATAAATCAAGCCATACATGTTGAGGATTATAAACTGTTGCAGTATCAGACTTTCAGGGCACACAGGATGTCAGAGTAGACGTGGTGTCGTGGCTGCAGAGACGAGTTCCCTCCAGTAATTCCGTCTGTCTGCTGTTCACCCCTCACATCAGAGCTTCACAGGGACTTTTGTTACATAGGGGTGACTCTCAGAAAACTGAACACTTAAAAGTTATCAAGAACAAAGTCCTGAATCCCTCTCCAACGCATGACATCCAGTCAGAGAGTCACGCTCGGCTGCCCTTGGATAAAACACTTTTCAAGTTCAAACAGTTGCTCGTGCATTGTTGCGTCGGTGGGGGACAAGGAGACACTTCCGATGCCTTTCAAATCCTTTCAGTGCTCCCCAATATTGGCAGGGGCAGCGAGAGGTTTGGTCTTTATGCGGAGGCTTGGGCGCTGACGGCGTTCACTTTCAGGGATGAAATACAGAGACGGCCCCAAGAGGTTTTTATAGTAAGGTGTTGTCATTCATTTATTTTTTCCAGTGGCTGCCTTCCTTCAACCTGCCTCATTTCTACTTAATTCGCTCCGTGATTTCCCACTTTTCCTTGAATACCTTTCACCCTCGCTGGCTGTAACTACTGCCGGCATAGTAATTGCCTTCTGGTCTGTGGAGAAATTGAGTCGTTTCTTTGTTGCTTGTAATATTTCAACATGGCATCATGTTGTTGGGGCAGTTTCTTCATAAAAAAATACATCAAAATAAACTTGTAAATCCAAGCTGCAGCACCAATAGCTTGGTAGTCAGTTGGTATTGCGTGGGACTTTCCCCACAGTAACTGCGTTTTGGCAATGACTGACCGACTCCGAATCATGTTTTTATTTTTAGTGTGAATCGTAGAGAAATTAATAAACCATTAGTGGCCCGGCTCTTATCAGAGGGAACCGAACAAAGCGCAACTATGCCATTAAGCCAGCTTGAATAATGTTTGAGCCATTAGGGTGCTCGCTAATGATACACACATGTTGCTGGAGGAAAACTATGTTAAGTGGGCAATTTGAATGTAAGCAGCATGTGTAATGACGCCAGCCGCTGCTCTCATAATGGCTCTTTTGATTTTCCTGATGCAGTATTATGATCACACAAGCGCATACGCTCCAACAATGACAAATTATTGTTGAGTAGTAGCAGTTGAGGTAACACGTGGCTTTCCAAAATAACGTTCACGTTTTATTAAAGTTAAATGCAAGAAGTGAGGTTTTCTAAGTTAAGTAAAATTTGAGTACAACTCTTTTAGTTAAAACAAATGTTTGATACGATTTAGTTGATCAGTCATGACAGATAATTAATTCACAATACTTTTGATCACCTGGGAACTTTTTGTATATGTTTATAGACTAAAACCCCCAAAATAGTCGACAGTTAAAAAGGTAATTGTTGCCCTACACGTGTAAGGGCGTGTGTCTAAATGGGTGACTACGGTACAGTACGGGCCCCTACTAAGTCTCCTGTTTACCAGGCCAGACAGATTCGAGGCCAGGCAGCAAACCTCAGCTCAGGTCCTGAAGCGAATTAAAGTGAATTAAAAACCAAATTGGTTTGGTTGTTTTTGGCTTCACGCAGTGATCTGTCAAACTATTGCTCCAACGGATCAACTGTTGGCTGTGGAATATCTTCTGAGAGTCATAAAACAGGAGAAAAATCCAAACTTTGAGCAACCAGCACGTTTCATCATCATCATCATCATCATCATCATCATCATCATCATCATCATCATCATCATCATCATCATCATCATCATCATCATCATCACAATATTTTGACAGCAGTAATTAGCTCTTACTTATTTTCTAAAACTCCGATGGCTAATCCATTTCAGCTACTTAGTGTAATACAGTAGAATGTTGCGGGCCGCTGCGTGGTTAGCCTTTGACCCGCCAAGCAGCTATTCCCCAAATCAAACCACTTTTGAACCCTTGACACATAACCCTAACTTTACTCTCATTGCTCAGGGATTGAGTCATACCCCCCCCCCCCTTTTTTTTCTGCTGCCGGCCTTTACTCTGCGAGCTCTGGCTCCCATTTGTCAAGGACCGAGCCAGATCTCCGACGGGCAGTGGGGAGGTTTGGGCAGCGTGCCAAAGAGCCCCCATGTTCAAGGAGCCAGGGGGTGCTGATTGACAACACCCAGCAGCCATGAGCAGGGGGTCGATGGGAAAGATGGGCAGGTCAGAGAAAGAGTTTGAGTTGTTGCGACTGCTGGGTCGGTGAGTGCACTCTGCAGCTGCAGGGCGAACAAAAAAAAAAGGCCTTTCTTTCCACCCTCCCGAAATTTATTCGAGGAACAAGCTGTGAATGGAATTGGATAAATTGAAGCTGTGTTGAAGAGGCTGTGAAGGCAAACGCAGTAGCTGAAGGCGTCACCTTTGTTTATGCGAAGCTGTCATTAGTAGCCCTTCTTATCTGCTCCGAGCTCACACTGTCATTATTTTCACTCTAAAACGCATATGTCTCTCAGTGGGACCCCCTCCCTGTTTCTTCCAGGTCCCCCTGTCATCTGACAGATGATCCAAACAGCCCGCCGTTGACTCGCTTTACTATGCAAGCATGTAACTCCAGCAGGTTACAGATAGGCTGCAGGCTTCCCCCGGTACCACTCCTCCGAGATGTCAGAGGTGAGCCGACTGTAGCCCCCGATGTATACGCCAGCTTTCAACAGACGGTTGTATCGAGTTTCTCAAAACCCAGTCCTTGAAGGACCTGAAACTGGATAATGACTTTCGAGAGATTTGAGAAATGAAATGAGAAACATCGGGGCGTAATTGTTAAGACAAACAAACATTTTTTTTGAGCAGCAGAAACAGATGTTCCAGCCAGCCACCGAACTTCAGCGGGACGAAGCCGTACGGGCTGGAGATGGGCAGCGACAAAGTCTGCTTCTTCTCTGGAGATGGGTTGTTTTCTGCTAATGTATTGGAAATACTGGCCTCAACACATATATATATATATATATATATATATATATATATATATATATATATATATAGGTCTGTTCTCGGTATGATAAGGAAAATCTAAACACACGCAGGGAAAGAACACACCGTCCAGGCAGATACCGTTAGAAAAATACCTCAACATCAGATGGGCAAGAGCAGGTTGAGTGACCATAAGGATACTCTGAGAGAGAAACCAGGATTTTGTATAATTTTTTTTTTTTTTTTTTTCTACTGCTGGTAGACTTGATGAAACTAAAAGACACCGACGGTCTCCATAATACTTTGTTGGTCCCGCGCCATTTGAAGCCAAACGCAAGTCATTTGAAGCCTTTCTGTAGATGCCCTTTAAAAGCACGTGCTCCCAGACATTCACGGGAGTTCTCTATTGGCTCGTGTCGCGATAAGAGCCGGTCCTTCACCGTGACGCAGGACGCCGCGCGTGGGAGAGAACTAGATGCGCTCCAGGAAAACATCGACGTGGCATTTTTACACGATGCTCGCCTCTCGCCAAAAAAAACAACATTTTGTCATAATCGAGCAAATGCGCGATGAGAGCCATCGCTCCGCCACCTCGCCTCGTGTTCTCAGTGACTCTTCAGCCCTCGGGAAGATTTCGGGGAGTGAACTTCTGAACAGGACCCTTGCTGACGGCTCTTGCTGCAAAGTTTTTTGGAACATTCATGAGGATTTTTTTTTCCTTGTTTGTAAGATTGCTAAAAAAATGTCCCTTCCTGAGCCCTGCCCCACTAAATACGCCTGACTTACTCCGTCGTCTCAGCGATGGGCTCCCACAAGTCTTTTCTTCTTGAAACTGTGAGCAACCACAGCTTTCTATTTTGAATGCTGAACCAATAAGTTACATCTGACATGGGTTTTCTGCGAACCCGAATGTGTGTGCTGCTGAAAAGCCAGCGCAGGGATCGGCAAGACTATATTAAGGCAGGACTAGTGGCTGGCACTCCCCTCTGGGCTGACAAACAGGCTACTTGTTTGAAGGGCTGTTTTCCTCCAACATCAGAGTGTGAGGCGGTGTGGGTTCTGCTGCCGCCTGCCTCCAGGCCTGTGGTTGTGGGTGCCATTTTGGGCCTTCCCTACTCTAAGATGTAGCCCCTTAGGGAGCAATGGAGGTCCTTTTTTCTAAAATATATACAAAGTAAGTGGAGGCAGAATAAAACAGATGGTTAGTCCAGCCTCCTGCATCGTTCTGGGTCGACTGCAGCAGGTCGTCGGGCCTTGTGACGAATGAAAGCACAGCTCTGGCTCACCATTTGATTATTAAATAAATCATTGTCATCTCTTTGTGGTACACACACACACACACACACACACACACACACACACACACACACAGACCTGCACTGAGTTAGCGTACTCCATGCTTTCTGTATTACTGCTGTGTTTTGCTGTTGTCATGAGTTTGTGCTTCTCATGGCGCCACCAAAGAGCCGTGTCATCTGCCAAAAGCCCCCTCACCTTTAAACCCTGCAGCAGTGAGCGGCCCGGACCATAAGTGTGTGTGTGTGTGTGTGTGTTACAAGGCGAGACGGATAAACATTTAGACAAACCAAATAAAGCATTTACAAGTTCTGTTTGGGATTGCATATTTATCTTCGGGTCCTCCAACCTGTTCGTGCGAGGCAGCTGCTTTGTTTGTTTGGGTTTTTGCAACAGATTTGTGGAGTCGGTGAAGAAGACTAATTATAATTTAACCTTTTTACACGTGTTTGTTTTTGTCCCAGCGGCTGGCTGTGAAGTTCAGGCAATGCTCTCCGTCCCGTGGCTCCTCCCCCTGTGAACACAGAGCCGTCGTTGCCTTATATTTGCAGACCATCTTGATCATTCTGAGAAGTGAAAGTACTCTGTGTACTTTCTTTCTCACGCCTCTCAAGTGACAAACAAAGAAGAGGCGCCCTGAAAGCAGCTTTCGTCCGGGTTTGTTGTTTAATACACAATTTGCAAAGTTGTTGTTGGCATCTATGAGCCTGTCATTTAATTTTTGTAGCACATGTTTGAAATTACATTATTTAATACATATTTTAGTTTCAAAGTACTTTTGGGCCGCAGCCAGGGACCTATCAGGAGGAGACTGAGCAGAAACTGTTGTCTTCGCCGTTTGTTGCCGTAGAGACTCGGGCAGTGATGGAATCCAGGAGAGTTGGGGAGGGACGGAAGGCTTGGGGGGGGGGGGGGGGGTAGGCAGCTGGATCAGATCACTGTATGCCTCTAATCCACAGCCCACACAACAGCTTTTAAAAACACAGTTAGTGTCTTGACTCTCCCAGAGATGGTGGACATCTCCCCCCCCTGCATTAACGTGTTTTCCCATCATCTCTCCGATCAGGGCAGATATTGAGGAATGTGAATGTGCGGCCTCCTCTGCTTTGGTGCCATGGCTGCACGATCCCGGCTCTCCTCTCGCCTGGCGTGATGAATCAGACTCTTGGCACATGTTGGAGATCAGTGTTATAACACACCCTGCGGGCGAGACGGCCTTCTTGTGCATTCCTCCTTTCCATCAGAATTACCTTTCCCGTCTGGAGCAGACGTTCCCCTGTGGGCTGAAAGGCCTGTGAAATCAGCCGGAAGGGCCCAGAGAGCCCCCACAATGGGGGAGGGTTGTTAGTTACATGCGCTTTGCAAAAGGTCTCGAGGTGGCGTTGTATGGTGGCGATACCCGGGGATCTGTTTCCAGTGTCCGAGGCCGCTATTGAGTTTCGCCCCTGTGGTTAATCCCGCTGTTCAGGACCTTGGGAAACAACCGTACCTCCCCAGCCTCCTGGCCCTCCCTCCTCACCCATTCCCAGGAAAAACAAGGCAGCGCACAACAATTTCCAATTAAGATGGGTCTTACATACTGTACCATTCAGTCCCCACTCTCTCTCTCGCTCTCTCTCTCTCTCCTTCTCTCTCCCCGCTGTCTCAGTCTTTCTACCTCCCTCCCTTTCTCTCCCCTCTCAGCCCTCTGTTTGTGTCCTCGGCCAACAAGCCTCAGGGCAGAATTAGCGCTGTCTCCCAGGTCCCAACCCTGGCACTTTGGAAGGGTAGAGGGAAGAGAGGGTGAAGAAGAAGGTGAAGGGGAGGGGTGGCTGTGTGTCCTTGGTAAACAGGGCATTGTGGGATGTGACTGTCTGATCCCGGGGGGGGGGGGGGGGGGGGCTCTCCTTTCATTCCTCCTCTCTTCTGATCCCACACCACGGCCGTGTTGTCAGGGCGGCGGCGTCTCCGGGTTCTGGGACCCGCTCGGCCCGGCTGTTGCCCCTGTGCAGACGTGTACACACACACACACACACACACACACACACACACACACACACACACACACACACACACACACACACACACACACACACAGCCGTATCCGAAAAGCACACCGGCCTTGACTATACATCTCATTTGCCTCGGTTGAGATGATTTATTCCTTAATTATATTCTAATCATATGTGTTAACTCTGTGCAGGACGTCAGGATCAGACAATGGCAGTCTAAACCCTTCAAATGTCATTTTCTCATTATCAAACAAACAAGACCCTCTTCTTATCCCCCCCTAATTCCCTGATTTGATTCCAAATCATGTCTCTCCTTCTCTCGTCTCCTTCAGCTTGGTCTCCTTCTCTTCGTCCGCCCCACTTTTAATAACGTTTCAGTCTTTAATCAGACGGAGTTAGGCCGAACCAGAGGCCCCGCGTTTACACTCATTAGTTTCCTCTGTGGCCCTGGGCTGCCTCACTGGGCTCACCCAGACCAATAGGAGCCCATCATGGTCCCTGAGAGTCTCTTTTCTCAGGATACTCTTCCTGGGTTTTGGGGTCCAACTGAATGCAGTAAGCCTCACTCATCAATCAGATTTGTCAGACGGGGATGCCATTATCTCTACGTCTGTCTCTGAGCCGAATAAAGAGGGAGGAGAAATGGGTCTCGGGGCTTGGCAACTCTTCACCTCTCCGAGAATGTTTCACCTCTTCTTACCCCCGTCTCCTTTTACCCCTCTCCCGGAGAGCGGTTCTTTCCATTTTCTCACGTGTGCCCCCCCCCCCCTTTAATGCCTCATCCTCTTGTTTTGAATTGATCTCCCGTGTGTGTGTGTGTGTGTGTGTGTGTGTGTGTGTGTGTGTGTCTCTTTCTGTGTGTCCGATTCCCTCTCGCTCCGTCTCTCTCTCTGGAGCTGAGGAATGCGTGTGCGGCAGATCTTCTTCTGTCCGTGAGATGCGGGGCGAGTGCAGACAGGTTTGGGCCATAGCATGTGAATCGGCTTCAGCACACGGGTCAGATTGGACCATCGTACCAGAAAAGGGTCGCTCCGTCTCCCGACCGCTCCCTCGCCCTGAACGTCTTCATGTCCAACTCGCATTCATTCCGTCTGCTACGACTCTTGTGTTTGAACTGTTATGGACGTATAGGAGCAGTCAGGATTGCCCCTGTTATCCAATCAGCGGCGGAGCTGCTGCTTCCTGATGTGTGCTGTTGACTTTTATTCAGCTGTGCAGTCTTGTGAAGCGGAGAGGCCCGGCCCAGTCGGCAGCACCAGTCGTGACCTGTTCTTCCCTCCAGGTCTTTGATGCTCCGCCGCGTTGCTTTTGTCCCTGTTTACCCAATATGACAGGGATATGGGCTCGCCCCGCATGCAGGCAGAGGGATCTCTAAGTAGTTCCTGCAGAGAGGAGGCCAGAAAGAGTGCAGGTGCTAACACCCCCCACCCACACCCACAACTCAAGCCCCTTCCCTGAGGGCGGCCTGTCGGTGTGTTTACTTTCTTCAGTGTCATCACCAGGGATCCCTCTTGTCCTACCAGGGGATACTATGGTGTCTGAGTTCTGTATTATTAGGTCCTGCCTCTCTCAACAGAGCATCTCTACTATGGATTTCTGTGGGAGGAAAGAATGAAGGCTCAACTACAAAAAACTGTTTTTTAAAGCGAGGTTATGAAGATTAAAAGAGGGACTCAAGCTGCTGAAGAAGACTGCTGCTGTTCCTTGCTTTCACACACTTAAGCCAGGCGTCAGTCAAACATTTCCCAAACAGACATGGGTCAACCCCCACACCCCAAAAAAATAGGAACTTTTCCACTTGAACCCACTGACACTAAGCTCATTTATTTTCATAAACTGTGTCTGTGTATCAGCTTTCAACAGAGCAGAGTCTCTTCAATGCATAGCTTCCGATCCCGCCTTGAGAATGGCCATGCGTCTACAAAATAAGTGCAAAAACAGGAGGGTAAGAAAAGATCAGATTTAGGATTGGAGGAGGAAATCTGGCACACACACACACACACACACATTATTATTGTTCCTCCTCTTCATGTAAGTAGGGTCGTCTGACGGTTTGAGAAGGGGAGCAGTGCAGTGAGGGAGTGGGCTGACACGGGACCGAAGGAGACGGCTCGTCAGACTTCATTTATCAGACACTTCCCCTCTGCCGGAGAGCCACTCCAGCTTTTCCCTGGGCGTCTGCTCGGGAAGAAACGGGACTTTGCCTTTCCATGCGTGAGGTGCTGCCAGCATCGGAACGACTCTGTGATGAGGGACACGAGATCTCCTCGCGGTGTCTGTCTCCACCGAGGCGACGTGATGGGGGCGGATGTCGGGTGAAAGCTGAGCCGATAAGAAGCAGGAATGATGCCCCTGTGTTTCCTCGTTGAGCCAGATCTTTGGGCCAGATAGGCAGCTGTATGTGTGTTTACACAAGGGCACCCACTCGGGACCGCGGTGCCCAACACCCACTGGGAGGAAGTAACCGGTAGGAAGGTGGGAGTCGCGGAGTCGGCTCTGGTTTCTCGTCGTGCCAAGATGCCTGCGCTTGGCTGTGCATTTTTATTTAGCCCCGTTGTTGTTATTGTAATTATATATCGCTATTCCGGCAGAGGGAGGAAGATCGTTTCCACCGATGACGCGGGGGCAGTGTGCGGGGCCTGTTGCGACCTGCGAGGCGGAGAAACGCGAGCCTGCGAGATGTGGCTTTGATCTGCTCCGAGGAGCGTGCACAAATCAAACTGCAGCTGCTGAGTTTGTGGCTCCTGATGTATTATTTTCAATCTGAAACTCCAAATGACATATTGTAAATTGTTTAGTCAGAATCGAGCTGAAATTGGTGAGAGGGACATATTTGAACGTTTCTTTTCTAAAGCGTTTCTTCCACCTGCTTTTGTTTTGGCGGTTTGGGAAATGTGTGCGAGTGGAACGGAAAGAGCTGGAAGTGACCTCTGGGGGCTGGTCCAGGGCAACCAGACACCCGCTGGTCCACCCTCTCTCTTTTCTCCCTGACATTTGACCTCGGGGTGACAAGGGGGCGTGAGCCAGGAGCTGGGAGAGTTTATTATTTCCTGCCTCTTCTCTCCTCGTCCTCCTCCTCATAGAGAGAGCGGGGAGGAACAATCGATCCATAGAAAATCAATCGACAGTATTTATGATAGTTGATTAAGTGTTCACGCCGTTTAACAAGCAGAACCTTTGCTTGTTCTAGATTGTCAATTGTAAAGATTTGTTGCAATTTGAAGAGGTCACGTTCAAATCTAAGAAATTGTGATGGACCGTTTGCACCGTTTCCTTCCAGAAAATCAATCAAACAATTTCAACAGATTATTGGAGACGGAAAATGATGGTTGGTTGCAGCCGTCCTCCAAACCGCCTCCTCCAGGTGTTTGCTAGCCGTACTGCAGCCTGGACAGGAGGCTAAACAAATTGACCTGCTGATTGAAACAATGTTTATGTTGCAGAAGGAAGGTTAGGAACCGGTTCGGCCTCACCGATCTCACCCAGACGTCATCCTTTTAATTTGACCCACCCCTTCAGCCAGGGTCGGCCCTTCCGCCGGCGTCTGCAAGCCACCGAAGCGCCAGTGTGAATATCACAGCTGGACAGCCATTGTTCCTCCGGCCTCGGGCTCAAACCCTGGTAACCAACCAGGAACCCAGGATCAAAGCTCGCCCGGATTACTCTTAGAAAAAGGAGGAGGAGGTGCCGCAGCCGGAGGGGGTCGGGTTGAAAAGGATAGAGGAATGCTCCTAATTACGTGCCCTCCAGTGTGTCTGGGCCTGCACTTCAGGCTACAGTGAACCTATGAGGAAGCAACACAGTGTGACAAGAGAGTGATATTAAGAGTGAGGCGACAGTCTCTCCATGGCCACTCCATTAGCGGGAGATCTCAGCGGCGCAGTGGGAGAGAGAGGCGGGGGACATTCCAGCCTCCGTGGAGACCCTGATGTGGGTGAGAACGGGGGTCAGCGGAGAGGTCGGGAGGTGGAGATCAAGGAGTGTGTAAAGGGGATGTGTCGTGAAGATTAGAAGGATTGTCGTACAGGATTCATTTGGAACCTAATAGACCCCCCCCCCCCCCCCCCCCAGCACAGATCCACCTCCGAAATCCTCCTTCGGCCTGTGATGACGTTTATTTCTGTCTCGGCTCTTCTTTTGTCACGTTTCTATGCCGACGGTCTGACGTGTCCCTTTTCTGTCCCGCGTGTCGCAGGTTTGCTGACCAGACGAGGCTGTGCGTGTTGGGCAACACGGCTGCTGGCAGGGGTCAAAGTGCACCATGGACAGTGGCCTGAGGGTCCTCCTGTCCACTGTGCTGTGTTTCAGCCAGTCCCTGCTTATCGGCTGCTCCTGTAAGTTGTCGTCCTACTTTCAGCCTCATTTGGATGGAAGTGGTGTGATCCCCTTTCATAAAAACACAAACCATCATGTTTCTAGTACCAATGGAGCTAATTATTATTTAATGTAAGGTGTTCGTCCTAGTGATGACAACAGGACAGTTATCAGCAGAAAGAGGGTCAATATTGGACTCATAAACGGGACTCCGTCTGCTGCATGGCTTGTGTCCTTGATGTGGAGTTTCCTGTTTCCTTGTGGCCAATAATACAAGTATTGCAGCTTAGTTTAGAGTGGTCATTTCCATCCTCCTTTGTTTCAAAACATATCGTGCTACATGCATGAACTTTGCGTAGAGTGACACAAAGAAAGAAATATGCATACACATTGTTTTTGCCAGATCTTTTTATTTTATAAAACACTTAAACAAGACTTGTTTCCACACATGTGCATGTAGACATATCCTGCATATCGGTACTTGTGCTCAGAGACGGGCGATAGAGCCAAAATCTTATCTCACAATATTGGTTATTTCATATCTCAAACAATATACATCCCAATATAGCATGTTTTCTGGAAAATCAATAAATTGTCATATAAAAATAGTCACAATGTAAAGTCTATTTTTTTTCTTAAACTAAATAAAACGTATTTTAAAAGTAATGACGAGTATTTTTTGCTAAATGAAACATGATTACAGTTTCAGGTGAAATAAGAGAAAACAATGAATACTGTGTCTATCACATTAAACTGACTGATGTCAAATCCTGATCTTTCTTTCCCTTAAAACCCCCTTTACATATTTCATGTCAGATTTCCGGAGAAATTTGAGTTGGCATGTGCTCGTTATTATTGTATTGTGTATCACGATGTCTCGATGATTTCCTCACAATATGGTTATTATTATTATTATTATTCTTATTCATTAGATCTGTCAAGGAAAAACTTAAACGAGGCGTACGCTTGTTGTGTGTGCATTAAAACATCTGGCCCCTGTTAGGCAGGTCAACCAGCAGATCACATGACGCCACCATCACAGCAGACATCCCCGGAAGTCAAACTTAATCATGAGTACAGGATGGAGACGTCGGCTTCACTGACGATAGAAATTCAGATTTCTTATGGCAAAAGCAACTCAGCAAAAAGAATTGGTTCTCTCTAGATCATTTTTTGTATTTTTTGGTATTTTGGGGTTTTCCTTCATCACCTTTATCATATTGATCTTGGTGGTGGAAAGAAACCTTAGCATATCTTAATTTAAGGTAAATAACGGGAGCATCGATGACAACATGACTAATTGAAAGTTCTGTCTCCTCTTCAGCTCCATATCCCTCGTTCCTCTCTGAGCCCGCCTCCTTGGTTCAGAGTCGAGGCTCTGCTGCTCGTCTGCTGTGCTCCGCCAGTCCTCCGTCGGCAGCCGTTTCCTGGCGCTTCAGAGGCCGTCCCCTGGACCGCGACACCCTGCCTGGCGTGGAGATCCACGAGGGCTCCCTCACCATCCCCTCCCTTAAGTCCAGCCACGTGGGCGTCTATCAGTGCGTGGCACGCGTCGACCACGGGCCGGCTGTCGCCAGCCGCCACGCGCGTGTGGCCATAGCAGGTACTGATGCGGAGAACCACCTTCTTTGTGCGTCCTTCTGCTCCCTTCACAGCCGAGGGGAGGGCAAAGCAGAGGAAGTTGCCTTGAGAAAAAGGAAGGCCGTTTTGTGAGTGTTGAACACTTGGAAAGAACGCCTGTCCTCGGCCGCCGGCTGCTGAGTGGCGGAGGGGAAGGAAGCCGTCTGAGTTTTACTCGGGCAGCCGTCCAAATGCTCTTGACCGGCATCCTCAATGGGTCTTGGGCTTTCCTGTGTGGTGTGTTGTGTTCCTGCCGGGATGCGGCCCGCTGTTGTTGACCCTGATCTGGAACTGTGTCAGACATGAATAGAGTCGCTCGCTTGCAACAACAAACCCACCGAGCGATCCAACACAAACCTCCGTCGGCCTTCGCTCTTGACCGATGTGAAATGTCCTGCACAGAAAGCGAGTTCCACTGACCGCCTCCTCTTCTCCGTCACTGCAGAAATCTCCGAGTATGAAGACGGCCGGCGGCGGTCGCTGTCCGTGCAGGAAGGCAGCGCGGTCCTCATCGAGTGTCCTCTGCCGCACAGCGTCCCTCCAGCTCTTCCCCGACTGAAAGCACGAGGGGAGCGGATAGACGTGTCCACAGGTGTGGTTCTTTCATTTCCTGTTGTATTCGAATTGTTGAAAATTAAAGTGCTGGATTATTATTGCATCTGTGTTGATGATGTTTTATGATTCATCCGCTGTTTTTTTTTTTACCTATAAATCATTTCTCTATTGAATATCTCTAAAATGTTATACTTTACTATTAATAACACCACAATAATCCATGGACTGAGATTTGAAGAAATCATCCATTGTCACCCCCCCCCCCATTGTTACCCCCTCATGATGAAGCTATATCTAAGCATCTTTTTTTATTTTATTTTATTTTTTATTTATTTATATTTCGGTTATATACAAAAAGCAAGATTTGTTTACAACAAAAGAAGAAAGCGGCTAACCGAAAGGGTCAAGGCTGAAGCTATAAAGCTTATAAGTGCCCTAACCTATGATTTCAAGAGAACTTAATTCAGAGAATCATATATATATATATATATATACACATCTACACACACACATAAATATCTACACACACATAAATCCACACACATACAGTACATATTTACATAAAACAATAATCAAAACAACAAAAAAATTGTCCCCATTAACCGTTACTTATGATGCTTCATTAATTGATGACACCTTTGTATTTCTCCAGAGTCTTGTCTTTACATTTTTTCTTAAATGTCTTCTATATAAGCTTCTTTGAGTACCTTGATAAGCGCTATATAAATCGTCTGTATTATTATTATTATTATTATTATTATTATTATTATTTATATCTCATCCTTCTCTGTGCCATCCCTCATGCTGTGGTGTCCTTCTCTTTTCAGAGGACTACTTGGTGCTTCCATCAGGAAACCTCCAGATCCTCTCGGTCTCGGAGCAGCACCAGGGCATGTATAAATGCGGAGCGTTCAACCCTGTGACCGGGG
Organism: Liparis tanakae; assembly: GCA_036178185.1. Lineage (NCBI taxonomy): Eukaryota > Metazoa > Chordata > Actinopteri > Perciformes > Liparidae > Liparis > Liparis tanakae. The sequence goes on along the minus strand of CM070099.1, from coordinate 8,575,662 downwards.
AAACCGTCATGCAGTCTCATGGCACCAAGCTGTCGGTGAAACGTGAGGCCGACGACATTATTCAGCACTCGGACGTCGTCCCATCCCCGCTGCGTGTCCCCGTATCGTCTGCTAACGGCGTCCACCTGTTTGTTTTAGATTCGGACTCCCCCCCCTCGGTGCGGGTGGTGTACCCCACCGCCCCGCTGACCGTCTCGGTGCAGCAGTCGCAGCCGCTGACGTTGGAGTGCGTCGTGTCTGGAAGCCCCGCGCCGGCAGCCACGTGGTTTAGGAACGGCGAGGAGGTCACGCCGGGGCCTTCTCGTCAACGACGGCACAACAACCTGGCCTTCGTCGCCGTGACGACGGCCGACGAGGGGAGCTACGCCTGCGCCGCCGAGTCCGGGCAGGGCACGGTGACCAGCGCCAACTACACTGTGAATGTTCTGGGTAAGCGAAACACAAGAAAGGGGGGGCGGCGGTGTGGGGGGCGCAATGCAGCCGACCCCGTGGTGATGCCGACTCCTCCTCCTCCTCTCCTCCGCAGAGCCCTCGTCCATCGCCGAGGGCCCGACCGACCAGCACGTCCCTCGCGGCTCCTCCGCCCGTTTCACCTGCGTCGGGACGGGAAACCCGCCCGCAAACGTCACCTGGCTGTTCAACGCCGAGCCCGTCGCCCCGTCACGCCGCTTCCAGATCTCCGGGTCCTCGCTCGTTCTCACGGACGTGACGCCGCAGGACCAGGGCTCGTTTCAGTGCCTGCTGGACAACGGGATCGGCTCGGCGCAGTCGAGTGCCATCCTGACGACGCAGTCAGGTGTGTGTCGGCGTCGTAAAGTAACATGTTTTAAAGTAACGTGTTTTAAAGTAACGTGTTTTAAAGTAAAGTGTTTTAAAGTAACGTGTTTTAAAGTAACGTGTTTCTGGGCTTCGATTTGAAACCATCTCACGTCGGCTCTGTTGGTGATGAGTGCCTGATACCCACGGAGGGTTATAAAATGGAATAACAACACGTCAGTCAAAGAGTCTGGCAATTTCTAGGGGCGTATTTGCATTGTTGATTAATCTGTCAATTTTGTTGAACAATTAAACGGTTGATAAAAGGCCGATAGAGAAGGATGCCTCGCACATAAAAAAAACAAAAGGGGACATCATCCACATGAACAAAATCCAAACAAAAGCTCACATTTAATTGGAAGGTACTGGAGAATGTTTGGCTTTGTTCGTTTGATAAATTAATTAATTCATTGGATTAGATCAAAAAAAGGGATTTAATTGTGCCTTTTGCAAAATTAATAAAGAAATGACCCTGAAGTGGATCCTGTTCCATGTTGCGACTGTACAGTAAGATCGGGACTCGCCCGACAACGTGAGTTGCTATGCCGACACCGGAGGCCTCGCAGAGCTCAGAGGTTACAGATACCGAAGGGACCCAAGGGGAATCGGCACTAAGTTGCAAAATTGTTTAAAAAAATAGTTTGGAAAGGGTTAAGGCATCACACCAGCGGTGGGGGGGGAGAGAGTGTGTGTGTGTGTGTGTGTGTGTGTGTGTGTGTGTGTGTGTGTGTGTGTGTGTGTGAGGCTTATCCAAGGCCGCCCTCCTCCCGAGCCTTGAACTGAGCTTGAGAGTGAGCTTTGTGCACGCTGTCGGGGATAAGCCCCCGGACACTGGAATGTAAGGAGTAGCCGTGGAGGGTTATGACGAGGACCAGACCACCCAGCTGTCAACGTCATACACAACTGCCTTTTTATTTATTAACACATCACGGGGCTCCTCCCCCAAGCCTTCCCTCTTCTCCCTCCCCAGCTGCTCGCTCCAGGCCAGGGCTCCGGCGGGTTGACTGCAACACATTACAAACTAGAGGGAAAGGAATGAGATTTGATTTATTTTGCTGCAGATGTATACAAAATATGAAAGTGATAAGCTGAGGCGGACCCGGCCTCCTGAGGTCAGTTTGCCTTCTGGTGCTTTTTAGGTACCAGGCGCCGCCGCTTATCTACGGCCCTCTACATTCAGAGTAAACACTAGCGTTGATGTGAGTAGTGTGGTGTTATGAGTGTCTCATCACGGAGAGCCGCCCATTGTTTATGTCACCATGACGACTCCCCGCTTTCATCCGTTAAGTGACAAAAAAAAGGGCAGAAATGACGAGAGGATCACTTGGTTGATAGAAAATATGTGAAGCACAATTTTGATAAACCATTAATATGTTTGGAATTTGCAAAACAAACTCTTGATTTCCTTTCTGTTTTACACTCATTTAATATTTGGAGTTGTTTGACTGCTCGTCTAGCAAAACAGGCAATTTAAAGACTTTTCTTTTTACAATTTTCTAAAATGTTCTAAACCAAATGATTAACTATAAACTGTCACTGAAAATAATCATTAGTGGCAGCCGTAATGAAACCTCCCACCTACGCAGCCCATCACCCTGTATCGGTGTTTTGGGGGAGGAGTCTCGGCTGTGGCTCCACTCTGAGTCAGAGCCGTGGTGAGGGCAGAGGGAGGGACACGAGCAGGAGAGTGTGTCGGGCTGGCTGTCGTGCCGGGCTCTGATTCTCTCCGGTATTTTAATGGTTGGCGTGTGGAATGTGTGGCAGCTGGCCCGCAGCCCCAGGATCAGGTCTACTGTTACCAGCGCCGTGCTGGTTTTATAAAGAGAACCGGCCGTGCCTCACACACAAATGGCCCAAAACTAGAACCTGCAGCGTGGCACCGTGGCAAGCCTCGCTGCTTTCACATCCCTTTTCTCCCTGTTGTGGCTTTAATATTCAATGCTGACGCTCTTTGACCTCAGTGGTGTGTGGCTCGGCCGCTGTTCACATTGCCCGTGGTCAGCGTCCTCAAAATGTCTGTAAAAAATTCCACCCGAGCTCTGCCAAACCGGTGTCGGCCGTAATTAGGCTCCCAGCGTGCGTGGTTCGTCCAGGTGGACCGCTCTGGCTCTGACGAAGATTTAATGAAAAAAACAAACAAAGCATGATTATGTGGTGCTGCAGTATATTCCAGGTGTTTCTTGTTATTTTATGTAGACTAAAAGGCTTGTTCCCTGGTGGACCTGCAGGGCCACCTGCGTTCGTCCCTGACTGGGCCACTTTGTTGCCATCGCTTCAGCTTTCACTACATGGTGCGCTCTGCACTGAAGGTCAATATGTTGCATTCTAGAGCAGAAACATGTAAAAGAAATCAGAATCTGGTTTGTTGCCAAATAGAAAATTCTCGTCTCAGGAATCTGCTGTGTGGTAGTCGATGTAGTGCATAACCATAAACAAAGTTACGCAACATAACATATGCGAGCGACTTCTGCAACGGTCAAGAAACGTAAATAAAAAGTGCCAATGCTAAAATGTTATGATGAAACATTTGAACAAAATATCTTAAACATGATGAGCTCCACAGTTTTGCGCAGGAATGTGCAAAGGCTCCCAGTATAATGTATATAGAATATGTGGAATTTTGTACAGAGATGTGCGTTAATGTAACACATTGTGACTGATTCAAACAAATTCAATCCGATATTTTTTTTCCTTGATTTTTGAAACGGCTTTCCAAATGTGTTGTGTAAGAATAAAAATATAATATATAATAATATTATATATATTTTAAAAAAGGAGGAATAAACATGGAATAAACACAGTTTTTATTTCCGCGTTGTTAAAAGAGGTGTGTATCTGGATGCCGGCTCCAGTTCTCTTTGAATGATTCCTGGTTGCTCTCCCTGACAGATCCTCCGCTGGGCTCCACTGCCGCCGCCGTGCTGCTGGAGGCCTCCCCGTCGCTCCACCCCATGCAGAGCGACGAAGGCCGCGAGCGCTTCCTCACCGAAGACGAGGGCGGCGCCGTCAGTCTGCCGGCTGAAAGGAGTAACGGCCGTCCGACTCCAGAGGCGCCGATCATCACCAGTCCGCCACAGACTCACAAGCCCGATATGTACGACCTGGAGTGGAGGGCGGGGCGCGACGGAGGGACTCAAATCAACGCCTATTTTGTCAAATACCGCAAGGTGAGCGGGGAAATACACGCCGCCGTGTTTCACTGCTTTCGCCAACTGAGAGTGGGAACATGTCATCAGTTTATTGAGTAAAGAGAGTAGGGAAAGCACCTCAACCGACTAAAGGTTGGGCAGTTCCTGTTTTTAAATGATTGTAAAAGCTCACTCTTGACTATAAAACTGCAGCGGTACTGGTTCAGACTTTGTTGGCGTCAGCGTCTGCTGGAGTTGGAAATTGTGACAGAATTCTCCAGAAGCCGCTAAGTAGGCCCGGAAAGAGATGCTGGAGGGTTGCAGACCTACAGATCATTCAGTTGTTCCCTCTGGGATTTGAACTCATCTGTGTGTGTGTGTGTGTGTCTCTGTGTGTGTGTGTGTGTTTGTGTGTGCGTCAGGTTGATGAAATGGGAACAGTGGTGGGGAGCTGGCAGACGGTCCGGGTCCCTGGCAGTGAGAAGACCCTGCGGCTGTCGGAGCTGGAGGCCTCCAGTCTCTACGAGGTGCTGATGGTCGCTCGCAGCTCGGCGGGCGAGGGCCAGCCGGCCATGCTCACCTTCCGCACCGGCAAGGGTCAGTCCCACCACAGGGCTCTCGACACCCACATAAACACCGTGGAAACAACCGCTAATAGCAAAGTGACTTCTACACCAGTGCGCGTCAGGCTGTTAAGTGTTTCTTGTGGTGTTCTTGTGGTCTGACTGACCACTGGAAGACCCCGCTTCACCACTTTTTACAGCGCTGCTACGATAAAAAGAGGAACGTGTTCAGCTGTCTCACACATCAACAGTAAATGTCAGGTTTTGGTGTCCTCTCTTCTGAGTTAAAGGGCATCTGGTTGTGTCTGACCTCCAGATTTTTTACAGATATTAAAGAGACGTTCGGGAGGAAGTTTATTAGAGGAGCAGAAACATGCATCTCATTCTTGAGCGATAAGCAGTCTTATCGGAATCAAAAACAATATCAAGAGCACTCGGGGTGGAAAAGAATATAATACTGAAGCTTTTTGGGAGATATTTGTGTCAACCTACCTTCAAAGAACAAACCATACAATCTCAGAAGAGGAAGCACAATAACATAAGTATGTTCAACAAAGCTAACGTTTGGCTCAAGCATCTGGCAAAATGAAATTGGTTTCTGTGGACTGAGGAATGTTAATAACTAAAATGGAAGCAGACGGGTTAAGAATAAGGGAATTCACATACTAAATGACTTCTGGATGATTCAAAATGTATTGTATACAATCATATTTTGTACCCAAGGGTGGATTACTCCTTTACATTACTACTTCTACTACCTCATAATCCTCCGTACCATAGTATCATAACCATAATGAATGACCTCGTGAAAGTGTGTTGTGTTTTTGAGACAAATAAAAACGAGAGCAACCGCAAATGTTCCAAAAACTAACAATAATGCTAAACCACAGCAGGGTTGACAACATGTCCCCTGGTCAGAAATATGTAAGCTACTGCCAGGAACCACAGATATGATTTCATCCCAAGGGTGGTTCCTTTACCAAATGGTTTTGGACAAAAAAAAAACTACCAACCAGTCCAAAACCAGACTCTTGTGTCCAGATCCAGAACAACGATACCTCCCTTAGAAACGTCTGGTTTATCCTTGATAAAGTCATTTATTTTGGTCTTAATGGAATTTATTAATTTAACTGTGTTTTCTATGCGATACATATTTTTGCCTAAAGTCCAAAAAATAAATGAAATACAAATCTGCCTTTTTTTTTTAAAAGCCACAAAATGTATCAAAATGAAAACCTCAAATATATAAAAATAAAAAAAATAGCCCAAAGCATTAACAGGAACATGATCTGATTATTGTTAATGACGACTACGGACATGTTTCAAGATGTAGAGATTAAAAAATGATAGTACATTATTTATTTATTTATTTATTACATAAAAAGGTATTAATTGCAATTAGCGCAGTGCTTCCGTTACGCAGTCGAGTCACACACTCATCACAGCAGCAACACAGCCAAGTGTCACTGCAGAGGTGCGGAGTGGAAACCTGAAATCCACCTCGACCAAAACCCAAACCGCTCTAGAAACCAGGAGCAGAATGTAGATTTCAGAGCCAGCATCCAGAGCGACTACGTGTGCTTTTTGGTGGCACCTATAGCTATATACTTGTTGGGTACTATTTTTATTCTTACCTGCTTTTCATCCTCATCTCTCAGAGAAGAGCACCACCGCCACCAAGAACCCGGCCAAGCCGCCCGTCATCTCGATGCCCCCTAAAGCCCCGGAGGACAAAACCACCAACACGCACTTTGGCGTCGTAATACACGACAGAGGTACGTCTGCAGATGGTGTGTGTGTGTGTGTGCGTGTGTGTGTGTGGTGAATAGATCTCAGAGTTAGATGTTTGGATGTGGTCTGCTCTGTTTCTTGCTGCCGTGGAGCACAAACAGTGACACGGTTGTTGACCCTGTAACGACTCTCTGGATGAAAGATGCTGTAAGCAGAAAGCTGTGAGATTGCACACGACTTGTTGTCATCTCTGTGTTTGTGCATGTTTACTGGCAACGCAAGCAAACTTTACTGAAACGTCTTTTCACTAACTCTCTCTCTCTCTCTCCTCCGCTCCCTCTTACTCTTTCCTGCCCTCTCTAACTTTGTGGCTAAGAGCCCAGGCAGTAAGTACACATTCCTCCACGTCACGTCGTCTTTTTTTGGTTTGTTTCTTTCTCTGTGAACTTGCTCCATCCTCCCATGAGTCGTGAGGCTTTCCCAGTTCTCTCTGTGTCTTTAAAAGAAATCGTATTCGCAGAAGTGTTGCGCGACTCTGAGGGGTTATTCCTTGTTTCTCTCCCAGTGCCCGAGGCCCCTGACCGCCCCACGATCTCCATGGCGACTGAAAGTTCCGTGTATGTCACTTGGATCCCGAGAGCCAACGGCGGGTCTCCAATCACAGCTTTTCGCGTGGAGTACAGACGTGGCCGCAGCGCAGAGTGGATCGTGGCCGCGGATAACATCTCCCCTCTCAAGCTGTCGGTGGAAGTCCGAAATCTGGAGCCTGGTGAGCTTCCACGTGGTCCCAAAGGCCGCTCCGCAGTCCAGTGAAGCAACTTATTTGTCAAGTCACTTCAGAATCAGAATCAGAATTGGCCACATATGTGTGCACGTACGTTTAATTTGACCACGGTTAAACGTACGCGCTCCTCGTACATACATGGGATTTACAAATAACAGGATAAATGTAACAAAGACCAGGGTTCGTACGGTCATGGAATTTCGAAATGGTCATTTCCAGACCTGGAAAAGTCATGGAAAAAACGTAAATCATAAAAGTTTTAGAAAAGTCATGGAAATGTGTTATAATCACATGTTTATTTACACCAAGTTTGAAATAATTAATATGTTTTTTTAAAGAAAGACGCTCAAAATATAAGCAGGCATTTTCTAAAATGTATATACCGAGATTTCAGTTTGGTCATGGAAATTTGGTGAAAAGTCATGGAAATCCATTGGTCAAAATGTGTAAGAACCCTGAAAGACATTGAAGACAGCAGAATAGCAACATGCATGTACAATATAAAAAAATACAACAGTGATAATGAATTGTGTATATTAGTGCAGAAAGAATATAATATTTTAAGTAGTTAAGATACTACGCAGTTCTCAGTCGACTTTAACGGTACTATTTAAATATCACGAATGCAGCAAATATTGTATATATTGTGGGACGTACGTTTTGCTATTTGCAGCCCATATTTTTTTATATGTTGGAAAGTGGTCAAGAATTGACGGACAATTTCCCCAAATGTTTCCCATGGCGCGCTGGCAGCTGTCCCGGCTGCGTGGGACTCGTTTTCTTATCGATCTCGTCTTTATTTCTCGGTTTCCCTGCTGCATGATGACTCATCCAGATGTTTTAGTTCATTTATTAGTGGGGGACAACTATTGGCCCAAGTCTTAAACATGCAATCATTGTTTTTGACACAACAATAATATAGTTTTTGTATTCTGGTTATGAGGGTATCACAACATTTGTATTTAAAACTATTACATTGAAAGCATACATGAGCAAAGTTTCAGCGTCCTTTAAACGTGATTCTTAGACTCCAATGAATCAACTGCATTGGGTATCGCCGTGGCCGGAGAGCAGCGATTGATGGACGGCGCAAGATGAAAAGTCGCCGCCGCCCTGTGACATTGTTTGTTTTCTCGCAGGTTCCTCCTACAAGTTCCGCGTCGTAGCCGTGAACATGTACGGCGAGAGTCCTCACAGCGTTCCCTCCAAGCCGTACCAGGTGCCACAGGCCAGCCAGCGGATCGCAGACCGCCCCGTGGTGGGGCCTCACATCTCAGCCACGGACCCCATCAGCGACACGCAGATCATGCTGCGCTGGACTGTGAGTGAATAGATAATATAAGATACTTCCATGGTTCAACTCCAACCAACCGAGCTTGATTTAGTAAACTGGCGTGTTTCAAAGCCTACGGGATGACGTGTGTCCCAGCTGGACCCTATTAATGTCCGAGTGCAGCGTCTCGCCCGTGTTCTCAATCTGACCTTCAATGGAGCGGCTCGGCTCCGACGAGATGAAGAGGCCCTGTCCGTCTACATTTGGATTCCCCTCCTCCACGTCGCAGTTTGGGCTGCAGATCGTTCCCCACATGTACTTTACCTCAGACGCTCTCATTATTTCAATCACGATCTTTGCGTGCAGTCCTGTACATCTGCTGATAACAACCCCGGCCATTAGTTGCTAGAAAATGTCCTCTTTGAATAATAATTGCCCACCAGATTGCTGTAGTTTAACTTATTTTTTTTGTTCCATCCCCATCCAGTATAGCCCCACGAGCAACAACAACACTCCCATCCAGGGCTTCTACATTTACTACCGGCCCACGGACAGCGACAACGACAGCGACTACAAGCGGGATATGGTGGAAGGTGAGTGAAACGCACACGTGAATGTTCGCGTGTCTGAGCCCGGTGTGGAGATTAGTTAGTCGACAGCTCCGTCCTGTCCCGGAAGTTGAGCTCGCGCCCTGCAGATAAACTGTGAGTTGCGAGGGTAATGGATACCCGCTGTCGAGAGCGGCTGTAGTGAAGAGGGGCATTTCTGCTGTTTGATTTATGGAGAGTGCTGTCCACGGGCAACAGGGCTTTCTGAAATCTGTTTTTAATAAATGGTCGCCAGAGCTGAAATATGAGCTCGGTCCAAGGAGAGGGGCTCAGGTTGCCGGGCGGAATGCTAACAGTGGAGCCTGGTGGAGGGAGGGAGGGAGGGAGGGAGGGAGGGAGGGAGGGAGGGAGGGAGGGAGGGGACATCCTTTCACTCCACCCCCCTCTCCTCTCATGTGTACTGAAAGTCACTTTCAGGGGCGTGTGTGTGTGTATATGTGTGTGCGTGTGTGTGTGTGTCACTTTTGGTGATTTGAAGGTCAAAAGATGTAAATGCATTCAGTCTAAAAATGGTCCAAATCCATTTTTTAAAAGTGATGTTTCTTTTTAATTTGTGTATGTCTTTACTGTTGGTTCAATGGATCATACAACTCTCAGTTTGAATAAATTCACCCGTCAGAGATCAGATCCAAGCTGATTGCAGATCATCAGTGGTCCATATTGGCAGATGATTGTATTTGTTTATGGCCTTCACGCCTCCAGCCTTCAACCCCTCTGCAGTCTGTGTAAACATCAAACACATCTCAGTGTTCTCCTTTCACTTTGCTGTTGTCGTCTGTTTTTGTCTTCATAAAAACTGAATGTCGTAACACTTTACTTCACACCGACGGTTAATGCTAAACTGTGTAATTAATCAGCGGTGCCGAACCGCGAGGGGATATCCGTAGGGATCAACAGTTGCCCGTTGCACCGCCACTGTTTACCACAGGAATTCAGTGTACGTGTAGTTATGACCTGCTTCCACATTATATCCAATTATTTAGATCTGTAAAGCCATTAACAACTACTCGCTTTTCTACCAGCCACAGTGTCAACACCACTTTGTGAGTTGTAACATTTAGATTATGGACTTTATTGTTGTCCCCCAGGGCAAACACAATGTAAACATCACAGAGTGGTGACTCCAGGACCCTCGAGTCCTTCAGCCTGCGGTTTAGTGATGGCTGCAAGGATCGGCTTCTCTTAAAGCCTTCTGCACCTCAGGACTCCTGAGCTGTGCCAGTAATTTAAATATGGCACCCCCAGCATTGAAAAATACACTGTGGCAGACACACAGCATGAACTGCCCCTTTTTTATTATTTTCAATCAAGGGTTTTTTACCTTAAAATAATGATGTGCTAGAACACAATTCTTATTTTGATACCATACCTTGAGGAATAAAAACACATTTATTTAATTACCTCCCTATTTCATTTTCATGAACTTTGCCTCAACCAGGACAACTAAATAACTAGTGATTATTTGTTTACAAACAATCTGTATTGAGTCTGATTTACAGCACAGAATGGATTTATTCTCAGCAGCTTACTGCTTTTATTGTTCCCACCGTTAAAATCTACCTTGGGGGGGACGAAGCCGACTTAAAGTGATTCATTGCAGCAAGAACAGCACCTTATGTCTGCCTGCCTCATTTGTTTAAAACGTAGCATTTCCTTGTTGGAGCTTGCTCTGTGCCTGTGCGCGTGTGTGTGTGTATGTGTGTGTGTGTGATTATTGGAGGCAAGCCAGGACAAACATGACGCTGCCATATATGGAGCTCATGTAGAGTAAAGTAACTGTCTGGGCCCTGGTGGGACTGTGGGGGGGGGGGGGGGTAGAGAATGAAAGAACATGGCCTGAGGTGTGAGACATAAAGAGTAGGAGGGAAGTACTGATGGTAAATCCATAAAGGATGTGGAGCAATGCGAGTCATAGAGGAAGTGATTGCTCACCTTTGTGTGTGTGTGTGTGTGTGTGTGTGTGTGTCCCCCCCTCTCTTCCGTCTTTCTCAGGTGCAAAACACTGGCACTTGATTGGACATCTCCAGCCAGAGACCTCCTACGACATCAAGATGCAGTGCTTTAACGATGGGGGGGAGAGCGAATACAGCAACGTCATGATCTGTGAGACCAAAGGTAATTAAACACACGGCGTCCTCAACCCAAACTCTGAATCAGAAGCCCGGGGCGTGTTTGTGCGAAGGCTGTAACTTTAACGACGGGTACAATGGGCATAACTCCACAACATAAATGTACTGAGTTTCACAAGAGCAACAGCAGTGGTTTCGTTCTACAACTCGGCGCTGTTGCTTTGCTCGGTTGCTAGTGGGGAACAAGCTGTTCCTCATGCCCCCCCTCTCCCCCCCTCCCTCTGCTGCAGCACGCCAGTCCCCCGGGTCGCCCAGCCAGCACCCCATCACCCCGCCTTACCCTCACCCGCGGGAGCCTCCCAGCTCACCTGGAGGACTGCTGTACCTGATCGTGGGCTGCATCCTGGGAGTGATGGTGCTCATCCTGCTGGCTTTCATTGCCATGTGTCTGTGGAGGAATCGTCAGCAGAACAACATGCACAGTGAGTGCACGCGAAGAAGCATAGGTCCTGCTTACGGTGTGAGGTGTTTGGATAATGCGTTTCAGAGCCACCGGTCATATAGTGTGTGTGTGTGTGTGTTTTGCTCTACTGTAGATACAATGGCGCTGCACTAGCGCACATACAAAGAGTTAACTCCATGTTAAGTGTCTCATAGTTATTAAAAAAAAGTTGGCCCCAAGACGGCGTGTGCAGCATATTCCACGTGCTCATAGTACATATATGGATCCCACATCGCTCGCAAAAGTGTTTGCCATCGTCGGATGGACTCTTTCCCAGACCGCTTGGGTCTGTAAATAGTTTGGGATTTTGTAGCTTCTAGATTTTGGGGAAAAGCCCAGATTGAATCACAGGTGCTCACTTTCTGCGTGAGAGTTCACCGAAATGACTTGGTCTACTTTCACACGGATACGACTCCCTTTTAAGAACAGTTTTGAAACCGAAACGGTCTCCTTTTGAAAACACAGATCACATGACTATTCGTGTGAAGCAGATTTTCTACGCACTGCAGGGGCAGGGATGTCTATGTGTACAGATTGTAAAGCACTCTGAGACAAATTTGTAATTTGTGAAACTGGGCAATACAAATAAACTGAATTGAATTGAATTGGTTTAAGTTGCAGAAATATTAAAAAACTCTCAAAGTGCAGCGTCATTGTCTTGACGAGCTGCTTTACGAGAACATGGATGGCATTTTGCACGTTAACAAATTGCTAAAAGTGGCTCCTCAAATGCACAAAAAAAAAAGAACATTAAGTATTAAAAAGGTAAAAAAAGTGAAAAAGTCTTTCATAAGGCCACTGTCACTAAATGTGCCTCTTAATTCTGTGTTTCTGTAACTAACATTTGCCGGTTATTATACAGTTATAATGATCTTGTAGCCATCACCCCCCTCTCGCTCGCTGTCCCCCGCCTGTAGAGTACGACCCCCCCGGCTACCTGTACCAGCCAGCGGAGATGAACGGCCACGTCCTGGAGTACACCACCCTGCCCGGCAGCAGCCGCATCAATGGGGGCATCCACGGTGGCTACGGGCACAGCGGCCCCATGTTACCCCAGGGATGCCATCACCTCCACCACAAGCTCCCCAACGGCTTGGCATTGCTCAACGGCTCCGGCAGCCTGTTCTCACCCGGCCACCCACACGGCCACGACGGCACCCTGACCCACAGCACCCGCGACTGCGAGCACTCGCACCCCCACCCCCACCATAATGTGAGTGCAGCACCACCAACCCGGAGACTGAATGCCTTATTCATCTCCATGATGTTGAAGTTTGAAATGACTGGGTATTTTACTGCAGCAGCTGCATTTTCGGTTTGATTTGGCTGACTGTGGTGTTTGTGCTCTCTTGTCAGGGTGGAGGCATGTACACCGCTCTCCCGCAGACGGAGTCGTCTGATTGCATGAGCTGTCAGAACCTCTGCAACAACAATAGGTACGGTAACTGAAGTTAGGATTGTGTGACGTGTTTTGCTCTTGTTGCATATTATGGGATAATATATTTCTTTCAAGAAATCTGGGAATTTATTCGTGTTCATTTTTTAGAAACTGGAATCTGGAATAGGATCAGTGGGAAATTATTTCAATTTTTTTTTATTTACTTGAAGGGTGCATAATCATTTTATTTTATTACATTTTTTTAGCTTTTTGTCACACATAAAAAAAGAGATGAGCCTTGGGGATGTTTCCTCCCGCTAGTCCCGTTTATGTACTTAAGGGTCCCAGCATCACAGTTTACCCTGTGTGCACCCAGCCAGCAGACCTAATGAGCCCTGTGTTTATTTACCTCCGGCTGCTGGGTAAAGAGGGGGTGTGGTCACAAACCAATCACGTGCCGATAGGGGGAAGCTGAGTTCAGTGACACACGGGGACGCTGGCTGGGTGCTGCTCTTTGGGGTTGTCCTAGATATTTAGAGGCAGTGGTGCTGGACCTTTTAATCTCCAGCTGTTGACAACCCGTTGTGTTAAAAGCCGTCATCGTGTCGCACACTGTTTGGGGTATTAATGCAAGGGTTTTCTGTGACTGGCGGAAGAACCAGAGCAGTGTGTGAACCCAAAGGAAGCCGAGTGGTCAGTGGGTGAGCACTCAGAAATGGACTGGCACCTTTTTGTAAACATGTGTCCCACTTTTCTTTCCATCTCTCTCCGTCTCTGGGCAGATGTTACAACAAGGCCAATGGCACCTTCTCCAGCGGCACTCTGCCTGTAATGCATCGCGTGGCGCCGTGCCAGCAGGACGGCCTGGAGATGGTGCCTCTGGGCCAGGTTTCGTCGCAGTGCCACGGCCTCGACGGCCACACGCACTTTGGTGACCGGGCGGTGGACGCGGGGTGCCAGCCAGACGAGCACAGGGAGTCCTCGCCCTCGCAGCATTCCTGCTGTCTGGTCGGGAACAATGAAAACTGTCCAGCAGACAATACTGGTGAGGCACTTTTTTTATACCAAATGCCCACAAAATCTTTCCCTGTATTTTCTCTTTTTTTCCTCCTCCAACACATTTGTCTTTTTCTTCCTCTTCTCTCCTTCTGGTGTTTTCTCACTACAGATACTGATACAGAGAACCGCAACCTCTCACTTCCTGTTTATTACTATAATTTCAGGTACTTTTTGGCATTGACTTTTTTTTTAAACGCCACATCATTTCTTCACTAGGCTATATAATATACCATACATCAGCTTCAGGCAGAAATAACCTTTTTCTTCTCATTGCCAGCAGAGAGATTATTTAGTTTTAAAAAGTCCAAGAACATGACCAGAGAAGAAAAAGGTTAAAGTTGTACTTTTTTAACATGTTTTCTCATTCAATACATTTTCATTGCAATAACACCTTTTATTGTTTGGATGGTAGAAGTGTCTCTTAATGGTGGCCAGTGCAGTGTTTTACTCAAAATAAAAACATGATGATCAGATTGACGAATGGCTTATACAGTAGGAATATAATGCTACAACCAGTTTAGCTTAACTTTGCATTATTTCTGGAAAGGTCTTGTCTTAAATGTTGTTCTTTTTTTCCTATATTTATTCAATTCAGTTTATTTGTATAGCCCAGTTTCACAAATTACAAATTTGTCACGGAGTGCTTTACAGTCTGTACACATTTATATTTTATCTTGTGACGTTAACTGTTTTAAATCTTTGGAAAGTGCCAGGCAAGCTTTGCTCCCAGTCTCTATGCTAAGTTAATTATCTCCAGGTTGCAGCTTCATTTTTGTACAGTACTGTTGCTTTAAGACTCACGGCGGCTGAGCTCCGTGTCTCTAGGCGCTCTTTAGCAGCGCACTGCAACTAAATACTTATAATGAGTTTAAATCTAAAAGACAAAGGTCATGTATGACTATTCTAATAAATGTAGCTATTTATTTATTTGATTTTGTTCACGCTCCAGCTAGAAACACTTAGACGTTCACGGTTCAACACTTTTTATCGAAAGACGCTCCAAATGCTTTACTCGTAATTTGTTGCGTCCTTACCAATCCTCGTGTTGTATGTCGACAAACTATGCAGCATCGCCACAAATTACCCTGTGGGCCTCTCCAGAAATGTTCTCGTCCTTTTTGAATATGAAGTGTAAACCCAAGTGTTTTTCTCTCCGTCTCTCTGTGTGCAGCTGAGGAGGAGCTGGAGTGCATGGACATGGAGGGGCCCGTGGTGTGCTGGGAGAGTCTTGGCATGCCAGACTTGGACTGTGACGAAAAGCCCGGCTGGATCTCCAGCAGCAGCCTGGCAGGCGAGCTGATCCAGGCCGGCCCACAGGAGGTCTGACCACAGCCCCGCACCCCCACGGTGGAGGGAGACCCCGCAGAGAGGGGGGGGGGGGGGGGGGGGGGGGGAACGTCACCGAGGAAGAGTCAGAGACACTGCGTTACGGTGACAGGGACGCTCGATGTGCTCCGGACTGAGCTGGGAGGACTGGTGTGGAGAGAGACTGAGCGAGGCCAAAGGGAGGGAAACGCCAAGAGCAAAGGAAAAGTGTCTCAGAGACGGAAACCATATCCCACTGGAGGGGGAGGACTCTCGCGAAAGATCACAAACTCTTGAGACGACTTATTTATTTTTTTGTAGTAGTGAAATATTATTTCATATGAATGTATCTGTTTTAAAGTAAAACATAAGTTTGTCTTTTATATTATTTATGCCTTTTTGGATGAGAAATACTTTACATTTTGTTGTTGTTTTGTCCCTCTGTGTTCCGCTCAAGTGTGGAGATTAGCAATTGTCCGTGTAAAGTTTTGTAATAATATAAAGAGAAGATATGGAAGAGTAAACCACACACTGTTTTCAATGTCTTCCCCTCCTTCATGTGCGCCGTCCAATGGGTGACCGCCTCGGTGAAATTCCCGGCCTCGGTCCAAACATCGATATTTCTGTCAGGCCTTTGATGTGGCCCTGTGATGCTCTGTTCCACTGCAGTGACCCCTGGATGGGGTGAACACTCCCTTCACTGTTCACATTGAGGGCCGCTGCTCTTTGCTTCAGTGAATACCTGATAGCTCATCACTTAACGCAAAATGCACCGTTGCTTCGGGAGCACTGTTGACCTGCTGGCCCCAATCTGTTGGAGAAGTGGGGAAGTTGCATCCAATCCGAGCTGCAGCGCGTGAGCAGCCCTCTCACGCAGAACCTGTCGAGTTCAAACTCCTCTGCAGCCAGCAACGTGATACTTTCACATCCTTTTTTTGATTTTGCTATGGCGGTTGTCATACAGTTTGTTATTAAGTTTATCTGACCAGGTGAAACTTTGGTATCTGATCCAAATCTCCAGCCACAGAAAAAAAAGAACTATATTTAAACACAAAGTTAAAAAGATGGCAGCGAAGGCTCCATCCGGAGAAAACTTTATACTTTGTCATTCACGAGGCAACCATGTTTTTACACTCAAAGAAGTTGTGCCAACAAGTGAACATTGAAATATGATTATTAAAAATATATGGTGAAGAGCAATAATTAATGGATATTGTTCATGGAGAGACAAAAGGGTGAAGTCACAAAATGCAGTGTGATTTGGCTGCTTGGCCCTTTAAGTAATCTGTAATTGGAACGCTTGGCCATCTGTCCCAGTTTAATGACGTTACAGTCCATGATTTCTGGGAACTGGAGGTTGCGTTGCCAGTTGGAGCTGCTGAAATGCAAAGTTGTGTGGTGTCGCTTTCATATTTCGCGGTAAATAAACAAAATGGTTAGTGGTATATTTGGAACAGGCGGAGGATGAGCTGCGTAATTATGTTGTCGGAATTACTCAAAGTCGGAGTGGCGCTCCTGATGTGTGAATCTTACAGCCGAGAATTCATTCATGAAACGAGTTGTAATCTACCCGGCTCGTGTTTCAGCCTGCCTTTGCCAAACCCATTTTTCTGAAGCCTTAATCCCTCCATTTGTTTTTAAATAATCTTCGTGATGTGCTGGCTGATTGGAGTTGATAGGGTTGCAGCGGGCAGACGACGGGGCTGGCCCCGCTTCACTGAGGATGACTGCGGTGAAGGCTTTCCATGCCCGGTGCCTGTCTTCCTGTGTTTGTGCCAGAGCTGGCTGCCAGTCCTCAGGCCCTGGCTCGCCTGGCATCCCTCCTCCCCCCCGACGGTACACAGAGTATTCCTGGCACCCGGATTTACTCGCCTGCTGCCGAGGCGTGGCGTAGCCTCTTCCGGCTGTTATTTTTAGCCTCGATGGCTTGGACTCGGTTCTTTCCCAGGAGTTTTCTCAGCCCTAAAACAATTAGATTTTGTTTTTGAGCTGCGGATCCAAAAACACAAGAAGTGACTCGCGACCAAGTCGGTGATGGGAAGAACTGTCTCTTTAACTTCTTCTTTCATTTAACTTCATTGGAGCAGTTCAATCGAGACTCCATTCTGATTCTCTCGCTGCCATTAGGGAAGGTTTAAAACGGGAACAAAACAATGGGAAGGAAATGTAGCTGGAAAGGAAAGAGAAATGCTCCGGAGAGGGACAAGGGGATGCTGACAGATGCAGGCTGGGCTGATGAGGAGAAGATAAGGGCAGGGTTGTCTCTAAATGAGCTGCTCCTCCATCTCCCACGTCTATCAGTCGGCACTCTGCGCCGGCCCTGCCCTGCACCCTCTACCCACGCAGCTACAACCTCTCATTAAGGAGCCCATGGGAACAAGAAAGCTCATTGTCCACCCTGGAATTTTCTGCCCCTTGCCGCGGAGCCGACCTGTTAACGCCAGTCCCTCTCCCCTCCGCCCACCATTCTTCCTCTCTCTCCCCTCTCCAGCACGCCCTGGATGAATGCAATTCCTATGAATCGGGCAGTGTGTTGTTAAGTTGCTTTATTCAGCCCCGGGGCGGTTTCATCCTCGGTGTCACAAACCTCGAGTAAAGCATGTTGTGGTTGGATGAACTCCAACGGCATTCCAGCGGATCTCTGCAAGGGATGAGCTCACGATGCGGCATGAGACTAATGGTCTGTACGTTTACCGCCATATGCGCTATTTATTCAATGTCAGGCTCAAGTCTTGATGCATTCAGTTGCCGCACTAACTGCAACATTTATCGACTGCACCTGGTGGATATAATCAGGGAAACACTATCTCATCTTTAGCCCAGCTGCATCCATGTGTCTGCCCCCATGTTCGCCCTTCTCGGTGTGATGGATGAATTATTTACATTTGTTTTATGCGTCAGTATTTGTGTCGAGGTATCAAACGGTTTAAACTGCACTAAAAGGTCCCCCAGAGGTTATTTAGGAATGACCGTCTGCAGCCTCGAGGGCGGCGCTCCCACATGTTGGGATGTGTCTGTCTGCTCTGGATGTGCCTCCCGCTCTGTAGGAAGTGACATCACACAGCAGTGAAATGACGAGCTCAGTCTAATGCACTTAGAAAGAAAAGCAACACTGTGGAGTGGTAATCAGAATACAGCAGAAACAGGACACGGAAAATAGTCTTGTCTAATGAGCCAGCTCTCCAGACGGTTTTAATAAGGAGCACAATACAGGACCGGCTCGGCATTTGAAATGGAAACTGCAACCTTAGGTTTACATGGTGTCACGCTTTGTACGTTTATATGGAGACCGAGACTGCAGGAGACTGATCAAAGGGATTCAATGGGTTCATCCAAATGATGATGAAGAAAAGACATTTTCTCACTTAAGACTTGTGGTATTAGGGCAGGTAGTTGTTGGTTTATTTGTCCAGGTTTTGACTTTCTGAGGTTTCTGCCTCCATCCTAATCCAACGAGTTGTGATGCTTACAAACCAATGCACAGCGGAGTCTCTCTCT
Organism: Liparis tanakae; assembly: GCA_036178185.1. Classification (NCBI taxonomy): domain Eukaryota; kingdom Metazoa; phylum Chordata; class Actinopteri; order Perciformes; family Liparidae; genus Liparis; species Liparis tanakae. The sequence goes on along the minus strand of CM070099.1, from coordinate 8,556,948 downwards.
AACGGTTGTTTTTAGAGCTAGACAGTACTACTGCGAGGTCTGTGCGGATAATCCAGGCCATCGAGAACATTTGTTTCTCAAAACGCATGGAGGTACACCTCACATATTTTGTGTTGGACTCATTGATAACATCTTCTGAAAGTAAAAGTAACAGACTTAAAAAGAAGAATGCTCAAAGGTTGTATAGGTCAAGGTACAACAATGCTGGATCATATACTTCTATTATCGCAATTTCGTTATTTATACTTTAGATTTTACTTGGTAAGCCAATGCTGCCCTAAACGTTCATTCTTTCTAATCTTATTTCCAGTTACTTTTCAAAGGTCAGGCCAGAATTTTCCCATGGTTAGAAAATTATTTTTGATGCGTACATTTTCAACTGGTGTAATTCCATTCACATCCACTGATTTGTGGCGGCGTCCAGACGGATAGAAGTCAAATAAGGCCACGGCAGATACGGTTGAGAATAGGTTTTTAGAAACGGGATTATTAACCCACATTGTTAAGCGAAAGCCTTTGACACCATGGTCATGAAGCTCAAAAGACATTATACGTTATTGCAGGACACTTCTGAAAGGGTGCGACTGACGTGAGCAGAGAGTTACTATCAGTCCTCCTCCACATCCAGCCGAGTGAAGTAGAACGTTATCCTGGCCCCGGCGTCCGAATCATACAACGCCTGACAGGTGTACATCCCCTCGGCATCGCTCTGGAGCTCCTCGATGACTAAAGCTGAGGTGTTGACGGCCACCTGCATGCGGCCCACGCTGCCGGACTGAGACGGCAGCTTTGGGCCTTGCCCGTAGTTGTAAGCCACGGCTACGTTATTATCAGTTCCTGATTTGGTGAAGCCCCAGATGAAGATGGTGGGCATCGTGGAACCGCAGTCCAAGACGATTGAGCCTCCCGCTGTCGCTGTGGCGTTGGAGCGAATGTATTCCACCTCCTCCGGGTCGAGTATCTCCAGACCTGGAACGCAACACGGCCAGAGTCAGTAAGAAGAGAAAAGCTCTGGAGTTTTCCACACAGCTCCAGGCGCACAATTGACCGATGTTTAGTAGTAAACGTCTTCAGAAAACTTTTACAAGACCTCACAGTTGGTTGGGAATAGAGATGAGCAACACATAATTAAATGCACTCGCAGTTTATCTGCCTTCCGGCTTATTTGATGGATTAAATTCGTTGGCCTTCCCTCTGGCGGCGCTTAGCAATTTGACAACATACTGGCAGCAGTTTGTGATGAAGAGGAACTCGCCTCAACTCGTCTCCAAATCAACGTCTTCGTTGTTCAGGGAAGCTGAAGTACAATTATCGTTTTACCTTGTAGAGGATGAGCCAGCCAGCAGAGGAGCAAGCCGAAATAAGGGATCATCCTCGGGTTCCCTGTTGTGTCGCGAAGCTTTCACTGGAAGCGTGAAGTCAGGAGGCCTGTTGAAAACTGTTGAAGCCTCTCGCCGCGCGTCTCCTCTCCTCACTGCTCTACACGCTGAGGGTGACTGAAGGACTGACGGAGAGAATTCTTTCATTCAACACTGGATTCACTTTCAATTATTCATCGGTGCCTCCACCTCTCCAGCTCTCCCACTCACGACTGGGCTAATGGCTCGACCGGAGAATGAAAGGTATAGGGTGTCAGGATGATGCTGTCGCTTCATAAATTATTAAATTAACCGGTGGCGATAGCCTTTTTAGAAATTCCATTACTTCCTCGAAATGGAAAACCAGGGCCCGACGAGGGCGTGTAGCCCCCCTGGCGAACACATGCCGGTTATTATTTACCCCGTGAGAGGCATGCAGCCGTAATACAATCCCAGCTGATTCACGTTCTCAAGACTCGGCCCGACACCGTTCCTTCTCCGATGTAGAGGCGTGTGTGTGGATGATGGGAGCAGTGCACATAGACACTGAGACAGGCATGGGTGTTTGCATCATTTATGCATGGATATTAAGTTCCTTAAATGCGTGTTGAAGGAAGAGAGTCGTGCAAGTATCTTGCATCAGAGACTCTGTTTGGACTAGATTATGGAGGAGACCAACAGTGAGCATCATTAGTGGTGCCAGGCAGCAGCCCCCAGTATAAACTCTGGTCCTCCGAGCCTCGGGCTGGTGTTTGGGACCGTCGCAGTGCTGCCCTGCATGCAGCCCATAAAGCTGCTCTTAGTGGAGGCAGCCCCAGACGGAGAAGGAGGCTCTAATTAGTAAGGACTTTGCATTCAGCTTCTCCTGTTTTTTTGGTGGGAAAAGCAGGACTATATTTAGAAGGCTGTTGGAAGACAGACAGATGCAGTAAAATGCATTATAAAACAACATGGTTTCTGAGGGCAGGCAGAGAGGACGGCAAGGTGACGTTTAAACGTGTGAACGCTGACTAGCTGGTAAACCCGTTGCACAAGGATGTTTCTGATTAAATTGCCGAGACATATATATATATATATATATATATATATATATATATATATATATATATATATATATTTAAATGTAAAATATTGACCTGAAGGTTATGTATGAAATACCTTAAAGAGGGGTAACCAGGAGACTGTTAAGGTAAGTTTATTCCAGTGTTGTTGTCCAAAGTGTGTGCAGCTTGTTTTCCTGCAGGAAATACAGAAAAGAAAGAGAACAAGTTCATTGGGATTTAATACATTTGGGAGACTTTAAACTTGGTGGTTTCTTTTGGAAAGAACTATCAACTTGTTGGCAGGAAGATATTTGCACTCCACTGGCCGGTACCCCAGGGTATATAATAGGCATGGCGCGCAATACAAGTTATTGACTGTGAAGGGCAGCATTACGCATCCCCGCCTTCCAGAAAGCCATTAAAAACGCTTTAGCTTTATTGTATCTGACCTGACCTCGGACTTACATAAGCAAAACAATTATCCTCAACGCAATGAATTCATTTTGTGCATCGTAGAAATGTGAGCCCGTGTGCAGTGTGGCTAGGCACAGCCACACAACCACAATATCACGTCGTGCAGCTGCTACCCCGGGCTATAATGTCCGAGCACTAACGGAGAGAATTAGTGTGATCTGCCATTAATGGGACCAGTAAGTCCTCTTCTGTTGGACGAAGAGCTGACCGAATTCTTTACTGGTGAAGCACATCCTTTTCTAAGTGCTGCAGCCTTGCACACAAGGGCCTGCCACATCTGCTGGCTGCCTGCCGGATTTTGGTGCCTGGGTGTTTGTAACTTTGAAAAATAAAAAAAGAAAAAAGAAGAAGAAGAAAACTGCAAAGGGAAGAACAGGGGACTGGAAAATATGAGTCGTTGGAAAACAAAATGTCTTGGATGGTGGCCGGTGTTGGTTGACCTTGGTGTGTGTGTGTGTGTGTGTGTGTGTGTGTGTGTGTGTGTGTGTGTGTGTGTGTGTGTGTAATAATAATAATAATAATAATAATAATGCATTATATTTTTATCGCACTCTTCCTTTAAGAATCTCAGAGTGCCACACAGATGGTAAAAACAAATAAAACCAATTAAAACATAGTTAAAAGCAACCCATAAAACAATAATTAAATAGAAGAATGTAATGGCTGACAATAGATTAACTCAAGGTAAAAAATATGCCTTCCTGAATAAAACGTTTTTTAAGCCAGTCTTAAAAGTGTGTGTGTGTGTGCGTGTGCGTGTGCGTGTGCGTGTGCGTGTGTGTGTTTAGGAAGACGGGTTGCATCTTATCTGTCTCCTGTAAAAGCTCCCAGGTGCAGCGCCTCATTAAGTGGATCGTGGATCCGGCCAGGCCGAGCTCGAGCATCATTCGTCGTTGTTCTTGGCATCAGATGAGAGAACGGAATCAGACACAGATCATGCTGGGACTACATAGGGATCTGGGTAACACGTTACTGCCACCCCAACATGTGCCACCCGCCCACCACTGTGAGTGCTTGGCCACGCTGCGCTTTATGTGAAGCTGGAAAAACAGGTGTGTTGCGTGAGCGCGCCCTGTGATTAGATCAGTCATTACCCCTGGCATTGTCCAAAGCAACGCTATCCTCTCATTTCACAGGACCACCTGTGTTGGAATGTGATGCTTAAAGCTTAACAGCAGATGATTCAATCTGTGGATGAGAAAAATAGTCTTGGCTCAGAGTGAGGATGTGTGTTTCCACTTATCATCTAATAAGATAGAGATTCCCATTGCTGTACAGCCTCTGTGTTTAGTGTTGTAACCCAGGCCTAATCAGAGTTGTCCAGTGTCGTCTCGTATATGTGGCCGTCCTCACACGTCTCATGCTGTGAGGTTTCCTCCTCATCCTCATCCTCCTTCCCTCTGCTTTGACAGTTATGTGAGGGACCACACATTGTGAGGCCGTTGTACCATACTGGCAGGCAGGGTACCATATATTAGCCAGCCCACCGTATATATTTCTGCTCTATCATCATTTATCTAGCAGGCAAGCCGAGCGGAGGTAAGCAAGGCCGTGCAGGGGCTTGTGCTCGTAAAGCACGGGACCCATGACCTCCATTTCCCCCCTTCTGACTCACTCATCTCAGAGCCTCAGACCTCTGCAGAAGGCTCCCTGTTGGGCCTCTACCTGAGTCACAGACCAGAGGACGGCCACAGCTGACTGGCCTTGGGACAAGGGCAGCAGCAGGAAGGGGCCTCTCCTCAACTGAGCCCCAGGAGTGCACAGGCACAACATATTGTTTCACAGGTAACCTCTGCAGTCCTGCAACCGTGCACAAGTGTCAAGTGTGGGGCTATAATTAGTGAGTAAATAAGTCAGTGGGGTGTTCAAAGCATTATTATCAAGTGACTTAGTGAATGAAAAATAGAGCATCACACATCTTTGTGCTTAAATAGTTAAATATCTTGGGAAATAAGTCAAATCCCTTTGTTCTCAAGATTTTGATGAGAAAATACTACTATTATAAACAGATAGCCTGGCCCTGTCCAAAGCTATTGAGCTATTGTAATGATGAAATGCTTTGTAATAGCTGAGAAGACATGTTGACGTTTTGAATGGATGAGCTCAACTGCTTTCAGAGGCTGTTACTGTAAATAAATGTGCTCCGACGGCCAAACTGTACAAAAACTGCGCAAAATGTACAGCATCGCAAGTCCTTTAGTTTCATATCTAGGGTTGACATCTTGTTTTGTTTTTCTAAACAATAACAACAATCTGATACCAGGGTTAGATTATTGAACTTGTTCTGAATTCAAATCCACTTGTGGAAACGATTTACTTGACTCGAGTATTGTTCTCTTGAGACTCGGGGAAAGAACCTCTGATTCTGCCTTGTTTTAAGATGTTTACACGCACAGAGCTCCATAACAATAGAACCCACATTGGATCGAACAGGAGTTGTTTATTTTGGTTTCAGAGGGATTCAATGTCAAGACACGGTGTAACGCTAGACGGGGCCTGGCTGTGCGGTCATTCCTTTACGGCGCGCTGGTCTGAGTGGCGCTTGCGACGTGCCAGGTTGGGGGGGGTGAACCACAGGACTACAGAGGGCCTGGCGCTCTTGTGAAGCAGAACGCAGGTCCATGTCGGGGAACGTGTGTGAAGTCCTGGACGAATTGACCTGGAAAGAGCCAGATGGGGATTGGGGTTTAAGCACCATGGAGGCCTTCTGCAAACAACATGTGGAAAGGCTTTGGCGGCTAATGTAGCGTGGAGTATTTATGTACTGAGCGCCGACTTGACCACTGTCCATCAGGATCTGGGGAGCAGATATGCCACGTGCAGCCACAACCTCTGTAACCATTTTCACAAGACCACTTGGTCTGGACCAGCCTCCCCCAACCCACTCAAACCCCCCCCCCCCCCGCTGGCCACTCTCCCCCAAGGGACCCTCATACTGCTCCCGGTTCAGCTGTTTAGTGTACAGTAGCTGGTACCCACAATCCTCTCTGAGCAGGTGGTCTGTCGTAGGCCTCTTAGTTTTCCAGAGTCTCCGAAAGGCAGCTGAGGAGAAGACAAGAAGGAGAAGCAGTAATAATCCAGCACTTTAGTTTAGTCCACTCTCTCTCGTTAATTAATTCTGTCAGAAAGCCATCGGATCGGGAGCGTGAGATAGTGGTTTTCTCAATGAGCATTCATTTGGGCCTGTGTGCCTTTACAGAGGTTCTGCTGCAACGCTACTACAACTGTAACAGTTTAGCTCCACACCTTCCTTTTATTAGTGGTTTTCATCCTGTCTGCCTTTCACTAATTATCCTGCCATTCCAGATCCTGCTTCCCAGCTCGTCAGTCCAACTCCCTTCACCTGTTCTCTCACCTGCCTCTGATCACTCCCTTGTCAATCCCTCATTACCATCACCTGGTCTTCATGCCCGTCTCACCTGTTGCCCATTGCCTCGTTAGTCCCTCACTACTTAGGTCCCTTCACTTGCACTTGTCCTCTGCCATATAGTCTTGTGTTCTCCAGTGGGCCATATTCTATTTCTGCCTGTTCTGTTCCTGCCGGAAATATATATATATATATATATATATATATATATATATATATATATATATATATATATATTTATATTATTTTCAATTAAATTCAGTTTAATTTATATAGCCCAACATTACAAATTACTAATTTGCCTCGAAGGGCTTTAGAATCTGAATACGCACGACATGATCGGATCAGGAAAAACTCCCAAGAAAAAAACCTTTCAGAGGGAAAAAAGTGAAGAAATGTTCAGGAGAGCAACAGAGGAGGATCCCTTTCCAGGATGGACAGAAGCAATAGATGTTATGTGCAAAGAAGGAATCATTACAGAGTTACAACACATTCAAAGAGTATAACAGAGTGCATGAATAGTTGGTAGTAGGCATGGACCACGATCCAGACCTCCATGATCCATCAGGCAGATGGAGGTAGAGAGGAGGAGTGGGCGGGGCATCAGCGGGGCCATGGCATCAGACCCAGCCAGGTTCAATGGGCCCTATGAGACGTGAAGTCACAAGGACTAAGGAGGAAGCAGAGTTAGTAATGTGCAATGGAGAGATGGAAATGAATCCATAGGTAGCGAGAGGAGAGGAGAGAGGTGCTCTGTGTATCCCTGCAGTTATGTCTCCTGAGTCGTGCTGTTGGGTTCATACTAATCGCCCCGTGACAACAACGCAACGTGTATTTTGGCAAAACGGACAACATAACATGTTGAAACATATTCCTCTCCATCTTTATGACATTTGTGCATGTTTTATAACTACTGAGATTTCCTGTGAAAAAGTTGCGAAAGAAACAGATGGTAGAGGTTTTCTTTTTCTTTTTTACTTTCTTTTATATGTTAAATAAGCATTGACAGGAAGTTGTCTTGAGACTGGTGGTCATGGCAATCATTTAAAGGACCATACCAGTGGTGTTGGTTGATTTAAAGGAATAGTTTAACTTTTTTCTTTTACATTCAAACTGCTGCTTAGCTTAACTTAGTATAACTAGTGGAATCAGGGGAAGCACGTAGCCTGATTGTCCAAAACATAAAAGAAATACGTCTCAAAACCTCAATAATTCACAATATATTTACGTTGCTGCATTTAGTAACCTCAGAGTCTTTATATGACTGTTAATCTTCTTGTGAAGTTATCTGTTGATCATTTTCCTACTGCGATTTTTTTCCAAAACATTGATTGATTCCTCCAGCCAATCACTTCATACTTCATGACACACAACACTTCTAGAATGACGCCATTGACACTGCTGAGATGTAAATGTTCCCTACTATTTTTGGAAGACATATAACTTGTTATATTCTTTGGCATCTTCTAAATAAATGCAATATAATCTTCTCTTTTCTTTTGCAAAAGAATGACAAAGATGTGCAGTTGTTTTCAGTCAATCAGTTCACTGTGATGACTTCATCAAAATCACATCACATGACTTGATGGGCAATGGGCTCAAACATGCAGAATTACTTTTGGATGCTGAATTATTTTTCCTTTCGGTATCAGAAGACATTTTCCCTGTCGCTGTGACTCTTGTTTGTAGGGCAGCATTTGGGGAATAATTTGAATAATTATCCAATTTATCTTCAGATGTGTAATAAACAACTGCAAATCAGACTCCCTCAACAGGAGCCAACACTGTGTGACATGTCAACAATGTATATTTGGAGACATTTCCCGGAAACCAAAAATTAGCTTAAAAAAATGCTTCAAGCATGACAGTGAAATTACTATTTTGTTTCCACTGGCGTAATGGAGTTGTCAAACATGGTTTAAGTCCTTTGTTTACTGGGGAGGGGAACAAAAAAATAATGTCCATAATTTACAAGCCCACCAGTAATTTGTGCGAGCGGGGGTGTGAACGTTGCTCGCTGATTCAAGACTGGCAGAAATCTGATAGTCCTTCACAGCCTCGGTCAGGATCTCAGGTGAACCGCTCAATATGCAGATTAAATAAGGTTCTGTGATATGTTTATTTGTATGTCTTGTAATGTGTGTGTGTGTGTATGTATATATATATATATATATATATATATATATATATATATATATATATATATATATATATATATATATATGTGTGTGTGTGTGTGTATTTAAAAAAGGTTAAGAGTGCATTAAAGTACAATTGAATATAATTAAAATCTTCTTTTATTTAAAATGTAATAAGCAGGCCATCACACTTACATTTACAATGACACAACATATATAGGAATTTGTGAACCTAACAGTAACAACGTGTCTTCAAGCTAAGAGGAAATATATCTATAATCTAATGTGATTTAATGGGACCAACTATGATCTCAGCTCGGTTCACAACTCCCAACATGTTCTTGCTCAGCTGCTCGTGTGTGTGTGTGCAGCCATTACCCTCCCGTCCGTTGGCTCGAGTCTGAACCACGACAACATGGTGATCGGCTTTCACGCTGACATATTCATGAAATGCAGCTGATTCTGTTGCTGTGAAGAAACACAAATAAAACCCCTGTTTTTTTGTTTTGTTTAGCAACAAGGGAACAGATTCAAGCTTCATGGTCACTTTGAGGGAGTGAAAGCAGGATTAACCTACATGCCATGTTTTGAAGAAATCTTGCCAGCAGCAAGGACAACAAACCGATTGTGTTTCATTGATTTCATTTCAAAGTGATGAATAATGAAGAAACAAAAGTCTTTTCATATTGTCTTCACATAATGGTGGAGTTTTAGGTTGGTTAACTTTTTAAAGGAATACTTCACCAACCAAATGGCCATTTCTGTATCAATTACTCCTCCTACATTCCCTTGAATACCTGAAAAAACTGATGTATTGTCCCTCTGAGTTTCACTGCTACTTTTACTCAAGACCAGTAATAAGATGGCATTTGGCTTCAAGTAAATGTCTTTACAGGGCAATGTGATTTGAGTCATGTTTGCACTGCTAAAGTTACTATAAGAGAAACAATGTTTAATGAACAATATGCCTATCATTCATCTGCATTCATGACTCTGCTGGACAGTTTCTTGTGATCTCCGACACCTCAATGTAATGTGTGACAGATGTTAAAGACAAAGCTTAAAGCCCACCATCAATTCCTCCTGCCTTGCTCTTCCCTTCAGCTCCTTTACAAGCTCCTAAAATGGAGACTTGCATATTCCGACGTGGTTTCTGCCATAAATATGAAGGAGGTCACGAGAGCTTTTCGGGTGGGAAAGGTGACCGTAAAAGTGGCAGTAATTGTGTTCCTTCTCTCATTATTTAGACCCAATGAATATTATGAGTAGAGAGAGACTTGTGTTGTCACAGTTGGAACATAAACTATTGGTTTCCCAGAGTGAATCACATTTTGTAGAGTTCCAGTTTGAATGATGGCGCTAAGTATTTCTTTGCAGTACTTAGCACGCTGGAGGAATGGGTGTGTGCACAACCATTTTCAGACCAAGCAACATGTTACTTCATACATTTTATTTGCCCTAAAGATGGAAAATGAAAGAATAGATGTGGATGTTCTGTAATTCCTTTCCTGTTTCCACACAGGATAACATAAAGCTGTACTCGGTAGCCGCTTCACAACTTCATCCCTTTTCCAAAACCACTGTCACCGACATGCTTCCACTCGCACAGAGTAGCCACGTAAACAAACACCAACAGAGGTAAACAAACTGCCTTCATGGCCAATGAGTTACACAAATCCTCCACACTCCAGTAGGTTTCTCCTCGTGCTGCATGGTTTTTGTAAGGTAAAGACATTAAAGCATTACACTGTTTTTTTTTCCTTCTTCAAAAACTAACTCGAACCCTGCAGTGCGTCCCCCATCTGGAAGCTGTAGAAGGCTTGTCTAAAAGATAAAAACGATATGAATCGCTGCTGGCAACTCCAATGTCCAGTCTGGGATCAATTACCTAGACAGGATTCGGAGAGAGAGTGTGTGTATGTGTGTGTTGGTGTGGGTGTGGGTTGGGGGTTTGGGAAGGGGGGGGGGGGGGGCGGATTCTATATCACGGCCGGTCCAAAATATAGGCATGTAGCCCACATGCAAGCACACACACAAACACACTAAACAAACGGCTCAGTGACCTGCAGCCTGTGTGCACGGTTCCCAGTGTCTGGCTGTGGATTGGCTGAGACCGCATGCTGCCCTGTTCCCGCTCCACGCGCACACGGCATTTAACAAGCGACTGATGGCAGTTCCAGATGAGGACACTCTCAGCCAGCTGCTCTGTCGTGTGGGTTGGGCAAAGGATTTCTGCCAGGATCAATACAATGAGATTGTTGTCCCTCTCTCCTTTTTCACTATCTGTTTTATATTATAAAATGAATGTCAACATCCAATTTTATTGAACATTTCTGTACCCATGTTATAACCTTCACCAGCACCATGCGAAAACATCTGTCCCGCAGTCAGTGACGACGAAATGCATTATGGGATGCCAAAAGACGCAGGGGGGTGGAGGAGGGTCGTAATGGAAACAAATATGAATAACACAAAGTAAAAACAGACCAGGCGGGGAGAATGGAAGAGAGACAAAAGGGTTTAACGCGATCCAGATTGTTTCAAAGGGAGACGCTGCCATAGGAACGCTCACTGTGTTTGTTGGAGACCAGGTCGGCTTTGGCCGGGCCTTCAGAGCTCCACGAGAGGTCACGGCAACACCTCCAGTCCCCTTAACCTCTTTGGGGTCAAGCTCTCAATTCACAAATAGAGCAGGACCTCGCCTCACGTGGTCCGGTGAAACTTCATAGGCACGGCCTGCTCAGGGTCACCCGTGACCCACAAATACACACAGTTGCAACTGGTCGGATGCTGCACGTCATCGTGCAACGGTATTTTGATTTGTAGGCTTCCTACATGTAGACTGTAGAGTATAGGATTAGCCCGATTTATTGAAAATAGTATTTGTTTGTGTTATTAGTTATTATAAAAAACAAAGAAGCTATCTGCTGTCCATCATTAAACAGACCTTTCTTTCAACCAGATTAGAGAACAGAATACTGTTTATACTGTAGTACTTATTTGCTTTACTTTCACTACATTTTTCAATGTGTTCAATATTAATTTATGGACTTGCAATTAATTTTACCCACAAATGATATGCTTGTGCTTTCACCCCAGGACTAAACAAGTTGTGTGCGTCGCAGAGGATGTGACGCCAACACGACACCCAAATGGCAGCTTATGCAAAACCCCAAAAGAAAATCTGCAAGTTTTTGAAAACCATCTGGAGCCCGACATGAACATTCTTCTACTTTGCCTTTTCCTCTCCTGCTTTTCAATGAGTCGTATCTGTGTTTGAGTAAAGCTAGGCTGTCACTGAAGGATGGGAACAGGGACTGAGACTGTGATGTAAATTCATCAGAGTAGCTCTACTGCCATCTACTGCATGTCCTTATGGTCCACGGTGAAAAGAGAGCCCACTCTGTTGAGTTGTGGAGCTTCACGTTAGAACTTGAGCAGGAGGAGATTACTCTGACCACCAGTAGGATGAAGGGAGAGCAGCGTTTACTCTACCGGACAGCAATGATACGGTTCTAGAGCAACTCCTGAAATCACATCTTGTGCAGTTCCACCAGCAGACCAGCCTCCAACACGACGTTGAATGGATCGTGGGGGTTTTGCCATAATGGGGGCAATACATTGAGCTTTTCAATTAGTGCAAGAGGTTCATGAAGCTAATCATCTTAGAAATCCTCCTCTTTCCCTCTTTCCCTGAATCCCACTGTATGATTTATTTTGGTCTGTATTTTGTTTCTCAATCGCATGAATTCATTTCCAGCTTTAGTTGTATAGTTGTTGTGTTTAACCAGCCAGCGAGGCGATTGTGACCTCCTTGTTTTTTGTCTTTCAATGAACACAGTCTGCTGTCAGTGATAATCACTGAACCCCAAACTAAACATTAATTTAACTCACCTCCAGGCTGGACCTAATCCAAAAATGTTGGCCGTCTACTGCAGAGAATTGGCCGCATAGGTATTTAGGTGCGCCAACAACCTTGATCATAACACAAACAAGACCATGGAGATTCAATTTACTTTCACAAGCACCCAGATGCTCGTCTCTCTGTGCATCAACAGTACCACCTTGAGTTTTCCAGTTCGACTAAGAGATTCTCCTCCTGTCTGAACACCGGCAGCCGACACATGTCACAGAGCAAATAGTCCAAATCCTTATCGATGAAAAGCTGCTCGGCATCCAACGCTGCTTGGCCTCGCTCTGCCTGCTCCAGTTTGACCTTTCTGTGTGTGATGGCTCTGCTCCATCAAAGACCTCTATACGTTTAAAGTAAAGGCGAGAAAACAGGATTGTTGCTGACTTTGCCCATCTGGGAAACCACCTGTTACAGGTACCACTCCAGTGCATCGGTGCCTGCACCAGCCGCCACGGCAACCACTTCTCCACAATTACAATGAGCTTTACCAAAATCACACACACACACACACACACACACACACACACACACACACACACACACACACACACACACACACACACACACACACACACACACACACACACACACACACACACACACACACCATCAGACTGACCGAATAAACTAAGCTGCACATGGTTGCTGATTATTAAGTTATTCGTGCTATTTATCAATGTCAGCTATATGTATCATTGGCATTTGTTTTGTGCTTCAATGCATTCTCAAGTTGATCATTTTCTGCTTGAGATTTATACAATTATGATTGATAATGCTGTGAGATACGTCAGGACAACTACAGTGTTCCAATGCTGTGTTTAGTTTTCATGTAGTTTCATTTCGTCAGGAGTGCTGCAGAGTCCTGTATTTTACTTATTTTCTTGACCTGTGTGTTAAGTGTGTTCTGCTATTATTATGTGTAAAATTCAACCTGAAAATACCTTCTACAATTTGAGCATATATACTTTGTGCAAAAACATGTGCTATGCACGAAGAATAGTTGAATTCATGTGAATGAATCTGAGATATGTATTATACTTGTGTACACACGTTAGAACACCGGCTTTGTTGTCTGTTGAGTACTCAGAGATCCTCGGTTTCCACTCTGAAAAAGGTGGTAGGTTGAAAGACTTGACTTCCTATATTGCTACACACAATGGCAGTACTGTTTGCCACTAGGGAAACTTGTAGTTTCTTGGCAACACTCCTATTGTCAACTAAAATCAAATCTAATGGTGGGATTCCAGCAGTCGGCTCAAAGAGGGATATTTTTGCGAGCAAAGTGCGGGCCAAAGCTTTGGCAGTGTGGAGAAGCACAAAGGTGATGGGTAAAATAATGAGGAGGTACAGAAAAGATTTTCTTTCTTTGCTTCCTACCATGAACGGACTTCTTGCAGCATGCTGACAGGTGGCTTTCTGAAGACAATAACCCCGACATTTTGGCTTGAGTCGTGGCCATCTGTGAGATCTCTGAATGAAAAGCGTGAAAGGACTTGCATGCTTTTCCGTCACTAAATGTCAATCTGAAAATGAAGCACCTGGGAAACGACAGTATAGCTGAGCCACAAGTTGTTTACTCGTATTAGTAATTCACTCACACACTGACCTCGGCACGTCCCAAACTGATCCATGTTTTAATTAGAAATGCAGGAAACGGCTCAGCCTTGAGGCTCATTCTCTCAGCTTCTGTCTCAATGTACGATGTAGATGAGTCAATACAAGCCTCTAACCTGAAAGATCCATTGTTTTGTCATCATCATTAATAATATACATTTATTTTAGTTTCAAATCTTATTATTTACATGAAAATGTATGGAAGGTGCTCTCTTAAATATACCTCCTGGCTTATTTCTTCCCTGTAGCACCATCACATTCCCGAAGGGTAAACCAATTTACATTCTTGTTTTCCACTTCAGATCCATGCCAGTTTCCATGACAACAGTTTCACTTTCTCATCCTCTCTGTTTCTCTCTCTCCCTCATCCTCCCATTCTCCACTGCTCCTTTCTTATGTTCTCTTGACCTTCCTCCAATGTTTCATTTTCTTTCTCTCCAAATACTATGGTCCAAATTCCTCCTCTCCTCTCATTTCCTCACCTAATTGAGCTCATTCCTCTGCTTGCCATATACCAGCAGAGAATAATGGACTGGGATAACGCGTATCTCAGGGGAAACAGTGGGATAGAATCCAAAGCATCTTTTTGCATTTCCATCGCAAAATGCCGGATAGTCTACCTGTGGGCTGTTTTATTCGCTTTTTAAATATCTTCGGGTTGGTTTATTTAGCGAGGTGATGCTTTGAGACCAAAATTATTGAATCAAAACAACATGCAGCAGAGTATTGTTCTTTGTGTGGATTAAAAGCAATTAACAACTGGTTGGTACCTACATAATAACATGCACAGATTAAATGGCTGTTTTTTTATCCTTTAATGTAGCTATTCAAGCAAATAAAAGCGTATCTTGGCTTACATCCGTTATGATTTGGCATATGACAGACTAATGTGGAGTTTACATCTCTACCCAATGGTATCATTAAAATACCAGGCTTTTTAATTACTCAATGATTAAAAATGTCTGATGCCAACAGGTGTGATGGGGCGTTCTCGGCTAATTAATGCCAGTGTTTTGTCTGGAAGGAGAAGGTCATGAAGGCAGTAGTCAGTCTCCTGCAGGCCTTTGGCCAGCCTGTCCTTGCACCTTGTCTGCAGGTCACAAGCCTCAGCAAGTCCCTTCTGTGGTCTGTGACTATTTTCACAGCTCCATTCAGACCAGTAGTTATATTTATCTCATCTCAGTATAAATCATTGGAGCTCCCTCTTCAATGATCTATGACTAGTTGTGTCCTTCCCTGATATAAAAACAGGGTTTCTTATTCATCATTTCAGCAAGAAAAAGGTACAAAACACCTTTCATTGTGGGTTTTCTGGAAAGCTGCATCCTAGAGGTTATAGAAGCATCTGCTGCAGGTGCAAATCCTTGCAACATCTGGATGAAAACCAAAACAATTATATTGCCCTCCAACTGAACAATGTCCCATGTTCCCATGATTATGGCAATTACTTTGGTGGGGTTAAGTTAAGTTGTTATCCCAAGTTCACTTGAAGGTACATGCTGCCAAGCCTATTGCTACCCAAACCACCAGAGGGAGTAATCAACTGAAAAAAGCGCAGGTTTAACAAAGCAACAACTGGATCTTCACTCTGACTAACTTTATAATGGATTCACTAAAGCTGAAGAGTCTGAGCTCAGTTTACAGTGGTTTGCGATTTCGGTTACTTCTACTCATTTTAATTCTACTGCAGGATGGTGTCCCTCAGAAATGTGGTGCGAGGTGGAAAGGGTGATTGGTTTGCTGCATCAGATAATCCTGGAAATAAGACTGAGATTATATATATATTTTTTTTTATTGATTGATTTAAGGCGCTCGCAGTGCCTTTTAAAATCTCGGGGACAACATGTAATATATGGGTGTTGACATCACAATGTTCTGAAAATATTAGCAAATTATAAAAATATATATTTGGAAGTTATTTCCCTTATATTACCATTATCATAACGACGAATTAAAAAAAACGACTCTCAGCCAGCACAGATGTCCGGTATGACATATCAGTCCAGTGACATACGGATGCCCGTGTGGCCACACTAATTATTGTCAGCGACTGGGAGTGATATGGACTCGCAGAGAAATGCAACGTCCTGCCCTTCTGCATCTTGAATAGTGGGAGTCATGAACCGCTGTAAGGTGACGCGTCCCTTGATTTCAACCGAAACTTCAACCTAGACACGCCGTGTTATTTACCACCATCTGAACCTCCCGTCCAAAAAAAAAAAACAACCAACACGGCACCAGCTCTCTCTCCTTATCAAACAAACGCGATCGGGACCATCTTGCGCAGTGAGCACGGGCGAACGGAGCAAGCGGTGGCGGCCACTCCGGGGAATGTCGACCGGCCGTCAGTCCTGACATCGGCCTCTTCTGATCCCACGCACCAGGTAGGGCTCACGGCTTCTCGACATACTGTCACCGCCGACGCGTCGCGAGCCGTCTTTGCCCGTTTCACGAGCTGTACCCGTCACGCGTCCGCTCGTGTAACTTTCCCTTCCTTTTTATGAAGTCTACTCGGTTCGCTAGCGAGCCTGTAACAAAGTTCAACCCCCCCCCTCCTCCATCACCCCTCCCCCCGCATCCCCCTGTTAGCTAGCATGGGTCCGCCTGCAGATGTGGTGCGACGGCGGTTCACCAGCGAGTAGCCTAGCGAAGACGTGAATTAGCATGCTAAGTTAGCCCCGTGGAAGTGGCTGGCGCAGCAAGTCTCCGCTCGTGAGCGCCGCCGGGGTTCACGCCAGGGGCACGGCGTGTCCTTACGTTCCCCTCGCGGCGTGTGTGCCGGGCTGGCTCGACATTATGCGCACGCCCGGCCACCCCGCAATAAATGCGTGCATTGTCAATACGGGCTCGTTCGGGAGAGCTACGCCGACAGAGGCGACACTTGAGTGGGTTTGAGCTAAAGCTGCGTGACCACCGCGTTACCTGTCACTCCGGCTCGGCGTGGGGGCTTTTTGGAAAACACGCTGTGGATACTGGCGCTGCCTCGCACCGTCTGCGTGGTCAACGTTACAGCGTGTACCGTGGCGTAAGATACAGTATCGACATGTAACAGAAAACGTATATTTTTATATTTGATTTTAATGGGAATTTTCTGCCCCGTTGTGTTTTTCGGTTCCACTCAGACGAGCGTAGACGGAACGCCACGTTTATAACGTCAACTGACACGTTATGCTGACTGAAGTTAATTGTAACACAAGTCAATGTGACTATAAACCGATGCCACTATTGTAATGGTAGCTATTCTAATTGCATACAGTAATAACATGCATAAATTACCCTCCTCTCTTTCTTATCTACCCATGACCCTGCTCGGTCCAGCCTGTTGAATACGGTGTGATACCTGTTCACCAAGACGGATACTACAGCTTTTCTCTACAGCTACACTGCCTTTTGGTGTGTACGTGTGTGTGTGTGCGCGTGCGTGCGCGTGACTGCGCACAGGAGCTCCATGCTGCTTGTATATCTACAATATCCTGGTGAGCTATATATAGCACCTAACAGAGTTTGCAACTTGATCTGAATTGTCTTTCGAGGCTTCACAGTACAGCCCGTTGCTTTCCACTGGAAGTGAGATATCTCCGAGCATCTTGATTCTATGGACAGTCCGCTGTCTACCTGTAGGTGCACGTTTTATTTTGTTTTTTATATCTTGAGTTTTATCCTTGGGGCTCCTCGGAAATGTGTTTGTTGTGGATAATGATGAACAGGTTTGTGTGACGGGGCTTAATAGAACACATTTAATTTGTAGTACATCCATTGCTCAGCACTTCATAAACTGATATTTCAGCAATTGTGTGCTCCTTGGCAGCTTGTTCTTTCATTAAAAAAAGGACATGGAAAAACAAGTGACACTGAAGAAGTCTTCCTGTAGCAGCGAGAAGGCTAATGTGTCTATAATTGTACAGCAGGGAAAAATGCCAGCCTGCGCATATTGATTGACATATTCTAGGTGTGAATGAAAAGCCCTTTTCAATTTTCATGCCTCCTTTTTTTTTTTGTCCAGAGTTGATTTGAAACGAACAAGCATGTGACAGCGACTGCATGTCAATGCAGACGACTCCCCGTGCAAGCAGAGACCGATTTAGTCCGCTGCTGACAAAGTGTTTCTTATCTGGTTAGGTGATCTGAGAACTTTGGGGTGAGTTACAGGGAGCACTGCTAAGGTGAGCTATGAAAGAATAATGTGATATTGAGAATGTTTCCACGCGGCAGAAGACACTTAAGCTCTGGACTCTGTAGGCCTAGTGTTAATATTATACTGTGCGGAAAAGAAAAGGCAACGACCCTGGTGGAATCCCTGAGTAGACTAAGCGTTGTTTTGTGTCACTTGCTTTCTGGTTCACATTAATCGTCCCGGTGTCTGTTGTGGTCATTTGCCTTTCTCTGTGCCTATCTTTTGCATATTTTCGCGAGACGCAGTCTCTGTGAAAAAGGAGGACTCTGTCCACTTTGCTTCTGGTCCTGAACCTTTCAAAATACATTCATATATTTACTCACACGAGGCGTCACATGGAGGCTCTTTTTAACGATAGTTTGTCCGGTCAGGTAAGAACAATGTTTCTTTAACTCCAATTGGTCCAAATAGCAGCACCGTGACCGTGTGAGCGTGCAGGTCTCGATCCCTTTACAAGCACATTGTGGTGTTAAACCCTCAGATACTCTACACCGTTTTATGGGTGCAGGGCGATAGACGTTCACCTCTTTGTCAGCACACCTGTTCTTGGAAAGTTGTTGTCACACAAAGTCTCCGTGGATGCTGATATTAGGGTATTTTTTTTATAAATTCAAAGCTGACATGTACACAAGAAAGTGAACGATTTACTCAAAAGCAGAGCCAAGTGCTTACAAGGAGAGGAATCTTGTTTTCTTTTGACGTTTGTCATACCGCGGAATCTCCCCATTACCTGCTCAATTAGATCAGATACGTGTGGATCTGTGTAACTTTGTTTACAAATCCAAAACTGGTCTGAGTTCAACTGGATGACTCAAACAGGAAATTGCGTTACCGTAAAGTCTTCCCGATACATAAAGCACTTTACGTGTGATCACAGGCTTGTTGATCAGATACAACCGATCATCAAAGCTTTTTAACAATATTAAGCTACGTCGGCTCTTAGAGTGTAAGAAATATTGTGGGAACTGAGAGCATCACCTTTTCCCCATGTTTGTTTGAACACAAGTCTTATTAAGGATGTAGAGAATGTGGAGCTCACGTTGCAATTCCCTCATACAGCAAGGATTTCTAACTGACTCAGCCGGGAAAAGTGGGTAAGAAATCTACTTGTCTAGTCAATTTGACTTTCCCCAATGCAAATTGTCTTATTTATGAGCTTTTATCCAACAAAGTCTAAAGTGAATGACCATGTTTTGTCTGCCTTTGCTCTGAAACTTGCGGTGAACAGCGTTTTGCCCACGCCCTCTCTGACACCCGACTACTGTGCATGTGCAGCTTTCAACAGAAATGAGAATGAAGCGAGATGGCTGATGTTTGACCTTTTTAGAGGTTGTTCAAAAACATATCATACAGGTATAAAAACATCACAACGATGCATAAAAGAAGATCAACTCCTAAGGTATTTTCATCATAAAGAAAACCATTAATTTATTTCTATAATACAATCACAGTCATTCAATTTATTATCCCGACATGGCATTTTACTAGCACTGGGCAAGGCTTATACTTGAATCCTGTAGATGTCGGAATACTTTGCTTCCACAACTTCACTATATGAATGGTTATTACATGTCAGTTGGATTTTCACCCACCTATCTTCAAATAATGTGGTGGATTCTGTGACGACATAATGCTCTCATGCTCAGACAGATCAATGGCTTTTGAGTGTTCAAGCGCAGGCTGATAATTTATTGGCTACTTATACAATACATTAATACACCAGTAGATATACTTCTTTATCCATGCAGATGTTTCCACCCATTGGAGGATTTGAGGGTGTGGTGGTAGCTCTAAAACACCAACCAACCGCAGTGTTTTGAACAGAACTGCCTTTATAACCCTCAGCAGGGCTCAACATGCTCGTGGTTCTACATTTCTTTTGTTGATAGAAGTGTGCAGGACCTCTCGCTAAAAGCGGGGTTGGTCATGTCCAATGTCTGTATCTGAGTGGGTGACACCTGTTTGACTTTTAGCAGCACAGAACCGTGAGGCCAGGTGCTGTCGGAGAATCGATACACATTTTCATCAAACCCCCACGTAGCTTCCTGGTGTGTGTGAATGCTGAACTCTTCTCACGTTGACTTGTACTGCATGCGGAATGAATGCACACAAGCATTTCATCTTTGTGTGGGTCCTGTGCTGCTCTGGATGGCTTCAACAGTGGATACCATTATTCCCTCGCAGCAGTGTGAATTGCAAATTGTATTACACACTAATGCACAAACAAACAGGCTCCGACTGCGATTCTACAGCACATCCGGACGGCCGTCTGTTTCTGAGACACTCGAATATTTCCTAACAAACAACCCCCCTCAAAAAACTGTCTGTTTGAAAAAAGTGTCTGCTATAGAGAACTTGCAATAAGCCTAGCATGTGTAAACACTTAGCAGGTAATTCCTGTTTTGTTTATATACATTGCAAAACAGTCGTGACTTGTACCAGGGCCATGTTGGGGTTGGATGCCACTAACTCTAATGGTCGTCCTTCTGTTCCCCAATTAGTTTGACGGGGTGGGTTACTTTATTAAAGGCCAGGTTATGCTCAGGCTAATGGTTTGGTTACTGCTCCTGTAAACGCGCTCGGTGGGAAGAAGGCGCTGTGTGAGAACTCTACTGCCCCCCCAGGAGAACAACGTGTAGTACTTGGTATATTTGCCACATCTGAAAAAAGTGTTAGAGGTAGTTTTGAGCGCTTAATCGAAAAGCGGGACGCCGTATGAGATCGGACAGTTTGGGTGTCCACACTTGAGCAGACTGGCTGATCGCTGTGTGTTCACTTGAGTGGCTTCTGTCCATCGACTTGCTGCTTCTGTGATGCTTCGAAATGCCGGCCTTCTATCTGTTCTGAGGCTGCAGTCTTTCTGTTTTTCTCTTGCTCTATTTGGCGTTTTTCCCAGAATGTGTTGGAAAGGATACAACCCTTGACCCTCTGTACAAAATGAGCCCAGTGCTTCCCTGTCACCCAAGCTGAGGCAAAACCAAGGAAGAGGGGCCTACAGTCTTCTTGCCACTTAATTGGAGGAGGTCTTTATCAACATGTGTGTGTGTGGAATAGGCAATAAATCCAGTGTAAATTGCCCACATTACCACATCCATCCCAGTTTAGCAACTTCAAAACGCATATTTTACAAACGCATACAGTTCTCAGTCTCACCCTGATGGTTGCACATACAACCAGGGTCGGCTTCACGGAATCAGTTAATATTTTAGCTAGAAATGTATTGTCCTTGGCTCAACTTGGTACTTTTTGTACCGCTCGTTCGTTTTCTTTCCCCTCGGTGTGAAAAGGAAGTCATATCTTAGGTCATCTCGTTAGTCATCGCTGGCCTGCTACATCAAAAGACGGCGCTGCTTTGAGATCTTCACAAATGTCTCACTTTTCATTTTTCTCTCTCTGTGGCCTTTCCCCCGTTGCAGGCCTTTCTCTGTGCACATCGCCTACTGGTTAGCCTATATTTACTCAGCCCCGTGACATGTTGTGTTGCCACAGCAACCTGCCACAACCCCCCCTAGTGTGCTGTAGTATTGGCTGTCACCTGTGCAATGTCCCACAATGCACTGCAGTTAGCACCAGCAAGTCTGATGACTAGCCTGAGAATTGGGAGTGCAGATAAGGCTATACAGACGTCACCCAGTTTGTAGATTAAAATCTCATAAAACTAAAAATACTTTTAAATCAGTGTTTAACGAGACGGATCATAAGACCAACTGAATCCATTTCATTCTCAAGTGTTTATTGAAATGGGTGCTGACCTGCAGTAACCTCTTATGTGTTATGCGTACACTTTGTACATTCCTCAAAAAACAACGTGCATATTGGGAGAAGAAAACACACGTGATTGAAGGAATGTAAGAAAAAAGGTTATGTAAAGGACTATAAAAAGCAAGAAATAGATATCGCTATCAGACTGATTGGGGTCATTAATTCATGAATAGGGTTTTCTCGCCTTTTAACACTCTTAGGGCTCGATCACACCATACGCCTCTCAACGGGGTTCGTACGGTCATGGAAAACTTGGAAAAGTCATGGAATTTTAAAATTGTCATTTCCAGGCCTGGAAAAGTCATGGAAAAAACTTAAATTCTCAAAGTTTTGGAAAAGTCATGGAAATGTGTTATCACATGTTCATTTACACCGAGTTGGAAATAATTAATGTTTTTTTTAAAGAAAGATGCTAAAAATATAAGCTGGCGTACAATCTCAATACGCAACATTTTCTAAATTGTTCATGTTTATACTGAGATTTCAGTTTGGTCATGGACATTTGGTTTAAAGTCATGGAAAAAGTCATGGAAATCCATTGGTCAAAATGTGTAAGAACCCTGTCTCAAGAACTCGTAGCAAAACCATCGATTCCGTGTGGTACGGCACAACTTTCAGGCGCGCCTTTTTAATGCCACGCGGTGCTTCTTTTTGTGTTTTTCAGGGGCTGCTAAAAATATTCTCAACTTTAAGCACGAGGCATCAATGTCACACTTGGCCAATGCAGCCAATCGGATCAAGCAGGAGGCGGGCTTTCCTTCCTGTTTTTCCGAGGAGAACCTCATGTTAGCGGTATTTAATTACGAAGAGCTTTAATAGAGCGGAATAGATGGTGGTGTTCGCCGTACTCTTTCCTTTCTTTTTTAAAATATCTTGAACCCCAAATCAACGGTTGGTTGCGCACGCAGGTCTGTTCCACACAGGTTTTTGACAGGGCGTTTTTGGTACGGCTGCGTTTTTTTGAGGCGCATCTGGTGCGATCGAGCCCTTAGCAGACTCTCTTCATGCCAAAAATGCCAAAAATGCCAAACATGCCAAACATGCCGTGTACTGTGTTTTCTCTTCCTCTTGCAACACTTTTGAAAACGTTCCAGTTGTGTCCTTTCCTCGCTCGCTGACGTCTATAATCTCTCGACCTAAAAGTTAAAGAGTTTTGAGTTTACATTGGCTGCACCAACACCAGATCATTTCCCAAAGATGGGTGGTTTCTCAGTGCATAACCTGCGATCAGCTGCTATATTATCAGACATGAAAGGTTGGTGCTTTACAACTAGGTGACCTTTCAATGGTCACATTTTTCCCATGAGGGAATTTAAATTGTCATTGATTAGTTTTCTGGGATTCCAACGGAGTCATGCAACATCTGGAACTGCGCGTTGAAGAGAGCCTGAAGCTTGTGATTTATCGGGTGCTGGCACCGAGGAACATTCAGAAGGTACTGAAGGCTGTCACTCCGAAGCCATTTCACATCCTCGCTGTCAGTAGTTCTTTTTCTCCATTTGTGCAAGTTGGCAGGGGCTTGATCGCCGATTCAACATCGAGCCCCCCTATCATCATCATTGCCCATTTTTCTGATGTCGCACGGTGTGCAAAATCAATTCAGCCGTCTGCAGCCCAATGGCAGACATAAGCATTTCAACCTTTCTTCAAATTGTTCTCTCATTTTGTTAGTGCAGCCATTTTTATTGAGCCGGTTCATTGTAGATTTCACATCAGAGGCAGTACCAGTTGTGATATTTGAAATTCATCATCAGATGTATATTCAGAGGCTCACTAAGTTTAGGCCTAATTTAAACTCGACCATCAACTGGCTGTCTGTAGCTTTGATTCTGATAACTGTATTACAGAGTCTAGCGGAGCCCGGTGTTTGTGGAAGAAGTTTCGAAACCAGAGGTACAAAGAAGTGTTTGTTTTAACATCGACAAGCATTCTACCCTGGTTGTTTTTAAGGACCCAGATACGGTCATCATTCTGACGTCTCTTTGCATCAGAAACCAACAGCGCGCCCTAAAGACAATTTCTGTCGATCGTCCATCCTCAGAGGACCAATCTAACGTCTTTAGAATCGTGTTAATACTCACATCCACCTTTCGATGAGCTTAAAGCTCCCATCAGTTTTGTGTTGTCATGCGTCGCCCGCTGGCATGCTCCTCTCGCTTCCAGCATTTTAAAGAGACCGAGCTTCGCGCCTCCAGAGACAGCAGATGTTCACCGCTTCCAGTACGCAGAGTTCTACTTCCAGTTTTAGACTTTTCTGAATAAGAGCTTTAAAAGGAAACGGCCACAAAGAGAAACGTAACTCAGCCATAATAAAAACATATCATTCATACAATCAACATCCTATAGTTATGACAATAAGACATCATGCAATCAACATTAGTTACAAATATAATAGTGATCATACTGTTCTATGCTTTTATAATGCTTCCTTCAGAATATTCCTGATAATATATATAAATGACCTTTCTAAATGCATTATTTAAGACATAAGACTTATTTACATGTGCAAGTGTACATATAATCCACTCCAACCTAACAATTTCTATATTATCGCGGTCCAATCAAACTTTTATCTTACAGCAGCTTCAATACTGTTCTAGTCACAAAACATAAACGAGTTGAAAGCTGTCCGTGTCACACCGGCGTTCGCAACATTTGTATAATATCTGCTATTAAAGAAGGCTCACAGGTCGAGTGACCAGCACAAACTGAAACATCGGCTGCAGTGTTTCTATCTCGGTGGTAAGTGGCGTTATCGCTGGGTTGAACCCTTTTGTGTGTGGACACGAAGGGAGTCGTTACACCAGCCACATTACACGTGTGTAACATAAAACCAGCATCAGATGTGTCGAGTGCGCTTCATTTGAGCAGGTTGTGATGAACCAGAGCTGCATGTGAACGTTTTTAGGGAGGTTCAACACAACATTTCCAGGCCGGCAACACATAGGTTTACAAAATCTATAGTCCAAGCAAATGAAGATGAAAGTTTCAAATGTGTTCTTAATGTGTCAACAAAAAACACATTTTCAAAAATAATGATGATTTGCAAATGTGCAAAATAAGAAATACATTGGTTGTGGAGAAAACTTCTTGCAACCAACGCGTGCGTGTGTGTGTGTGTGTGTGTGTGTGTGTGTGTGTGTGTGTGTGTGTGTGTGTGTGTGTGTGTGTGTGTGTGTGTGTGTATTGTACATTGCTTAAGTCCTGAATGGTTTTTTAAAGAGCAATTCAGAAAATGGACTAGAACACACTAGAGAAATTATACAAAGTATTAATGAGAGATTGATTGTCAACTCGCTCTCTATGGAGAAATCACTGCAATATGTGTATTGTACCTCCAACAATGTTTTAGCATAATTTTGTATGTCTGTTCCAAAAGAAGTTCCTCAATTATTCAATAATATAATAGCTCTTACGACCAGACATGTTTGTTGCTCAAAAAATTTGGAATAGGAACTCCAACTGAACCAAACCAAATATCCTCTGAATGACCCGACGTGAATGTTAAAAGTGCCTGTGTTCCCCAAACTTTACAAAAAATGGCAAACTACTGCAACCCAATCACAAAAGACCTTCTCTATGAATTGTGAGAGCAGCACATTTTTGCAGAAATGAATAGTTGTCCGCATCTCGTTGTAATCTTGTTATCTTGCACTTCAGCCATTTCAAAGAAAATATGTTTAAAAAAAAGTATAACCTTGTTTTATGAATTTGTTATTTAAAACCTATACATCTAAATACACTTAGTCAAAGTTAACAGGCTCTTCGTCGTTTGGTTAAAGATAAGTTAACTTTCAAAATAAATTCAATGTTATAAATGGGCCATATTGTCACAGCACTACAACCATTCAGACTCCTATATGTGCCCCCAAGGTCTCCAGCAGGTTTACATATTAGATAAAGAACTGGAATACATTTAGCAAATGTATTTGGCGACCGAGCCGTGTTTCCTGATCCAGTCTTTGGGAATGACTGTCTTAGATCACCATAATATCTGATTACAAACTGAAGAAGGACCCCGCAAGGACACATTTTAACTTGATAACAGTCCTTCACAGATTTATTATGTTAACAGTCATACATGTTGTGTTAGCCGTGGCCTTGTCCTCAGTTGGGGAGCAAAGTTACCGATGTTCCTTCTAAGGCCATCTGATTGGCGCCATGTGCAAATGCAGTTTGTTAACTCGCTGATGTATGAAAAAAAATAAAGGCCTCAACTGTACAGCTGCACGCGCTCCTGCGTCAATACACATTATTCATTCATCAGTACTGTTAAACACTTTGGCCTCAGTGCTTACTGGTGTCAATCCACAGAGCAGCCCTGTGGCTGTTATGTTATGTGTTTTGGACTTGGCTTCGTATTCTGCTCTCCCCATTGGCCCTGACTTCGCTGGGCTCTCTGGGTCTATTAATACCAGCTCACTCTAAAAATACAGGGCACTGTGTGACCCACTGGGACTAAATAGGATCTCAGCCTCTACACACACACACACACACACACACACACACACACACACACACACACACACACACACACACACACACACACACACACACACACACACACACACACACACAGACCTGTGTTATGGTTGCTGTATCGTTGTCCTGGGATTCACACTGAAACCTGCAAATCAAACCATCCATGAACTTTCTTAAGAGACAACGTTACCGGATGGTCAGCCGAAGATCAGTAAGAAGATGTCCTTACTTTTTGCACACTTAATGTAACTCCTTCGCCAAGCATACAAACAGAGAACAATACTGTTGGTTTCCGATGATGTTACAGGAATGCACAGGGCTTTGTGTTTGTGTGACGCGTTTGCCTGCTTCGTGTGTGTGTGTCTGTGTGCTAATCCTGTTCCAAAAGGAGTTGCTTCAGACGTCAAGACCATGCGCAGTGGATTTTGAATCTCATTGAATTATTTCCCTAATTTGTTTTGGAGCAGTGATTGGACGCATCTGGACATGGTGCCACTTTAAAATTGAATTGGTTTCCCAAAATTCTTGTGAAAATGCCAAATGAGGAAAGGGAAATGGAGATATGTTATGCCCAAACACATTTGTTGATTGAATAACGGCTCACCTTTTGTAGAAAAAAATATTCTCAGCTGAACTCTGCTTTTAACTGGAGCAGCATTTCTTGTTGACGGCTTATTTAGTAGCTTCCATGCTTTTTGAAGGACTGTGGACATCAGGACATGCACGTCATGAAGCCAGCCCTCCTATTTGTGTTTCCAGTCTCTGCTGGCTCCTTGTGTCTCGGGCACACATAATCAACAGGTGTGGGTTGGATATATTTTGGACAACATTGTGTGCACGTCGTTAACATTGGCTGGAGTAAATCGCCATACGTTTTGTGTGACATGGGTGTCTTTAAACTGTACACGCCTTGCTTTTGTGTAAGACGCTATGTTTTTTGTGTTGGAACCAGCCTATTTGATACAGTTTGATCCCAGCAATCAGTGATTTTCTCTTGTGCTTTAGTTTTAGAAATCTTTTGATGCTCGTTATACTCCCCATACTATTCCTTATACAACAACTGTAACAACACTACAGGCTGCTATGGAACATACAGGCACACGTTTAAAGTGGCTTAGTACGGGTGAAGAAGAAGAGTTGTTGAACTCTTAATACTTCAAGTCACGACAAGGGGCTTTCCTTTTGTGTTGATTTTAGCGGCTTGTTAACAAGCATAAATGTTTCCGTGAAAACGAGAACTTTGTGTTGTAAAGATTAGCTGCCAGAGTCGTTTGGGCCTGGGCCTTCAACACTGAGGCCTCACTATTGTCTCTCAGGAAGCTGTCGATGAGCACCAGATCAGGCTGCAGCGGCGTGTCTGCCGGATGTATATATATGTACTATGTACAGTATATATATATATATATATATATATATATATATATATATATATATATATATATAAATAAATACAAATTAAATAATCATACAGATATAATTGTATTCATATTGTGTACAAAATAAAACCATTTTTTTATATATATATATATATATATATATATATATATATATATATATTAGGGCTGGCCAACGATTACAATTTTTAATCGCATGATGTCCCCGATTAATCGCGCGATTAATCGTGATTAAACACATTTGTATAAGCAAAATCCAATAATTAATTCAAAAGTAGTGTATAGCGCACTTGTATTTTAAATGTTGTGCCATATGAATGAAAGAGCCATAACATGTGTTGTCCTGTTAGAGAGAGACACCAGAAAACACTTTCAGGGCAGTTTGTCAACTCATATAACTTGACACTTATTTTAAATGTTCTGCCATATAAACTAAAGTGTGTTTTTGTGCAAACAAATACTTAACATCAGCATATGTATAGCAATAAAATAAAATAAATGCTTTGTGTAACTCTCAACTTAAACAATGGTATCAAAACAAACAGAACTAAAGCTTATTGCCACTGTTGAGTGTTGATAGATGTATGGATGCATGTCATTATATTTTTCCAGGAGGAGGTAGTGACTAGCTAGAGAGTTCACCTGCCGCATAACAGCTGATCGAGGCACAGCTGAGGAGGCGTGTGTCTGCATCTGACCGCAGTTGTTGACAGGGGGGGGTGGGGGATATGTGCGCGAAACACAGCTGATCTCTAATGGATGTCGGTGTCCGCAGCGCGCTCCCGCGAGAGCCGAGCTGTGTTGACGGGGAATAAATAATTAAACCTGCGTTAAAGCGACACTATGTAACTTTTCCCCTGTAGCACCCCCTTCAGGTATTTAACGTCTGGTCTCGAGCCATATATGGCTCTTCCGGCTCGTCTGCTCCCAGCTGATTCGCTGATCAGCGGCAGCCCGGTGTTCAACACAGCAGCATGCCACTCCGTCTCTGAGTCGCGTAGCGGAGCAAATAAAAAGTCAGCTGCGAGCGTGGACTGGCACTATAAGACGTTGCGTAAAGCTGCCAGACAGCAAGTTGAACTACTTCCGCCGGAAGTACTGGGTTTTTTTTGGCCACATACCCCCGATGGCAGTGGCGGAGGCGCAAATCAACATATTAAAAGTCATTGTAGTGGCACCATCTTTTTCAAGCTGTTATTTTAAGGTGGAAAAGTTACATAGTGGGGCTTTAACGTGCGATAAAAATTGTCGGCGTTAACGCAGTGATGCGTTAACGCACGATTAACGCGTTAAAGTGGACAGCTCTAATATATATAGTTATATTACACATGTAATTGCAAACAATTCGGTCCAAAGTTAAAAGACACCATGAGTTCAACGTGAACGTGAAGTTATGAATCTTAACCCTCAGTCAAACTGATGTAACGTTATCTGTGAATAAATAATAAACTCTTTGTTCTCGTTAGATCCTCCAAAACGAATGATATCTCATGTTTAACCGCTACGGAGACGTCAGAGCCAGCGGAGCCTTTAAAAAAGTCCTGCTGAGTTCAGGCTGCTGTCGTCAGAGCTCACTGAGCGAGCAGAACCTCAAATCTACGGCGCAGATCTTTATTAGGCTGAATCATAACAAACCTCCACAGATTTGATTGTTAAACTACTAACTTCTCGCTTGAAAACAGCTGGCCAAAGTAGCACAAGTCCCTCTGAGGCATCCTCCGGAAAGTGGGAGGATCAAGTCACATCCGGGCATTTTGACCGTGCTTTAAGAGAAGCAGACTTTGAATTAGAACGTGTACCCGGGCTGAGACTGATGACGTTTCACGAGTCCACGAGAACACAAGTAGAGGAAAGTACGCGCAAGAACGCATATTGACAAACGCCGCAAGTACAGAGTAGACACACAGAGTAGACAGAGGATACACAGAACAGAGCCTCACAGATGTTAAAACATCACTTGGACATTGACGGCTATTTTTCAGATAATTGACATTGCATGTGCAGATTTTTAGATTATGCTCATTTTAGTTAAAACATAGAATAAACAACAAAAAAGAGATGGCATGAAACAAAAAGAAAACAATCTTTAACTAAGGAGTGATCTATTCTCTATTGTATATTCATTGATTTATGAATGTACTATTGGGTATGTCCATTTTTCCCAATATGCCAAAACATTGTTTCAGTCTGTAGTCGACAGGTACTGTTATCTTCTCCTTGTTGTTAAATGTCCAACGTAAAGTTCCTGTCACAACGGGATTTAGGTTGGACCCAAATGCACGACTCAGGAGACCGAAAATGCTGATAAAGATGTTTTACTTAAAGTTCTCTCAGGAACAAAACAGACAGAATAAACAAACACACAGAGGAACGCTCAAGTGCCTGAGAACACAAGACAAGCTGGCAGAGGACAAGTGGAAGTGAGGGAGCTGAATAGTGAGGGACTAATGAGGGGATGGGCTACAGGTGAGAAGGACATGAGGACCAGGTGAAGGGAATGAGGGGCTAACGAGGTGATCAGAGGCAGCTGAAGGGAGTTGGACTGACGAGATGGGAAGCAGGATCTGGAATGACATGATAGTTAGTGACAGGATGAAAACAACTAATACAAAAAGGAAGGTGTGGAGCTAAACTGGTGTGTCTGATTTAGACAATAGCCGTTTCTCAATTCCAAGTACACAGAGTACAGACTTGTGTTCTCCAGACTCCGAAGGACGGGAGGACGGTCTTTCTGCGATTGGAACAGCAGCTTACGCGATGACGTCACCACATCATCTGTTCTTGCTCATGAGTTTACTCCAATTATTCACTGTAAATAATTTATTACAGTCAAACAAAATATGACAATCCTGCTTTTTTCATTATCCCTTAAATATGATTATTTTAATTTGAATAGTGTGTGAGTGGAGATATACATACATATATATTTGTATATATATTTATGCGCTGCGGAGCTCACTGAGCGAGCAGAACCTCAAATTTACGGCACAGATCTTTATTAGGCTGAATCATAACAAACCTCCACAGATTTGATTGTTAAACTACTAACTTCTCGGCTGAAAACATCCTAAAATTAAATTCCGTGACTCAACAACAGTAGTATTTAGAAGAAGTCAACTGTCAGTTCTTTATTTTCTCCTCCGCTACCGTTTCCGGTTGCTGGGGAAATACATTCTGGGATATCGGCTAGCCAGAGTACGCACAACTCTCCTCTGATGCATCCTCTGTAAAGTGGGAGGATCAAGTCACATCCGGGCATTTTCACCGTGCTTTGCGAGAAGCAAACTTTTAATTGAAACATGTACCCGGGCTGAGACTAATGACGTTTCACGAGTCCACGAGGACACAAGTAGAGGAAAGTACGCACAAGTACGCTGATTGAGAAACGGCTAGCCAATGGCCCCTCGCTCACTCGGCCGTCATTTTGATCTTGACTACACACTCATTAATATTTTCTGCTGCATCTTGCATAGTTGTGATGCTATCAAGGTGAAACAATCTGGCGTACAGAAATGTGAAAACCCGACAGAGTATTCAAAATCTGTGCGTTTTCCCCGAGACACACACCCACACACACTCTCACAAAGTAAAAACTAAAATAGGGTCGCTGTCACGACTGCTAACGAGCAATTCAAACTCAGCCTCGACGCACCTATGCCATCAGCGGTGGAACCAGTTGTTTTTACTAGTTGCCTCATAAGTGTGTGTATGATTAAGAAGTGACAAGGATTTCTTAAGACTGCAATCATTAGACTCAAATGAATAACGTGTGCCTTCAGCTTACTTAATTTGTTTACTCAAGTTATTTGTTTGTACTTGCGTTCAATCTTAAATAAAGTAATGTAGGACATTGTGTTCTAATTGTATGATCTTGTCTTTTCTCCAGATCTTAAGACTCGTCCAAATAAAACCATTTCTTGGCTTAGAAAGGGAACGCTGCCTTGTTTGAGACCTGTGACTACGTAATAGTTCAGTTAAACATTAATGTGCTAACCAAGAATTGCTAGTCACGCCAGCACCTTGTCGAGCTACTCTTCCAGAAGGTCAAGGAACAACATTGATTAGATATTATATTATTCATTAGGGTGGTTTAAATGGTCGCAATGATTTCCATTCACTGTGCCACTTCAGAGAACCTGAAGAAAACCACGACTCAACCCTCAAGTAAAAACTCATCCAGTCTGAGAACGTCTTTACCTGTTCTACAGTCACTGTCCTGTTCCTGGCTGATCACTTAAATATAGCCTAATGGCACTCCAGGTTTACAGAATACTGGATAAAAGAGAAGATTCACTAGAGCCTTCTGTGATTGGCTTCAAAGTTATTTTACTCTATGTATCTTACTCGTTTCCCCCTGTTGATCATATCAACTGCAACAGAAATGACTGTCTAAACTCTCCTTGATATCTACTAAGGCTGTTATTCACTTTAGATAGGCCTATCTTTTCTTGACTGTCCACTCGAAGGTCACCGACTCCCCATATGATTAGTCCGCATCCACTTTGTGTTGCACAAAAGCCAGTGAGTCACACTTTGTCAACAGGAGCAACGTCTGACTGTCCCCGTTTGGGTTAATGAGTGACGAACTCCTCCGCCAATGGACAAGGCACCTTTTCTGTGCTGACATGAGCCGACATTGGTTAATGACTAATTACAGCGCTGTGTTTACCATCACCTGTGGGGCGAGTGAGCGGTACACATGATTCTGTTAGAGCGGGACAGCTGACTCCAGTGACTCCACCGTGTCGTGTGCACCGGCGGGGATTGTGTCATCGGACAAAAATGGAAGCCAGTGGAAATGTTTACACGAAAGATTGCATTATGTCAGACAAGTATCTCTGCTGGATGCTTTCCAACGGGCTGTGATGACTGTTTTGACCAGCTATTGTTCACCGACAACAGGTGTTAAAGAGTGTTGTTGAGACCTGCAGATACCGAATTTACCGAAGGGTTTTATGGCTCTGTGCACAAGTGACTTTTGTTGGTTACACAACGAAAGCTACTCGTATAACTAGTTTGTAGACTGCACACCGATTCGTCGACTCACTGAGAAGCACAGTCCAGTGGCAAAGGTTAAAATCAGAAGCTTGGGGTTCTGGACACAGGCAGGTGGTGGTGTCAAGAGGGCGACCGCTTGCAGCTATGGACTTGAACTCAGAATGAAAATGTGCTTGGAAGTGTCCTCCATTCCTGATGGTGTGCTTGAGTCCTCCTCCGTTTAAGGCTGATATCACCAGCATGGCTAGAATTGGATATCCGAGAGCTGAGGCCACGCCGTCTACGCTCTTGGGTCGCACTACAATGCGGGTCATGTTGTTGATTGGTGGTGTGTGTAAATAGACTAAGTATTACTTCCAACTCAAATTTCTATTGAGGTTTTTATTTCTTTGTTTTGCCTGTTTTTGCTTTCACTCGATGTGTGAAACCGAGAGAGAATCTCGCTCAGTGAGGAAGGGAGAGACAGGTATTGCTACAGCCAGTGTTGTGGAATGTGTGGTGGGTTTTTTTGTGGTTTGCTAAGTGTTTGGTAGTGGGAGGGAACTAAAACACTGCTGAGCTGCTTCTGGGCTGCAGGTCCCTCCCCCAGCTCAACTCAACGTTGCTCTCTTTCCCTTAAAGGGACAGTTACCTCACTGTCTCTTCAGCCTTGCGCTCTTATCAATCATTTGACTTCTCTCTCTTTTCCGTCTGCGCTCATGAAGTTGATGTTGAGTCACGGCCTGAGGACGCACACACTGGCAAATGGAGAGATAACTGTGCAGGTTGCTCTCTGGCTCCACTGATGTTATTACCCTGTTGTTGTCCCCCAGGTCCATGTGTGGTCAGTGAAGCGTCCTGGAGAGCAGCATGGCGATGTATCAGTTGAGCGTCGGGTTGAGATGAGGTGAGTCAACAGGCTGAGGAGTTTGCTCTCAAGGCCTAACCTGGAAGATGGCAACACTCTGGTTCCTTCCACAAGATGTTAAAGCTTGTGATAACTGCAGAGATTATTCAGGAATCTACACGAAAACCTCCAGATGTGAGCGAACTGGAATTGCCAAAATGTTAATTTATGCTTTTGGCCTCATTCCTGCAGCACTTTATTACTCCCAGATTAGGCCTTGGGGAGAGGTGATCTCAACATGTCTTTAAACTGTAGGGCCTGATGGAGAATTTGATTATGAAATACTGAAGCTCATGATTTTTCTTTTCTCCATTAGTGTCTCCTGTTGGCAATGTGAGCTCCACTGACGAACAGCTTTTCTCTCCATACCAAACCTCCACCTAAATCACCAAGCAATCAAATGCACCCAGACAATAAGCTGGCCGATCATGGCAAGCAGGTCACCACTGACAGCCGGTCCCAAATACCCGGCGTAAACCAACAGGCTCAGCAGCACCAAGGAGCTGCCGGCCACCTGGGCCCAAAGGGCGTCGGTACCGGGAGCCATGGAGTCAAAACGAGCCAGCTTTCTCCCGGCAACCCTGGGCTAAAGGCCGTCAGCCAATCGGTGAGCAGCGTTGGAGGGATGCAGAAAAACAAATCCAAGCGGGAGCGGAGCGTCTCGATCGACTCTGGGGAATCAAGAAATGATGTTCCTCCAGCCCTGGAGACGGATCCAAAAGGAGGTACGGCATGCACGCCCAAATATAACCGTCAGCATCTGCGAGGTATAGACAGTGTTCCTCTGTTCTAAGTGTGCTGAAGTTCACTTCCTTCACCTTCCTATCACCGAAATCTTTAGCCGAAATACCAGATTACGTGCCTTCTACTCCTCCGCTGCAGGAAGTGGAGGTAAGGACCGAGAGGACAGAATAACTTGTTTTCTCTCTCGCTGAAAAGCCCTGACCTTTCAGTGAAGCATCAGAATTCCCCCCCTGGCCTTTGATAGTTTGACGTGCTGACGTGTCTCAGATGAAAAAGCATCTGGGCTTTCTGTCGTGCTCTGAGGGAAAGGCGGCTTGTGATTGTAGCAAAAGCTTAGTAAGCATCGAGAGGTTGTTGTTGAAGCAGACACAATGACTGGTTAGGAAGAGTTAAAGTTATTTTTGTCTGCGAGTTCCTCGGTACATATTTGTGTTCGCTACATATTTGTCTTTGTGTGGTTCGGTGCAACGTGTTTGATTTGCGTTTGTTGGTTGTTATTAATGTGCTTGTGTGTCGTTGCATGACTGGACGACAATGTGAGTTTGTTAAACTCATCCGAGCTTCCTGTATGACTTAACCTCTTTAAACACACATGGGCACACCGACGGAGAGGCGTGGTTAAAAAGTACAGACCAACGGAGGACAAAAGAGCAAGAAAATGAGAGATATGGAAATCTCTTCTGTCTCGCTCTCTTTCTGACTCTGTCTCTCTCTCTCTCTCTCTCTCTTTGTCTCTCTCTGTTCCTCTCTCTCTGTCTCTCTCTCTTTCTGTCTCTGTTCCTCTCTCTCTCTCTGTCTCTCTCTCTCTCTCTCTCTGTCTCTCTCTTTCTGTCTCTGTCTCTCTCTCTCTCTTTCTGTCTCATTCTCTGTGATGTAATTTATGCTCGTTGAAGTACATTCAATTAAAACCCTCTTTACTTCAAATCAATCCTCCACCAAACCTGCAAACGTGTCGAGTCAGAGACAAAGTGTATGAGCACAGTTGGGTTTTCATGTTTCTGGTCAAGATGAACCACTGACTGCTGGCAACAAAAACATTGACAGAAGACGAGGTGGGCTCTGGTGCTGCCGCTCTGTGTCGAGGAGGCAGGCCTCCCTCTGCTGTCCTTCTCGCTGCATTGTCACTGCACACATCCTTCCTTCTTCCTTACCGTACACGTGCATGTTTTTTTAGAAGTCTGTGGTTATCCGAGCTCATCTGATGTGTTTATTGGAAAGTATTTTGTGTAGTAATGAAGATGCAATCAATAGAGGGATCAGCAGAACTGCAAATAATTGCGGTATTTAATTTTTTTTATTTTTTGCACAGAAAACAAATGAAGTTGAATAGTTAGTTGAATGTGATTTTCTCATTTTACTTCCTGTTCTGATTTAAAGTGATACGTTCCATTCGTCCAGGCAGCTGTAGAGCGATCCTATAGCTCCCAGCAAGTGAAGCCAAATGTACTCGAGAAGATAGTAGTAAAATACCAGGTTGTGGTTAGACTATTGATGATCAACTATACAAAGAAAATAACATGGATAATACCCTGTAAAGTGTGTGTGTATACTCTACTAGTTGTTGTCCAACAGTTGACGTGTGTATTATCCTCTAGAGGGTGTTATGCGCAGTAAGCGGCGCTGTGTTCTGGAGAAGAAGCAGCCATACAGTGGAGATGAATGGTGCTCTGGGCCTGACACGGAGGAGGATGAAGACAAGCCGCACACTGCGACCCACCGTGAGTCCGTCTATCTCCACAGAGCGGGGAACACATGGGCAGTTCCACTCCTCACTAACAATAGTGTCATTGTGACCGTAACTTTGAAGGCTGTATGAATTACATGTAGAAATCCCCTACCCCCTCAACTTTATTTTCTCTGAAAACAACAGGCTAAAGCTGTTAATTATCTAGCTGTTTTCAGATCCTGCACACACACACACACACACACACACACACACACACACACACACACACACACACACTGAAAGGAAGAGGATTGGAGCTTGGAGTGCCGCCTGCTCCTCCTCACCATTGATATGCCGATACATGTGTTTTAGCTCCATCTAGTGTCCAGATGAAGCATCAGAAGTAATGGGGACAAGTTTGTTTTATGTAAATATGTATGTGTGTGGATTTATGTGTGTGTGTGTGTATATGTGTATGTATAGTGTGTATATATATATATATATATATATATATATATATATATATATATATATATATATATATATGTACAGTATATGATTCTCTGAATTAAGTTTTCTCGTGAAATCATAGGTTAGGGCACTTATAAGCTTGATAGCTTCAGCCTTGACCCTTTCGTTTAGCTGCTTTCTTCTTTTGTTGTAAACAAATCTTGCTTTTTGTATATAACCGAAATAAAATAAACTAAACTAAAGATGTTGTAAATAAAAGGATGTACTGGTATTGCAATTATACCAAACAAAACCAGTGTGCTGCTTTTTCCCAGCAGAGCGTGGGCTGGCAGGTCCCGTTCCAGGGCTCTCGGATCGCCTGTCTGCAGGGCCCATGTCTGAACCTGCGGGTCCCGTAATGGGATGTGGAGTGGGGCCAGGACTAAAGACGGAGCAGCCATCGCAGCCTTCCCAGCAAGTGGTGTATGTTTTCACAACCGGCCTCGCTAACAGGTGAGAACTATGTGTAGGCCTATTATGCAGGTGATTATTCACGTCAGAAGTGGAGATGTTTGGATTGTTGCTTTCTCTCTCTCATCAAACAACCTATTTATTTAGTTTGTTTGCATTACGATTCAATCTCCAGTTCAACACTGAATTGTGTAACGGCTATGAATATTTAATTTGTATGATTGCTCTATTTGTCTGACAGCGCTGCAGAGGCAGTAATGAAAGGACAGACCGATTCCATCCTTGTGTTTCACCAGCAAAATGTTTCACGCCCCAAGTTGGAGCAGGTCAGACATCCACAGCTCAGCATAAATTTAAACACGATTGTCTTAGTTTGTGTTAATCTACGTGGGAATACAAGTATTTTTCCACAGTAAAGACCACAGATGCAAACTGTGCTGGGGTTAATTTGTTTTGCTATTTTGATCTCAGGTAACTCTTTGTTCCTGCTTCCATCAGCAGTTGTTGTGACTGCTGTACATGTGTGTACTATGAAAGTGCAATATGTTTTTTGTCAGATTAACAAATAGGCAATATACTTCATATTATAATAACTGCATTACAACTTAATATATATATATATATTTCCTTCTTTTGTCTGCCACAGGGCCACTCATCAGGGAAGCTTTCCAACCTATCTGAGAAGATAAACTCCAGCAGTTCTCCACCCACAGGCACCCCAAAATCCCAATGTGGAACCCCACGGCCAGCCTCCGTTGGTGTTGGAGGCCCATTGCATCCTGCAGGGACCACGTCATCAGCAAGACACTCTGATAATGAATCCCCCCAGAACAGACCTGGCGGAGCCTCCAGCAATAACCGCATCGTCACCCATAGGTCAGAGGGAGGGAGTACGACCACACCTGCAGGCCCATTCCCAGGAGCTGGCGATGGGGAGGGTGCAGGAGGTATGGCTCTTCCTGTTGCTACCCTTTCTCCCTCGGAGAGTCCCTCCATCCTTTCTGCACACTTACAGGGTGATCCAGGCCAGAGGAGTGGCCCGGGGAACATGGATGGTCTTTCTAAAGAGCAGCTGGAACACAGAGAGCGCTCTTTGCAGACACTGAGAGACATCGAGAGGCTCCTTCTGCGCAGTGGCGCAAGTGGAGGCCCTGGAGACCCAGGAGCCCCGAACAGCAATGCTATTAATAACTCCTCCAACTTAAATAATAACAACAATGTTGATAGGAGTGGTATTCTCGAGGATGGTACGAATAGCTCTGGAAATTGCGGTAGTGGTAACATGCTGTCGTCAGCCTTGGCTTCGATGGGCGGGATGAAGAAATATGAAGAACCGCTCCAGTCCATGATTTCTCAAACACAGTCCCTTGCTGGACCTGCCCTTGACAACCCTCACATGGACTCTCACCATAACCTACCACAACATCCCCATCACCAGCTGTCTTCACCAGGGCTCGACATGGGTCACTTACTTGGACCAGATGGGCTGACCCCAGAGCAAATAGCATGGAGGAAGCTTCAAGAAGAATACTACCAAGAGAAGAGACGACAACAGGAAATACAACCCCCTTCACATCCACAGCACTTAAGAATGATGACAGAGATCGGCATGCAAGGAGGTCCTATGATGATGAGAGGACCCCCTCCCCCCTACCACAGCAAGCCTGGAGAACAGCAGTGGGGTCCTGGCAATATGATGGGAGGGGGAATGGGTGGAAATGCACGAATGATAGAAATACACCAAGAGGGGCCTCGTGGTCCAAGGTTCCTGGGACAGATGCAGAGAGGGCCACCTGGAGGAGGCGGTTTTCCTGGTGGTAAAGGGGGGGGTTTATCAGTGGAGGGTCCAGGACCCCAAAGGCCCACCAGGCCAGGGATGATTTGGCTCGATGATATGCCCAACAACATAGGAGGTGGGGGTCCGTTTCATGGCTGCTACCCTGGTGGACCGTCTCAGCACTTGCAAGGTGACCCAGAACATCTATTAACACATGAGGAAATGTTTCGCCTCATGGAAAAACGGCAGATGCAGGGGCTTTCCAGGTTTGAACTTGACAGATTAGCTAAACAGCAGCAACAGGGCAATCTGGGCTCGAGAATAATGGATAATTCCGGGGGGCAAGACTTTCACAATATGGGAATGGGTCGGGGTCCACCCTCCACTCGGGGAGACCCCATGGACTTTCCAGGTTCAAGGGAGATTATGTGCTCTCCTGGAGGGGGTCCTCAGATGCGAGACCTGGTGGATTCTCCTCTGGGGAGCAGCCTCACAATGAACATGAACCCACAGATGAATGTTCAGCACCAACAACAACTACAGCAGCAGCAGCAGATAATGCTATCTCAGAAGCTCAGAGGAAGTCCTGCTGGAGGGGCAACTTTAGGTGACATGTTTAGCCATGGAGAGATTTCACGAATCAGGGCTTCACAGAATGGAAGAGGCGTAAATAAGGGAATTATTCCTGGACCGGATGGCCCCTTCCAGTTCCCCAATCACGGTCCCTTCTCTGGTGGTCAGGTGGAAGGGCCTTTTCTTCAGCAACCTGGCCCTGAGATGTTTGGGCCTGACCAGCAAGGTCATAATCAAATGGGAGGTACATCGCGACTTAGTCATATGCCAATGACCGGAGTCGTCAGGGGAGTAGACCTTGGACCTAGGCACCCCTCTGACTCCTCGATCAATGTTAACCCCCGGAGCTCTCCTTCAGTGCCTCGTCCTCATCAGCTCAAATCTCCATCCCTCAACCGCGAGCCATCTCCACTTCTAGCTTCCCCCTCTGCTCCAGGACTAAAGTCACCCTCACAGATGTCCTCTGCAGGACATCACCCAACTCATCCCTCTGCGTCTGGTGCTGGGACTCCTTCCTCTTCTTCCATGAAGTCTCCCCAGATAATAGGGTCTTCCAGCCTTGGGCTGCACTCTCCGTCTGCTTCTCCTGGACAACTCAAGTCCCCAACCATGGCTGTGGGCTCTCCGGGTTGGGCGTCTCCTAAAACGGCGCTCCCAAGTCCAGGTGTTCTAACCGGTGGGAAGATACTGGGCAATGGAGGAAGTAGTTCCACTGAGACGGGTACACTCACAATTCAAGTTGACCATCATTAATGCTGTTCCTTGTATTGCTGTGATATTAATACATTATTTTGTGTGTGCTTTGCAGGCCAATCGCTTCCCCCCAGGAGTTCCAACTCTACACCCATTAGCCAGCCAGGCTCTATGAATCCTAGTATGCCATTCAATTCCTCTCCCGATAACCATCCCACTCAGAATCCGTTAACGCTCATTATGTCTCAGATGTCCAAATATGCCATGCCCAGTTCTACTCCCCTCTACCATGACGCAATCAAAACGATTGCCACTTCCGATGATGAGATGCTGCCAGATCGACCTCTTCTATCTGGTGTCAGCATTGGAGGTATGAAACAAGGACACATTGGGACATAGACGGAGAACACCGTATACAGTTTGGCAGTGTGTCGAACGGAAGCCGTAGAATCATGTGTGCTCATTCTTAATTCTAAATTAATATATCTTAAATCCATGGTTTTTACTATTACAAACCTTCTCGTAGCCTAAACCCTTGTCTTTTAGTAGAGCTGTTTGAAAATATGAATAGGCCTACAATTAATATTTCAGAAGTAGAATGGTATGATATTTTTTTAAATGTTAATAGTGTGGTTTTTCACATGCTGTTCTTGCTTTATCACCAGGAAACATGGGGAATCCCCAGACCTCCCAGATACTTGGCTCCATCGGGCCCCACAGTGCTCCACAAAGCCCCATGGGTATTGTAAGCCACGGTCAGCAACGCCTGCCACATGACTCATCCGGACCTGTGCTTTCTTCACCAAACCAAATGGGCATGCCTGCCATGAATCCTGCCATGATGGGAGGAGGTGCACCTGACGGAATGGGGCCCTGCAATGTTTCACCTATATCTCAGAACCAAATGGGCGTCTTTTCTCGCATACAGCCACCACCTCATGGGCCCATGCACTCGCCTATTGGGGGAATGTCGCATCATTTCTCCCATTCTAATGAGGATATTCTACAACCACAGCAGTT
Organism: Liparis tanakae; assembly: GCA_036178185.1. NCBI lineage: Eukaryota > Metazoa > Chordata > Actinopteri > Perciformes > Liparidae > Liparis > Liparis tanakae. The sequence continues at coordinate 8,515,951 of CM070099.1, read as the reverse complement.
GCACCTGAGTCTGCTTCGAAAAGGCCATCCTCACCAGCGCCCCTCTCATCCATCAGACTCCTTTGCCTCTTTGCACATGGGGGATGGTCCGGATCTAAGTGAAGTTATACGACCCACTCACTCAGGGATTCCTGAGTTTGATCTCTCCCGCATCATTCCTTCTGATAAGCCCAGTAGCACTCTTCAGTATTTCCCCAAGAGTGAGCCACATTTGAATCAGCATCAGGGGCCACTATCCCAGCAACCTACTCCACAGCAGCTCCTTAAACAGCTGTCTTCTTCCGGTCCTCCACACGGCAGCGGCCCCTCATCCAACCCCCACTTAGCAAACCTACAGAATATGATGGCTGAACAGCAGCTGGCGCCTCACCCCTCACATGTTGGAATTCGCCATAACATGGGCATGCCTCAGGGGGGCTCTAGGGGTATGGTTTCTGGTGGGGGCATGGGCCCCATGTACCCCGCTGGACATATGATGGGACGGACAGGCATGGCGCCTCAACAGCAGCTACAGCAACAGCAAGTCATGATGGCTAACAGCCTTCTTCACCATCCTTCCAATCCATACCCTGGCATGATGTCTTCCCAGCAGCACTCACACAATCTGATGGCACAGCAAAACATTATGATGATGCAGGCTAAGCAGAGAAGCATGTCAATTCCGGGGGATCCCTTTGGCCCACAGGGTCCCCTGATGTCCCCTCAAGGTCCGATGATGGCCCCTTCTCACCCACAGGCCGGTATGATGGGCCCCCAGTCTCTCAGACAACGGGGAATGTCCCTTGACAGTCCCCTTGGCTATGGCCCCGGAGGTATGGCCCATATGCCATTCTGATCTAGCTCACATAAACAACAAAAAAACAAAAAAGGAAGGTATCCTCTCTGTTACCTTACCATTGTGTCCAAATGTTTTCATTAATGTTATTCTTGCCGTTATTCAAAGAGGAACTGTAAAAACAATAAATCTGTGATGCTTCAAGATACACCGATTACAATTGATTCAAAATGTAATATTCAAAAGCACTGTAACACAGTTCAATAACATTTGAAGCCATTTTCTAAAATACTGTAAAATATGTATATTTCAAAGATGTGTGTAGTCGTGGGAACAGAGTCGCAGTCAGGAGAGGAGTGCCTCAAATTTATATTTGTTTTAATATCATTGATTTTTTTCCAACTACCAAACTGTTGTGCAAAGGAAATATATATATATATATATATATATATATATATATATATATATATATATATATATATATATATATATATATTATAGTAGCACTCAATATATATAATATATATACTTGCTGTATATAAGATGCAATTTGTGATTGTTTGCAGTTGTTCTGTATGACAGTGTTTTAATAGAAGTCTAAAAATAGAATAATACTGATCTTCACAATAGTTTTAGCTTTGGTTATTGTGTCAATTACTGTTGTTTCCAAACACTGACAAAGGGACATGGTTGCTGTATATTATTTTACATCTTTATTGAATTTAATTCACAGTAGCTAAAGTACAAGCAAACAGTGTCTGGCCAAACGATAACCATTTTCTGACTGGGCAAATAAAACGTCTTTTAAATGCAATCACAGTGGGTATTGTACTGTCCAGCTGACATCGTACGAGCGTGAATTAGACGAGAGTGGTGCTGGTGGCGGTTGCTCCGTCAGAAGTGGATGGTCCACTGTGACCCCGAGCTTGGATGAAAGGGAGGCAAACATGGCTGCAGCCCAATTTACAAAGTAACTGCAATCGCTCGTTGCGAAAGCGCACAACAAGAAAGGTTTCAGGCCACTGTGTGAGAGGCCGAGGGTTTTTATCACGTCAACTTTTTGCAGTCTGACGTAAGGTTTGCAGGTATCATATGAGATGACATCTATGTCTGCCATAGTTTTGATCTATAAGGTCATATTATTTGGCAGCCAACAGCAGAAAAAGACTAGCGGGAGGAGTAAAGCCAGGTTAATTGCTCCATGCTTTGCTTGCCTTTTCTGACCTTTGCACAATGTAGCTATCACTGCTGTGTAAGAGTAGCTCATGACAGCCAGAGGTAGGAAACAACACACGTGATTTAAGACCATATTAGTCAAAACCCAGTTGTCTGCATAAACCCTGAATCATGCAAAATGGCATGCACGGTCCGCCCCCTCATCGTCACAGATTAAAGAGTCTGTGTCGTTTAGATATTTCCATAATCGGATGTATATGTTGAATTCTCCATAACTGTCTGCCAGCTGTGCAATATAGAGGGAAATGTTCATTTTAGGAACCTCATAATTGAGAATAACTTGTGTGTAGAATAATACACAATTGTCCTTTGTTTAATTCTAAAATGTTATTTCAATAATGAAATGAAAAATGTACAATTTCTTTAACTAACTTGGCTTGGCTTCAAAAGCACTGCATTGATTGTCTTTGTTCTGGTTTTGTCAAATTATTTGGCAGGAAACACAATAGGCCAGATTTTGTTCACTTCCCCTGAACAGTTAAGTTGGAAATATTTTTGGCTTTGTCTGATAAATTAACACTATTCCTTTATACTTTTTTTTAACACCAAAAAATCTCTGTATATCTTCCATTTATTTATTTATTTATTTATTTATATATATATATATATATATATATATATATATATATATATTTTAATTACACACACAATGTGATGTGCAAACGGTCAACGGTACAACCCTAAATACATACAAAATAAATAAGACTGGTATATTTTTTATATTTAGATTTTCCATTATACTTTTCTTATAACGGTTCCCCTTCTTATAAACAAAAATGTTTTTTGATACTAATTGTTATCGTTACTGTCAATATTATTGATCCTAAAATTCATAACTACTACTTTAACATATTTTTATATCATAATGTTTTAACAACATTTAGGATGTAATTTCCTTCCCAAAAATCAAGCTTTTACACAATCTTACACAAATACATGTAGATCAGAAAGATAATATAATGGGGTGTGATTTGAACATTTTTGCATTGGTGCAAAATAATATAATTTGTACATTTTTCATTAATCAATTGCAAGCTTTTTGAAGCCCATGATTAGATATATGTAATCTATCATCCTGTTATGATAAACATTTTAGACCATATCACAGTGAATCATACCTGCAAACTTGTCACCTTTCGCTGAAATTCGCCTTTTTGAAATCAAAATAGGTCATCCATGTGAATAGTGTAGATCCGAAGACTTTTTGTGTGTGTGTGTGTGTGTGTGTGTGTGTGTGTGTGTGTGTGTGTGTGTGTGTGTGTGTGTGTGTGTGTGTGTGTGTGTGTGTGTGTGTGTGTGTGTGTGTGTGTGTGAGTGTGAGAGATGTGGTGATCTTCGCAATAAAACATCTTTGATGGAACAGGGTCATGGAACAGGCTCAACGCTCAGCAGAGCAGTATAAAAAAAGGAAGTTGGTTCATGAATAACTTTAACCATATTATATATAATGACAATGTAAAGTTATTACTATTATTAGGGCCCAATCATTGAATTATTCAGAGGACCTTTTTTTCTTAAAATGATTATTATTATTATTTAGATTTGCGGTCAGAATAATCAAGACCGTAGTCATAAAAAAGCTTTGAGGTGTCGTCAAACAACGTGGATATGGTGTGGAGACAACCCCCCCACCTTTTTCACCCCTTATTGTCCTGGTGAGTAAACCAGAAAGAAGCAGTTTTGAAGAAAACCTGCATCTGTTTCAGTAGATTTGTAGGTTCAGTCATGTAAGCTACTATAGTCAATGCATCATGCTTCTTACCTGTGTGACTATTTAAAAAAAGATAGTTTATTCCTAATTAGATAGAAAATAACTACATGTAGCTTCAAGTTCCTTCGTGTTTTCTTTTTAACTCCTGCCCAACTTGAAACAACCTTGTACATTTAGTTTTACCCCAAAGGACGCACTGGACAACTATTCAACACAGCTCAATATTTATTCTTTCTTTCTTATTCGTTGCCTGGTTGCATCATCAGGTTGAAAACCTTCAAAATACAAAAAGCTAAAGTTATACAAAAATGTAAATAAACTTTCAACAATTTCAATCTAACAAAATGTATTCAAACAAAAAAGCACATCACTACAAAAGTGTTGTTTCTGTACCAGTGGCTTCTTTAGATGTACCATAAGTAGAATTGGTTCCTCTCTCTGCTGAAGTGTTTCTTAAGAGATTTTCTGAGAGACCTTCCACTTCCAGGTGTTCCCACTTATATCAATCAACTGCCTGCACTAACCTGCTGGACTTGAAGTCTTCCAGCCAAAATCATGTGAGCTGATTATGACCTGAAATAAAACTACACAATTGCAGAATTAGACATTTCCACCATTTTGTTTCAACGACAACAGTATAACCTTAAAATGGATTGCATTAAAATGCCAGATGCAGCAGAGGCTTAGAAAAAGTTAAAGTTATAGTTGTGCTATAATGCCTGAGAAAGTAGAAGGTGGTGCTGGTCCTATATTTGCTTTGCCAATGTCTTCATTGAGGGTTTGCGCTTGGTAGAAACAGCAAGTCAAATCAGACAAAAGCTTTAAATACGGCTTTCTAGAATAAACATGACACAGCAGTCATGTATTCCGATTAAAAACACTCAACCGTGTATTTTAGCTTTTGACAAGCAATGCAATCATAAATATTTTGGGGGAAAAAAGACACCGTCACAAATGAATACAACATCCGGGCATAAATAACAACAATACAATAACAACAACATGCTGGTGATAGAGATCACCACAGACATCATCCAGCTTTGTGACTATTTTTATTGATTGTATCATTTATAAAATAAAAAAGGTAAATACAGCCCATATTTTTTTAATTTACAATGATTCTACAGAAACTTGGGTAGGAGCAGAAAGTCAAGTTTGCTACTGTAGTCGTCGGTGAAAGCCACTGAAGAACCCTTGAGCAAGGCCTTCCTCTTCTAAATCCCAGTGGAGCTGCTCCATCGACAGCAGACGAGACTGTGGCTTTTTATTTTGCTAGCAGCACTAGTATGAAACTGGAAAAACCATGCCGCCCTAAATGCTTTATTAATGTCATTATAATGTAGGCTTTCAAATCCTAGCTTTACAGTATGATATGGAGCAGTAGGCCCTACTTAACTGCAATGCATATACAATACTGTCACATTATTTATCTATAACACAACAACAATATTATTCTAACATAAAGTACATAAAGAATATGGTGGGTGACTATTTATGTATAGGCTGTATTTCCTCTGGGTTTGCCATTTGTTTCTAACACTTTTATTTTCACTTTGTTACTTTCAATCTGGAAATAACAATAAATTCACGAGTGTATGCCACACACATTTGAATGTAAACTACGGGTTTGCTTGATGGGGATCAGCAGATGCCAATTTAAAATAGTCTGAAAGTTTCGTTTTGCCCTGACACCCTTCTTCTCTTCTTTTTAATTTTCTGGCGGATGGCATCCAGTGAACGATGCATTTCCGCCACCTACTGTAGTGGAGTGCGGACCAGAGGACCCTAACCCTAACCCTTACAAAATCAAACAAACAAAACCAAACACAACAAAATAAACACGAAACAAAATCAATAAAACAAAACAAAAGGGAGATTCAAAATGTCAGTGCTTTAAATTCTATTGCTTAATCTTGTTTCTTTTAAATATTACAATACCTGTCCTGCCCCCAAATGTAATGCATCTGTTAGATTGAGTTCCTCCACTCCCAGCTTCCTCTTCAACATGTATCGCTCAAGTGTGTATTTCTGGCAATGACAAATTATATGTTCTGGTACTTGACAGTTCTCACATCGTCCTGCTGGGTGTTTATTTACTAGATGCATTGTTTTTGTTCAGCCGTGTGTGTCCAATCTTCAAGCTGGTGACTGTGTTCTCCTCTGCGGTGCTTCTTCGAGCTGGCCTCGCTTTGCCAGCCCTGACGCCCGGTCGTCAACTCGCTGATTTAAAGTGAAATCAGCTGGTCAGTTTGATGGGGGCGGGTACAAATACGAGGGGAAGCCATCTTGGACGTTTGGTTGACAAGACTCTTTCGTAGTCAGCTAAAAAAAGATTGGTACACCTTAAAAAACACCGCATAGAGAACCGATTGTCGCAGTTATCCAAGGTAAGCGCGTGCACATTTAAACCGTTTACACGACTGGGTGGTTGTTAACCACGCGCTCAGTCGTTTTGCGGTGACTTTCGCAATCAGCGTCTACTGTTTGCCATCGTTAGCCGGTGTGTTAGCTCGTAGCAGACCTAGCCGAGCTCGCTCGCTCTCGGCTCGGCTGAGCGAGCCGACGAAAGACAGCGAGATATCAAGTTTGTTCTCTAAACATTAGGAAAAGTGTCGCGCGCTATTTTCGCCAGTATTACGAAACACCGACTGTATGTTAAATCGTCTGAGACTCTAATGTAACGCTGTATACCGTAACGGCTTAACTTTAGCACGACGCTAGATGACGTTAGTTCGGTGGTTAGCACGGACGTTAAGTTAGCTCGGTTTCCCTCCGACGTTAGTGGGACGCCCGGTATAACACACACGTAAATGTGTCCAGATATTCATCCACTAAACTGCACATAAGTTCAAATTGCGGCACCTGTACGTATGTATTTGTTATGTTCAATATCAACGTTGTTTTCATGTCGACTCGCTCAACAACACTCGAGCCAGCCGTCCTGCGCTACTGTTGTGTATCCGCTGCACTATATTTGACCTCGATGCGCATCTGTACCCTCTCAACGCGGCGCATCGCCTCCTGCCACACAGGTGTCATGCTGTGATGTTTTTAACACGTTATCTGTGTTTTTCAGGGTTGGAGAAACCTGAGAGGACGAAGCGGCTCAGTGAAGCTCGACAAGATGGCTAGATAGCCAAACAGTCTGCCAATACTTGACAGCTTGCTCCGCCTTCTGGTATATTCCATACGACAATGGCAGATTACCTGTATGCTAAGACCTGATTTGCTTAAGGAATACGTTCATTTACGCTTCCTGATAATTAAATGGGTGCATTTGCTTATTTTGACACTTGACGGTCCAGGCACAGCGACATAGTTGCTGCACTTGCCGTGACACATTTGAACATTTACATTTGGATCATTCTTAATCCTGAAAAGGGAACTGCAGTCTTACATTTAGAAGGGTTGCAGCAGACTGGACTCTTCATTTAGAGAAGTGTCTAAACAATTCCTTGCTATTGGTTTAGAAAAGTTAAGTAGGCATGAGTACCGCCAGGACCGAGACCCCAGTGATTCTGGGCTTGTCCAACCAGAATGGACAGCTGAGAGGCTCAGTTAAGCCTACTGGAGCACCAGGTGGAGGTGGTGGAGGTGGAGGAGGCCCTCAACCGCAACTTATTCAGTTGAAAGGCACAATCAACAATGGTAACGGCCAACTGGGCCCGTCAAGTAATGCTATCAAGTAAGTTATTCGATACTACAAATTCAAGAATTTCTATTTGACATTCTCTACACCATGGTACAATTATTACAAACTGTTCCTTGCCATGCATATTGCTTACACTAACTTAACCCTATACAGGCCTGGAGATGACTGGAAGAAAAGTTTAAAGTTGCCCCCTAAAGACACAAGGATGAGAACTTCGGTTGGTACAAGATGGTTCTTTTATTATTTGGAAGTTTCAATTGTTAATACTATGAAGACTCAGCACATTTTCTGAATTGGCTGGCCTTCTTGCTTTATATATATATATATATATATATATATATATATATATATATATATATATATATATATATATATATATATACTCTCTTATCATAAACAAGGTGCAATTATTAACTTGTTTATTTTTTCAGCATACTATGCTTTAGTGTCAACATTGCTTCTATTCAAGCTCTTAGAGAAGTATTATGCATGGATCTGCAAATGATTGATTTGAGTTTTGTTAATTTCCAAACTGTAGCTAGTTTGTGGCATTAACTTTATACCCTTTCATTGTCAGTATAACCTAATCCACTAGTTTACAGTCCCATGATCTGTCAAACACATGCTAATTAATCATTGTTCTGATTGTAGGATGTGACTTCAACTAAAGGCAACGAGTTTGAAGATTATTGCCTAAAGAGGGAGCTGCTCATGGGAATCTTTGAGATGGGCTGGGAAAAGCCATCTCCAATCCAGGTACATGCAGACAAAACTCAGATTTGATCCCTTGTGACAGTTGGACCAAGACTGTCTTTGTGCTTGGGAAAGTGCCCGTTTTCATAATTATAGAGTTGGGTGCATTTGAGACCCTGGCAGTCATTCTAGCGCCATGACTGTGATATGTTATCAAAACTGGCTGACTTTCAAAATCAGCAAAATGCTTTTAAATCGTATTTATAATTGATTGATGATGTTGGGTGTGTGATCTTGTTATTTTTAACTTTCCTGTGTAATTGCTGCTGCACATCCCCGCTTCTGTAAGGTCAATGTTTTTATATCTTCCATCTGGCCCTCACAGTGCTCTTTGCATTGCTGAGGGAGCAGAGGTGAAGAAAGTGAGACCAGAAGGCAATTAGAGTTATAGTTGTCTCCTGCAGGAGAAAATAAATACTGTAAATCAGTCTCGAGTTGTCTCCCATGTTCTATTAACATCTGTTATAGTAGTCATGGCAATGTTAGTCAGTCCACCACTGCGGCACAGACTAACATCTCAAATAAATTGATTGTCATGAAGTTTTGTACATTCTTGGTCCCATACTGTATTTTAATTACTTTGATGATCCTGCCAGTCCTCCTTATCTGACCCATTTCATTATACCCTAAAAGGGTTCAGCCTGCTTTTTGAAACAGCCTGATCGGCATGTACAGTACTATCAGGCCTGTGACCCCGGACTGTTGCTCTTTACTTTCCATCCAGTTACTCTACATGTTAACTGACCAACTATTGAATCTTTGACTTTTTTGCTGAAACATAAATGACTTTGCCAAACATCCACTCACTGTACCCATCCATACTAAGTAGTACTTTGTATAAATATGTCATTACTGCTTTTTGCGCAGGAGGAAAGCATTCCCATTGCACTGTCAGGAAGAGACATCTTGGCAAGAGCCAAAAATGGCACGGGAAAGAGTGGAGCCTACCTCATTCCCTTACTTGAACGCATTGACCTGAAGAGGGACTGCATACAAGGTGAGGAAGCTCAACCTTCTGAAATTTCTAATAGCAGAAAATGTCACATGTCACTCTTTCCTCATTTTAATTAATCGCTCATTTGTCAAATTCTAAAGGGTTTGTTTCAAAAGGGAATCTTGGCAGTAGTTTATGTTGGCCTGATAGTAAATCAGTCTTTGTAGATCCAATCCTGCTTGGTTGCAGACCTATTATGTGCTCATTTAAATGGAGTATTGAATTAATTTAATTGTCCAATGTGTACAACTGCTTTGTCTCCACTGTATTTAATGCCAGAAAACATGAATCAAGGCGTCTTAAACTGGATCTGTGCACAAACATATTTGTATACTTATCTTGCGTTTCTCATTTTTTTCCGTGTGTCCGGCGCGTTCGAGTGCCACGTCTGATTCAGAAAACACTTCTAACTTGAGAGAACTATGTAAATGACCAACATGATAAAGACCCCGCGTGCTTAAAATAAGCATTGCCTCATGAGAATAGAACATTGGCACAAGCAATGCCCCAATAATACCGCGCAAGTGTCCAGCCCCATATATCCACAAGTGCCAACAGTCAGCAGCAGAGTTAAGAGACCTGGAATTGGAAAATATTGTGCCATTAATGCTTTATCACTCAAGTTGTACCGTCACTGAATGAAAGACTAAATGGTAAATTATAAAAATCTCTGGAAATCGGGTTAGGGTTGGGGTTAGCAAATCGATAGATGACTGCAATGAGAAGGGGATAATCAAAAGATTTAAAACGCAACATTGCTCAAAAGTAATGAGATGTACAATCTACAAGTGAGATATTGTTCTTATAGATATCGGCAGACTAATTGCACATGACCACTTAAATTGCGTTCGTACCTAAGATGAAGTTAGTTCAAGGTTATCACAAGTATTTGTCTCTATATTTCCAGCTATGGTCATAGTACCCACCCGAGAACTGGCTCTGCAAGTAAGCCAAATAAGTATCCAGGTCAGCAAACACATGGGTGGAGTAAAGGTGATGGCAACCACAGGTGGAACCAACCTACGTGATGACATCATGAGACTCGATGAGACGGGTAAACTTCACAATTGCCACATGTTGTTGTTGTTACCTAGATGTTGTAAAACAGTCTTAATTATAAATGTTGTTCATTTTCATCTAAAAGGGCAAAATGTTCATGTTAGTTATTCTAAAGACAATGAATGTGTCAGTTTGTTACAGAATGTGTTTTTAGATGAGCAAATGAAAAACTTGTTGACAAGTAGGGGCTCTGTCCCTGCGGTGGGATGTTAAGGGTGTCTGTGATCGTTGGTTGAATGTTAATGGTTTGTGTCCTCTTTGGTTGGATGTTAATGGTTTGTGTCCTCTTTGGTTGGATGTTAATGGTTTGTGTCCTCTTTGGTTGGATGTTAATGGTTTGTGTCCTCTTTGGTTTGGATGTTAATTTATGTCCCTATTTAGATGTTAATGGTTCCTGTCCTCTCTGGTTGGATGTTGAGGGTTTCTGTCCTTTTTTGCTTGGATGTTGAGTGTTTCTTTCTTTGGTTGAGTGTTTCTTTCTTTGGTTGAGCGTTTCTTTCTTTGGTTGGATGCTAAGGGGTCGTGTCTTCTTTGGTTGAACATTATCAAAAAGAGACCACGTTATAACTACAATGTTAGGTGGTTGTTCTGAATATCGTCAGTGATGGACGTCATCTTTACATTCACAAAACACTGCCTTTCTTAATATCTATTGCCTTTTTTCTACCATTGCTTTATTTATGTTACAGTACATGTGATCATTGCCACTCCTGGGAGAATTTTAGACCTCATCAAGAAAGGATTGGCCAAAGTCAATCAAGTGCAGATGGTCGTTCTGGATGAAGTATGTAACAGTTTGTTTTATTCTATTCTGTTTGACAACATGGTGTTTTCCTAATTAAACAATTGAATAGTTCTCTTTCGACGGCTCTCAATGTGCCTTTCTCTCTGTCTCTCTGCTCATTAGGCTGACAAGCTCCTGTCTCAGGACTTTGTGGTTATGATGGAGGAAATGCTGGGCTTCCTGTCCAAACGGAGGCAAATCTTGCTTTATTCTGCAACCTTTCCTGTCAGCGTTCAGAAGTTTATGGTAAATATTATTTATTAAACTTTTCTTTTTTTTCATGTACCGTTTCAAATCTGCCTCCATAATGAGAAGCACAACTTTAATATAACTCCTGTCTTCACCTGCTTTGTAGAATGCACACTTGCAGAAACCCTATGAGATCAACCTGATGGAGGAGCTGACACTCAAGGGTGTGACTCAGTATTATGCTTATGTAACTGAGAGGCAAAAAGTCCATTGCCTTAACACCTTGTTCTCTCGGGTAAGTGTTGCCTTTCTGTACTTTATGATTGTGTTATTCAATTGCAGATGTGTCATTAAAACGTTTGTAAAATGCCAACTTCACTCAGTCTTTATATCTAAATGCTGTCATATGAGTATTTTTCCCAGTCCTAATTACATTTCGTTGGCATTTTTGTTTTGAATTGCACACATTAAGTGTAATAAGATACTTAAGACAAATGGGTAGAATCCTCACAATTCCTTTTGGTGCTCTTTTCTTTTTTTTACAGCTCCAGATCAACCAGTCGATAATCTTCTGCAACTCCTCACAGAGAGTGGAACTCCTTGCCAAGAAGATCTCCCAGCTTGGTTATTCATGTTTCTACATTCATGCCAAGATGAGACAGGTCAGCTCGATAGATAGAGATATATATATATATATATACTGCCTCCGAAATGCCAACTCTACCAGCTTAAGACCAAAATACACAGAGTGGCCATGGTTGTGTCCTAGGACAGCTGCTACAATTGCTTTTGGTGTGCATTAATTAAAGTGGTGCATTGCACAGATGTGCGTGTACTAGGGATGTCACGAGAACCGATACTTACGGTACATTACGGTACTCGATAGCAAAATACCGGCGATACCTATTTTTTTGAAGTACCGTGAGCGCCGATGCCAGCTGTTGGCATCGGCGCTGCGCCTCTTCTGGAGCTGATGGGGGCTCGCGCTGCGCTCCTCGGAAGCTAACGTTAGCTAGCAAGCTGTCAAGTGGAGAGATGTGTGTGTGTGTGTGTGTGTGTGTGTATGTATGTATGTATCTTTTCAGTCTTTACGGTAGTGGTTTAGCGGATGTGGAAACGCACAGACCAATTGCATGCGAGTTAAGCCATCCCACGTGATACCACTCAGCCAATCAATTCTATGCATTCTCGGCGGTAAACATTACGTCTCAACAGACAGACAGCGCTGCGCAAGTCCGCAGACAGATGAGAAAGTTAGAGGCTGGTTAAACATTGAGACGGTAGAAAGAAAAAGAAAGATGGCAATACATTTAGAAAACAAAGGGAGAGAAACAGACTGTGCCGGAGAAAGTTAAGAACAAGTCGAGTGAGGCAGCGAAAGGGAGAGACACATAAGGAAGAAATGTCGCTCTCCAAAAAAAGAAAAGTTGACAGAGAAAATAGAGCATTTATTTTGGAATGGTCAGACTCTTTTCTGTTCATACTTCCCACAGGGAGCACAACACCAGTGTGTCTTATATGTTCAGAAACCGTGGCACTTATTAAAAGTGGCAATGTGAAAAGCCATTATGAGACAAAACATAAAGGTTTTGAACAAACAAACCCACTCAAATCCAAAGTGAGATCACAGAAGATAAGTGGCCTTACAGCCCAATATGAACAACCAGGACCCTGAGACACGCTCACTGCCCAACAACTCATGAGGTTCCCTCAGAGTTGTTGGATTTTGGGGCAACACAAAAAGCCATTTACTGATGGAGGGCTTGTCAAAGAATGCATGAGTGTCGTTGCTGAAACATTACTTGATGGAAAACCAAAACAAGAGCTTTGTGACAAGATAAAGCAAATACCCATGTCAGCATCATCTGCCACAAAGAAAAGTGAAATATTAACTCAGGATGTGCTAACCCAGCTAAATGAAGCCATAAATAAGGCACCTTGCGTAGGCTTCTAAAAAAATTGTACTTTATTATGTTGTGATATGCTCTGTTGCACATGTTTTTTATGTCTTGCTTTTTTTCAAATATTTAACATATATTGTACATGGAATCTTTTTTTTTTTACCGTGGTATCGAAATTGGTATCGAGAATCGTGTTATTTTACTGGTATCGGTATCGACTACTGAATTTTATTTTGGTATCGTGACACCCCTAGCGTGTACCTTACTTGTGTAGGACTTCAGTTCACACCAATGCTCTAATTCTGGAGTGTTGCTGCCACTAGTTTTTTCCAGGTGAGACCTGGCTAACTGGACAACATATACTTCACGTATTTGTCATTTACTATTACAGGTTGCCTTTAATCAGGGATTATTCTGTATTTGGCAGACACCGTAAATATATATACATATATTTTACAAGCAACAGGAGAGGCAAATGGATTTGGTTCACGTCTAAGCACTGTTTGCCCACGGCAAACCTCTTTAATGAATGTAATGTATTCAAATTATAACTCAGTTTGGAAGCTTTGCTTGTATTTTACATAGTAAAATGTTTTACAGAGCATAACAATAGAGCGATAGACTCATACCCTGCTTCCACAGCAATTTTTAAGTTTTACACCAGAATCCTCCACATGAGGTTCACGTGACATCTCTTTTCTACTCTGCAGGAGCATCGCAACCGTGTGTTCCATGACTTCAGAAACGGCCTCTGCCGGAATCTTGTCTGCACTGGTAAGTGGTGAAGTATCTTGCTGTAGGCTAATACTAATATAATACCATTTAATAAGTGTTCATAAAGCTGCACAGGAACAAGTTGTTAAAAAGGTAACCATAGAGATGAGTTATTTATTACTATTATAGATAAATATACCAGTATTTTATTCATGGTATTGTATCGAATTCATATTTATGACGGGTATCGTAAGTTATGACAGTATCGGGACAACCCGAGCAGGACGCAGAGGCAGAAAAGACCAAGGAAAATATTCATGGCTAAACGGACAAAAATAGGAAGTTGGTTCATGAATGACTTTAACCATGTCGTATATAATCAGTTTAGAATTTGTCAGAACAATCAAAAGACTGTAGTTATAAAAGCCTGAGGCTGCAAACGATCTGGTGTGGTGACCAAACATGGTTTGCATCAATGTAAAGGCAGAAAGCACAGCTTGTACTTCAGTACTGTAGAAAATAAGTATTGAAACTGTTCGCTATCAATTTGTTGACCTAAATATTTTTGAAAACACTAGTTTGTAGTGATTCAGTTCAGTTGAAATAAATTACTGCTCGTCTAGAAATTATTATTCTGCAGATAGTACATTTTGGGCCAAATAAATAATAATAATAATAACCATTTATTTTATATAGCGCTTTTCAAGTCACTCAAAGTCGCTTTACAGAGTCCAGTCATCCACACACACAGTCATCCCGGTGGTGGTAAGCTACATCAGTAGCCACAGCTGCCCTGGGGCAGACTGACGGAAGCGTGGCAGCCAATCAGCGCCTACGGCCCCTCCGACCACCACCAACACTCATTCACATCCATACGAACCGGGGTGAGGCTGAGGTGCATGTCTTTATGATGCACAATATGTTTTAATTTCTTGTTTTAATTTATTTTGTATAGACCTCTTCACAAGAGGAATTGACATTCAAGCTGTGAATGTTGTAATCAACTTTGACTTTCCCAAGCTGGGAGAGACCTACCTCCATCGCATTGGGAGATCTGGTGAGAACTCATATTGGTTGTGTTTAGTTTTTTCTTCAGTGCTGCCACTCCTCTTGCTTAAAGGCTTATTGTGGGTTGCAAACAATGATACAATATTGATTAAACCTTCACATCTTTGATATCCAGGCCGCTTTGGACACTTGGGTCTCGCCATTAACCTCATCACTTATGATGATCGCTTCAATCTGAAGGGGATTGAGGAGCAGCTAGGAACAGAGATCAAGCCCATCCCTGGCATCATCGACAAGAGTCTATATGTGGCAGAGTACCACAGTGAGAGTGGCGAAGAAATCTAGCTGCGAGCCAGTAAGTTCACTCTTTGTTTTCTAATGTCCTGTATTTTGGTGTGTGTGTGTGATTTTAAAGACTAATCCTGGAAGTGTTTTTATATTCATAAATTTTATGTGTTCAGTCTTTCATATCCGTCAGCCAGTAATGTATATATTGCTGTATACACATAACTAATCTCACAAGTGTTTTCTTTTTATTGTGGAAATTATTTGAAATGCCTCTTATGGTTGAGGATGTACATGTTTTAGTATTGGCATTTTACAAGGAAAGTCCTCAATGTGGTGCGAACTACATAGTGTCTAATTAAACTTGTCATTGTTGGACTTATAATGTAAATGGAGTTGTAGTTACGAGACCGTTTTATCCATGCAACTAACTTATTTCTTCTTTCCTCTCACAGATCAGTCCAACATCCATTCCCCTTTTTTGTTCATCCCCCGAACCCCCCCCCCCCCCCCCGTCTTGAAGTCCTTGTTTAATTTTTTTATGTACAGTTTGTCCGTCTTTCTATTTTGGATGCCACCATAAGGAATGTGTATTTTGATTCGAAGCGTTTCGGAAGAACTCATTTGCCCTTTTATTGGGCTCTGTGCTGCACCGTCACCCTGAAGACATACGCACTGGGAGGAAAGCACGGGACCACATCGAAATGTATCAGTGCACATTGTGAAGACTCGTATCCACCAATGACGCAAAGCCAGCGCCAACAGACCGCTATACAACTCCATGTTTTAGTTTGAGAAGTTTTAACAAATTTGTATCAAGTGCCTTAACAAGCAGATCAACTCGTTCTAAAGTAACAACCTTCATTATTTCTTAACTTCATACCACTCACTCACATTTGCCGAATTGAAAATTTGTCTCACTAATTTAACGTCCGACCGCATAGATGATTTCATATCTTTTTTCGGTTGAGTCATCAGTGGAGATTAGGAGAGAGGCCGGTCTGATCTTTTTTTGCTGGCTTCGCTGCGCTCGAGTCTGGCTGATAAACGAGGACGCGCTCGGATGTTCCGTGGACAGATGCTGGACTTTGATCAAGAGCCAGCTTGTGGAGAAGCTCGTGCTTCTAAAGGAGCCGGATCCTTTCCTCCGTCTTCAGTGTCCGAACACTAAAGTGAATATGCAGCCGCAGCAGTCGTGAGGATTCCTGTTTCGGTGGAGTTTAATTGTGGGAACGCTTTTTTTTCTTTTTTTTTTCTTGTTTGTCCTGTGTTTCACCTTCCTATGGACGGCCATACTTTATTCTGCGAGCTGTGCAGCCCCCATGTGGGATGCACCTTACACCTTGTGTAAATACCTTAATTTTAAGATTGTTTTAAACGAGTATAAAAGGCTGGCCAACAAACTGAAAAGAACCCCACACCCCGCTCTTGTTGGCACTGAAGCTGTTTGCTTCACTTTGTTTTGATCTGCAATATTGGGAATTGTGAATTTATTTATCATTTTAGAAATTGCAGAATTTATTAGAATCTAAAACCTGTAAAATGGCTTGTGCATGTCATTTTCTTTGGAGGTGCAGTACACTTATAATATTTAGCCCCCTCAGAGTGCAATTCTTCAATGTTGCACTTAAATTAATATTCTTTAAATTGTTGCCCTTCTGCTCCCAGTTAAGTGTTCAGTCTAGTCGGATGGCTTGGTCAAGCTCTTGCATTTGAGTAATGAATTATTTGTTGTCACCAGCCTTAACTTGTGAAACCGACCTTGAGACGCACTCTAAGATCTCTTATAGCGAGTGTTGTGATCGCAAGATAAATAATATTCTATCATGTTGTAGTACTACTCCTCTCGGCGGTATTCGCGGTTATTCGCGGATTTACGTTCCCCCTTTCGAAGACGTTTGCCAAATGTATCTGACCTCAAATGTAGCAGGCGTCCACTCTCAGTGCAATGTGTGCTAGCTGGCTTTAATTAATCCAGCGAGCAAAAGATGCTGAGTTTAACAGAAGAAAATGCAACCTGGGCAGGTTGAACTGCACTTAACGCACAGAGAGGTGGGGTCAGGCAATAACACGGACCGCCCTGCGCTGTGCGCCCTTAATGCCCAAATGGGAAGAAAGTGTGACGCACGTCTAAACGAATGTCACAGCGGGCGAGAAGGATTACATATTACCGTTAGTCTGCTTGTTTAAAAGAACAAGGTGCCCCCCTGCCTGATGAGGTTGTGGCTTATTTCGCTGCCCTTTATTGAGATTATGGGTTTGGAAAACAGTTTTGTGTTTTTATTTGACACGACAACCTCATTCTGCTTTAAGGTCCTCTGACCAACCAAGTGGTCAGGACACCTTGTTGTGACCGAGGTTCCCCTTTGTTATGGTGAGATGCTCTTTACACTGTTCTAATCGATGAGAAGTAGGACATTCGCACATTTAATTGAACATCTTAAAAAAAAAAAAAAATCCAAATAGTGTGATAATGTTAAGTTTAAAAATGACTTTTATTTCTCATTGGTTAGGACGGATCCCCGTTCTCTCTCGGCTCTACTAATGTGTCCTTTATACAAGTACATCTAATTCGGCTGTTTTGGGTGGGGGGGGGGCTGCATTCGCTAAACGTATTCAGACTAAATGAAGCATTAGCCGAGTGAACGGGGATCTGACTGCAGGCGCTTGGCAGCTGCCTGTCGTGTCAGCCAGCGGCAGTAAACGCCACAGCAGATTCTTTCAGAGCTAAACTTTACGATCCAGTTTCAGTGTATCGCTGCCGTTTGATGGAATGCTGCGTTACTGCCTGTGGCTGCCATGTTGAGAACCTTAAAGACTGAGACGAGAGCATCTTGCCCCAGATCGGGCAATTTAATTGGATAGTTTGTGTAACTAAATTGTCTCATTCTTTAAGGTGTTTTTTTAATTTGTGGGCTGGCTAAATTATCGCTCTTGCTGCCCTGATGCACACGTTCATCCTCTCCCGATGGTTCTCAAACATTTACGTAAACACAGCTTTTGTGTACAATCTGGCCGCTTGTCCTCCGAGGAGGTGGGAGGAATCCGTTAGGGAATTCTTTCCTCAGTGATGCATCAGTTAAAAATAATGGGGAGGAGCCTTTGGGCAATTAAACGTTATAAGATCTAAAGTTCCAAAGTTATGTTAATGGTTTGAAAAAAGTTGCCCTTGGTTTTTATTTTAGCTTTCAAAATGAAATGTTCAAGTGGAGTTAACCTTATTTAAAAGTCTCCAAATTTAAGGAAGAATTTAAAGCCTGAGTTTCTTTTATGAACATTTGGTTATTTAATTGGCACCGTTTTCAGTGACGCTAATTTTACAATGGACTCAAGTTTAAAAGATGTCTTGAATATTATTGAATTCGATTGAAAGTTCTGTTAATAAAGCTCACTGAAATTTATTGTGTGTTGTCCTTGTTGATTTTTGTTGCCCTTCTCAGCCCAAAGGCCTCAGGGACTTCCTGACCTCACCTGTTGCGGTGAGGGCTCGACATTGCTGCACAGGCTGCAACATATTTATTGCCACTTATTTATTTTACGTAATACTCCCTAAATGTGCACGTCTTCCAAATTCTTTCCTCACGAGACGTCATTTCAAATCCATTTAGTTGTTTTTTGTTTAAACTGCTTCAATGAAACAAAATGTTTGCATCTGTTTATAGTCTGCGTTTTCCAGGTATCCTCTTAAATCCTTAATGCTGTGTAAATGTATTTCTATCAGGCTGAACTCGCACGTCAATGCTTCCATTGGTAACTGCTTGTTAAACTCTCATTGCTAAGAATTGTGGGTAATTCCCTCAGGTAAAGTCTGCGTCTAATGGGACCGTAACAAAGTGTTTATAAAGGACTCAGAATGCCTGCCAGAGATCTCAAGGCTGAGGTCTAAATGTGCCTCAAGATGACCTCTGACCTGAGGAAGTGCTTACCTGAACTCTGGCGTCCGCCTCAAGATGCTCACGTTGGCCCGATCTAGCTCGTCATCAGTGGCGCTTCCCACCTGTGTAAATGGAGCTTTTCCACCGTCGGGTTGTAAGATGAGCGAAGACTCTGAATCAACCGCAGAAGCAGAACGTTCTGGTAACGCGTGGTAGATACAGACTTCTCTCTCGACATGTTGGACTATCCTGGACCTTTAAACTTGTGCTCTTAATTTAAATTAGCTTTCTGTTCAGTTTTGGACTCGATCTAACATTTTTTTTTTTTATATATTTATCAAATTTAACCACTGCAACCATCAAACATAACATATTTGTGTTTCATTATCACCTAAGCAAATTGTCAGCACACATTTACCCTCACCTTATTTTATATATATGTATATATATTTATGTGTGTGTGTGTGTGTGTGTGTGTATACATACATATACGTACAGTGGGGAAAAAAGGTATTTAGTCAGCAACCAATCGTGCAAGTTCTCCCACATAAAAAGATGAGCGGCCTGTAATTTTTTATCATAGATAGACCTCAACTATGAGAGACATGAGAAAAAGAATCCAGAAAATCACTGTCTGATTTTTAAATAATTAATTGCTAAATTCCTGGGTAAAATAAGTATGTGGTCAATAACAAAAGTTCATCTCAGTACTTTGTTATCTACCCTTTGTTGGAGATGACAGAGGTCAGACGTTTTCTGTAAGTCTTCACAAGCTCACACACGTGTGCACACAGTGACGCGAGCCTCTCTGGGCCCAGCAGGGGCTCCTACTGGCTCAACCGGCTCCTGCTGTCAGGGATAACAGACACGGCCCACGGGATGATTCAGAACTTGTTCTCCCTTGTCAACAGGTAAGGCTAAAAAAACATCTCATCTTTAAAGAACAAGAAACCCAGCTCGCTGCAGGTAGTTCAGCAGGCTACTCTTGAATAAGTCGACCTCCAGTTGTACCTTTATCTATCGTGCTCTCGGAGGGGGTTTTAAGATTTGTGGTCTAATTTATTTATCCATCACTCTGCTGCAGATATGACTTTGTTCCAAATGGTGGATGGATTTATTATAAAAGACCTCCATTCCTCACTCTAATGGCGGACAGCTACTATAAAGCAACCGAGAATAAAGAGTTCCTCAGGTGGTATTTAGATCTGAGCTGATGTCCTGCCAGACACATCATTATTCTCCAGCTGCCTTGGGTTCCTCCCAGAATAGGAAAAAACAGCACATGAAATCACAGCGCTCGTGTCTGTCTGCTCGGATTTAATTAGAATGTGACACTTCTAGACCTGTGACGATATCGAGGAGAGTGAGAAGTTGTCTGATTTATAACCACGGCTCCCTGCGGTCTGTACACACGTGGTCGGTTACTGTGAAAGTAAATGGAGCAGCACATCTACTGAACCGGTACCATGTGCAGGTGGGCTTGCCCATACGTACTGAAATGCATCATGTAGACAATACAAATGAATTTAAAAGGTGTGTGTGTGTGTGTGTGTGTGTGTGTGTGTGTGTGTGTGTGTGTGTGTGTGTGTGTGTGTATTGTAGGGTGTGCCTGAACCTCCGGGCACCATGTTTCTTTCTTCTTTTTTTCTAGGCCTGAGTCTGGAATTAGCTGATGGACTCACAGATGGTAATGGCTTATTAGTGTTTATTGATTGAGTTCACATAAAAGTGTGAGTATCACCCTGTTATGGTCCACGAGAGATTACAAATAAAGTTAGCTCTGTGGGGTGCTCCTCATCAGGAAAGTGAAATATATTTAAAAGATCATCTGTGCAAAACAAATCCTTTCTGAATATTCCTCAATACCGTTAAACGTTGTTTATAAATAAAACTGTGAGAAAAAGGTGTTTGCTCAGCTTTCTGAAGATCTTTTCCCGTTTTGTAACAATCTATTTTCTCCATCGCAAATAGTGGACATAGTCAACATTCCTTCGGAGCGTGCATAGTTTACAAGATGCACATGAAAATGTGTGTCTACTTGAGACGTTGTGTGTCTCCCTGCCCCAAGACTGTGAGGAGCGGCTATGGATGGATCTGCAAGCGGATGCAGAGTCTGGCTGTGACTTTGCGTCCCGCTGGTACACGGATGGCCGCATCAACGGCAGCCTCGGGGACACCGGCACTAATCTGACCTCAACGCTCTTCTGTGCCTCAATGAGAGGACTCTTGCATCGTTTCACAGGATACTGGGTGAGCGCACCATCAGTCTTTGACCTTGGAACCAACTGTGGCTGCTTTTATCTCCCAACTGGTGCTGATGTGCCGTTTCCTGGCTGCACTGTCTGACCAGCATGCCGCCCGCAGACTGGAGGCGATGGAGTCTGTGCTGTGGGATGCTGAGAGGGGAGCCTGCTTTGACTTCAACCTGACTCCAAACATTGGCACCTGTTTGGTCACTGTGCTCTTCTCGCCCTGAGATGGGAGAGAAGAGTCCAGTATCTGAAGGTAGATCGACATTCTGGGCTCCATTTGGGTCTCAGTTCAGAAATAAACGATGCATCATAGATCATTTTGTTTATTTAAATGGTTGTTTACAAGATGTATATTTCCCCCACTCCAATGGGATCAGATCAAGAGGTTAATTTGAGCAGGTTCTGAGATATTTGTTACTCAAATGGGAGAAATCTGTAAAATATGTTCACGGCAGCTTGTGTTTACATGAAGAAAAACCCTTGTACTACAAAACACACGGATATTGGTTGGTATAAAGTAGTTGGAAAGCAGAAGTAGTTTGAAGCCTAAACTGTGTGGCTCAATACCATTAAGGGTAAGAGAAGATGCATTCAGGTACATCTTTATTAGGTGCGCCCCTACGATATACTGCTATTCAATACTACTGCCCGAAAATGTTTAGCGTTGGTTGACAGTCAGAATCGAGTGTAAACTTGGTTACGTTGACTAATTAGATCAAGGTGGTGTACACGAGGTAGGAAGTGTATTAGAAACGCCTCTCAATATAATGAAGTCCAGTACAACACCACCACTATGACAGAATGTTGTATGTGAGTTGTAGTGTGTATTAACTGCATCACATTGTACAGGGTTACCTGATGTGAGTCTGTGTATGCATTTAATCTGTATTTATCTAGATAGTTTGAGTGAGTGTGGATTTATTTCTCCTTCTCTGCACACAGAGGGCCAGTATGTCTCGTCTCCTGTTAGCCACTGCAGCGCTGCCAGGTTTAATGTAATTTAAAGTAAAAGTGCACGGCTCATATCATGTTGTAGGCTAGATGGCCAATTTACCCACGTTACCGCAAATTCCACCGCATGTAGACATAGCGGCAAATGCCTTTTTGGTCCAGGTACTGCTGGTATTGTCCAAATACCATCAACCATACACCAACTAACCCCCACATGTCGGCAAGTTAGTTTACCTTGTTAGGCATGATTTTGTGATTTTTTATCTTTTGATGGATGGATTTTTGTATTGACCCCATTACAGTTTTTTTTCCGATTGCTAAACGACAGTGGGCACAACTGGAGTCACGTGTGCAAAACTCTAACTACAGTCTGCACAGCAGCAGTTCATGTGGACCAAACTCTAGTTGACTTTTCATAGCTTGAACACAGTTTTCAAAACTGTACACATGTATCCCATGACTTTAACCACAACCTGCACAACATTGTGGATGTACAGCACTTTGTTCAAATGCTAACACACTGCTGTCAAAACTGTGAACCACACATTCAGAACGGAATAGAGTTCAACCTTGTGCCTATCAAACACTGAGGATTGCAATTTCAGCTGAAAGGCTAAGCAGGTGTCTTGTTTTAGACTTGTTAGTGAACACACACATATATATTACAGTATATATATATATATATATATATATATATATATATATATATATATATATATATATATATATTACAGTATATATATGTAGAGCTCAGAAAGACTCATTTTGGAAATGGAACAAGGAAGACAGGTTTGTGGAGGGAGGAGGGAGGCAGAGAGAGGGTGGATGGGTGGAGGAAGACAAAGAGCTGTTATCTCAGATGAGGAGGGCCAGGGATGGATAAGGCCCTCCAGAAGGTTCTTCACCAGGTGCATGGCAAGAGAGAACATGAGATGTGATGTTGCTGAAAACATGTGGCCTGATGCTAGAGAGAGGCAGGATTAGCCCTTCAATTATTTGTTTGAATTACAGTATGTACTTTTAGTTTCTACCTTTTATTTTCTCATTACTGTAATTCTGTAAATTACTACAGACTATTGAAGCGAACTGCTAATTTTCATTTACCTTAAAGAATTGTTATGTTCTAAAAATAAAAATAAAAAATCACGTGAAAGAATGTCTCTCTTTTCTTTGAAAACTGAAATTGAGCTGAAATTGTTCAAACTGTAAAGAGGAAAAGTTAGTATTCTGTGTATTGGTGTTTGATGCTGGTAATTTGACTCTCCGTGTGTTCTGAGTGACAGTGTGTGTTGTCTCAGTGAAGGTTGTGCATAGTGATGGCTGCACTGAGCGTGTTTTGAGCCGTGTGTTAAGAGTTGTGTTGCTTGGAATGAGTTTTGCAGGTGATGTGAACTGTTTAGCTCAGGTGACTGTTGGTAGTGCAGACTGTAGTTAGAGTTTTGCACATGTGACTCCAGTTGTGCCCACTGTCGTTTAGCAATCGGAAAAAACTGTAACAGCCATGAATCCTCCTCCTGCTGAGAAACATCCCTATTCGGATGCTGTGTGTTTTATGAGCTGTGCTCTTTTGATTCAGCAGATGGCGCACACACGCTGCAATGTTCAAATCCAAGCACGTCTTACGGTTAATGGTTCTCTCGTCTGTACAAGAGACTGGTGCTCTCCAGTTCCCCAATGGCGTGCCAGCGACGCAGAGCCAGTCTAGGCAGCAGTGGGACGACCCCAGCGCGTGGCCTCCTCTTTAACACATGCTCATTGACGGTAGGTTGACCTAAATGATCTACCACCATTCTTGCAACCTGAACTGATGGTTTATCGGTTGATCAACGCATTGCTTTTGCCTTGGCATAATCAATCACCTACTTTAAGCATTGTGGCTGCTCTAGCTGACGTATCCCCCCCGGCCTTTGCTCTACAGTCTTCTTTCTACCGGTTAATACTGGAACACCACAAGCCTATTATAAAACTATGCACACATATTATACGCCTTCCTCTGTTTTATGGCCGCATACAATGCATTTTATCTTCCACACCCACCTAGAAAAAGGTGTGTGTGTGTGTGTGTGTGTGTATATATATATATATATATATATATATATATATATATATATATATATATATATATATATATATATATATATATATATATATATATATATATATATATATGTGTGTGTGTGTGTGTGTGTGTGTGTGTGTGTGGTCCACAAAGCATGTTGAATGTATCCCTCATAAAAGCCGACTGAATAAAGCCAATCTTAAACTGTCATTGTTATCATCCAGTGCCGAGGCTCAGAAGAATGGACCTGTCCATTACTCGGAAGATCAGTGGTTGGATCCCCGGCTCCTCCATTCCACATGTCCAAGTGTCCCTGGGTCAGATACTGAACACCAAATTCCTCCCGACGGCTGTGCCACAATTGAATTAGGATCTGATGAGAAGTTTGGCAGCCTCTCTGCTTGTCCACATTGTCTCCTTTAATTTGTTCCTTGTCACTGGAGTGGATGAGTGTAAAAAACATTTGCAGGAAAATGTATTGCGTCATCCACATGCACATGTTACATGTGCACAGTACAGGAAAACGAAGGAACCCACTTGTAAGAACATGGTTTTTTAGTGCGAACAGTAGTCGAAAACCCCCACAGGATAGCTTTTTAAAAAAGGGGACATAATTTAATTGTCAATTTGAATAAACTTATATTTCACTTGAGCTTTTTTGGCTCTAAAAACTCTTAGGCTGCAAAATCGGTTAATATTAATCTGATTTATTGAAGGGACCGTAATGTCTAGATCCGACAAAACATCAGAAGAGACGGCACTTTGCCTGTGAGGAGAGAGAGACATTGTGTCTGCAGCTCAAGGCTAGCTACACACCTATTCAACATTCACAGACATGGTATCAGTATTTACACATACCAAGAGGGGCACGGACGACAGACAGCCCCCACCCGGGGGTAGGAGCGAATTCTCATGAGAGACTAGAGCCACCTGTGACGAGATCTGTGAATAAAAGATTGAACCTTAATTTGGGGGACAATGTGTTTTGGGCCTCGACTTGCATGTAGAGGAGAGCTCCCCGTGTGATTGCAATCGCTGGTGAGAGTTTGCACTTTGCTTTTGATCAGTGAATAAACGTCTCCCTAAAGGAGAGAACTACAGCAGACTGTGGATTGTATTATTGTAGAGGCTCTTCCAGGCTGCCAATTCTGAATTACGTTACAATTACCATCCTGCTGAATGTTCCCAAAATTAAGTGCTACCAGCAAGCCATGTGGAAAAAAGACTGCAGGTTTGAGTGGATAAAGAATACTTTTTATATTTCCAGATTTATCCAAACTGCCCTCAGAGGATGCTCAGCAACTATCATTTGGTTTGGCCCAGCGTTAGATCAAGACAACTGGTTGGCATACATGAAATATGAAGCCATGTTTGAAAGGGTGAGTCGTCTGAGGTCTCGGTAAGTCGGAGCTTGTGCTGCACAGTGATAACACGGCTGGCTCAGAATGTGTCATTTTCTCTCATGGCAGTCTGACGTAAACGGCGATGGCAAACCCGGCGGTGGAGGAGAATATGAAGTTCAGGTATTCAGGTAAGTCTTTTTGATTTCACGCCGAGCCCCGTCGATTCTCCTTGCCTCACTGCTGCCGCAGCGTAAAAACATTTGCATGCTCATCATCTACACACACACACTCTCACTCCTCCACACTACCGTGTCCTCATCCATCTTGTTTAAAACATTTTTTTATATAATGATCTCACCTTGTTGGGTCGTGTTGTCGTCTACTTTTCAACATCCCTTACGAGCGTCTGTGTTGCCCTTTGTGTAGCTGGGTTTTGGCTGGACCAATGGTGTGGCCCTGCAGCTCCTGGACCAGTATGGGGCGACTCTCACGCCAGGATGCAGACTAATGTCTTCTGGCCTCCTGCTGCCTCTCGTCATCTCAGCCGCTCTCTTGCTCCAGTGAGAGGCCAAAGGGGGTCTGATATTATTATCTGTGGTTTCACTGCACTGCATCACTCCTTTCCATTGGCAGACTTCAAACGAGTGAACATGAAACATCCAACTAAATTGTGTTTCTCGTATTTATTTTTTAACGATCGGATATTTCTCCGAATCAAATACGATCAGGATCACTTTTGGGAGGAAACAGGGTACACTTTATCATCAAAGAATTTCCTCGATGAATAATTCAGTATTTATTCTTGGCAGTAAATGATCAGTGTGTTGCTGAACTGCAGCCTGACTCGTACCTTCTATTTGCATGCCATCTGAAGACACTTGTGTTAAATACGTTGACGAAGACAATGACATCAGCGGGTCGCGCACAACATTTTGGGCACAAGTGGTCTATGACCGCAACCCCTCTACCATGTGTTTATTGGACAACACTAAACATAAGCTTGCATGTACTAAATATACTTTGTTCCTTTCTTTTCTGCCTCTGCTCCAGCAGCGGCCTGATGCGTTATTGTTATGGATTTGTATTTCCGTGACTGTTACCTCAAAACATGTTTTTGGCCAAAACCTTAAAAAATTACTTAAATATGACAATGTCACGCACGGGTATCAAAGGATAAAATGATAAGCTGATGGTATTTAAGACAAACATGAATGTAAACTACAACATGACATTAAACTGACACCTATTTGTTGTATTAAAAAAAAGATTTATTGTGCATGCCTATGGCTACTTCACACACACACACACACACACACACACACACACACACACACACACACACACACACACACACTCACTCACTCACACTGCCCCCAGTTTAAAACTCTAATGGTAATGGTAGCAGTAGGATGTTTGTCTTGTATTATTATTTATGTTATATAGCTGTGACATGGTGGAAAGAGTAAACAAACAGTGTAGCTGATATCTTGGATATAAAATCTCATTGATTACTGCCGTGCATTGTTTTCCTGTGAATCCCTGGTGAATAAGAAAGTAATTTGAATCCAGCATGGGAATGGCAGAATCTGTCACGAACGATAAGTACTACTGTATACTGAAAATACTAATACTGCATCTACTGTGCGTGTGGCTGTTTGTATATAATAATATAATAATGTATACTTTATTGTATGTATATATGAGATTAGTTATCACTGGCTATATATAAAATTAATGGCTATTGCAGAAGAAATTACGACCATGAATTCCAAAATAAAAACTGGATTTATTATTTTCAGCGAAAATGTTTGATTTTAACTCGAAGGAAAGAAAAACACTGATTTTGCCATTTCTGATTGTTCCAAGCCAGCCATTCTGTCTTTGCCATTTCTGCTCTACATCTATGGTGAAATGCAGGTCAAGCATGAAATTAAGTCATATAGATATTCAAATGGTTTTCCAAAAAGAAAGGTAATGAGAAATCTGCGCCTCAAATAAGAAAATGCATCCCTCTTGGTTATGAAGATGAGGCCCAAGCAGGGATTTTACGCCGTCTCTCCCTTTAGCATGAGTGCACACAACAAATCTACTATAAATAGGCCAATAGGTGCAGCGGTCCATGAAAAAACAAAAAAAACAAATCACACTAGTAATGTGCTTTTGAGTCCAGCTATAGGCCGTATCATCTTTCTTTCATCCCCATGCAAAACTGACTCCACACAGTAGCATCTGTGTGTCCTCTGCTGTGTTTGAGCGCTTTAGGCAGCATGCGTTAAGTCTTCAGGCCTCGCTATCAACAATAACTCAAGTAGAACCTGCTCCTTTTGATAACTCGCACATTACCGTGTCGCCGTAGCAGAAATGCGTTGTGTTCAGTTAATGAGATGTAGCTGCATATTAAGTTGTCCGGCAGTTAAGTGGCGATGAGCTGCAGCCGTGCTCTTGTCTGCACGTGCCCTCGTTTTAATTACACAAATCTGAGGACGACGGTGAGAGAGGCGCATTCCGCGGGCTGAGCGTGAATTGTGAAGTACATTACATAAAGTTGTGAAAGTAAAGGTCAGGGTTGTCTCGTCCTCGCCAGTGAGGCAGCAGCTCAGACTGCATTCAAACTCTTTTTTTCTTCCACAATGTATTTCACATTTCAGATGTATTGGTCTTTATGGCTATAGAAAGCAGTCTTTAAAAAAAAGAGAAAACACATTGAATTCAAGGCACTATTTAATTCAACCTTCTTTAAAATTCTACTTGTATCTCTATGGGACTTTATTTTATAAAACACATTAGATATGTATGAAAAAAAAAATGCCGCTCAGTCACCCAAGTAACCAGCCCTTCATTTACATACAATAATACGATGCAGGATTATGTGCAGAAATGTGTGAAATGTTAAACAAATGTGGAAGTGTCTGCGCGGCTTCATTACCGTTCCCCTGCTCAGCCTTCACTCGCCCTTGCAGCACACATCACAAAGGCTGCTCATTATCCACTGAGTTCTCCCGGTGCTGCCGAGTCCCGCTCGATGCTGCAGGAAACCGGCTCTGAACCCCACCCACCCACCCACCAGCATCACTGCTGTCTGTGGACACCGGAGGGGGGATGTGCAGGTTGGCTGTCTGTCCTCTGATGGTGAATCTTTGCTAACAGCGACTTCCATCCAATATGCTGTTATCCATAACTTATTGAGCCGTCATGCCGGTCTCCCTGTGTAATGCGTTTACCGAATTATGACTGTGGCCTCCACAAACAAGAACTGTTTATCTCTGGTTTAGTAGGTGAATTGTGTGGCGAATAGGTCAGATCCTTGACCTCTAAACAGGAAGGATTGGCTTACTTGAGGCATTATACAGCTGGATATGCGATTGATTAGTCATATTGTTCTGCCACTTTCCAGAGATATGAAGCTTTTTCTAATCAATAACTCTACAGGACTCATTCCATATAATTTTCCCTGCTTCAGAGGAGATGTGGAAGGAAAATGTGATATTGTCTCGACTTGTCTTGAACTTGATGAAAAGAAGTTCACCCTGTTCACAAGGTTGTTATCTCTTTGCGGGACTATTCTTCCATGAAATGTTCAAGTGTGGCTATGGAGTTATTCTTGCTTTATGGTTTAAATAAATGTATTGAGTTGGCTCTCAAACAGCATGTCTATTTCAGGGACCCATCATAAACCCTTACTATGTATATTAATGTTGTAAAACTTCACTTTGAACCTACCAACAGTTTATTTTAATTAATCATCAAGGCCTTAACCACCTTAAATACATTTTCAAAGGGCAAAACCACCAGTTCAAAAATATGCATGTATTATATATTATATGTATGTTATTTAATTGGCCTTAAAGAAATTCAACCAATTAATATCTGTGCTCCAATTGTTTTATTTGTAAGGGACTTCATGTTTATGAATATTTTTTGACTGTAGAAATAGTGTGTATGATTGTTTTCTCTTGAACTATTTTTGGAGTAAAAGAAAAAATCCACCTCTGCAACAATTAAAGTTCAGAAAGAAATCCTGCGACTCCTGCTTCTTCGGGATTGTGTGGGCGGGCTTTGATCCGATTGATTTGACTGCTGGCAGCACAATTGCTCCACATCCGTCATCAACATTTGATCCAAACGTAAGCTGTAAGACGTATAACGGTCTCGCCCAATCCAGTGAGGTCAGCATAGAAAAATGAAAAACAAAGATATCTTGTGTGAAATGGATAAGATTTCTGACTTTGCAGAGAATAGTGTTCCCATTGCGCCGAATAAGAGGCTGATTGAGTCAATATACCTCACCAGGGCCCATTAAGGTATTTAAATATGTCTTGTCTTTGAATCCCACCTTATTTGAAATTGAAGTTAATATATCCTAAAATGAGAATTAAATTGATCAGTATTTCTTTATTTCGACATGAATACGAACAACAAAGCTGTATTGCGCACATGGCTGTGTCAGCCGGTTCCCTTTTCTCAGATTAGCCCATTTGTATGTTGTATATTCTCCAGACACACAGTTCTGTTTTGTATGTCCTTTCCGGCGACCCAAATGTACCACTGTGAGGCAGCAGAGGTCTTTGTTGTATTGGTTGATACTTGTTTTCCCATCTTCATTTCCATGGTATACAATCAATATGGACACCACAAAAGCCCATCCCCATTTTCACTGTTTTTACCAGACACTCTACATGGCCAAAGACAAAAGCATCACATCTCACACAATATTTCACACCGATTTCCCAATTATCCAGCTGACTGGGACGTCAGTGTGGCGACTGGCTCCGATCAATAGCTTGCTGTTGGTGAAGACTTGAATTGTGAGCTCGAAGGTCGTCCACTCTTCAGTCGTGAGGGAGATGGCCTCGTTTTCTCGTCGTAATTGCGAGTGATCAAGCTTCTTGTGCACGCCACGGAAGAAAAGCATGGGTTAGGTCATCGCAAAGTTGCCTCGCTGCATGCTTACACCCGTTGTGTGTGTGTGTGTGTGTGTACGCATGTCTGCCTGCTAGCCCCATCGTGGGAAAATCGTGTCAAAACAGCCATGTAGGAGGGGCCATGCCTGGAGAGAGGGATGAGCCAGAATCAGTAGGGGAGCGAAAGAGAACACATGCAGAGTCCTGCTTATTTCAGCTGCACAGATGGTGCGGCAGATGAGATGCGAGGGCTAGATGGAGAGAGAAGGAGTGAGAAGAAGACGGGGGAAGAGAGAAATGGCACAAGAGCACGTGTGTGACAGTGTACATAAGGAGAACTTCCAAGGGGAACACTTTAATGTGTATTGTTCTGCTGCTGGTCGGAAAACTTTCTTTCCACCTCCAATTTGTCAGCAAGACAAATGGCTGAGGAGTCTGAGAAATATAAATTCCATGGCATGGAAGCCGGATTCAAAAGGTAGGAAGGGTAGAGTGACATATGGTGGAAGGTCCTGAGGGAAACAACACTCCAAAAACGAGGGGGGGTCAGCGTAGCAAGGACGAGAGGAGGAGGGAAAGGAGGGAAATCAAATTACTGGGAGGTTTCGGTGGAGCTCATGAGTCTGCATTTGCAAGGGAACAGTATTTGAATAAGCCAGACTTTGTGCTTTGTAAGCTTTTATTCCAGGCACAGCCGATATTCATTAAGTCTGCCTACCAGTGATACATGCAGAAATTATAAGAGGAAGATGAAAAAAGGGCAATCGACGTGGACACAGAAGCGTCACAGCTCTCTAGTTTTAAGTAATGTGTTTAATGATGATGATGTTGTTAGACTTTGATTTACAGTGACATTCAGATTTACAGAATTTGGATAAGTGACATTTGGGATTTTTAGATTTGACAGGATTACATTTCAAAAGGAAAGAATGGTGTATGTCACACCATCGTGGGATTGTGTTTTTGATATTGGTGCAGAGACGTAAACAAGATACTCCTGAGTCAATGCACCACATGAAGAATTAATGTTCTCATCCCACTGGGATTTACACAGTGGTGGGGGAAGAAAACTGAGCATATTTCTCTATGAGGGTACCCACTCTACGACTCCTTACATTTATTGTTTTGTTTTTCCAAATGGAAATTAGCCTCTGTTTACTTGTTACATGATACAAATAGTAATACCATTCTTAAGTCTGGTATACAGTATTTCAAATATATACAATGTTGTAAATAATATTTAAATATGTAGAAGATACAATTAACGAGCACAAATTATGGGAGCTATTATGTTTGATTCATGTAGTGTTACATAGTAGCTAAAGACTCATATTCATGCTGCTACTAATGCTAACTCTGTTAACGTTTGTTAATATTCATTGAAAGATTAATGCCAAATATAACAAATGTGATGTCAAATATTTTAGACTAACAATTTCACCTAATTTTACTAGATAATATAAAGAATCACGCACAACTCTATTATCCCATTAGACCTGAATGTTACACCAATATTAAACCGCCACTCAAACCTGACAAGAATTCAAGCCTTATACTTCCCACTATTGCTTATTTATGGTTGGCCGATATTGAAATCACCCTTCTGACGATATTGCTTTCAGAAAAACAATTTGTTTGAAATTATCGTCCAGAAGAAAACTTAGGGAAATGACACGCACGAATATGACGAATATGTTGCAATAAGTGCTATTTCCCACATGGCTATTTGCAGATAAATAAATCACATCAATCAAGTGTTGGAATTTGTCGTTGACTGTCATGTTTCTATTTCGTTGCCTTTGCAGAAGCTCTGAGTGTTAACCGTGGTACGAGATTTGTCTACTCTTTGTGGATGGAGTTGGCGGCAGACTTCCATATTTTATCAGATGATTAGTTTGGTTTTAAAATTGACGATTTGTGGTATTTTCCTGTCTGGCATGATTTGTTTAGTATCGCATAGCTTTCAAGGTGCTTCTTTTTTTTGTTTGGTTTAAAACCAAAGTAATAGTTGAAGGTTGTCAACATTTAAAAGTTTAAATGGTGTCTGTAGCTGATAGTATCCAGAACCTTTGTGGTCGAGAGGGTGGGGGGCTTGAGTGGTTGGTGGGTTAGAGGAAGGGCTCCTCTCCCCCTCAAAAGAACAGAGCACTATAGTATTATCGCTGCATGACAGCAAATACGCACCCCAAAAGTATGCGTTGTGTGAATACGATACCCAATATCATATACCGTATATCATCAGATACCCATGTCTCTCATAAAACGAGTGCCTATATCCAGGGTTCACACTGGTGTCAATACTAAGGTCCAACACACTTTTTCAGCTTGCAACAGCTCCTTAGGCTGCATTTCACGTCATAGTAAATGTTCTCCGTCAACAAGAAATAATAATGTGGCTTAACATGAACGGCTGAAGAAATCCAGCACTAATTTTGGTCTTTGCACCAATTACTTTGGGCCGGGGAAAAGAGCGATTCTGAATTTGTTCATGTGTTATGAAGTGCATATGAGTCCCGGCCTCACGGCAAGGAGCTCAGGCCACAGATCCAGTGTTATCCAGAATGATGACTCATCATAATGTCCAGCTTCTACACCCCTGTTGTTGATGACATGTAAAGCGCATGGTGGACTTCTTCAAGTCTCTTTTAGGATTGCATCTCCTTTATGTCCGATGTCCTAAAAGAAGATATGATGAACAAATTGAATTGAATGAAATTGTTTTTACAATACATTTATTGGCATACAGTCGAGAATGAAAAAGATGATCCCTGTCCTTTCAACACAGTGTGTCGTCATGGTCACGGTGGGATACTCGGTACTGGCGGATACCCGAAGCCCCAACCATGTGTGTTGTAGGAATAATCATTTTGAAATGTTGGCAGTCAACAATCACAGAATGTAATTTATTGACGTTCTGCTGAGTGTGGCGGTTCTGGGAACACAGGACCTTGAGAAGACAGGGATCACCACC
Organism: Liparis tanakae; assembly: GCA_036178185.1. Classification (NCBI taxonomy): domain Eukaryota; kingdom Metazoa; phylum Chordata; class Actinopteri; order Perciformes; family Liparidae; genus Liparis; species Liparis tanakae. Next base: position 8,482,538 of record CM070099.1, on the reverse strand, counting down.
TGGGGACTGGAGATACTAGTTTGGATTTTTCTCTGAGGGGCTGGATCGACCTGGACCAGGGCTTCCTGATGAGCATATTGACCATGTTGAACAGCACCTGGAGCTTTAGTCCCGTGTGGTGTCACAAGACTGCAGACGCCTACAAACGCCACGAAGGGGAACATTTATCAAATCTATCAACAAATGTATCTGCATGAAGAAGCATGCAAAGGATCATTTAGATTTCATTCCATCTGTTTTAGTGTTCCTACACTGATTTTACAGCATGCCCGTGTTTCAGACCCCCTCTCCATCCTTTCATAATACATTAAAATGAATCAATGTGCATTATAAGACACATTAATTATAATCGAGGGGCTGTAATCAATACACAATCAGTGTTCTCGTGTACCCGTTTATGAACACGATTGTGTTTCTGACATTATTCTGTAATTAACATGCATTACCTGTAAACTCAGTATTTGATGCAGAAGCTAATTTATTTTTTCCCCAGAAAGACAACAATGGTGGTGATTTCTGTCACTCCTCTTTTTTGTTTCATGTCTCATTAGTAATGCAACACATCTGAATACCTACGAAGGTCAGGTCAAAACCATCTTTGTCCGTTAGAGACCTGTTGTATCCCGGTGAAACAGAAAAATGAAGAAACCAATTTCCTCTTTAGTCAAAGCTATGTGAACCGTGTAATGAGCAAATCCTGCCAAAACACCCTTCAAGAGGAGAGCATTTCATTTTTTCGAAATATTGGAGCTTCACAGCTTTCATTGCCTGTGATTGTCATCTATTCTGAATGAAAATGTGCTTGGGTCTTATGACGAATTAGATCAAGGCATGTTATTAATTAACACACATTTTGGGGATTCTTTGCACTAGCAACAAAGAAGTAGCTCATGGTTCCTTTCACTTAATATCTGATATCAGAACTCAGATGAAAGACATGATGGAAAATATTTTAAAAAACACAATAGTCACCTTTACTTGAAAATTAATCAAATTCATTTTAATGATGAAAAATTCATCGAGATGAAGGGATTTTGTATTAGTGTTGTAGGGCAAGAGTTCCCCTCCTGAGTTGCTTCACCAGATGGGTTCGGGCCGATATGATAATATATTTCCTGAGCGTTGGCTCTGCCTTTTTAGAAAGATGCCGGTGCTGGGAGAAGATGGTCTTGCGCGGTTTGAAAGACAAGCCGCAGGGGGCACAGATGCTCTGATATTCCAGCAGCGGTGAATCTGTGGGGCCCCATGGCTGTTCTCTGCCTAGCAGGGAGTCTTGCCTACGCAGCTCAACAGGGAAAGACTAGAAATGGCAGGAAATAAGCAGCGGCGTGCTCCTCGTTGCTGCACTTACCAACAAGTGGGAAGCAAAAGGGAAGATCTGATCACAGGCTGTACTAATTTACAGCGTCAGCATCTGGTTCAAATTAAGCAACACTTTTGAGCTCTTACATAAATCAGCAGTTTCATAACAGGGGGCTGGTGCTCCGAAAGATTTGAGTAGATATGAAAGAGGCAAATCTAAATTGGATTAATTAGTTTTCCCTTGCAGACATTTTGCAATCCATCTGCTGAGTCTGTAGCGACATATAAAAGCACAATTGTCAATCTAAGAAATAGTTGCAATAGCAGACAATCTGGCACAACAGACTATCCCTGGTGAGGTTTTTCCACATCATTACACTGAGATGAAAGGGATTTAATTATCTCTTTCCCTCTAATAGTGACATTGTTGGTCCGGTTGTGTCACATTACATTTCCATTATGTTGTAATAGTGAAGATACGGTATGCCGAATACAAAGAAAAGCAACCATGACCAGTGTCTGACCATTAAGCTCTAGTTTACTCAACTGAAGGAGTTTTTAAAATACCATCCTTTGAAGTGGTGTGCCAGTTTAGCAAGTTTAAAGCAACTATATTAATGAATCAAGAAAACTTTAATTTTAGACTCAAGGTCCAGATAGTGCAAAACATTAAAATATAATAAAATACATACAAAACCACAAGTAAAAACACAAACAAACAACTACACATGCTTTATAAATAGACAGCTGTACCAGTGTCTCCACAGCTGGGACAGGTAGCGTGTAGTGCTGAATTTTATATTTGATAAAAACTTGATCTCATGTTCTGAGTCATCAACCCGGCAGATAAACGTATGCATTAGATTTCTTAAAACCGTGTTGAATGTGTTGTTTCCTGCAGACACAAACATCTCACTGGCACAAGTCCACCTCGGTCTCTTCAACAATGTCCTCATGGCATCATTATAGGCCACTTTCAGTCTCCGTAGGCTTGCTTTTTTGTAGTTCGACCACAATTGTGCCGTGTACAGAGGTGTACAGCACGCTTTAAACAGAGACATATTCACTGTGTCTGTACACGTACCAAACCTGCGCCTGAGAATGTTTATTTGCACATACATCATTCGACATTGCCAATAGATGTCTTCGTCATCAGTCATCTGTGCTGTGATGAAATGTCCTAGATATTTGAATTTTTCCCAGATACTGAGGTAGTCATTAGATCATTATAAATCAGGGAATAATCAATATCTTTTCAATAACAATGGATCTAATGACTGTCATGGGAAAAGTGTTCGCTCGTAATGATGAATTAACAGCTCAAACTGCAGTTCAATCCCGCTCTTATAGCATTATATTATCATGCTGCTATTTGTTTAGATTTACACAACTTTATAATTTTGCTTCACTCGCAGTGTCATTTTTCATCTGCAGCAGGTGTTTATTTTGAAGTTAAAAATCTAAAAAACAAAACACACACACCACCTGCACAGCACCACCACCACCACAACAATAACAGCAGCAGCAACAGCATGAGGTGGCTAGAAACAACACTCATAATGACATACTGTATATAGCTTGTATTACTTATGTATCGGCTCGATGTGTAAATATGAAACAACACAATAACAAGTTTTTCATATCACCCTGAAAGACACATATTGGTGTCAAGTCAATTAGAAAAATCTGATTGCCAGAGAGATTGAATCTTATTTCATATGTTGTTGTGTATACCCATTGTATGGGGCCTTATTAATAACATGTGGTATCATATATTATTATTATATATTATTATGTATCGGATTTGAAAGAAAAGAGGCTTTTTTGGTGATGCTGCTGACAAGATCCTTGAAGCTGAGGTACTTTGAGGTTTTTAATTTGTGCCTGTGCTTTTGTGATCTAGACTACGTACTCACATTCTGCTCTTCAGCGGAAGAAAAACAACCATTGGTGGATTTCTTTCGAAGTATGGAGTTCATGGGTTGGAAGTAATCAGTGAATAGCGAGATGAAAATCTGCATGTCATTGGCATCATTATGGAAGATGATGTTATGCGGCTGGTAACATAGCCAAGGGAAAGCATATGAAGAATAAATCAAAGAGGACCCAGGATAGAGCCCTGCAGGACCCAACACAACTATTTGTCTACTTTGATTATAAAGGAAGGATTCAAATGGCCTGCTATCTGTGTATTGTAGAATCTGTGTTATGAGACATGTGGAAACTACACTAGAATTATCATGAATATTAGTATTTGTAAGATAGCAGATTATTTGTAAAATTGTTTCACTTTAGGAAGATCGGGTTGGAGATTAGCCTGTCGTTGCTAAGTGTACTTACGGATTTAAAAAGGAAGATGGAAGTGTATTAAAGTTAATAGTTAGCAGATAAACTGGTAATAGCAGGCAGGGATTTGATAAATGATGCTATACATGGCATCAACTAAATTAGGACCCATCTATTATGTGTAGCAGTGTTTTTAGTTGTGGCTTAGTTGCAAATGTAGTGCTTACAATATTTCTTCTACCCTTTGCTACTGAAAGCATCACATTCCCTCACAACATTCAGACTATATATTGTTTCATTTATTACAAGGTGAAAGCCTGGTGATCATGATTAGACCCGTTTTGTTTCCAGGGGCAAATAGCAGGCTATGACATGCCTTCCCTGGCCTCTCTGCTTTGTGGAGAGGCCTTGTAATGCAACGGCTGAGTTTATCACTCTTAATGAGAGACTCGGCAGTAGGACACACTCCATTACCCATGAGCCAGATAATAAATTGCATTGCCTTCCACGACTCTCTGACCCCAAGGGATGTTTAATTAATGAGAGGCTGGACTTGGTCAGTATTAGTCAAAGGAACACTGGACACATTCTCACTCCCACACATCATTACTTGGCTATCTTCCCTCACCTTGGCAACCAGATGTGAACGTCTGGAATCGGAATGGAGAGAAGGAAGACACATCTCTACCATCCCACGAGGGCAGTTACGAACACTAACTGCTGTCTGAATGTGAAACAACTCTTAGAATATGAACAATTGAGTCTCACTAGGGAAGAATAATGTAGACGTGTTGCTGTACAGGTAGAGCAGCAGTTCCCATAGTGGGATCTAGGGATCCCAAGGAGGGATCCTGGAGAGGAAACCAGGAGGTGCCTTACAAATTAGAAGTAGTTGAACAGAAATTCAATACACTAGAGATGTTCACAATTTAAGGGATGTTTCGGAAGTTTGTTGTAATGAATTTTAATTCTGACAACTATTATTTTCCCGGTAATAATGACTAATTATTTCAGTACATTATCAACATCTTTCTGGTGTCCTGGGACCAAATCAAACAATGCCGTAATTTGGGGGTCAGTGACATATTGTGAAATATATCAGCTCCCAAAACATTGAATGTTGAATTTACATTATCTTTGGCTGAAACTAATGATTTACATACTTTATCGTATTAAAACCAATCTACAACACATTCTTACCAAAGTTCAAATCTTTCTTTATTCAATATATATGTATTCAATATTCCATTTTAGATGATATGATAAAAAAAGAGTGCAATAAGCATTGGCAAATTATTTGATTTATTTTGTGTCAATCAACTAATTTCACAAATAAATTCATCCAAACACAAAAGGGATCTCTTTCTAAATAATTGCTCACCACGACATAGTGTTCAACAGTAGGTGAAGACATTGAAAACATTGTACTTACAATTGAGGTGCATTCATTTCACCTCCCTAAACTCTACTAGAAAGACAGAGGCTGACTGCACTAAACATTCAGCTCTCCATACAGCAAGAAAGACGCATGAACAAAATGTAAACGCCATTTACGTCAGGAATTGCAATATGTGTGATCCACCAGCAAGAAGCACTAGCTCCCGGTTTTAGCTCCCGGTTATACGTTTACCATAACGCCTTCAGAACCCAAATCTTAAAAAAAAGCCAGCAAGTTGTACAATCCTATGCAATGACTTTAACCAACACAGCTATTCCAGGCTGTTATTTTCTTGGTTTACATTTGGTCGGACTCAAATACAAATAAATCGAGCTCATTTTTGGAAAGCCAGATCGTACAGCTTGCCCCCAATGTAAGCTGTTTTGAGTGTGTCCTCATCTCCTAGAGTTTCTAAATAAATGTAGTGTGTGCAAGGTTAGCACCACCCTGAGAGTCACTGCGAATACATTTATGTTGAAATGTGCCTAATGATAATGTCCGAAATTATGCAGACTTGACATTTACTGTGATGGATTTTACAGCTAAGTAAGTTGGGAATTATGTTGCAGCAACAGTTTTGCAGAACACTGGGCTCTGCTGCCTGTGACAACAATCCTGTGTTGTCCTGATAGTTATTCACGCTGCAGATGGAAACCTCCCTATCCCGTCTCCTTCCGAGCAAAGCGTATGTGCTCTAAAATACTGGGTAGGTTTATGATAAAGTTGTACTAGACTCGGGCAATGATTGTAACAACTTCACGACTGTTTGGCAGATGGAGGTCTTTCTTGAACCATCTTCTCGTACATTTTGGGTGGCAGACTGAATATGGTTTCCAGCTTTTTGGCAGAAAACTATTCCTTTTGAGTAAATATCCACATTTTCTTTTGCCACACTTTTTTTTGCCCGAGTCAAAACAACCTTTTCTATTGCATGTAGATTGTCGTCTAGCAAACTTCAATACCTCACTTGAGTGACATGTTTTCTTCTTTCCGAATCACAATCCATCAGCACCTCCTATTCTTCTCCCTGTACTATACATTTTTCTGTACCAGAAAATAGGCTTATATTCCTATGACTCAGGTTTACTATGCCGTGATTAGACATTGATAGGACCAAATGGAAGCATGAGTATTCCTTTTGAATTGTAAGTGGCAGAATTGTAGATAGAGTGGAGAAAAGAGATTTGGTCTCGCAATGTCACTTTGAAAGCGGGAACTTGCATATAATTTAAATTTAAATTCTGCTGTGAAAGGTCACAAAGACACAACTGAAAATACTGTATGCGAGCTGCATGCTGCCAACTGGTGCCACATTTTAAATGGGGCTCCAATAAAAGCTACTCACACTGTCACACGCAGCTCATATCTCCTTTGTTATCAGAGACGTTGCTGAGGTGCATTTTAATTAACCGTTTCCATTACTAAATAAATCCCAGATGTGTCGCTGCATGCTGTTCCTTTTCTTATATATACATACATACACATATATATATATATATATATATATATATATATATATATATATATATATATATATACATACACCATGTTAAAGGCCATTGTTGCTCTTTATATAAATGTATGTATATATATTTATGTATATATGTATGTATATATGTATATGTTTATATACGGTATATATGTATATGTATATATATATATATGTATATGTATATGTTTATATGTATGTATATTTATGTATATATATGTATGTATATGTCTGTGTATATATATATATATATATGTTTATGTATTCATGTATATATATATATATATATATATATGTACACACATATATATACACACACACACACACACACACACACACACACACACATGCACTTGGGATTTCAAATGAATTGCATAGAGCATTTGCACGTTTCTTTTCCCCTATCTTCTGCTTCGTTGTACTTCTTTTTTTCCTGAGGTATATTTATCTTCCTGAGAATCTAACTCATGAATGATATAGAAATGGAATAAAAATGTGTGTGACTCCAGGTTTATTTAGCTGCAAGCTGTGGCTGAGGTATGAATTGCATCCTCTTTGGCAGCGTGAGCTCATAGTGCCCCTTTTAGACCATTCAGGCTTAGCCAGCACTGCACCAACAATCCTCCTGGCTCTTCTGGATTGTCTCATCTGCTCTGTGCATGCCGAGCATCTTCCAATCTGTCCGCGGGCGATGGAGACACCGGCGCTCTCGGTGTCAGCTCTCCTCAGGATTGCCAGAAGTCCTCTGTCAAATGCCCCTACAAGCTGGCCCTGCAGGCTCCAAGGAAATTAACCAGGAGGAGAGACTGGGGAGGGGGTGACACTGGCAGGAACTTTTTCTCTGTTAATGCTGCAACAGTATTACTCCTTTACAACAAAATAGTGTAAAGAGCAGCTGTAGAATGAAGTGGATTTCACTGTTTGGCTCTCTTACAAGTGGCCAGCGGGTCTCTCCACTTCTTCTTTTTCACTTTTCTGCTCTTTTCTTTCCCGTTTGGTTTAAATTATTTGGAAAATGCTTTAAAATAACGTTAAAAAATAATAATGATGTCATGGCTTATACTACTTTTCTTGTTGTAATGGGGAGCCACACAGAATAACCGGGGGTATTGTCTATTCCCTCAATCAGCTGATTGCGCTTAGCGAACCGTGCGGCTTCTGCCCAGCGCCAGGCCTGGGAACACGATGGCGCTGCAGAGAAGGGTTAGGGGCTCCAGGTCAGGTGCTAAGTGGAGAGATAAAGTGAGGAAGCCCAAACCCTCGGTACCGGCGATTCCAACGGGGAATGTGAGGTCTTTGGAGAATAAGATGGACGAGCTTGGCACGCTGGTAAAGACAGAGAGGGATTTCCGTTCGTGTAGCCTCACGCTGCACGTAGACTTTTCAGATCGTAGTGCATGGATGCCCAGCTTCCTGGCGGGATTGCAGTCCCCCCCCTGGAATATACGCTGTTTGCCGAACAATAAACCATGGATCACCAGTGACCTAAAGGCACGTCTTAATAATAAGAAAGCAGCTGGGGACAGAAACAAGCTCAGGAGAGTCCAGCGCGACCTGAAGGTGAATCTCAGGGAGTGCAAGGACCCCTACTGGAAAGAACTGGAGGCCAAATTCCAGCAGAACAATGTGAGCGAGATGTGGAACAGAATAAAGCAGGTAATTGCCTTCAAGGTGAAGGGAGACAACCAGGAGGCTCCCTGGAGAGGGCCAACGAGCTAAACTGCTTTGTTAATAGGTTCTTTTATGAAGAGGGTGGAGCTATCTCTTTTAGGCCTGGTACGCCTGGGGTAACACCACCTGAGAGGGATCACCTAATCAGTGGGCGGGGCTTGTATACACCCAGACTAATAGAGTTTTTCAATTCCAGTTAAGAAGGCAATACTTAGGACATATGAGCTGGTGCCAGAAGCTATAGACAACGCTTTCATAGTCTGAAGAAATCTCCCTCTCAGATGTTTGTTGAGTTTGCAGGAGAAAAGGTGATGCTTTTTGATAGATGGTGCCTAGCCAGCAAAGCCACTGACTTTAGCTCACTTAGGGAATGGATTTTGTTGTAAGAGTTTAGGAACTGTGTTCCAGAGCGGATCATGCTGTACCTGAACAAACAAAAAGCCACAACGTTGCAGGAAGCTTCTGTCCTTGCGGTGGAGTTTGCCTTGACCCACAAGAGTGTCTTTGTGAGGAAGCGGGAAACGGCTTTCCATGACAATAGCCCAAAAGAGGCTAACCCACCTTTCCAGCGTTCACAAGGGGCTTTTGCAAACCCAAAGTCAGAAAAGCAGTGCTTCTATTGCCAGCACACTGCGTCATCTCACTGCTGACTGCCTGACCCTCAAGTGCAAACGGCAGCCTTAGCCAGGAATGTGTGCCAGGGGTGTTAGTAGTGATGATGTGGTCAATAATCATATTCCTAATTCAGTGAAGGATGACTTGGTGGAAAGTCATCCTGATGTGTTTCGTGTCAGTGTCCTCAACAGGTCCCAGAGACGTATCATAAATTAGGGCGTTACAATCTGTACACATACGACATCCCTTTCCCACAAGGTATCAGGAGAAACTTCCAAGAAATAGAAAAAAAAAAAACATTTCACACAGGGAAAAAAGGGAAGAAACCTTCAGGAGAGCAACAGAGGAGGATCCCTTTCTCTAGATGGACAGAAGCAAGAGATGTAATGTGACCAGAAGTCAGAATAGTTACAACACATTGGATGAATATTCCAGAAATTATGAATAATGAGGAGTCTGCATGGACCATGATCCAGGTGACCACAATCCATGAAGCAGAAGGTGGTGGAGAGGAGGGCCATCAGAACGGCCATGGACACGGGAGGCAGGGCCAATGTGACAGGAGGCAGGGCCAATGAGGCCAGGCCAGGACCAATGAAAGGTGGCAGGGCGCAGCTCTAGACACAGCCAGGTTCAAAGGACCCTGTGAGGCTAGAAGGCACAAAGACTTTGGGGAAGAAGTAGAGTTAGTTATGTGTAATGGAGAGATGTAAATGTGTCCAAAAGGAGAGAGAGAAGAGGATATAGGTGTTCAGTGTATCCTACACGTCCCCCAGCAGCATATCTTTGGCAAAACTAAAAGAGCTATAACTAAAGCACTACCATAATGTCATCTTCATAAATGTAATAAAACAGCTAAATTCCATGCACTTTAAAAGCAAGCAATTTCCCCAAGACTCCCATCTCAAGACTTCCGTTATGTTTGCTTCATCTCCACTTGTGTCTAGCATAGGTGATGTGATATACAATGTAAAATTGTTACAATTTCCCTCAAAGTAACTGACACTTGTGGTGGTGGAAAGCCCCAACCGAGCATATGCAGTACACATGTTGGTAAAAAGCCTTTAAAAATAGCAACCCTGTGTCATAAAAATGTCATTTCCTGGAACTAAAACCTAAAGTGCAATTTTTTTAATAAAAATCATCCTCAGTCTTATATAGTGCTTCTATACCCAAAGTCGCTTTACAGAGTCCAGTAGTCATACACTCACACACACACACACAGGCACAGGCACATGCACAGATAGAGCCCTAGTGATGCTCAAGCACCAGCCCATTTTGCCCTGGATGAGTAAAGTGCCCTTTTAGCTGGAGACAATTTTTTTTCATTCATCAGGATTTAAGAATAAAATGTCGCCCCCCTCCCCTCCTCCTCCTCCACTTAGTGCTCACGCAGTGCTCCTCGCACCACCAAACGGGCGCACCTCCTTCTCCTCTGACCCGCAGCATCAGACCAACAGGTCATGACGGTGTTTGTCCCCTGACTTCGTTTTGTGATAAATCAACCACAACATTAGCGCTGCTGAACACATGACGTCACAACTGGTCCGACGTTCCTTAAATTATTTTTATTTTTTAAATCATGAAATCCGTGATTTCAAAGCTTTGCAGCAGTTTACTGTCGTCAAGAGAGAGAGAGAGAGAGAGCGCTTTGTGTTTATATAAATGTTGTTGAGACAATTTTGAAAGTATGTTTATAAATGTCTCGAATAAACAGCCAGAAAATAAGAAAATAGCAGCTAGACTATTCTAACTATGCTAGCGCTCGGTGTCATGATATCCTTGTGCCTCATTGTTGTATGTGTTATCTCTTTGTTTGCTCTGTTCCAGTCTTACAACGACCGATCTTGTAGAAAACAGATAACACGGTTCAGCTAAAATAGTTTTGATTTACAGTAAAGTAACAACTCAATATCAAGAGATCAAGTGATCCAAACTATAGTTTCTAGTCTTCTTCACTTTCAATAACACATTTTCACTGCTTCTGAATTTCCTCTTGGCTGTTGATGACGATCAATATCGCTCATTTTGAAAATGAGGTCAGAGGACATTGCGGATCCGTATCAGACCGGTGAGGAGGGCGATAGTGGCTGGCATGACAACCCATTAGCCAATCAGAACGCTTTTACTGCTGTTGCCATACAATAATTCCTCTTTATTCATAAAGAAAATGTAAACTAGCTGTCTGTTTTTTGGGGTTTGAGCACCTGCCCCACAAATTGTCTGTGCACGTGCCTGCACACACACTGACTGAAGCGTGGCTGCCATTCAGCACCTACGGCCCCTCCGACCACCACCAACATTCATTCATATCCATACGATGCGGTGCATGTCTTTATGATTGTGGGGGAAACTGGAGTAAGCCCATGCAGGCACGAGGAGAACATGCAAACTCTACACAGAAAGGACCTGGGACCCAGGGCCTTCTGTCTGTGAGGCGACAGCGCTAACCACTGAGCCACGGTGCTGCCCAGGATGCATCAGAGGAGACTTGTGCGTACTCTGGCCAGCCAATATCCCAGAATGCATTTCACCAGCAACCGGAAGCAATAGCGGAGGAGAAAATAAACTACTGACAGTTGACTTCTTCAAAATACTGTTGTTGAGTCACAGAATTTAATTTTAGGATGTTTTCAGGCGAGAAGTTAGTAGTTTAAAAATGTAGTCGGTTTGTTATGATTCAGCCTAATAAAGATCTGCGCCGTAGATTTGAGGTTCTGCTCGCTCACTGAGCTCCGCAGCGCCAGGCGGTCAGCGCGCTGTGTGGCCGACGAGAGCAGCCTGATCTCAGCAGGACTTTATTGAATGCTCCGCTGGCTCTGATGTCTCCGTAGCGGTAAAACATGAGATATAGTTCAGGATACACTGAGCACCTATCTCCTCTTCTTTCTCCATGTGGATGCATTTCCATCTCTCTATTGCACATTACTAACTCTGCTTTCCTTTTGACTTCACGTCTCATAGGGTCATTGGACCCTATGAGACGTCATAGATCCCATCTGCCTGATGGATCATCGAGGTCTGGGTCGTGGAATATGCCTACTACCAACTATTCATACACTCTTTCATATTCATTGATTGTGTTGTTTAAATATTTTATTTTATTTTATATGTTATATCTCGCTTGTATAGTTTATGCACACTTGTTCTTCTTTCTTATATGTATATTGTATTATTGTGTTTTAGTTTAATGTTTATTGGTGCTACTTTGTCCGCAAATTTCCCCTTGGGGATTAATAAAGTATAATTATATTCTTCTATTTTATTCTTAGTGTTTTAATTTGTGTGTAATGATTCATTCTGTACACATGGTATCTATTGCACCCGTCCATCCTGGAGAGGGATCCTCCTCTGTTGCTCTCCTGAAGGTTTCTTCACTTCTTTTCCCCCTGAAGGGTTATTTGGGAGTATTTCCTGATCCGATGGAAAACAGTCCTTTTTTTGCCCACTGTGAGAAAGTTGTATCCACTACAGACGGTGGGAATAGATGATTACTAATCGGAACCATAGAGGAAGGGTTTGGAATTTAAAGTGACGCCGAAATTGAATCCAAATTCTAAGTGTAGTTAGGACAATCAAAACACCAGTCAGTCTCCGGGGCATTAATCCAAAATGATATTTTTTTAGTGTTAGTTGCCCAATAATAAAAATGAAATTAGGAAGAGCCAGGCCACCTATGTCCCTCGGGCATTGGAGAAAGATCTTACTCACTCTTGGTGACTTTCCTGCCCAGATAAAGTTTAGAATAATGTTGTCAATTGATTGAAAAAAGGATTTTGGCAGGAATAATGGTAAACATCTAAACAAGTATAGACATTTGGGGAATACATTCATTGTCATAGCTTGCACCTTGCTAGGTAGTGACAGGGGCAGGGCAGGTTACACCATCTAGCAAGGTCATTTTTCATATTTTCAAGCAAGGGGTTGAAGTTAGCTGTATGGAGAGAGGCAAGACTGCGGATTATGTTCACACCAAGGTACCTGAACTGGCTAAACGAAAAGGTACTGAAATTTAATTTATATCCTGAAAAATAACCAAATTCCGTCAGAATCGATTGAAGGAGAAGATGCCACTGGGTCGTTCACATACAACAGGTCGTCGGCGTACAGCGATATACAATGTTCTATTCCTCCCCGCCGTACTCCCTGCAAAAGTGGGGATGATTTCAATGCAATAGATAGTGGTTCTATCACCATTGCAAAAAAGGGGGAAAGTGGGCATCCTTGGCGTGTGCCTCTCATTAAAGAGAAATATGGGGAACCCAGCGAGTTGGTGCTGACGCATACTTGCGGAGATGAATATAAAAGTCTAACCCAGGAGGTGAAAACATCACTGTACCAAGACCTTGAGATATTCCCACTCAATCAGGTTAATTGATTCTGCTTGAAGAGTTCATGTGCAGGTTTGAAGGAGTTATTCACTACAGGGAGGAAGTCCCTTTGTAGATGGTGCTATCAACGTCGGGATGGGACGAGCTGTAGATAGGTCACTCCCAGGATAGTTACAAAGAGCCAGAGCAGGTGTGTGTGCGTGCGTGAGGTCAAGAGAGGGCCAATGTGTGTGTGTGCGTTTGTAGGCGTGTGTGTGTGCGTAGGTTTGTGTGTGCGTGCGTGCGTGCACCAATGTGCTCCACTATGATTCTATATATACAACCTATTTTCTATTAATCTAATGTGGCAACCCGGGGGACGTGGAGGTGAGATTCCGAATAAAATCAGGAGACTCAGAAGCGTAGTGCAAAAATAAAGGGTCTTTTAATAAAACGTGTAGGGAAAAGGGGGGAAGGGGCTTCTAACGGCAACAAAGGATTCTTCCCGGTTGGGGTCTTTGGTCTCACACCTGCTGTGAGACGGTTTGTAGCTCCTGTATGGGCAGAGCAGAGGAGAGAGGTGAGAGGGTCCAGTTACCTCTGGTCTGTCGCAACTCCTCTCCTGAGGTCCCACGCTCCTTCTCCTTTCCTCTTCAGGCAGCTCTCCCCCGATGGCTTCCAGTGGAGGGAAGATATACTCTCTGTCCCTCGTTAGCTGATGGGCTGCAGGTGTGACCACTGCCATGTGCCAATTGGCTGTAGCACCTGCACTGGGAAGTACGCTCCGTGGATCACTTCCCCCAACCTGAGCTTTGGGATCCGCCTCCGATGCGCTGTTTGCTCTACTTTTCCCCCTGGTCTGCCACACTATTTACAGTATATCTTTCACGTTTGTTGTCTTGCTTTTCTACAATGCTGTAGTACTCTAGTCATATGTATTATGTATATGTTGTATGGCCTGCGTATTATGACAGCAATAGGCCAATAAAGCAGGTATCTGGAAACATCTGGGAAATAATTTGGGAATCATTATAAAACATGATCTAATGGGGCCCAACCATGTAGGCTATCTCTAGCACTTAGCATCCCTGTTTCGAAGGGATTTAAAAACAGGGAAAAAAACAAAATGACCTAAATTTTTTGTAATATATGAAACATCTCAATAGTATACTACCCCATTTGGGAGTGGCTACAACCCTGGAAAAGAAAGCTAAGTTCTAACATGTTCTCGGAAGAAAAAAAGCTCAAATCAGCCCAGACTTGTAACAGGATCTCAGCCAAATAACTGTTGTGGGTGTTTTGGAGGAAATTTGTGGATTTACAGGACTCATATTTAGGAGATTATGACAATTTTTGAACTTGTACATAATAAGGCCCAATTTGACCCACTGGGTCTGTTTTGGGAGCCCTGAACTTGCAGCTATCGGTCACAAACTTTGGGGTATTCATATTCAGATGCCTGTTTTGAATCTGAAGTGGATCCACATCTCTAAGTTGATTGAAAGTATGACAAATTCACGAAAAGACAGGTTTTAAGGATTTCATAAGGGACATTTCGACGGTGCTATTTCCTATTGTGAAGGCTATGGAGGCAGTTTCACCCCATGACCTCAATGTATTATATTTAGGTAGATATAATATGTTGAATATAAAGCAGTAAGTTTCATTTTAGAGACAATTAGGAGGTCAAGGGTCAGTCTGCAGAGGAGTGTGTGTGCATGTGTCTGAAAAGATGTGTTAGTGTGTCAGAATTTATTTTAATTCATTCATTATCATTTCTGATTACAAATATTGCACACAGTGCTGTATTTGATCTACATATTATTAATTGATAAAAGTATACTGTTACAACATGTATTCTTCTCTGGTCTTGAGAGTTCACATTCATCTATTATTGAAGAGTGAATTTATGACACATCTGCTCACTGACGTCATCGAAGGTAGGCGTGTCTCCCTGAATCAATCCCTGGTTGTTGTTTTTTTTCAACAGACACGTCTTTGGGTGATTTTCACCTGACTTTATTGATAGAGGGTAATATATTTCCGTGTAGATATTATCATTGCAGGGAGACTGTGCCTTCCCCGGACAAGGCCCAGGAACGGATTGACCGAAAAAACAAGTTGATAGATCCAGTATTTATTTTTTAAATCATGATTTATATCATCCTTTATTAAATATTCCTAAATTATTTCCTAGATTTTTCCGGATACCTGATTTTTTTGGTTTATGAGAAGCAAATACGCCTATTGCTGTCATAATACGCAGGCGATACAACATATTAAATAATAATAAATAAGACTAAAGGACACTTTTTCCAATTCATAACAGCATTGTAGAAAAGTGAGACAACAAACAAGATAGGTTGATTAGAGACGTATTTGTAATACGCCAAATACAAACTTAATCGGAGGAGAAAAACGTTTCAGTCAAACGTAATTGCACATTTGGTTTTAGTTCTGGGGGATGTATTTCCTGTGAAACATTGTTGTGAAAGCTGTATCACAGCGCCAGAGTGCAGCTCAACAAAAGTAGCCGCTACCTCCAGGTGGAAAATGTATCGGGGATTTGAATGTCAGAAGAAAGTGAATCATCGCCTGCTTTGTATATTCTTTACTTTCCACCGCGACACGCTGCGAAGTTTGTCCGCATTCTTCTTAAGGTGCAACTCTTATTTTCAGCTGTTAAGAGGCTTGTTTGTCACTGATTATAATGAAGAGGCATGTTGATACAAACAGAGGTGAGATAAATGGAGGAGAGATTAGTTTGATCTTTAAGCAGGGAAAGGGCGGAGGAGTCTTCTGGGCCTCAACTTCATACAAGGTGCTCGTAGCCTCCGGGGAACATGAATGCTCTCTCCCTAGCTTGTCTGTGTCGCTTCCCTGCTTGTCTTCATCCTCGTCTCCCTCCACCCCCACTCCTCAAGATCAATTATGATTGACAGAAGCTCTGCTTCATGAATTGTTTAAGTTGTTTGATTTGTGCCCTGTGGGATGGCTGTGTTCACTGTGGTCCTCGCCGCTTGTTAAGCGCTGTTATCTCAACAGAACTTTTGATGGCTTGTGCACTGGGTGCCAGTTCACGTCAGGGTGCCATGTTAGCTCCACAGAAGGGGAAAAGGTTCTTTTCCCCCTTCCCAGCCCTCTTGAGCGCCAAGCCCCCCAATTGGGGCTCTTTTTGGACATTGTACTTTTAAACTGTCTAAAATATTAAAATAAATATTGATGTTGTACATGTTGGGCGACAAGTAGTCCCCCCCCCCCCCCCCCCCCCCGTTTTTTATACCCCTTCCATGCAGGGATGCTAAATTCTAGAGATTGATAGCCTCTTTGATTAAGCCCCATTAGATCATGTTTTATTAACGATTCCCAAATTATTTTTCCGGATACCCGCTTTTTTGCTTTATTCATGTTACTGGAAGGGATTTCAAGGGGAATTAAGCTAGATAACTCCCAGATTACGCCAAACACAAGCACGGCACTTACAGTCAAAGTGCTGACAGTTTAGTTCCTTCTGAAATGAGACTTATCACGGAGGCTTCAAGGAGAGATAACTACTCAAAGTTTCGCAATTAGGGTGTTTTTTGGTTTACAAAGGATCTGGTTATTTTTTACATGAAATCCACACATTTGGAGAAAACTGATAGAGGTTTTATGCATCGGCACAGGGAATTCTATTTCTTTAGTTTCACAATACCCATAAGCCTATTAAAGCATGGTTAATAGCTATATTTCTTTAAATAGCTTTGATTCCATCAATTGAAACTGGTTTGTAAATGATGAAAACAATTATATCAGCACAGTAGGAACTGGCCCCACAGCGCCGGACCCGAAGAGAACAGTGCATTTGTTAATACTAATAGCAATATTCTTTACAATGTGTGGAGCTGTGAGTGTGAATTGAAGTCTGCCTGATTGATTTTTCTTTCTCAACAAGGGCTGTAGAGAGGCCATTTAATTTCCCTTTCCTCACTGTCTCCTGGTATATTTATTTTATGTTGTGCTTTCCTCTCCCAAAGAAATGTCAACATGACTTAGCAATAAGCACATTCTTTGCTCTGACAGATATCAGCTGGCCCCAATTTATGAAAAGGCACAGAAGAGACACATTCCTGTAGCACAAAATGTCCTGCGTTCAGCATTGGGGAATTATTACGAAGATTGCTCTGGAAATCCAAGCAGCCTTTTCTTAAATGACGAAAGTACACAACTCAAATCCAAAAGAAAAAGGAGCACATGATCATGGAGGTTGCCCTCAATCTGGTCACAGAAACTGTGATGTATTTGATGAGTGTAGATCAAATGAGGGCGTCAATCTCAAAGGTGCATAAAAACGTGCTTCCAAGAATTAATAAAAGAAAAGCTTTTATTTCCAGATGGCTGAGCCGCGAGATCCCATCTCCCCTCTGACATCGGTATGGAGCTCCCGTCTCTTTTCAACACAGCAGCCAGCGCAGAGTGGAAATGCTGCTCCGTATTCTTGATGCAACGTCGTCATGGCACCGATGTTCACGACACAAGGACGGATCTCTGCCTCTCGAAGCAAACGAGGCAAACAGCGGTGCTTGGAGAGAAGTATCTGCAAGCGTTATTGAATTGTGTTATCAACAACAGGCGTAAGAGCGGACATTTGTCGTGGACTGAAACCTTGACTGGGCTAGTCTTTGCTTTTACACAAAATCTCAACTTGAAGACATACACAAGATTCAAAGGTTTCACTGCATGTGTATACATGTGCATTCATATATATGCACATACACACATTGCATTCAAAAGACATCTGCCATCATGTGACCATGAGGCATTCAGATGCCACCCTCCAATGAATATAAAGTATAAACACTCATACACATTTTTCACCTGTGGCCTCAATTTCATGCCATTATCTTGGAATGATAAACACATTAGCTTCTTCCTACCCAATTCCTGCTCCTAAGATGAATCTTTCCCCACTATATCAAATTTGCAAACATTATATGGGCTGATGAATATTTCATGAGGGTTCATGGAGAGTTTTAGACCCATCTGAGTCCTTGAGGAGGCAGACGCTTACAGACACTCAGGTTCCACAGTCAGACGGGCTCGCACGGAAGAAAGTGGAGGATTTACTGAAAGATTTTTGCTTTGAAAATGATATACAGTCCCTCATATTTACTCTGAAGGGTACTTATTCACATAGGCATGAGGGCAGTTTAAATGAAGACAGGATCATTTGATCTTTATTGAATTGTCATACTGTAAATGGTTTAAGTAAAGCTATTTCTAAGGTACTCAGTCTGGACTTCCTTTGTCCTATAAATATACTGCAGACTCTACCAGTGCTAAACTCAATTTTCTTATATTCTATGGACAAATTAATAACAAATCATCTATGCAAACTGTATGATGCTACAGTCTAAATTTCAGCAGTTGGCTGGGAACGCACACCAAACGAGTTCCCAGACTAAGATGCAGCAAAGTTGACTGAAAAACTTTCACTAAATTAGTCCTCTCAAACTGCTCAGGACAAGTCGTAGTACTTTAATAGTCAACTAAGTTGTTTGTCTGCATTCTCTCAATTGAGCTCCATGAGCGAGAGACTAACTTGACCTCCAGGGTTTCAACTTTTCACTTTGCTGAAATGATTCATTTTGTGTACACAAATAAAAGTTATGTTTACGTTCTGTGTTACTCACCAACACTCACTTGTGTATCCTCGAGATACAACAAATGCATTGAGTGAATTTCCTTCCTCTAAAAAAATATGTTTGCAAAACCAACATTTTTAATGTTCTAAATCCAGCGTTGTTTACATTTGTGCTTACTTGCATGAAATCTGTTATGCCTCTGTTGGTGCATTGCAGCATATCTTAACTCCACATGTTGATTAGTGGAATAATGACACAATGGGAATGATTTTGGACCTTTAAACGTTCAACAAACAAACAAACTTAACAAATGCATGATTAGACCACAGCCTTTCTATTTGCCTAATGTGAATAGTCATAGTGTGAATGTAGAAATTAACTGAGGTGTCCAGAGATGCAGTTTCAAATGCCACTTGAGGTACGCAAAGAGAATATGCCAATTGTGTATTGAGGAGACTATGTGATGCATTTCACTCTGTTGCACAAAACATTGAGGTTGCAAGTGCTCAACAAAAGCACTACTATGATCGTCGGATGAAACACACAGCCTATGAGCCAGGTGACTTGGTGTTGGTTGACCTTCCAGCCCTTGTTAGACATTAGCTGCCACCAAAGTGGTCGGGCCCGTTCAAAATACTGCAAAAGTTAGGCTCAGACGTGGGTGGGATCGGAGTGGACTATAAACTGTTGGCCAGTGGAATCCGAGAGCGAAGCCTAAGGTCATTTACTACAACCGCCTGAAACCTTATCAGTCTGGTTGGTCAACTCGAAAAGATCTGCCTTTAACTGTAGGAGGAGATGCAACAACAAACAGTCCAGCTCCCTCACTGCCTACTGCACTATCAGGCTCCAGACCGTATGTTTACAGGAGCCCAGCCACACCAAGATGTTCTGTGCCTCCAGATAAGGCTCAGACTAATGGTCGTCCTACAACTCAAATGGCTGCCACAACACCCGTGGGACACAGTACCGCCACAGGATCTGCCAGTGAACTGTCTCCGGAAGTACTGGTTTTCGATGGAGTAAGGACCCAGTCTGGCCGCTGTGTGCGGTACAGTTGGAAGTGGAGTTGAACTAAAGTTGTGAGTAAAATCCAGAACGTCTTCGACCCACATTGCTTACACTATCAACAACTCCACATCAGCTTGAATTCTGAGAACACTCACACCATCCAAGTATGACCACTTTGTCAAATCCTCTTCTTTGATGAGGCCATCAGTGCCTACAGGCATCCTCCCCTGGGAACAGACCTCAGGCAAAACACAGAATTGCCTCCCGGTGAGACTTGAAACCTCAAAATCCATGAACATGCAGCTGGGAATCTGCTGCTCCTAAGCTCATCCCAAATGGACCCGGGTCCTCTGTCCATTCAAATCAAGCCTCCTCACCAGGTTTTCAGAACAAAATGTTGCTGCACTGCCTGGATCCAAAAAAGCAGATGCCTGACTGATCTGGTCCGGACCCTGTATGACCACATGCATGTCGAGAGAGACATGAGCGCTAGTCAATGATGGTTCCCTTTGGTGGCTTGACTCTGTGTTGACTGCTTTCTCTCTCTGGTGGACGTGAAGATCACTTGGATGGTTTAGGCTGCACGTCTTGCAAGTCAAGCGCCTTTTTCAGTCCTCGCTCATATACCCAATACAAAGGCAGCCGAAACAGATTCCATTTTCCCTCAAAGTTAATCTTGTCCCTGTGCGACATCTCTTTCAATCCTGCATACATCTCCAGTGAGTGACTTCCAGAGCAACACAAACAAAAGCTGGTGTTCTTTGCAGATTAACAACTTGGTCCTGTATCATGTTTTAGCCTACTGTCTTCTTCAACGGCCGGGGTTTCAATGGGAATAGAAATTGCATAGCTACTTCTTTTGAATCTTGGCTCCAATTCTGATTTGATCTTGTTATTTGTGTTTACTGTATGTAGTTGTGTATTTTCTGGCTTGACTTCTACAAACCTCTGTGCCACTGTGACAAATCCTTCAGTTTAAAGTTGACTATTTCCTCATCTACAGAATATGCTATAAGTTTGAAATAGAAGGTCCTAGAAGTATCCGTCAGCTAGCTCGCCGTATTGAAAGGGTACACACTCTGTTAAGACCATTTAAAGAGAACATGAACAAGGAGCTGAAAAAAACCGAGCAAGCAAAAGCTAAGAGTCGGTCTGATGAACACCTTCTCCAAGACGGCCTGAATGAGCTTGTTCTGTGTCCCTCTGGGCAATATGTAAGAATTACACATGTGCCTGCTGGACCACACTGATCTTATTACCTGCAGTCATGTTGCTCGTTTTCTTCACAGGTTTTCCAATCAAGGCCGTGTACTACCAAGCGAGTTCAACATCCCCAAGGGGTCTTTTGGTTATCTGTCTTGACCAACCCCAACAACTGTGATCCGGCTAGTTATTAATTTTAATAGTATAATAATAATAATCATTTATTTTATAGAGCGCTTCTCTAGACACCCAAAGTCGCTTTACAGAGTCCAGTAGTTATACACGCACACACACACAGTTATCCTGGTGGTGGTAAGCTACATCACCGACCACCACCAATATTCATTCACATCCATACAAACCGGGGTGAGGCTGCGATGCATGTCTTTATAATGATGGGGGAAACCAGAGTACCCGGAGTAAACCCACGCAGACACGAGGAGAACATGCAAACTCCACACAGAAAGGACCTAGAACGACCGGGATTCGAAACCCAGGCCCTTCTTGCTGTGAGGCGACACCACTTAGCCACCGTGCTGCTCATTTGGTAAGTCAACCCAGAGATTCTCAATCTGGCAATAAGCGCGTTCACATAAAAGGGGTTTCCATCATATCACCATTCACAAACATGGACAGGTCTGCTGTCAGCCTACTTTACGGACCAAGAGAAAACTACACCATTGCATGAAAACTAAAAAGTGAAAGACAATCTGTCTAAAAGAAACAGTTGCAGCAGCAAAAAAGAGCCAGAAGCGTGAATGCAAAACTAATGTAACAGTTTAGCTCCACACCTTCCTTCTTGTATTAGATGTTTTCATCCTGTCTCACTAACTATCATGTCATTCCAGATCCTGCTTCCCATCTCGTCAGTCCAACTCCCTTCACCTGCCTCTGATCACTTCCTCGTTAGTCCCTCATTACCTTCACCTGGTCTTCATGACAGTCTCACCTGTTACCCATTCCCTCATTAGTCCCCGTCTACTTAAGTTCCCTCACTTGCACTTGTCCTCTGCTAGATTGTTTTGTGTTCTTTTTGACCAAGGCCTCCAAGTGTATTTATCTGTTCCCGTCTGTGTTGTTCCTGCCGGTACTTGGTGTAAAGTTAATTATTTTCCAGTTCTGTCTCCTGGGTCCACCCTAATACTCCTGTGACAACTATAATCTTGTAATGTAAATGTTACATCTAGAGCAATTACAACTGCTGTTCTAACATATCTGTATACTGTGTATTGTGATTCCTCAGATGTATTCTTATAGAATACAAGATACTTTATTGACCTTCTTAGGGAAATGGTGTGTTTGTGACAATGTTTGTTCATTCTTGGGCCCTGCTGGTATGGACTGGACTTGGGCCCAAATAATAAAAAAAAACTAATACATCATTTTATGGGTTAAGCCTACTTACTTCCATAACTTGTATGTGTCTCACACCACACATTAATGTACCAGTAGCAAAGTAACGCAAGGTCGTGCATGAAGTCTACGAGATTCCCCACAACATTCGGCTCAAGAAGCTGACGCGCATAAACGTATATGATAAGACAATATATAAGTATTCTGTGTTGTGCACAATAAATAAATGTAATTTGCTAGATTTGTCCAATAATTAGTTATGTGTTAAATACAAGACCTTTTTATTTACCTCCATGGTCTTGTGGCCTGATTTTGTTCAATGTGTGACTTGAAGGGGCCTCCTCTCATTGACTCCTGTGGCCTGGCTATAAACAAAGGGACACGAGCAGGACAACATCCCTGAGCTGAGCCTCAAGTGAAAGACATAACCCCTGTTTAACCTCTCCTCTAACCTTTTGTGTTTCACAGGGAAACAAAATAGACTCACACCCAAACTGAATGAAATACCATTTAAAGTATAATGTTCATTATAACCATCGCCCTAATTTGAAAATATAAGCCCTCGCTGCAGATAGTCCCCCTGGCGTCATGAATGTACAACATAGGTGGCCCATCAATAGCAGCAAAGAGAATCTACAGACTAAAAATAGCTGTGGATCCAGAGGAGTAATCAGTGGACTACACGTTGTGCGGAAACAAGGGGTGGGGGGTGCAGGAGGGAGGCTGTGGGGGTAGAGAGGTTGATTACCTCCAGTTGGTTCACCGTGGGAAACTGATGGCAAATCAATTCTCAAAAGTGCGCCTTTGACAAACACGCTGCAATGGTTTTAGAGACTGAAGGAAACGTGTGGCGCTTTTCCAAAGCAAAAGTAATTTGGCATTTAATTCAATCGGGTAACTGCGAGTGTGACAGACGGAGAACTCGAGTGTGTTGTTTCAGGATTTGTCACTGTAACAACATATTGTCGGATGTTTTGTCCAAGAAAATTGTGAGCAACAACTGCAAAGAGACGAACATCAGTTACAAGATAATAATAGGATGGTAATGGAATATTACAGGAAACTGTATTACAAAATTAAAAATGTATTTGATGCGTTGATATATAAAAAGTTAACTACACCAACGGTCTGGAGCTGTGGAGCATCAACGAGACGGAGCTACGCTGCTACGCAACATCAGGTGTGGAGTATCAGCAGGACGAGCTATGCCGCTACGCTACATCAGCTGTGGACCAATCGCCCAACCGGATCCACACACGGCGCCGGACGCGAGGTGTGAGTAGCGCTACACTGTTTATGGCCATTTAAATCGTGAGCACACGTGACTGGACAAAACCCCCAAATACATTGGTTGCCGAAGAGATCGTACACAAACAATAGACTTTGTTGTGATGGACTATTGCCATTTTATCATGGAGAAGCGTGACGCGGCGCTGGACAATGCTGTTGACACTCATGGGCAAGCTGGTATTGGATTGTTAAGCTCACAACTAAGGCGCTTGCTGATAAAATAGAAACGTTGCAAAGTGGTAGAAAAGCAAAGTTACAAAGAGCAACTGTCAAGAGAAAATCAATTCAATGTTTTATATCTCAGGGTGATAAAACACAGGTACTAAATGTTCTTGAAGAGTTGATTGAGGTGTGTGACGAAGCAAAATGCATGCATACACTTCTGTTGGGTATGCTGCCATGTGATGAAGAGGAAAAACATGAAACATTGTTTAAAGCAAAAATTATGTTTAATGATGAATGTATTGCCGATGCAAAATTATGGGTTTCATCATATGAAGTTAATGTGTATGATCAAGTGGAGGATGGTATTAATCCAGATAACAGTGTTTCTAGTGTGGGTAGTAAGCGCTCGAGTCACAGGAGTAATAGAAGTGGGAAATCAAGTACCACCTCCTCTGTAAGGATACAAGTGGAGGCAAATAGAGCTGCATTGATCGCTCATGCGGCAGCTTTAAAGGAAAGCCATGCACTGGAAGAGCAGGAGCTGCTATGTTTGCAGTGTTACAGGCCGCTGATCTGAAAGGTTCTTCTCGAGCACCCTCTGATGGCATGGCTTCATATTTTGACCAGGAGAACAGGAAACAAGAATTTATCGACAGCTTAAACCCGATGGCAAAGGAGTACATGCCGGAAGTAGAATCTAATGAGCAAGGCAACATGACACAATGGAATATACCACTGTTACAGGATTTGCGACCAATGCAAACGCAACAAAGACTTAAAACAACTTCACAACAGCAATACAGTCCTAACCAACAACAGCAGGACAACAGTATGTTGGGAGCGCATCATGTTCAGCATCAATTAACATCCGCTCAGGACGAAGAAAGGCATTCTACCAACCATCAAATCCGAACAAATTCTACTGAAGACATACTTGCCATCATGCACAGCCAAAATGAAATAACTGCCTCTCTGGTCGAACAGCAGTGTTCATCATCTCTGCCGCCAAGAGACATTCCTACATTCGAAGGGGACCCTCTACAGTACAAAAGCTTTGTTAAAGCATTTGAACAAGGAGTGGAGGAAAAGGCACCAAAGGCAGATTGTTTGTATTATTTGGAACAATTCACAAGAGGACAACCACGAGAGCTAGTGCGTAGCTGCCAACATATGGTTCCAGCGAAGTGGCAAAGGGTCTTCTCCAGGAACACTTTGGAAATTAGTATAAGATTGCAGCCGCATACATGGACAAGGCTTTGTCCTGGCAAGCAATACAATCTGAAGATGGTAAAGCACTTCAAGCCTACGCTTTATTCTTACGTGGTTGCTGCAATGCTATGGAGGAGCTCCAGTACATGCAGGAACTGGGTATGCCTGTAAACATGAGGGCCATTCTGTTGAAGTTACCATTCAAGATGAGGGAGCAATGGAAAACCAAAGCTCATGGGATAATGGAAACGACCAGCCAGAGAGCTCACTTCATGGATCTGGTCACGTTCATTGAGCGTCATGTCAATATTCTTTTTGACCCTTTGTATGGTGACATACAGGACACATCAACTGGTGTTAAACAAGGTTTAAATCCCAGCCCAGCAACAGAGGGAGGGGAAATATGGTTGCGACCACAGTAACCTCTAGGGACTGGCCTGAGGCAGCTAGGGAACCAACATCAGAAACTGAGGAATCTGGGTGCCTATGTTGCACTGAAAATCACTCATTGGGAGTGCAAACTGTTCAATGGAAGGGAACACAAGGAAACGCTTGGCTTTCTGAGGGAACAGGGAGTTTGCTTTGCGTGCTTATGTATTGGGCACATGAGCCGAGATTGAGAAAGGGGCTTGTTTTGCAAAGTTTGCGGTAAAACTCATCCCACCGTGCTTCCAACTTCACTGAAAACGTGTGGACATACAGGGGCCGGTAAGGACCGTTGTGTTCTATCGATTGTCCCCGTCAAGGTGAAACCTGCAAGAGGAAATCGCATTATTAAAACGTATGCCTTCCTGGATCCTGGTAGTTCAGCCACATTCTGCTCAGAACATCTAATGCAGAAGCTGAATAGTACAGGCAAAAGAACCAATTTTGTGTTGCAGACAATGGGACAGGAAATCGTAGTACCAGCTCACATCGTGAGTGGTTTGGAGGTATCTGGTCGGGACAGTGACAACTTTTATATTTTACCAGACCTGTTGACACAAAAGTAAATGCCAGATCACTGATAACATGGTGACACCTGAAGACCTTGCTCAGAAGATCTCAAGTTAAAGCAACAGTCTCTTACCAGACGTGGTATGCTGTCAGGTACTAGCTTAGTGTATGATCCCCTTGGGTGCCTGGCACCAGTCACATTGCTGTCCAAAATGATGCAGCAAGAACTCTGTAGGAGAGGTTGTGGCTGGGATGATGGTTTACCAGAAGACATCTTACACCAATGGAAAAGGTGGTTGGAGGATTTGGATCTACTGGCTAACTATCCAGCTGACGATGCATCAAGGGCAATGAAGGCCTCAGCCTTTGTGAAGAATAGCAGGTGGCTTGAAGGTCCTGGGTTTCTCTGGAAGCATGAAGAGGACTGGCCTAAGACTGTGTTGGAAGTCTTAGTGGAATCAGATGACCAAGAGGTGAGAAAGGAGACAACAGCAAATGTAATCAGGGTATTGGACGTGCCTAATCCTACTGACCAACTTGTTGCCTACTTTTACGACTGGAGGAGGCTCAAAACAGCAGTTGCCTGGTTCCTCCAGTTAAAGACCATGGTGTTGACACTGGCTCGTGAGAGAAAGCAATTGGAGGCATTGATGGTTAATCCTTTGGAGGACACCAGTCAGAATAGGTCACAGCTGAGTCCTATGCTCATCCATAAGCATATTCGTCACAATCTGGGCCATGGTGGACAAAACTGTTTTTGCTGCAGGGTGTAAATTAATGTATTTACACCCTTTCTTTTTGTATTTTTGTTTCAATTGTTATGTCTGCCTGCATGAACAATTAGGGGCCGGTGTGTAAGAGCCAAATGTGGTGTTGGTGCATGGATGTTTTGGGTGTACACTGGGTGGCGCTGTTGCTAGTATTTGTCTGCCTATATTAATCAGGAGGCGATTGGTGACGGCGGGTGTTTGGACCCCGGAACAGGAAAGCGTTTCGACCGTGTCGCGGTCAGCTGATTGTGCGTGATACCTGACCTAAAGAACCATTAAACCCTACAAAATAATATCAATGTGTCGGAGACAAGCAGCAGAAGACCAGAGCGCGTCAAGCCAACTAGCCGGAGGAAACCAAACACCTCAGTAGCCCTCAGCAGGACAGGGCTCCTTAACAGCTAGTTTGTGAAAACCCTTGTGAAAAGACCCTCTGGTCACCCTAAATTATGGCGCCAGACGTTAGGCTGGTTAGGGTGACCAGACGTCCGGCTTTCCCCGGACATGTCCTGTTTTTGAGACCTAAAAAATGCGTCCGGCAGGGATTCCAAAAACGTCCGGGATTTTGCTTCGTCGGATATTTGTGTTTCTCTGGGTTTTCACAAACTAGTATTTACCCCTTACACGTGTTGAAAATGGTACGTTCCACCTTCTTGCGCAAGCTCTGACGGTATAGAGAACGGCCATTGGTCAATGGATCTCAGGGTTGCCAGATACACGATAATTATCCTCCAAATAATACAACCATTTTGAGCCTTTGGTACGATACTTCACCATTTCCAATCTGGCAGCACGGAGCACCTCGCCCAATCAAAACGGGTCAATCTGTCGGGAGTTGTTTTTGACAGGGTAAAAAGGGTGCTGTTTGAAAGGATGCTTGTGGTATTTTGACCAAAATATGTTAGAAACATTACATTAAGACCCCAAGGAACCATATAAACTTGTGGAAAGATGGGCATATGTCCCCTTTAAGAACTTTAAAAACTAGACACACATCGGAGAGTTTAATGAGGTTATCCCAGTTCAGGAGACTGTATTTAGTTAAAATGGCACAGTGTTGATAACTCCTGCGCTTCTGATCCAGTATTTTAAGAGCATGCATATGGAGGATTTGAATTGGTTTCAGAGTGGTGCTGCTGGCTTGAGCCCAGCTGGTTAAGCAGTAAGTCAGATATGGAATGATGATTGCATTAAAGTACAATTCTGCAGTATCTATACTTAAATTATTTCTTATGTACTTGAAATTGTATAAATGGAGTCTGACAACCTTTGCCACGTTTTACCTGCTTCTTAAAAGAAAGGTGTGAATCGAGGTAGATACCTAGGTATTTATATTAAGGCACTATCTGGAGCCTCTGACCAGAGACATATATATCCAGCTCAGGTGAGTTACATGCCATCTTTGTAAAAAACATGCAGACTGTCTTTTTTCACATTTAGTTGTAGACAGGAATCTGAGAGCCATTCAGAGACATGGACCGTGGTATCAGCTAGTTGAAGGTGCAGTCTGGGCTTTGGTTTTTGCATAGACATAGATTACTGTATCATCAGCGTACATTTAGATACTACATCTGTCATGATTCAGAAGGCAGGAACCAAAAGCACGACTCAAGGTTTAGAGCAATCAAAAAGGTTTTTATCAAACAGAAAATCACAGCTATGCTGGCAAAAACATGAACAAAGTGCAAAAACTAAATCTCAACTACGTTGGAAAAAACCAACCAGGGACAAAAGACTACACAAACAAGAACGATTCGGACCAGAAAGGAGACAAGGCGATCTGACACAAGACACAGACCTAAATACATGAGGAAATGGGGAACAGGTGGACATCAGGGGTGGAGCACCGGGGCAGGAAATAAAGTATCTGAAACAAAAGAGGACAGTTACTACAAAATAAAAGCTGACATGGAAAACAGGACTAAAACTTAAAATGTAACATAAACGACGAGATATGACAACCTCCCTTGCAAACACTGGGCAGGTCATTTTATGTACAGGCTGAATAATAATGCTCCCAAAATCGATTTATATCCCTGCATAGGCGATACAGCCTCACCTACTCTAACACACTGGGTTCTTGCCTCCAGATAGGACTTCATTAATGCTAGAGATTCAGCTGAGAGGTTGAAATCTGACATTTTCCTAATCAGGATTAGGGATGGGTATCGTTTTTTTCTTTTCTTTTCAATACCGCTGCTAAACCGGTAATTTTAAAATGATACCGGTGCCTATACGATGCCTGAACAGATACTTTATATTGAAAAAACACATAATTAAAAACCTCTTTGTCCATATTCCCTGTAGAAAGCGTTATCATGGAGCACTGACAAACAACGGACTGTTAACATATATATATATATACCCCTTATAGGGTTACTCCTGTCACTGTTTTGATGGACAAAGAACAACCAATTAGAGGCACTGATGATTACACATAAAGTTTTGCTTCTGGTAGCGAGAGTTCCACTGAAACAAAGTAATGTCCCACATTCTTTATTCCTCCGTAATTATATTCCCGGTAACACCGGGTATACAGCCGGGACCACTGTACACCAACACATCTGCTAGCAGACTGTCACGCCCGTTTAGCTCGTAGCTAGCCCTAGCTATGAGTTAGCTTAATTATGGTTATAATGGCTAATTTATTATTTGTTTGCCTAATTTTATTAATGCAAGACTTGCAATCAATGTTACGGTACTAATCTGAGTTAAGGCTGCTCGTCATCATCGGTCTCCCCATCGCACCCAGCCTGCCGCTTCTGTGCTCGGCACCGGCCTCACGCTGTCACACACTGTACATGCCTCCTTGCAAAGTTAAATATGTGAGGTTATCGTAACCTACTGACAGGGCAGAGTCACCAGAGAAGTTCAAAACAATTGATTTTCTCAATTGCAATCGGCTCAGGCACTGAAAGGAAGCACCTAAATGTGCGTTGCGTTTTGGTCCGGGTGGCACCGGTTGTATTGGAAATATTCCCACGGAATATTTAATCACTTTTTCTAAGTTATACTTCTTGTGGAAATGCCACACACATCGTAACATCTAGCGCCCTGGTGTCTGGGTTTATGACATCACCCGTATGCGCACACAGCTCCGTGAATGTCACTCCGACGACGGGAATGACTTCCACATCCAGCACCACGAGGGCAGCAGCAGCCAATTAGATTCATAAAGAGTGGAGCATCTCAGCAGTGATTGGCTCTCACAACGCAGCGTTCTGTCCGCTCCCTCCGCTATTGTTTCTCCTGCGCCGCTCTGCGCTCAACTTTTTTTATACTGCGTGATTTATTGAGTGCTGTAATAATCGCGCGACACAACGAATCAATAATGATTGCCAACTATTTTAATAATCGATTTTATCGATTCGTTGTTGCGGCCCTACCGACAATGGTTAATTAGGTGATAATAGATCATTTCCCACGGCACACCAGACGATCTCTCACGGCACACTGGTTGAAAATCACTGGTCTATACCATACACGTCTTAAGCCATAGAGTTCCTGAGAGAGCCCATGAGGGGATTGACTGTAACATTAGAGACCTAGGAAGGAGAAGCTAGGTTCACCCCCAGCTTCAGGTGGAAGGTCAGCTGAGCCAATTTTGGACAGGGCCTCCACAGACTCAAACTAGAATGGGCACTCGGTAGAGCGCATACCTTCGCAATTTACGTTTTTCACCTTTTCGTGACCTTGACCTTGACCTTTGACCCAATCACTCCCAAAAACTAATCGATTGCTCCTTGGGTCATGACCAATCATCCCATCAAGTTTCATAAGAATTGGCTCAGTTTTGTCTGATTTAGACGAATAACAAGTTTTTCACCTTTTCGTGACCTTGACCTTGACCTTTGACCCAATCACTCCCAAAAACTAATCGATTGTTCCTTGGGTCATGACCAATCATCCCACGAAGTTTCATAAGAATCGGCTCAGTTTTGTCTGATTTAGACGAATAACTGACGGACGGACGGACGGACATATTCACAAACGCCGGCGAAAACATTGCCTTCTGCATTTTCAATGCGAAGGTAAAAATAGGAGTTGAAAGCTGTACACATGATTGTTGCATCTTGTGTAAGGCAACCATTTACCTTAACTTTAAGCTGTTTCATTGAACTACTCTTTTGTTTACTTGACATCTTCTGTAAATGTTCCCATATTAATTTGGAATTACCCTGTGCTTCAGTAATAATCGTAATGAAAAAATCTGCCTTTGCTTTTCTAAGTTCTTTCGTCACTTGATTTCTCAACTTTGTGAATATCTGCCTATCCGTTGCTAATTTAGATTTCAGAGCTACTTTTAGTTTGTAATCCCGCTATTTCATTAACTTCCACATATCATCATGTAGCTTTGGAAGTGTGTTCTTCTGACTCGGTTTAGTTTTGGCTTTCTTAAGAAAACTACTAATGGTGCTCTGGATTGTGGACAGGAATATTTGGCTATCATCCGCCACACTTATACCGAATAGATTACTCCAATTAATTCCTTTTATAGCATCTTCAAATGCTCTTAGGTCACCTTTAGGAATTCTTATTTGGTGTGAAATATTAAATTGTTTCTTATAGAGAGCATTCTTGTTAACAGAGTCCAGTTACCATGTTGTAGGTTTTGGTTATTCTTTCTGGCTTGTTACTAAAAAACAATCTGTGAAAAGCTAGTATTCCTTCAACATTTGATAATCTTGTATAGGATGTTATAAAAAAGTAATTATTGTACACCACAGTAAATTTGATTTACATATCATACAACGTACACCCACACCACTCCGTTCCTCCGCTCTCTTCACTGGTTACCGGTGGTTGCCCCCATCCGCTTCAAAACATTGGTTCTGGTGTACCGTGCTCTGAACGGATCGGGCACCTTTTCCGACTATCTGGATTAAAACACAGATTTGCACTTTAGTAGCACTTGAATGGCTCTTATTATGGTACTTTTGTAGTTTGACTATGTTGAGGAAATGTTACTTTCTGTATTCTTGTTGTTCTTAGTTTGTACTCTAGGTTGAAATGCACTTATTGTAAGTCGCTTTGGATAAAAGCGTCTGCTAAATGACATGTAATGTACATAGTATTCAATAGTATCCCATTAATATGTAATAGTCATAGTATTTTGCCACAAAAACATCAAGTGTCAAAGTATGTCAATACATGTCATCAAAAGGTCACACTATGTGATCATACTTTATTCCATTAAATGTTGTGAAATAATCATAGTATACCATAAAAAAGGTCACAGTACAGTTTACCATATATTAACATTATGCCATTATGTCATAAAACAGTCATACAATTATATATTATAGTATGCTATAAAATTCCCGGTATAGTATGGCAAGAAATCCTAGTATTATAATCATTAAATGTTATTTCATATTATGCCATAAAAAGAAAAGTCATAGAATAGTATGCCATATAAAAGTAATTACAAATAAATATTATGGTATTATACGAACACATCATGTCATTAAATATAGTATGCCCAAAAATGGAATTAAAAACATCAATTACAGTCACACAAACAAATTTGACCTAGATAAACATATTGTTGGCTGCATCTTAGAAGTGCTCGCTGCAAACTCTGGAAGTAAACACTTACAAAATTTGACTTGTCTGCCCACTCTAAACTCTGGTGTATTTTTAAATTTTCTCTACAACCAGTCAATATTAGGGGTGTCAAATTGGAAGTGTAAGTATAACCTTAGGCCACACTGGTCCTGTATGGTAACACACAGAGCCCAGTGTGACACTTTCCAGTTCACAGGAGCTAAAAGGCTGATTGATGGTAAGAGCTGCTCTCTTAGTTGAGAGAAGAAGCCCAGAAAGCATTAGAAAAAACGAAAAAACTGAGCATGAAATTAGCATGGAAGTCTCATTAAAAAAGTGTTCATGTTGCTTGCAGATGTTTAACTTTATGATGGACGGATGAGATTCCCGAGGGATGCAGATACATATTGAGGATGGTAACGGGGGCAGTGGGAAACACACCTCCAGCTAAATCAATTGGACAGGTATGAGATTAAAGATCCCTCGCCAGCCATCCCTGGAGTCAGAGGAGCAGCATGTGGCCCTGTGCGATACGGGTGGAGACTGTCGGAGGTTCCGGCAGCAGGTGACCTGAGCCTGCTGGGGCTTGTTTATGTACTGCTGCCTTTATATCACACCTCACCACAGGCCTAATTAACAGGCTGTTCAACAGAGTCCAGGGTCCATCCAACAAGGTGTGCTGTGCATTAATGCTCTAACACCATTGACTGAAGTCCCTTGAACCCCAGCCAATTAATCCTAATATAATTAGAAAACGGTGAGGTTCAAGGAGTCATATATTTATATCAACATCCCTGGTTTTCAAATGAAACTATTTGGCATTGATTCAAAGATGTATCCTCTGTTGAACGATGAACCAGAATAAGCCTTCTTCTCCAAGTAGAATCAGAAGCAGGGAGAGGACAAGGTTGTATTTCACACACTGTATCTCCATTAGTTGATACAAAGAGGATGGCAGGATCACATTGAGCAAAAGATGTTAAAAGTGTCAGTTATAGCCACAGCATATAAAGCACTAGCCTACTAGCATTAACATATTAGCAGTAATAACTGTCAAACCCAAGACAATCAACCAGAATTTGGGAATGCCAAACATAGTAGTCAG
The DNA here is from genome assembly GCA_036178185.1 of Liparis tanakae. Lineage (NCBI taxonomy): Eukaryota > Metazoa > Chordata > Actinopteri > Perciformes > Liparidae > Liparis > Liparis tanakae. Next base: position 8,449,214 of record CM070099.1, on the reverse strand, counting down.
GGGCCGGTATTTCAAAACTTGTAATCCAGATCAGAATGATCCGGATAATCAAATCCCTCTGTTAACATCCATGGATCAATCTATTCTATCCCTCTATTTCAAAACTTTCCGGCACCGCCCCCTAGATCACAGTGAACATTTTACGGAAAAGGAGACGCTGGCAATAATATTGTCTCTAGATGTAGGTATAACCTTGGTCAATTTTGATGCGTCCTAAAACGAGATGAAAGGTAATCATTATATTGAGTTTACAAATTACGTAAATCCGCACAAAGTTGAAAGAAGAGCTCGTTAAAGTAAAATAAAGCAGAGCTGAAACAATATAAAACAAGCTAGTAAAGAGGCTAGCGTCTGTATGTTAGTCCACATGTTGATGCATTTACTCGCGATGCATTGGGTGTAGATTTTAAAATGTGTTGTACATATCTCCGATGTGAGGTCCTCGGACAGGGATGTCGTATGTGTACAGTTTGTAAAGCCCTCTGAGGTACAATTGTAATTTGTGATAATGGGCTATACAAAATAAACTCAATTACATTTTTAGGAAACAGTTTTCAACAAAGGGGAAAGCTTAAAACCTTAATATGTGTTCTCTTTACAGGTGTTTGCGGAAAGAGAAAACGGTTAACACAGACCTGCCCCAAATGGCATAACCTTTGAGCTTTGGCTATGAACATTAAGTGTGTGTGCTGAATTCATGTTAATAAATACATTTGACTGATTCTCAACACATACATTGTTTGTTTGTTTTACTTCAGTTATTCACAGTGTTTGCTGAAAAAGAAAGGAACGTGCAAAGAAAATAAACATTGATCAAACAGCAATCTATCTATATCTGTATCAAACAATGATCTTTGGGAGCAGTTACACTTCGGCTGGCCTAACCTTTTCATGTAATCTCCCTCAAATCCACCTCTGAGGTGGAATCAGGGTAATCCGGATTTTTAGGATCAAACTGATTCGGATTTCACTCTAAAGTTTTGAAATACTCAACAGCAGTGTTTAATCCGGATAAAAGGCAGGATTGGATTACCAAATCCTAATCTGAATCTTAAATAACTGCTAATATTGTTAGCAATTTGTATTGTATTCTTTTGTTTTCCAAGTCTTGGTTTACTGCTTTTAGATGAAAATAACAGTTTTCACTGAAAGCAAAGATCATTCAATGTTGATATGCCAATACACATTCTTTAAAGGGTGACTGTGTCTTGGTTTCTGCCTCTGCACTGCTAATGGCTAATCGATTCCAGGATATGAAACATCCTGTAACTTTCAACTGACTCTAAATCAAAATGCCATTCACATCTTCACTCCATTTCGAAATTATGCTGTCCTTTTCTGCCACCACTGATCTTTTTGTGTGACGCTCATTGAGTTAAAGGTCAGAGTCGTCTCTGGTCGAGTTCTGGTGAAGTTACATCTGCATCAATGCGTTTGTCAGAACAAGACGGTTTCCTCCAACATACGGCTGATTCAATGCGTCAAACAGCAGAAACTCAGATCAGAATGTTTTCACAGTTGTTGCCAATACCTGTCATATATTCTTTTTACAAGAGCCTACTCAATTAGTCAGATGTTAACCCTTGAGCAAGAATTAGAAGTAGGTTTCGGACAGGCTGGTTGTTAAAATACTGCACTTATTCTCTTCTGTATCACTGGAGAGCTTCAGCCAACTGTTGAGTGTGGTGAAATATTTTTTTTCACAATAGTGTGTTTTAAAGCCCCACTATGTAACTTTTCCACCTTAAAATAACAGCTTGAAAAAAATTGTGCCGCTACAATGGCTTTTAATATGTTGATTTGCGCCTCCGCCACTGCCATCGGGGGTCTGTGGGGAGAAAACTGCTGAATGTAAGATGTTGAGAGCCGCCCGGTACTTCCGGCGGAAGTACGTCAACTTGCTGTCTGGCAGCTTTACGCAACGTCATATAGTGCCAGTACACGCTCGCAGGTGACTTTGTATTTGCTCCACTACGCGACGCGTACAGACAGAATAACATGCCGTGGCTAAACGGCTCGCTGCAGCTGCCGAGACTAGAGCATATCGAGCAGCTGGGAGATCAGCTGTGCGCTCGGAAGAGCCATATATGGCTCGAGAGCCAGACGTTAAATACCTGAAGGGGGCGCTACAGGGGAAAAGTTACATAGTGTCACTTTAAAAATCAAGCTGAATTGATGAATAAAGTGTTGAATGCTAGCAATATAATTAAAGGATGGATAACATTTAACAGAAGAACTCCCGTATTTACTCAGAATTTCCAAATAATTTCCAAATAATTCCCCTAAGACGATGTGGCAAAACTGTACACAGGTATCCGTATACAGTTGGGCCTGTAATTGATATGTATGATTTACATTCTTACCCATCGGTTTTCTTCAGTTTCTCTCAAACAACTAATTCTAGCAATATATTTTAGGCACATTATTTTCATGGAGCGGCATTTTCCAATCCTGCTGATGCTTTCACTTCATTCAATCTCAGTGTCCCTGTGGAGGATGCATGAGCATCGACATGCTGTGCTGTCAACCCTTGTGTCTTTTTGATGCTACCAATGTTGGGGCCCTAAATGAAATTGTTCCGGCACATTGTGGCTGTTAACAACTAGTTAACTGAGCCTGGCACTGAAGTTTAACGGACCAGCAATAAGGATTTTATCACAATTTCTGTCTGTGGTCACGATGCACAAGTCTGTAGCTCAGGTAAAATATATATATATATATATATATATATATATATATATATATATATATATATATATATATATATATATATTTTACAACATCACTTTTCAATACCACAAAAAAATAAAATAATACTATACATCTCATACGATCAGAGGATACTCATATTTTAGATGAGATTTCAACTGTATTGCCTCACTCAGCACTGATGCTGTCAACGTCAGAACATTTAGGGAGCTCTTACTGTCAAGTTTACACACTCTACACTATTTAGATTTTAGGACATCAAAGTTGAATTTACATCAACAAATTTCAAAATGATCCACCAGGATTAATCCTCCTGGATTAGATTAAATCCTTATCAGATCCCCAAAACGGGTATTTCAAAGCAAATCAGATCCTAAAGATTCAGATTCGGATGTGGTAATCCAATCCTGCCTTTTATCTGGATTAAACACTGCTGTTGAGTATTTAAAACTTTAGTGGGAAATTTGGCTCCCAAAGATCATTGTTTGATACAGATATATATAGACTGCTGTTTGATCAATGTTTTTTTTATTTGCACGTTCCTTTCTTTTTCAGAAAATACAGTGAATAACTGAAGTAAAAAAAAAATACTATGTATTCGTTGAAAATCAGTGAAATGTATTTATTAACATGCATTCAGCACACACTTAATTTTCCTCGCCAAAGCTCAAAAGGTTATGGCATTTGGAGCAGCTCTGCGTTAACTGGCTGTCTTCTCTTTCCACAAACATCTTTAAAGAGAACACATATAAAGGTGTCATCTCTTTTGTCGATAAATGTTTCCTAAAAATGCAACTTAATTGAGTTAATTTTATATAGCCCATTATCAGAAATTACAATTTTGCCTCAGAGGGCTTTTCAAACTGTACATATACGACATCCCTGTCCGAGGACCTCATGTCAAAGATATGTACAACACATTTTAAAATCTACACCCAATGCATTGCGAGTAAATGCATTAAGATGTGGAGCGCGACATACAGACGCTAGCCTCTTTACTAGCTTGTTAGGTCCTTCACACAGAAGTCAATGTAGCAGGATTAGCGAAAACTCGGCTTTATTTTACGTCAACAACACGTCCCGCCCGCCCATCTCGTTCCCCGCAAAACCCCACGGAGTCCTACAAGGCAATCGTCAGCCAGTGAGGACAACTCCCCCCTCCTTCCTGTAGCAATTAAACCTTCTAACTATGGGGTTAAGAGACAATTTCATGGACCTTACTCTTGATAAATAGGCAGTGGTCCCCTCACTCCTTCACTTCTTTCCCCATCTCGTGCCCAGGCTACTCTGGCATTACCAGGCGTTAGCATGTCTATTCCTCCAAGTTTAACTCTTCTTAGATTAGTTACATCGGTAATAGCATCCATTATTCATCTTTTTTCAGAAATGTCATTAATGGGTAGTCGATGAGGGAGCAATGAAGTGAGAAGACATGAATATAGACCATTTATTGTTGAAAAAGTTGTAACAGAGACAATAGGAAGCTAATCAATTGAAACCCCTTCCAAACACATTTTTAGGACCTTGAGAGTCCAAGTTTTAAATCAGAAAACTGTTCCATAAGAGTTCAGATATCTTTGGGGGATTGTGCTCAGGCGTTAATTATATGGCCCTCATATAATTCATTTGATGGTAAAACATGATCCACAAAAAGTGTCTGCTCATTTTCTGAAAGCAGAAGAATAGGCTCGGGAATTGATCAGGGTGTTTGAAGAATGGTCAGGCCTGAAGGTTCTGTAGGACTGGGGATTAATGACTATCCTTGCACTGGAAAAGGAAACATTGATCTTAGCGAGTGAAGAAAAAGAGGATTAATGACAGGCAGCTTTATGTTGATTAAGATTAAGTAAAACAGACAAAAGTGTCAGATTTCAGAAGTGCCTGAAACCACTTCAATGACTGCCCTCACGTTAGAAACTGACCAAGGTTGCAATCAAAAAGTATATGTTATGGTTTTGATTTCTTCTGGACTTCGCAAACTTTTGTAACATAAAAGTATAACTATAATATACATTGCATTTTCCACACAGACCTGTATGTTAACAGTCCATCCATATTTATTATATGTTCAGACACCATTGCTGTCTCCTATACGTCTTAATGCATCTTTAATTTGTTTTTTTTAATAATAATGTAGAAAATGACAATGTGAGATGTGTCGATTATTTGGTGAGGCTGATCACTATATAATCGACACATATCTCACATTGTCATTTATAAATATATATATATATATATATATATATATATATATATATATATATATATACATGTAAAGGACCACTGTCAAGTACACAGTACAATTTGTAGTGTCAATTTAACACATCACAGAGTTAACGCAACTCTGATAAGAGTTATTATATTATTTTACTTTGCACTCCACTGAGAAGTGATCATTTTCATTAACACTAGTCCGAGTGTCAAATATGAATAACACTACATGTGTTAAAAATGAACACTTCTCAATGTAGAATAATAACTCTGAAATTGAAATACACAGATTGTGTCTTTCACTTTTTATGCAATGGTGTAATTTTCTCTTGGTCCGTAAAGTAGGCTGACAGCAGACCTACCCATGTTTGTCGAATGGTGATATGATGCAAACCCCGCCTCTTTTATGTGAACACGCTTAATGCCAGATTGAGAAACTCTGGGTTGACTTACCAAATTAATAACTAGCCGGATGACAGTTGTTGGGGTTGGTCAAGACAGATAACCAAAAGACCCCAAAAGATGTTGAACTCATTTGGTAGTACACGGCCTTGATTGGAAAACCTGTGAAAAAAACGAGCAACATGAATGCAGTTAATAAGATCAGTGTGGTCCAGCAGGCACATGTGTAATTCTTACATATTGCCCAGAGGGACAAAGAACAAGCTCATTCAGGCTGCCTTGGAGAAGGTGTTCATCAGACCGACTCTTGGCTTTTGCTTGCTTGGTTATTTTCAGCTCCTCGTTCATGTTCTCTTTAAATGGGCTTAACAAAGAGTGTGCACCCTTTCAATACGGCAAGCTAGCTGACGGATACTTGTAGGACCTTCTATTTCACACTTATAGCGTATTCTGAAGATGAGGAAATAGTCACAGTGGCTGAGAGGTTTATAGTCAAACCAGCTTGATCCTGGTCCTCTTTGCATGGACTTGCTCTTCTGTCCCCGACAACCCCAAAACACACTAATTATTTTATTTGGAAACTGTATTATGTGTGTGCCTTTTCCTTTTTTACTCCTTTTTTTCCCAAAAGTGCCTTTGGTGTTTCATCTTAATGTATGCTGCAATAGTTGAGCATGAAAAATATATCAATTACAATAGACAAAATGATAATGGTTTCGGGGGTCTCGGTGTTTGCAGACTGTGTTCCTGTTGGCGTCCTCGGGCTGTGACATGCAGCATTCACTCGGGCGTTTTGCAGCTGAGTGTGAAGAGGTGGGGAGGTTGCAGATACAAGCGGCCAAAATGAATTTCCTTCGTAGGAGAGAGAGGGTAAGGAGCTCGGACATCAGGAGGGAACTTTGACTCGAGCCACTACTCCGTTGGGTCGAAAGGAGTCTGCTAAGGTGGTTTGGGCATCCTGGACGCCTCCCATTAGAGTTTTTCCAGTCACGTCCATCTGGTAGAAGACCCCGGGGAAGACCTAGGACTCGCTGGAATACTAAGCTCATGAAAAAGGATGGAATAATTATTTTTATAATAATAACAAACCCTCTTCTGCTCATTTCTCTGTGCACAAAGCGTCAGCATGTCACAACAGATTCTATCAGAAATCCATAACATTAAAAAAAAAAGTGTCGCAGTAACTCAATGGGCAATGCATGTCATTCTCTTCTGTTTCCATGACAACTCACATTATACGCTACATGTTGATTAGAGGAGGAAAATTAATTCATAAAATTTGCAACAATGACATTTTAGGTGGGATTAATTAATTGCCATGATGCTCCAGAGATCTTTCTGCTTGTGATGGTGTTTTAGAGAATAGATTTAGCTGCTGGCTTCGGAGGTAATTGAATAGAGTTTGTAGTTTTCTCACTAAAGAAGAGCGGCTGCAGTCAGCTTTGAATTAAGTTAATTTGCAATGGATTCCAATAGTGACGTCATTATTATGGAAAATAGTATTACAATTTATAATAAACACTTTAAAACAATCATAATACACTTCTCTGTTTCCACAGTGATAATATAAAATTGAATTATAGAAGGTACTGGTGTGTTGCAAGGCCAAATTCAGAATATCACATAGCAGATGGAATATGTGTCTGATAAGAAATATTATTCAGTTTATTTGTATAGCCCAGTTTCACAAATTACAAATTTGTCTCAGAGTGCTTTACAATCTGTACACATAGACATCCCTGCCCCAAAACCTCACATCGGACCAGGAAAAACTCCCAAATAACCCTTCAGGGGGAAAAAAGGGAAGAAACCTTCAAGAGAGCAACAGAGGAGGATCCCTCTCCAGGATGAACAGGTGCAATAGATGTTATGTGTACAGAAGGACAGATTTAGAGTTAAAATACATTAAATGAATTTGACAGAGTTTATCAATAGTTCATATTTAGGCATATTCCACGATGGAGAGTTTGGCGACCTCCACCATCCATCAGGAGATGGAGGCAGAGTGGAGGAGTGGGCGGAGTCCCAACAGGGCAGCGGCGCAGCTGGTAGCAGGAACTCACGACCCAACCATCGATGGTCCATCAGCAGATGGGATCTATGCCGTCTCATAGGGTCACATGACCCCATGAGACGTGAAGTCAGAAGGACTCCGGGGAGAAAACAGAGTTAGTCATGTGTGATGGAGAGATGAAGATTCATCCATAGGAGAAAGAAAAGAGGAGAGATTATGACTGCTTCTCCAATGCTAGGTACTCGCCTCACAAAAAACTCAACACATATTATGTTCATGTTGTACAATGTGAGAGGGGGACGTATTAAAGAAACTTGTTTTGTGAGTACAAGTTAGAATGGCATGAACTACATTTAAAATAACTGCCAACAATTTCAGCAGCACTTTTTTTGCTGTGGCGTTGAAGAACATCATGAACATACTATGTGTTTATGGCCCAAAGCTTTCTGTTTTGATATCTAGTATTTTCATTTAATTATTCATTCGCTAACTATTCATCTTTTGTGCACAATTTTAGATTGCTAAGCAATCATTTAAACTGTGAAGAAAATACTTCCAGCTACTCATTCCTTGTTTTTGCCCCTCTTTGTGGTGGGAGTAGGTTTGGATCACATCCGACCGCCACAGGTGCCTTTTATGATGGGTTGCTTTACTATGGGTACATTTCAGTTTGGATAACTGAGTTACGAGGTTTCAGCAGACCTTCTCCTGCATCTACTCTACACAGCCTCACTTTCCCCAGGTCCCGCATGGGCCCACACTCTGAAGCCTCTAGGGACAACGCAAACACAGCCTCCAGTGCCACGATAACTGGAAGAAGACCCTGGGGAAAAGACTGGATTGATTACATAATATCATCTCTGTCTTCAGAGCCTGAGGATGTGGCAGTGGAAGATCTGGGCTACCAAGATGAACCTGTTGCTACTACATTCCTCCTCCACATGAGGCACATGGAGGCCATATCGGTGTTTAAACATTTGGTAGTGTTGTAACTATAATGGAGACCATGGAGTTGCAAAAAAACATTACAATACAATACAAATGCATAAATCAATTTTCACAAAAAACACTTAGACTTAGAAAACATTTTCATTAAATGTAAAACAATATACCTAAATACCTAAAATAATAACCTAATCTACTATAATTTCCTTTCTGATTATTGCTGCCTTAAGTTTCCTTTTGAAATCACATTTATTTCTTGTTAGAGTCACGTATGAGGGGAGCACATTCCAGTATGCAATTACTGATTTCTTAAGTGCATTGGTTCTGGGTAGAGGGAACGTAAAGTGACCACTTAGTGCCTGTCTTGTATTATAACCATGTCTCTCAATTACAGTTGATAGCTGTAAAGACAGACTGATAGGTTTCTGTGAGGAATACACATTATTTAAAAACAGAATAAGGCTACATGCCAGTCTTTCGTCCACCCTCATCCATGACAGCCTGGCATGCATGATATCCACACTGCTCCTCACAGAGCAGTGAAGTGCTAGTATTGCCGCTCTGTTCTGAGCAAGCTGAAGCTTACCAAGTTATTGCTTTGATGCACTAGATAACAGGACAGCAGTCCGGATTTGACAGAACTAGAGATTGTATAACTAGTCTAATTGTCGTAATAGTAACAAATGAGCACTTCTTCGAATGGCATAGATACCATTAATCATTCTCACCAATGTATTATTAATGTGAGTGGACCATGGCAGTGTTTCGTCAATGGTGACACCCAACAGTTTGACTTCTTTAACCTGTTCCATAGCAGCACCCTTTAAAGAGAGGCTTCATTTATTATCCGTCCTGAGAGCATATTTAGATCCTATTATCATGCATTTAGTTTTTAAGACATTCAACTTCAGCTTATTTTCCATAATCCATTCAGAAACCAGCTTTAACTCTAGTTGAAGGACCTCATTAACATGTTCAATGCTCTCTGACACACATAGTCGTGTCATCTGCATAACTAATACATATGGCATGTCATTTACAAAACTAGAATAGAGAAGGGGGCCAAGGCAGCTTCCCTGAGGAACTCCACACTGAAGTGTCTCAATATTTGAAAAGGAGCCATTGAACACAACACCTTGTTGCCTGTTCACTAAATAGCCCTTCAATAAATCAATAGCGGAATCTTTGAATCCATACGCCGATAGTTCCATGAGTAGGAGCTCATGATCTATGATGTCAAAGGCTGCACTGAAATCCAAGAGCACCACCCCAACAACTGACTTCATGTCCATCTGTTTGAACCACTCGTCAGTAAGACACGTCAGTGCAGTGCGTGGAGAGTAACCTGCTTAGTATGCATGCTGGATATCTGAGTTCATGTTGTTTTCTGCCAGATATTGCTGGATCTGCTTAAATATAATTCCCTCAAAAGTTTACTCAAGACAGGTAAAATGCTGATAGGCCGGCTGTTTGGACCTGTAAACGGCTCCCTACTGTTTTCTGACAGAGGAGTAACCTTTGCAACTTTCCACAAATCAGGATAAGCACATTCCTTAAAACATAAATAAAAAATATGTCTTACAGGCTTAGCAATTGATTTATCTGATAACTGAAGCAGTCTGCCGTCAATATCATCAAAGCCACAACGTTCATCACGCTTAATTGTTTGAAGCATTTTAACCATAAAATCACCACTCATTGGCTTGAAATCAAACACACAATCTTTACCACACATAATATGATTTTTTATTATAGCTTCGGACAGCCCACCACTCACAGGCAGCATTTGATACCTTAGTGAGTTCACTTTACTGAGGAAGTAATTATTGAAGTAGTTTGCTATATCAGATGGTTTAGTAATGAATTCTCCATTCAGGCTTTCCAATCGGCTACACTACCTGACATGATGGCAGATCTTTTCAGTAGGTTCCTTTCTCCCATCAAGTTTCTCAGTTCCTCATCCAGCCAAGGTGCTTTAATTGATCTAACAGTGATCTTCTTAATTGGAGCAAAATAAATCATAAAGTAGTCCAGTGCAGCATTTACATGCATCTTCTCAAGCACAGTATCCCACTCACTATGTTCAACATCAGCAATAAAATAATTTTCTAAAAAGGTGTTATATGTTCTTCTATGAATTACTTTAGGCCCTGCTTCAGGAACCTTTGTTTTCACAGTCAAAGCAACACTATTGTGTCACTGAAGCCCACAGGTACCGACACAGCTTTAGAACATTTCAGAACAATTTGTACAAAGGTGATCAATGCACGTTGACGTGACCATTCCGTCCCTATTGACATTCGTTCTTGTGGGTTCACCTATGACGTGAGATAAGTTGCATAATGTGGCTGCATTGCTCAACTTCCTCTTCAATGTACAATTACTGGACAACCAGTCTATATTCATATCACCAAGAATGTAAACATCATTGTCATTATCAGTTACATTCTCCAGCATCATGCATAAGTTATTCAGATACTCAGCATAGAGCATGGTGGCCAAAACAACAGCATGTCAATATAGGTTTCACATGTGGGATATGAACTTGTAGCCATGAGGCTTCTACTCCAACCAGCCCTAGATCTTTCCTTATTCTAGCTGGAATATGATTTTGAATGTAGAAAGCAGTACCTCCCCCGTACCTGTCTCTGGCCAACCTAAATATATTGTAACCTTGAATTGAACCAGCTGTATCCTCTATGACTTCTTCCAAGTGAGTCTCTGACACAGCCATAAAATGAATATCATTTTCATGGAAAATTTAAGAACTTGACTACAATGGGACACTTCTTGTCAGCTCTGTGGTCTGGCTTCGTACTGCGGTAAGCACTTTCAATATGCATGGCTCCAGCATCCAGCTTTCATTTTTCAGAGATTAAGTTGCGGACTTCACCTTCAGTATCAGCCCAGCTCTCCCGTGCTGATTCCTCAATCCCTTCAAAAATCAAATTGTTTCTTCTCGAGGGTCTCAGCAGACCTGCAGCTTCCAGATATGTGGAGCAGAAAAACTGACAGCTTCTTCTCCGTGTCTAAACAGAAAGTAGACCAGTCCCAGATGGCGTGAGGGGTCGACATGGTTCATCAGGTAGCAGCAGATCAAATGTATTTAGGCCCTAAACCATTCAGTGCTTAATAAACTAGCTGTAGGATGTTAGAGGAAATTCTTTGTTGGATAGGAAGCCAGTGCAAAGACATCAGAGCTGGAGTGATAAGATCCATTTGTCTGGTCTTAGTGAGGACTCAAGCTGCAGCTGATAGTGATATATTCAAGACCAAGTATTTTTATTGCAAATCTTCATAAATGTATGTTGAAAGATCCAGAAAAATACAGCAATTGGATATTTATTTAGAGCCCCAATTTATCTTCCTGCACACAGTATACATCCCAGGAAACACTTAGTTTTTGTGAAACTGCTCCCTGACTAATGAAACTTTAACAGGGAGGCAACATGTGGTCTTGTTATGATGTTACCCAGCAGGCCTATTGACTTGAAGTGTTTGGATTTTACCAGGTGCTGGGCAAATCTCTTGGTGGAAATTACAACAGCCTATTTGCCATGTGGCCGACAGTGGCAGTTTGTAGTTTCAATTGAATTTTATCTCAGCAGCCAGCTATTTGCAGATCATTACACAGAGAGTGCAAGCCCTAGATTGGCACTCGAGCGGTGTCGTCTGGGTGCTGGTCTCTTTGCTCATTGATATATTTATGCTATTCAGATTTCAACATTTGTTCATTTGGGATGCTAACAAACTGGTTCAAGGTTGCTGCAGTGGAACAAAAAGAGAGGGGAAACGAGAGAGAGAGAGAGCTAACAGTGCATTGGGTGCCAGCTTGCTTCGTTGCGGTGCTGGCAAGCATCATCACACACCCACACTATGTTGCAACCGTACAAAATGTTAATTTGAGATGTGTAACATTGTGGGACGAAAGCTGAAATGCTGCCAAACATGCAGGGCTGAGGAAGGTAAAGGCCAATGGCAATGAACTGGAGCGATGCACCACTGTTAGTTTAACTGCCAGTGGACAGCTGGCCACCCATTTTAAATTTCTCTTGCACTTTGACAGACAGGCATTGACTCTAATTTCTTCGCAGCATTGAATTTTTCAGTGTGTTGCCGGACACGTCTCTGAAACTGCACATACTTCCTGGCTGAGGCTCTTGCCATAAACCCTTAGTCTGCCGCCAGAAAAAAAAGTGACCCAGACTTACTCTCTTCACTCGTGGTAGTGTCAGATGGAAGAAGAGCTAACGTGATGTGGATGTTACATCTTCGTGGAGCGGTTTCCAGTTTTAGTCGGTAACCCCCCCTCCCCTCCCCCCACCCCCACACAGATGTTATGAGGCTTTCTAGCTTCAGCGCTGGTTGCCCCTGGGAACATCCGGCTTCGCCCACAATTTGGATTCGTCCCCATGCAAATGTGTGAGAAGGAGGATTTCCAAATCATCAGGAGAAAGACAAGTGCTGAGAACAGTTTCTATGGTTCACCATGGATAAACCTGTGTGGATAATGAAACTTAAAAAAAATGGGACAAATTAGCTGATCAAAATGAGGATTATTACTGTTGTAGTTAATTAAAAAAACATCAACATTGATTACTAGTAGAATATTAAGTGCTGAACCCCAAGCCGGTAATCTTGAAGACTGTTTTTCTGTTCCCCACACTGGTTCATGCGTTTGCAGTAAATGTTGCCCTCAACATATAATAAAACCCTTCACGGGGAAAAGAAGAGAAGAAACCTTCAGGAGAGCAACAGAGGAGGATCCCTCTCCAGGATGGACAGGTGCAATAGATGTAATGTGTACAGAAGGACAGATTTAGAGTTAAAACACATTCAATGAATATGACAGTGTATGAATAGTTCGTAGTAAGCATATTCCACAATCCAGACCTCGATGATCCATCAGGATGGAGGTAGAGAGGATGAGTGGCTGAGTCTCAGCAAGGCCATGGCATAGTTGGTATATATATATTACTTCTAACTGTTATCTATTCATCTGACTTTTTATTTATTTTGTGAAGGCATTGTCATCATTACTAAATAGCTAGTAACCTTTTGGAAAACAGGAGGCTGCAATATAAAATTGTTATTTTCATTGGTTGCTGGATTAAATTTTACCCAGATACAACAGATATGTTTTTTTTCTGATGGGCTATTGTGTAGCTAATTTTTTGGGGGAGATTGGCTGATAAGTGACACCTCACAGCAGAACTCAGGGACTTGCGAAGACAGACGCAATAGATGGATAGAGAGACGGCAATAGGCAGAATAATTGCAGTACAATTTGTTACAAATTACTTAATGTTTGACCTATTGTTATATTCCGGTTCTTTTACAGATTAGCAGCTGATTAGAGTTGCAGGGCGATGTTTTGAGCTCCTCCTCGCCAGATGTGACTGAAAGGAGGGAGGAGAGATAGAGATTTGCTTTGGGTACATGACAAAACAGCTCTTTACAACCTCCCAGCTAAGATGATAGGATAAAGGCTGGTAATGATCAGGTCAAATCAATGCATCTCTTTTCCGCTCTACATAAAAGAACAGACAATTTTGAAAGAGGGACGAAAAAGAACAAAAGCACTAAATCCAACGGACGGGGCCAGAGCTTGTCTTCGGGGCTTGATAAGTTTTGTGTGTGTGTGTGTGTGTGTGTGTGTGTGTGTGAGGGGATGAAATTAAAATGCAGCCCACTGGAGAAAGAAGTAAATGACAGACTGCAGGCAAGTATAAAGGGAGACCACGGTCTGGGGCTGTCGAGGGAGCGGTCATTGTAGCGGTGGGCAGTCAGACGGACTCCTGAAGTGCTTCTTTGGTACGCCTCAGTGGAAAGAGCCACCGACTGAAAGTGCCTCATTGTATTGACAATTTGTCATCCAGAGGGTAGAGGATATTGTCCATAATAACATTGTTTTCTTCCCCACTACCCTGAGTGAGTCTGGTTAATCTCGCCGGCAGCACTGGCTTTTCTCAATTCTCACCAACTTGTTTAGAAATGCGAGTCCCTTGAAATGGTACTGCGCCCTTGCAACAAGAACAAAAAACAACTCCACGCTCCTGTCAGAGAAGCTTATGGACTCAAGTCTGACAGCCAGGCACAAGATTAGTGCTGAACCAATTGCTTTAATAATCGATCAACAGAATGTTAACCGACTTAAAAACGAAAATGTATTAATCCTCTAAGTGATTTTGCAACCAACACATTTGTGGAGTCAATGGCTATAACAGAAAAGTTGTAAGCATGTATTTGTAATGCTAAGAGCTAAATGCTAATCTTGGCATGGTAGAAGCTGAGCCTGGTGAATAAACCTGAGCATTTAGCCATATATTGCTAACATAACTATAAATGCTACATATTCACTTGCTATAGGAACTTGTAGACAGTGATTTGCTTTTTCAGTTTTTTGATTAATACGTTTATTTTCTACTGAAGATGTCACCTTCGGCTCGGCTTAAGTGCACGTTTTTGACAATCCAGAGACAAATGTGACTAAATGACCTGATAATGGAGAGAGTCGTTAGTTGCAGCCCTTCAGAGGAGACACAACCCTCTTTGATATAACCTGTGGAGGCATAGTCACTTCAGAGTCTGGAGTCATACATAATCTCACTGGTTGGTTAAAACCTCAGTGGGTGGAATAAAAGAGTAAATCCAAGTTTGTAGGAAAACCAGAATGGAAATGACTAAAGAAAACACCAATATTATTCATCAGATGTATTCATTTCATATATTCTTTTTTTCAAAGATTTCAACACCGACTAACCTCATTGTTTGCTTCGGTGTGTACTGTATGATTTAGCAAGTCAAGGTAGACTTATATTGTACTTTTCAGAACATTGGCATTGGTAGTAGTAGTAATAACAATTATACTATTCATGCACGTATTTGGCTCTGCCCACTAATTTTTACAAATCAAGTTTCCCATCTAGTAAAATATATACAAAGACATAAAAGGGCCTGAACTTCAAAAGCTTTAACAAAACCATAAGTATTGGGAAACCTCTGCCACCTCAAAACGAATAGTCTGTTCAGTCATCAGGTAGTGTAAATGAAATTAGTTTAATGAATACATGCATTGCAGTAATAGCAATATTAGCTGGTCTCTAGTTCATTAGCAGGGACATTTCTCAAGCGTATTTGCTTTTCTGCTTTCTTTAAAGGTTTTAAGTGTTGTTTAGGCCCCAACATGTTCCCGGAGCACATTTAGTCTGTATGCTTTTTACGTTGTATCTCTGACATGATGTTTTTATTCTGTCCATTTTAACATTGTTCTCCCTTATTTTATTTGCTTTTTCTGTAGATTGTATTTGTAATCTTATGTCTTTAAGTTTGTTCATAACATCAGCATCATTGGGACTACAGACGAAACATAGCCTCTTGACTAACTCTTAACTCATTCTCTTAACATATTAACTGAAATGTTTTTATCAATGTGCAATGTCCCTTATTAAATAAACCCAGTTTAAAAAAAAAAAATGTAAATCTAGGGGCATCTTCTGATTGTGTTTTCGCAATAGTACCGAACCCAAGACCGTCAGTTTGAAGGAACATAAAACAGACACAATCCTCCTCTTTTACAAGCTGGAACTTTAAGCATCTTTGCCTGATAACTGACCTAAATAGTACATTTATCATTACAAGTTTGGTTTGAAGTGCTTTGTGTTGGAATAAAGATCTCATATTTTAGATTTCAAATATTATTTGTAGACAATTGTTAGTTTTCTTACATTCACATTAAACCATGCTCCGATAGTCTAAATCAGTAATTCTCAACTGGTGGACCCGTTTTTGTTATGAGTTGGTATGGTGATTGAACCCAAACGCACACTGACAACTGCTGGAATTCAACCAGAGCTCTTTATTCCAAAATAAGGACAAGGTCAAACAGAATAACAAAATAGCAGGGGTCTCTGGGCCAGTCTCTTGCTCCGAGGTCGGGAGGGAAGCTCGACCGAACACTCAAAAAAGGAAAAACAGTCAGAGTTGGCTCCTCACTCAGGTAACGACCGTGTCTCTACACTGAGCCGAAAAAAGAAAATACAGGTTACGGAATCAGGACGGGACGAAAAACTCACAGGACGAGTGGATGGACATACGGCCTGGCTTTGGGTCGGTACACTAACAACCTGACAGTGAGCAAGAGCAGGACTGGGGTATTTAATCCAGCTGGAGATGATCAGGTGAGATGCGTTCCAGCTGGCTCTTCTGGAGGGAGGCGTGACAGTGGGCGGAGTTCGGAGAAGGGAAACTGCAGGGTGAGACAAAACAAAAACAAAAGCACATGAGGAGAGGAGGTAAGGGGACAACAGAGGAGAAACACAGCCGGGGTAGACGGAGATCCTAACAGTATTAAGTGGGTTGCTGGCCTTTGCCTGGGCAAATACACATTTGAATTATTATAATTTATTCATCCTATGGCTTTATTTTGAAGGGAATTTTATATGAAGCGGAATGTCATTTTTTTTGCTGGCTCGTCCCTCCATGTTTTTTTAGCAGCGTGTGCCAGGTTTGATCAAACCATTCTGATACAGGGGAGACTTTGGGTTTTTAGGATAATTCAATTAAACATCCTACTGAATATAAAATTCAGCTTCTCCCATTAGAGATTCCTCCAGACTCAAGTCTGTCAGTGTTACACCTCAGGTTGAATTGAGTGATGCTTAATTTTCTGTAAAGCACAATGTTTCAGTATGTACCTACTGATGAGGTAATAACAATAAATTAATTTTGTATATATGAATCCTTTTAAATTGCACTTTGTATTGTATTTATTTTGAATTTGTGGAAAATCTGCTCCTCAAGACGGTGATCTTTTTAGTAAATTGTTTGTAATAGATTCAGTGAGTTTGTTTCCTCAGTTAAAGTTAGGTCATTTGAGTCTTTTTTTATACTACCCTAAAATAAATGTACCTCTTCTACATGACACTTAACCTCTCCTGAACAAACTGGTACTGTGTTTATGTAAAAATGCCCGCAGCCTTCATTCTGTCAGGGAGCCTTTTTGCCACAGTGTCACTGTTGCAACACTGTGCTGTTGCCTCCAGCTCTCTTGAGGTCTCTTGAGTCTGTGTGGGGGTGTCTCTCACTGTAGTCGTTATCATCTTCCTCCTCCTCCTCCTCCTCCTTCTCTTCCTCCTCTCTCGACCTCTCTCTCTCTCATGGCTTTGCATGCCCCAGAAACAAGATAGTTACGTCTAATTGCTCTAACGGTGTCCCATCCTCATTAAACGTTTGACCTTGGGTCTGCGTGATAAGAGTAGGTCAGTGTGGATCAGAAGTGGCCCCTAGGTCCCCTCCACTCTTCCAGTACCCAGTCAATATCGCCGACCCAATGCGTGTCTCCTGAAAAAGACACCACAAGCGTCTTAACGCGCTGTGCGTACGGCACCAAGTCCTGAGGGGGCACCAAAAAAGAGGCAACTAAAAAAATCATCAGTTATAATAATTATAATGCCCATATTATTTCAGTAAAGAAATATTAGGCACCTTTTAGGTATATATATCACAAAAGAGGCAGAACAAGAGATATATTTTCTTGGAATTCTATTACCAACTACGCCACTGGCCCACTCCTCCTCTCTACCTCTATCTGCCTGATGGATCCTGGAGGTCTCCATCGTGTAATATGCCTACTATGAACTATTCATACACTCGGTCATATTCATTGAAAGTATTTTAACTCTAAATCTGTCCTTCTGTACACATTACATCTATTCCACCTGTCCATCCTGGAGAGGAATCATCCTCTGTTGCTCTTCTGAGGTTTCTTCCCTTTTTTCCCCCTGAAGGGTTATTTGGGAGTTTTTCCTGATCCGATGTGAGGTTTTGGGATAGGGATATCTATGTGTACAGATTGTAAAGCACTCCGACACAAATTTGTGAAATTGGACTATACAAATAAACTGAATTGAATTTAATTACTCAAAAAAAGTTACGATGGCGCTGGATATTTCCACTTCTACTTCTTAGTACTTTTAAATGTCTCACAATTTCAAATTTCAAACAAATTAAGTATCACCATTTTTTGTTACATTACATGTAATTTAGCTGACGTTTTTTATCCAAAGCGACTTAAAATAAGTGCATTTCAACATAGAGTACAAACTAAGAACACCAAGAATACAGAAAGTAACATTTCTTCAAGATAGTCAAACTGCAAAAGTACCATAATAAGAGCTATTTAAGAGTCGCTGAAGTGCAAATCGGTGTTTAATCCAGATATAGTCAGAAAAGGTGCGTTTTCAGTTTCCGGCGGAAGCATAGAGACTTTCTGTGTCCCGATGTCAGTGGGGAGCTCGTTCCACCACTGAGGAGCCAGGACAGCAAACAGTCTGGATTTTGAGTGATTAGCTCGAGGTGACGGAGTCACAAGTCGGTTGGCTGTTGCCGAGCGGAGCGAACGTGCCGGGGTGTACGGTGTGACCACATCCCGGATGTAGACGGGGCCCAATCCGTCCAGAGCACGGTACGCCAGAACCAATGTTTTGAAGCGGATGCGGGCAGCCAGAACTTTTGTCCAACATATATTACATTACATGTCATTTAGCAGACGCTTTTATCCAAAGCGACTTACAATAAGTGCATTTCAACCTAGAGTACAAACTAAGAACAACAAGAATACAGAAAGTAACATTTCCTCATCATAGTCAAACTACAGAAGTACCATAATAAGAGCCATTCAAGTGCTACCAAAGTGCAAGTCTGTGATTAATCCAGATATAGTCCGAAAAGGTGCGTTTTCAGTTTTCGGCGGAAGATGTAGAGACTTTCTGCTGTCCTGATGTCAGTGGGGAGCTGGTTCCACCACTGAGGAGCCAGGACAGCAAACAGTCTGGATTTCGAGTGGTTAGCTCGAGGTGACGGAGTCACAAGTCGGTTGGCTGTTGCCGAGCGGAGCGAACGTGCTGGGGTGTACGGTGTGACCACATCCCGGATGTAGACAGGGCCCGATCCGTTCAGAGCACGGTACGCCAGAACCAATGTTTTGAAGCGGATGCGGGCCGCCACCGGTAGCCAGTGAAGAGAGCGGAGGAGCGGAGTGGTGTGGGTGAATTTCGGGAGGCTGAAGACCAGTCGAGCTGCTGCATTCTGGATGAGCTGCAGAGGCCGGATGGCCTTAGCAGGTAGACCAGCCAGAAGGGAGTTGCAGTAGTCGAGGCGCGAAATGACCAGAGCCTGGACCAGAACCTGCGCCGCCTTCTGGGTAAGAAGAGGTCGTATTCTCCAGATGTTGTGCAGCATGTACCTACAGGAACGCAATGTCGCAGCGATGTTGGCCGTCAGGGAGAGTTGACTGTCTAGCATCACCCCGAGGCTCCTGGCAGTCAGGGTAGGGGCCAACACGGAGCTGTTGAAGGTGGTGGTCAGATCGTGAGTGGGGGAACCTTTCCCAGGAGCTCGGTCAGGGTTGATCACCTGTGTTTCGGACGGTGGGAACGAGAAGATCAGTTGGGTGTCATCGGCATAGCTGTGGTAGGAGAAGCCATGCGAACGAATGACAGAGCCGAGAGAATTGGTGTACAGAGAGAAGAGGAGGGGACCCAGGACGGAGCCTTGAGGAACCCCAGTAGTGAGAGGACAAGGATCAGATACAGATCCTCTCCAAGTTACCCGGTAAGTGCGGTCGGTGAGGTAGGAAGAGAAAAGAGCGAGTGCTGTGCCTGAGATCCCCAGGTCCTGAAGAGAAGAGAGAAGGATCTGGTGGTTCACGGTGTCAAATCGGCAGAAAGGTCTAGAAGGATAAGGACAGAGGAGAGAGAGGCTGCTCTAGCAGAGTGAAGCTGCTCAGAGACAGCAAGGAGGGCAGTCTCTGTTGAGTGGCCGGCCTTGAATCCAGACTGGTGGGGGTCAAGAAGGTTGTTGCTGTGGAGATAGGAGGACACTTGGTTAAAGATAGCTCGCTCCAGAGTTTTGGAAAGAAAGGAAAGAAGAGAGACCGGTCTGTAGTTGCTGACTTCAGACGGGTCAAGCGTGGGTTTCTTCAGGAGAGGGTTGACTCTTGCCTCCTTCAGAGAGTTGGGGAAACAGCCAGTTGAGAGGGAGCTGTTAATAAGATGGGTGAGAAAGGTCAGAAGGTCAGGAGCAACAGCCTGAAGGATGTAAGACGGGACGGGGTCAAGGGCGCAGGTGGTCGGTCGAGCAGAGGTCACCAAGCTAAGAACTTGACTGGGAGACAAAGGGGTAAACGAGGAAAGAGAGGGGGATGAAGGAGTTGGTGTAGGTGAAGTGATAGAGGATGGATTAGTAAAGGAGGAGCGTATGTTGTCTATCTTGTTTGTAAAGTAGTCGACAAAGTGGCTCGGCAAAAGGGAGGAAGGAGGAGGGGACCTGGGGATCAAGGAGGTTGGAAAAGATAGAGAAGAGTTTTTTGGGGTTAGAGAAGGAAGACTGAATTTTGGTCAGGTAGAAAGAGCTTTTGGCTGCAGAGATAGAGGCAGAGAAGGAGGAGAGAAGAGATTGATAACAGAGCAGGTCTTCCGCTTGATTCGATTTGCGTCGCTCGCAAGTTGGCTCTCTCGGCACGCACCGAGTCGGACAACCAGGGAGCCGGAGAGGATTTGCGAACCTGTCGCGTCTTAATAGGACAAAGCGAATCAAGAGATGAAGACAGGGACGAGAGGAGAGTGTCTGCGGCAGAGTTAGGCTGCATGAGTGAGAAGGAGTCAGTTGAGGGGAGAGCAGATAGGACAGAGGAGGCCAGAGAGGAGGGACAGAGGGTGCGAATGTTGCGTCGTACAGGTACAGAGTCTGTGGATACGGGTGGGTTATCAGTACCAGAGAGTGAGAGAGAGTAAGAGATGAAGTTGTGGTCAGAGACATGCAGAGGAGTTACAGTGAGGTTAGAGGAGTCTCTAGTAAAAATGTAATCAAGGTGGTTGCCAGCTTTGTGAGTAGGAGGGGAGGGACTAAGTGAGAGGTTAAAGGAAGACAGTAAGAGTACGAGATCACATGACTTCTCAGTCTGGATGTTCAAGTCACCCAGAAGGATGAGCGGGGGGTCGTCCTCCGGGAAGTTGGACAGGAGGACGTCCAGCTCTTCCAAGAAGTCTCCCAAAGAACCAGGGGGACGGTAGAGAACAACAATGTGTAGCTGAACCGGATGAGTAACCGTCACAGCATGAAACTCAAAAGTCAGTGGGGTAAAAAGTGGAAGCGGAGAGAGAGAGAAACACCATTTGGGGGAGATGAGTAAACCTGTACCTCCCCCCCGACCAGAGGGTCTGGGTGTGTGACTGAAGGAGAAGGCCGAGGAGAGAGCAGCCGGGGTAGACGTGTTGTCAGGCGTGATCCAGGTCTCAGTGAGAGCCAGGAAGTCAAGCGACTGCTCCACAGCAAAGCCAGAGATGAAGTCGGCCTTGCGGTTGGCAGACTGACAGTTCCAGAGGCCTCCTGTGACAAGGTGCTGGGTGTGAGTAGGAAGGATAAAAGAGGAGGGGTTCCGGTACGCGAATGAACGAGTCCTATAGTAACTACGAGTAGAAATATGCACAGGTATGGAAAACACACACATATTCACAGAGTGGTGTATTACTCAGCCACCCCCGAAGACTCCAACGAAAGACTCCAACGAAAGACTCCTGTGTCTTTGTCCTCCAAGTCTTCACTCCAACGAAAGACTCCTGTGTCTTTGTCCTCCAAGTCTTCACTCCAACGAAAGACTCCTGTGTCTTTGTCCTCCAAGTCTTCACTCCAACGAAAGACTCCTGTGTCTTTGTCCTCCAAGTCTTCACTCCAACGAAAGACTCCTGTGTCTTTGTCCTCCAAGTCTTCACTCCAATGAAAGACTCCTGTGTCTTTGTCCTCCAAGTCTTCACTCCAACCAAAGACTCCTGTGTCTTTGTCCTCCAAGTCTTCACTCCAACCAAAGACTCCTGTGTCTTTGTCCTCCAAGTCTTCACTCCAACCAAAGACTCCTGTGTCTTTGTCCTCCAAGTCTTCACTCCAACCAAAGACTCCTGTGTCTTTGTCCTCCAAGTCTTCACTCCAACCAAAGACTCCTGTGTCTTTGTCCTCCAAGTCTTCACTCCAACCAAAGACTCCTGTGTCTTTGTCCTCCAAGTCTTCGTCCGATGAGTCACAACGACGCCTCAGCTGACGCCTGTAGACCCAATCCAGTTAAGAACAGTTTCCCTAATTACCTTCAGCCGCGTTAATCACCGGCCCTTTTTGTATTCAAATGACGCTCAATTGAAACCAGGTGATGAGCGATCGTCCAATCACTGTAGCTTCCGCTCACAGTGGCTAGAAACACTTCTCAACCAAAACAAATCTTGAACAACACAGACTGACAATCTAGGAGCTTAAAACAGGAGATACAACAGTAATTTAGCAGATTTAATATATTTAATATAATATATATATTTTTTTAATTCAACCAAAAGTTTGAAAATCGGGCTTATACAATTAATTATTATAGTCATTGCATTGAAGATTAGAACTATGAAAAAAAAATGCTTTTGAAAGCTTCCACTTTGTAACCATGGCAGCATAATGACGCATGCTGGCAGTCACAGGTACTTCGGCTCTGAATAACGGCACAATATTCCCACATTGAATAGGCTGTGCAGAAGGGGCTTATGAAATGTCTAAAAGCTGAGTATGGCCCAAGAAATGTCTTGTTTATTTAATATATCATTTGTTTTGGTAGAGTCAAGTGTATATAGCCTGAACTAATGCCAGGAAACCGGAACATTTATGGAATGAGCAAATTTACGATCCCTGTGCCTAGATGAGCATTTAAATGTCATAAAATTTCTTGTTTTGTCTGACCAACCGTCCAGAACCAAAAGCATAGTTGGGAAATGAGTAAGAAAAAAGCAACACATCTTCCTAACTAACACTTTTCTTCTTGATTGATAAATTCAATAATTATTTGATAATAAATGAAGGTTATTAAATTATTATTATTTTTCATTTAATTGAAGAATCAAAGAATCGTGGCAATTTTTCAGCTGATTGTCTGTCCTGGTTGCCAAATTAGTTTAGAACTATAATGTGTAACATACAACCAATGCAGTTTGAACATCTTTGAAAACTCTTGATATCATCTAAGAAACAGACTATTTTCACAGCATATTTGTTTGTAAGAGATAAGGAAATCCAAACAGAGGCTTTAAGCAGAAGATGACCAGAAGAGGAATACAGATTTGATTAGAAATACAGTGGAGTACAATTTGGGTTTTACACTAAATCTGAATAATCAGGACAGGATATGTATTGACCTGCAAGAAGGGTATCAGGCTCTGGAAGCAATGCAAGATGATTAGTTACCAGTGATTAACCTAAACAAATGGAACAAAATAAGAAATGTGTATTTTGATTATAGATAATGCAGGCCATAGTAAAAAAGATGGTCGAAAAATAAGGCACAACAATTTGAAGTGCGCATTGTAATGATCCCTCGCCATGGGCTATTATAGTCACACAATTTCCAATTCGTACCTCATCTCAGCTCTAAGAGAGTCTGTGTTTCAGGGAGTGCAAGACGCCACAGCAGAGACTGTGGCAAGCTGACAGAGATAGACAGAAGATGTTGAGCTGTACCCCCTCAGGAAAAACATAACAACTCCATGAAAAAGGCTGCACTGGAATATCTTTGCAGGCAAACCAACGATAATTTGGTTCCGTAAGACCGTCATTAGACTCCCATTCACCTATTCAATTACACTTAGCCCTGCTGAGCTTTCCAGGAGGAAACCAGTCCCTCATTGTGCCTCATCTTCAGTGCACCTCCAGACTGCGTGTCTGCGCAAATGAGCCCGCGTGTGTGTATACAGTATCCGACACAGTAGTACATCAAAGTGTCTTCCTTTGTGTGGACTAAGTTTTGTATGAGAGAAAAAAACCAAAGATGCTGGCAAAAAGACCTAAAAAAAAGGAACCGATCAGCACTTTGCGCTTTCAAATTCAGTCCCTCAGACACAGAAGGCCAGGCTATTCTAGCAGCACTTCCTGTTTGCAAAACACCTCTGCTGATGAGTGCTTTGAGGGTTGTGGTAAACAAGTGATAATATGCCACCTCTGCGAGAAACCCCAGCTTAATGAAGGATTTACTTCCTATTGGCAGTGCTGACGATGGACCTGCTGATTAGGAATACTTGTGGCCTATGGCTATCATTATGTTATGGGTCAACCTTTTCTTCTTGCGGCAGTGTTCTCAAACTGCGCTTTAATTAATGTTTTGAAGAAAAGGGGAATATAATATAGACTCATGAAATAATGGGAGAAACCATTTGCAAGACAATGAACTCTTGTCATTTGTGTACTGAGACTCCTGCTGTTTCCGTTTTTCACAGAAAAGCAGGGTATCTAGAATATCGCTCCCACAGCCATGTGCTCATTTATTCATTCCTCTCTGTTCAATTAATTTACTTTTTCATCTTAAATACATGCAAACATTAGGAAATATATTGAAGTGAAAGCAGGACCACATGCCAACCCAGCAATTACACCATTTCAAATTAATTATGATCCATCTATCCATTCTTAACGGTGTGCCAGCCCTTAAAAGGTGTAATTTCACTTCACTACAAAAATAGATTTAATTTGCATCAGTGCTTTTATTGTTTAACTCTTCTTTCATTTTTTGTTGTTGTTTTGAGACATCTGGAATAAAAGCTAAATGCTTCAACAAACACGAGCGACGCTACTTCGTCTCATTATATCAAATCAACGGGGAACAAAACTGTCTGACTAAATCACATCTCAACAGAAATGAAGAGTCGACATACGAACGTCCCTGAACCAATAGGAGGAAAAAGTGCCATGAGACTGCGTCAGTCAAGGGGAATCAGTTTGCACAACGGTTTGTGGCTGCACCATGAAGCAAGAAGATTCTCCATCCCACATGATTTCTGTTGCAATCTCTCTCTCTCTGTCAGTTGACCTTTTTAAGTGTGAAGTCTTTTCTCCTGCTTGATTTCCCCCAACTTGCAGTGAGGAAGCTTCCTTTCATGAATTCAACACAATTATTGACACTACATCTCAGATCCTATTTTGACATCTTTCAAATACATTTTTGGAGCCGACTTCTCCATCACTCAGTCTCACGTCACTGGCAAAACATAGATACATTACAGCATCATCTTTGAGTGTGTGTGCGTGTGTGTATGTGTGTGTAATCAACCAGTAAGGGTGTGTGTCTGTGGATGGGAGAAGGACAAATCCAGAGGTCCGTTTATCTAAGCCGACATAACCAATTTACAGCACTGCAAGAGCCCCTCACAAACAGAGTGAACTGTAGAGAGAAAGCTAAAAGCAGTGCAGCATTTATAAAAAGAGCCCTGTTACACTCGGCCGCCACTAAATACAGCAGATCGGGAACAAGATTTGGCTCTGGCATTGTTTGGCCATGACGGACCCACCCTCCACTGCTCCATCATTTCACCAATAGCCTTCACCAAAGAGGACATGTCTTGGGTCATGTTTCTTTGTCCTGTAGGACCTCTTCCAGAATGCTATCTCTCCCCTGACTTAAGCCGTTTCTCAATATATGTTCTTGTGCGTACTTCTCTGTACTTGTGGACTCGTGAAACGTCATCAGTCGCAACCCGAGTACGTGTTCCAATTCGAAGTTTGCTTCTCGCAAAGCATGGTCACAATGCCCGGATGCAGGCACGTGCACAGACAGACCCCTAGTGGTGCTCAAGCTCCTGCCATTTTGCGCTGGATGAGAAAAGTGTCCCTTCTGCTGGAGACACTTTTTTCTTCTTCATTAATAAGTATTTAAGAATAAAAATGACTCTCTGTCATCAAGTCCCCCCAAATGTGTTTCGATATCTGACGGGGCATTTATTTGAGTTCTTGTGAGAATTTCGTCCCGACATGCTCCACGCTGCTCACGAGCCCCCGTCGCGCTCATGCCTCCTCCTCCTCCTCCTCCTCCTCCTCCTCCTCCTCCTCCTCCAAACAAACAAAAGACTCCCTAGATCAGTGATTTCAAAGACTTTTCCAGCTGATTACTGATGTTAGTTATGTTTAGAGAATAGAGAGAGGGACAGATATACAGGCAGGTATCTTATTTGTGTTGTATAAATTCTATTTAGACAATTTCGAAAGTATGTTAAACTTACTAATTCATTTAATAAATGTCACAAGAATTCAATGTTAGCTCTCCGTGTCATGCTATTCTTGTGCCACATTGTGCCACATGTGGTATGTTTCTCTTTGTTTTGTTTGTTCCAGTTTTACAAAGATCAATCTTGTATGAGCATTGCAGAGGCTGAAAAGAGAAAACGCAAGACAAAATGCCCGGAAATATCAGACTGAGGCTTTATAACGTTTTTACTGAGGTTTAATATTTTCCGGCATTTTCTTGCATTTCCCAAGCGGTCAAGGTTAGTAAAGTTGTTTATTATATGGCATTTCTTTTATGTTAATAGAACATTTTTAATTTTGTTCAGCTCTCATGTTTTCTCACAACACAATGTGTTTCAGGTGTTGCTAGCAAAACAGTGGTCAATAGAAAAATTATTTTGCCGATGGGTGCCCTTTTTGGGGGGTTTGAGCACCTGCCCCTCAAAATATCTGTGCACGTGCCTGATACACATTATATACTGAAACTTTTCACGCTTCGACCAATTTGTTGCTGCATTTATACAGTTCACACTTGTAACCGTTTTGTATAGTTTATTAATTAATACAAATGTATTGCATTTCTATCCATTTATTTGTGATATTTAGATTTACAAAATTATAAAAGCAATGATTTACCTAATGTAACCTTACAGTGGTTCCCAAAGTGGGGGTCGCAACCCCTAGGGGGGGCACGGTGGTACTACAGGGGGGTCGCGGCTTCATCACCAACCCACACACACAGACGCACACATACACCGGTAAAACAATATAAAATAACCGACGTGACATGCACTGTGTTCCAACCACGCCACCAGAGCGGCTGATGTCACAGACCGACTGTGGCAGAACCAGCGAGCGCGCTGGAGCGAGAGAGCGAGCAAGAGAGCAAGCGCGCGAGAGAGCGAGCAAGAGAGCAAGCGCGCGAGCGAGCGAGAAAGAGAGAGAGTGAGGGAGCGCGAAAGAGAGAGAGACACACAGCGACAGAGCGATGTAGAGCGACACAAAGCAATGAACTGAGAGTAGCTATCTCCAACCAGCAACCCCGCTTTGACAAAATCTGTAAAGCAAAGCAAGCCCACACCAGTCACTGATTGATATATGAATAGGAATATACATAGGAATATGATCACAAAATAATATGGTCCATGTAGACCTGCACACCTTGTTCATAATTGTGTTCTTTTATTGTTTGAGAAAACCTGCTGTTCAATGTGAGGAAATACAGTATATGTTGTTTGCACTTTGTTTGAAATTAAGTTAATTGTATTTACAATTTTTATTTTATATATATTTTATTATTGCTATTTCTTTTCCCAGTTAAACAAACTGAAGAATGAACTGTGAAGTGATATATACTTATTTTAGAAAGAAATACAAATAT
Organism: Liparis tanakae; assembly: GCA_036178185.1. NCBI lineage: Eukaryota > Metazoa > Chordata > Actinopteri > Perciformes > Liparidae > Liparis > Liparis tanakae. Next base: position 8,421,477 of record CM070099.1, on the reverse strand, counting down.
TTTATACAGTCCATGCATTATAATGCAATTCATTAACAACCAAGAAAAATTTGGGGTCGGGTTGCGGGGGGGAAGGGGGGGGGTCGTCCAATATTCCTATATCATCAAAGGGGGTCTTGACAGAAAAAGTTTGGGAACCACTGCCTTACACATACAAGAATGATTTCAAAAATGTTCAGACATTGAGACGTAACACTTATTAATTCATCACTGGTATCACATCTGTTCTCAGTGTCAGTCAATTATAAAAGCAAAAGCCATGATATTGCCGTCGAGACGCAAAGTGCTTACATGCCGAGGATTTGTTAAACTAACTGATTTTATCCTAGAGCGAGCCGCTATAATTCCATAGATACATAGCTGCTTTAAAAAGATGAATCCCAATGTGTGCACCAAAAAAAAAAGAATTCAATTAAAAGTCACCGGAGAACATGACAGGAACATAATCCAACAGGAATAGTCTTTGATGAAACTACCTCCTGTGATCAGCAACTAAACGAGCTGTTTGTGACTCGTGGTGGGTGCACTTACAGTAAAGGCCACGACCAGCTTCAAAGAATAATGAGCAACAAATATATGAGAAAGGTGAAACGCAGCAGGTTAAACTATGCATGTTATCACGCTCTCTGGCAGCGACAACAACAGAGAACAAGATAACAAAGTGCACTGGCAAACACCTACACACACAAACACACACCGCAAAAGGCATATAAGCTGCAACAGACAATATTAAAGCCATATTTAGACATAACCACAGAAGAGAGCAGAAGAGAGGAGCGTGGGATAGAACAGACGAGACCAAACTGGACTAGTCTCAATAGAATAAAATACATTCAAATAGAATTGAGCCTGAAATCAACCCAGTTGACTTATTCTCGACTCCCGATATATAAAATCAACACATATTTACTGACGCATCCTCCGGTAAGTGGGAGGATCAAGTCACATCTGGGCATTGTGACAAACTTTGCTCAAACTTTGAATTGGAACGTGTACTCGGGCTGCGACTGATGATGTTGAACGAGGACACAAGTACAGAGAAGAACGGACAACAGCGGGTATTGAGAAACGGCTTCTCTTTAAGCACCACTGTCGGAAAAAAAGCCCAGTCTGCTCTGATAGGCTAATATTCTGATGCACCTGCATGTGGCACAGGAATGGGAGTTGAATTGCTCTAGATCAGGGGTCAGGAACCTTTTTGACTGGGAGAGCCATAAAAGCCAAATATTTCTAAATATATTTAGATATTTAAATAAATATCTAAATATATTTAATTGAGAGCCATATAGTATATAATTGTAATTCGACTTCTGGTGCTGCATGAGGCTAGGGGGGGGGGGGGGGGGGGTGCAGACGACTTTTTATTTGCTCTGCGCGTACACGCGAGACGGAGAGGGGAGACGCGACACGTAGAGACAGAGGCCACGTTTATACATAGCCGGGTATTTACAGAAACGAATATTTCTGCCCCTCCGTTTTCAAAAATAACGTTGTACACACAAAAAAGTTCCTGTTTATATGAACCCGCATAACTATCGCGCTCGCTCACGCTCAGTGCGGGCGAGACGGGCCGGTGGTGCGCCCGACCCCTCGGGGCCGGGACCCCACCTCGGGGCTGGGATCCCACCTCGGGGCCGGGATCCCACCTCGGCCGGCGAGCTGCCGGCCCTCACTGTCACTGCGCCACGCGGTTTCCATTCACCCTCTGACTCGCTGACTCCTTGGTCCGTGTTTCAAGACGGGTCGTGTGGGTTGCCGACATTGCCGCAGACCCCCGACGCCTTTTACGAGAGCCAATCCCCGCCCTGGCGACACGACGCGGTTGGGGCGCACTGTGAAGCATTTTTAATCGCATACTGTGACGTTTGCCAACCTAAAACACTGTTTGCCCTCGTTCACACGCAAACACAAAAACGGCGTTTTCAGAAATCTCCGTGTTTTTCCATCGTGTAAACGGGGTCAGAATGACAGGCTGCTGTGGAGACGACCAATAAGTATAACATGCGTTTACTTTAATAAAGGAACAAAGACATCTTTAAGAAAGAGACCTGACACACTGCTGCTGTAATCTGGCGTGATAGAGAAAGTTAGAGGGGGGCGGGGCGGAGATTTTTTTTATTTTTTACTCAAACTCAAAAGAGCCATATGCCGTCACCAGAAGAGCCATATATGGCTCGCGAGCCATAGGTTCCCGACCCCTGCTCTAGATCTAGGAAATGCAAATCATTTAAACGGCTTACATGCTACTTCTAATCAATATAGGGCTCTGCAGTATTATACAGGGTCAGACAAAACTCACTTGATGACTTTTTTGGAATAATTTTACCGCCTGCACATAAATGTAACCTCTAGAGAAGTTATCACACCTCTTCCGTTTTTACCGCAATAATGGACAAGTGGAGCTGTAAAACATTTATTTTTCTCTTGGGAAGCAGCTTCCTCATGAATGCATTTTGCCGTTCAGATGATGAACACAAGTGGAATATTGAGGGATAATATAGAACAGCTTCATAGCAAAAACACTAGGCGGAATATTGCTTTTGAAGAGGTTTTGGAAACTGCAATCAGACGCTTTCAGAACATGTACTGTATATTACATGTGTATGTTAGGCAAAACTAATAAAGGCCATAGAAGTAGTTAATATATTGATATGATATGCAATATATTGTAGTACAATCTTATCTGTAAAACAACCGAGACAGGGAAAATAACTCAACCCCATAGAATTTAGTATTTTGATTTTTAAAGAAATATGCCACCCAAGTTAATTTTCTCAATAAATTGAATGTATTAGATAACAACAAAAACACATATATCCTAAGTTTCAAAAGCTTCATGATGAACGTATGTGAAGAACATACCCCTCGTTTCTAAAGGTGCGTTCACACCAAAAGCGATGAGATTTTTCATAAATAAATGCAGAAATACGTTCAAACCCATAAATAGAGATATAAATAAATGAAGAAATACAGAAATGTATTTATACATTTATTTAATGATGTCCTGTTGAGTTATAACTTATATTTATTCATTTCTGTATTTCTGTATTTATACATTTATTATTGTATTAATTTATATTTATTCATGTATTTACTTATTTATTTATACATTTATTCATTCATTTATTTATTTATACTTACGTAATTTTAAGTCATCCATACCCAGCGACTCGTGTCCTTTAGCTAGATACTTGCTCTCTTAGCTCTTTTACTCAAAGCTGCTCAAATTAGTCGCGACAGCAACAAGTTAGTGGACTGCAGTGTGTTAATGCAATCTCTCACCTCTGCACACACGGAGACTTCATGTGCAAAGATGAGAAAAGTGGTTTTAATTGGAGCTTTTTTACAAGAAACAAAAGCAGCCTGCTGCAGCTGAGAGCAACACTCTGAGAACCCGTTTACACGATGGGAAAACACATATATTTTAATACATTTTGGCCTTTCATTTACACAAACAACGGAGGTTTTATCACGGAAAACGATCATTTCTAAAAACTCTGGCCAAAGTGGAGATTCCTAAAAACTCAGTTTTTGTGTTTGCGTGTGAACTAGGTCAAACAGAGTTGCTTCACGTCATGCGAGCGTCCTATGCGGACGGCGTATTTATGCGGGTTCATATAAACAGAAACTTTTTTGAAAACGACCTTATTAAGATTATTTTTGAAAACGGAGGGGCATAAATATTTGTTTCTGTAAATACCCGGCTATGTGTAAATCTGGCCTGAGATCGGTGAGAGTTTTGGGAAGGAAACAGACAAACATCAGTACAAATTAATGTTATTGTAAAAAAGTTGTAATTTTTTATTTTATTTTCAGTCAGAAAAATATATTATTTTGAGGACTGGATACACCCGTGTGTACGTCTGAGCCGCGCTCAGGAGTCTTAAACTTCTCGGCTCGCGCGCGCGACAGAGCTCCGCTGCCGCACACGGGTAAGCAACCTTGGAGTGTTACAACAGCCAGTATCATTTTATTTCATATGTCCATCCAGGCAAATTGGTGAAGCCAAATGTAATTAAAAACAACAAATATGATGTAATTTCTTTGTAATCGTCCAAAATAATGTTATGGGTATGGGTATATATTTCCAAGTAGACTACTGACTGGTCAATACATGCGATGCAACTTGTCATGTATTGAGTGAGCCGGTCTGATAGTAACTCCCGGGCCACTTTTTTCCCCTAGTCCGCCCCTAGATATTATGCTCACCAAAATCCAGATGATACTGATAATCATGTATGAATATTCTATAAATGTATACATACATTTATACATCTATTGATCAGCTTTACTTATATATTCTTATGAACAGCTTCAGACCCCAAACAAATGTGCTGCAGTTCAACTATTTAATAAGAATTGAGAGAGAAATAAAATCAATCATGCTAATGTTACATAATACCCTCTCATCTGCATTTGCGGCCACAGGCGCTGAGCTTTAACACCCACAATTCATGTTATAGGCCGAGTTATGTGAGATGAAAGATGCAAATAAGCAAAGTCTTTCCCTTCAGCAGGGCCCTGTGACCTTCATCCTACAAAGCCACTCACTCATGCTTAAATTTGGTCAGAAAATGTTTTTGTTATAAAGATTTGTTAAAAGAAAAAAAAAGAAATATAAAAGGCTGACTTAAAAATGCAGCAGATGGCACAACAAACACCTGAATTCAAGATCGGATGAAACGTACAATCACTGTTAATTCTCCCATTTAATTATAGCAAACAGTAAGCATCTTGACAGGAAACTGAAATTACAAAATCCAGAGCCACCATTGTTGTCTTTGCTGTTTCACAAGTGTCTCAAAGTATCTCAATATGTTAACGTCCCAACTGTTGTGGTGAGATTATCTTTTATGGTAATCGTGTGGGTGCCAGCAGCCTGACAAGTAATGTACAGGAAGGCACGTATTTAATAAAGGATTTATCTTGGCTCTTCATTTCCTTTTTTATAACAAGTCATCAGCTTTGCGCCATGTAATAGGGTATTTACTCGGGACAAAAGAAAACGGAATTAGAGCATCACAGGACAGGATTTTAAAATCCTGAGACCACAACAGCCAATCACATCCAGAAAATCCCTCAATGTCGTCAAGCTTTCATTTGCTATTTCTCCTGTTTACTCTCCACAGTGCTTCTTCCCACTGTGTCTTTGTTTCTCTTGCTCTCACTCTGCTCGTTTTTCGTTAGGAAATGCCTGGTAATAATAAATATATGCAAATAATATCTGATCCAGTGGGAGAAATCCATTGCACCAAAAACTGGTTATGCAAATGGTGTTTCAGCTCGTGAAATATGTATACTTATGTCGAGAGGTCGGAATTGGATTGTGAGCCGTGGGTGCGCAAACCAGGATGACAAGCAGTTGTTTGTAGCTCAAAATTCTGCATTTAAAAAAGATCAACTTAACCCTGGCAGACAAAGCCGCTACGCAAAACAGTTTTCTTTTGTTTCATTGTCTTTAACGTAACATAACACACTCATCTCCTTTGCTCCGTCCCTTCCAGTCCCCTGTGTTCGTCGCCGGTTCCAGTCCCCGGTGTTCCGTTGCCGGTGTTCCGTCGCCGGCTCCGGTCCCTGAGGTTTCAGTCCCCAGTGTTCCGGTCTCCGGTGTCCCGTTGCTGGTTCCGGTCCCGGGTGTTCAGTCGCCAGTTCCAGTTCCCGATGTTCCGTCTCCATTCCGGCCGGGCCCGGTTCTCCCCATTCCGCCTCCGTCCTGGTCGGTCCCAGGGTCCTGTGCTCCCTCGCCTTCCCTTCCAGCCCCGGTTCCCGTCCCATTCGGCTTCAGTTCCCCTTGGCTCATCACCTGGTCCCTGACCCCGGTACCCCTGAGACTTCCTCTCCTGAGCCCGGTCCCCTAGCTCCTCGTTCCTGTCCTCCGGCCCGCCCTCCAGAGCGCACCCTTTTGCCCAATGGCCCACCCCCCGGACTGCCTCTGTCTTGAACCCTCCTCCGACTCCCCTCCAACCACCCTTGATCTCTTGGGACGTCTGGAATCCGTCCCTTGAGGGAGAGGGAGGGGGGGGGGGGGGGCTCTGTTTTATATGTACTCTGTCTCTGTCTCCTCAGTGTCTTCTGTCTCTCCTGTCTCCTGATTGTCTTTCCCAGCACCTGCCCTCAGCCACTCTTGTCTCGTTACTGTCTGATGTAGTACACGTTTCCCCCCCCCTATATATTATGTCAGTCTTTCCCTTGTCTCCTGTCGGATGGTTGTGTCTTTTTCCCGTCGTCCTGTTTTTCCTGTTACCCTGATCCTGCCTGCCCTGAACCCGAGTTCCTGCCCCTTTTTGGACTTTGTTGTTTTTGTTATAACCTGCTTTTTGCCTCAATAAAGAGCGCCCTTTGTTATTTAAGTTTTGTTCTCTGCAGATGAGCCTCTCTCCCTCACTACTCGTGGCGTAGCCGTGACACTAAAACATTACGTAAATTCGCACAATGTTGAAAGGAGAGCTCGGCGAAGTAAAATAAAGCCGAATTTGCGCTAACGGGAGCTAACGCTGCTCCATTGACTTCTGTGTTAAGGAGCTAACAAACTAGTAAAGAGGCTAGCGTCTGTACGTCGCGGTCCACATTTTAATGCATTTACTCGCAATGCATTGGGTGTAGATTTTAAAATGTGTTGTACATATCTCCGATGTGAGGTCCTCGGACAGGGAGGTCTATGTACAGTTTGTAAAGCCCTCTGAGGCAAAATTGTAATTTGTGATAATATGCTGTACAAAATAAACTCAATTAAGTTGCATTTTTAGGAAACAGTTGTCAACAAAAGAGATATATAACCTTAATATGTGTTCTCTTTAAAGATGTTTCTGGAAAGAGAAAACAGCCAGTTAACACAGAGCTGCTCCAAATGCCATAACCTTTGAGCTTTGCTATGAAAATTAAGTGTGTGCTGAATACATGTTAATAAATACATTTGACTGACTTTCAACGAATACGTTGTATTTTTTTTTTTTTTACTTAATTTTTTTACTGTTTTCTGAACAGTGCCCCCCTGGGGCCGGTATTTCAAAATAATCCACCAGGATTAATACTCTTGGATTGGATTAAATCCTGATCAGATCCCAAAAACAGGTATTTCAAAGCAAATCTGATCCTAAAGATTCAGATTCGGATTTGGTAATCCAATCCTGCCTTTTATCCAGATTAAACACTGCTGTTGAGTATTTCAAAACTTTAATGGGAAATCCGGATCAGTTTGATCCCACGGTGGCCAACAAAAACCTAGATTTGCAAATCAGAAAAACACTTAATATTTTTAAGTTATATAATGTTAAGTTATTTGGCATTGGAATACTGGAGGCTAGACACATTGACGTCACTGAGATGCTAACACTTTTAGCGTTTCACCATGTCAATATGTTCCAGTTCTTTATGACTAATATTCTTCTTTTTCAAAGCGTCTTTGATTGCAGTTTCCAAAACCTCTTCAAAGATCTGTCTTGTACCATCATGAAAACTACATCAATGATGAATTCCTCGACCCAAAAAGTCTACTACATACATATTATAATTGGAGGCCAACATATTGAAAAGCTAATTTCCAACTTGACCGATAGTAGCCAGTTGTTTGATCTGGTGCTCTCAAAAATGAAAGCGGCGGGGCAAAATTCTCAGAAGAACTCAAATTCCCTGGCAGATATCAAAACACATTCGGGGGGAATTGATGACAGAGAGGGTCATTTTGTCATGGGCTCACTCCATCCTGGCCCCTGTCCTCACACTGTGGTGGCTCTTGGTGAGTTTCAGACATTATTTTATTGTCCTGCCATCTGACTACTTACTCCATATGTGAGGTGGTAAGTAGTCGCAATTGTTGGATTATTTAGCAGCATGGAGATACCTTTTAATCACTGTTGATCTTTCTAGGTTCACATGCGATGATATGAAATGTAAATTGTATAAATACATGACACATATGTTCATATGTGGAGCCCTTAGTAACAATGAACACAATATCACAAACTGGGAATTGACTAATATTTTCATGCATTTCTTATTTTTATTGATTGTTAATCGTTTAATTTATTCTCCTGGTATGTGGGTATCTGCAATTGTGTGACGGGTTTATGCTGGTTGGGATGAGTAAAGCTCTTACAGGCACTTAGCTCAGCTCAGGGGTCCTTCAGGAAGAAAGCGAGTGAAAACGCTACGCTAGTAATTAGCTAGTTATAAACCTGCAGCCTGCGGTGGAGGTGCTGAGTGTTTCTGTGCTTTCAGTTGGTGTCATATACGGTAGTTTAATGCGCTTGCGCATATACTGTGGGTTATACGGTAGTGCCAGTCACATGTGAGGAAACGCACAGCGAGCCATTAAAGAACGAGTTGAACATCTACGAAGAATCTTTAGCATTACTTTACATGGTGTCAGAAGTGAAAACGAAGAAAACAAAGTCATGTCAAAGTTCGCTCCTCCGACAAACTTTTCATTTGGTAAGCCAGGAGAGTGGCCAGAGTGGGAGCAACGTTTTGTGAGATTCAGAATCGCCACCAAGCTAGACAAAGAATATGGTGCCGTGCAGGTGAGCAGCCTGATATACGCTATGGGAAGCGAGTCGGAGAACATCTTCCGTTCGTTTGTATTCACAGAAGATGGACATAGAGATGATTATATTAGGGTGCTTGGACAGTTCGATGATTACTTTGTGCCAAGAAGGAATGTAATACACAAACGTGCATGTTTCCATCTGCGCGCGCAAAGACCGGGAGAGAAAGCTGAAACTTGTATCAGGGCTTTGTACGAACTGGCAGAGCATTGTGAATTCGGCGGGAACAGGGATGAAAATATCCGCGAAATATTTGCTCGATGCCGCCAGTGGGTTCTTCCAGATACCGTTGCACCCGGACAGCTGTAAGCTCACTACCTTCATTACGCCATTCGGCAGATTCAACTTCAAGCGGTTACCGTTCGGAATTATGAGCGCACCTGAAATCTTCCAGAGGAAGATGATGGAGACCCTGCAGGGGCTGGAGGGTGTCAAAGTCTTCATGGACGACATTCTGGTCTATGGGGGTCACAAAAGAGGAGCATGATGGACTTCGCCAGGTTTGGCATTCCAGATGAGGTGGTGAGCGATATTGGACCCCAGTTTTCAAGTGCGGAGTTCAAGGAGTGCGCGAGGCAGCTCGACTTCAAGCACTGCACATCCAGCCCTCACCAGCCACAGGGTAATGGGCACGCAGAGAGAGCCATACAGACAGCGAAGAAAATTCTCAAGCAAGAAGATCCTGTCATGGCTCTGATGAGCTATAGGTCCACTCCCTGCTCCACCACAGGCTTCAGTCCAGCCGAGCTGTTGATGGGGAGGAAAATCAGAAGCACACTCCCCACTCTGGAGAAAAATCTCCTACCCAAATGGCCCAGCTGTGAAAGAGAGGGATGGGAGGGCAGCACGGTGGCTCAGTGGTTAGCACTGTTGCCTCACAGCAAGAAGGCCCTGGGTTCGAATCCCGGTCGTCCCAGGTCCTTTCTGTGTGGAGTTTGCATGTTCTCCTCGTGCCTGCGTGGGTTTCCTCCGGTTTCCCCCACGACCATAAAGACATTCACACAGCCTCACCCCGGTTTGTATGTATGTGAATGAATGTTGGTGGTGTTTGGAGGGGCCGTAGCCGCTGATTGGCTGCCACGCTTCCTTCAGTCTGCCACAGGGCAGCTGTGGCTACTGTGGTAGCTCACCACCACCGTTATGACTGTGTGTGAATGACTACTGGATTCTGGACTTTGAGTAGACTTGAGTGTCTAGAGAAGCGATATATAAAATAAATCGTTATTATTATTAAGGGAAAAGGCTAAACAGGCTCACTACTTCAACCGCTGTCATGGAGCCAGGCCCTTACCTGCCCTGCAACCAGGAGATGTTGTATCCTCCAAGTTGGACTATGAAAAGTCATGGTCCTTGCCAGCGGTGATCTCCAGCGAGAGCACCACCCCGAGATCCTTCGTCATCAGGACGCAGCACGGAGCGGAGCTGCGGCGGAACCGCCGTCACCTCCAACCAGGGCCGGTCTCCCAGCCCATCCCAGCAGCACACAGGGATGTCACAGGGACAGACGCACACTCTGACGGAGCCACCATGTTAGAGACTATTCCTGTGAGTCAGAGTGTGGCTACACCCACAACCCCTCACACTGTGACTAGATCTGGATGGGTGTGCAGGCAAAGCGACAAGCTTGACCTGTAAATGAGTGCAGATCATATGGCCTTTGGGGGAGGGGAGAGAAAAGAAAGTTGTATTGACATTGTGATATTGTTGTGAAAAAAAGAAAGTTGTACATGTTGATAATGTTTATTTGTTGGTTGAGTGGAAAGAGACCATTGCATGTTGAAACGTCTCCATTTAAATTAATTTAAGTTAATCTTGGTTTATACTATGTGCCGTTTGAATAGCCATTTTCAGTTAAACTGTTCCTGTGATGTTATTGACATAACACTCAAAAGAGGGGGAGATGTCATATACGGTAGTTTAATGCGCATATACTGTGGGTTATACCGTAGTGCCAGTCACATGTGAGGAAACGCACGGCGAACCATTAAAGAACGAGTTGAACATCTACGAAGCGTCTTTAGCATTACTTTACAGTTGGTATACACATTTATCAAACACATACATGCCTGGATGTCATATGTGTCCAAAAAAAAAAAAGGTCAAATACAAATATTCCTTTTTTTAAAAATCAGTACTAGTTTAATACTTTGTCAAGTTCTTGTCTGCACTGTTTATATATCCTTTTCAGTTCAAATTGTCTGTTGGCTGGTTATGTCAATTGGTTACTTTATATATCAGAAGTGGTCTGTCATAATTTTATTCACAGCAATTAAAAAGGAGCCAGTGGGCAATGCCGAGTCCTTTGCATGACCTTATCCAAGTCAGTCTTCATTTTCCAGTCAATCATCCAGCAGCCAAAGCTCACGAGAACAACACTACATGAGGTACATAACTGAGTAGATTAATCATTTCACATAAGCAATAATTATATTTGATCCACTTTATATTCTCTTAATCTCATTTACATCCTACAAGCACTTGGAAAAGAAAGAACTGTCATTTGGAGATGGGTTGCTTAAATGACATAAAACAAGTTAAAACTTATCAGCTGAGCAATTCCTAACCTAATCAACAAAGCACATTTATCTAAGTCCGATCTAAGGCCATTATCAGCATGAAGCCAACAACAGCTGCTCTGTTGTAATGAAAATCTCGATTACACACATTAATTATACTGATCTGAATGCAATAGCAATTATATATAAGCCATTATCATCAAAATAAATTTAACCATGCAAGACGTAATGGACGCTTGCAATACATGCAGACGTGTGCTATACTTCCAAGCTGAAATTGTATTATACAGACCCCCATGGAGCAGACAAGTCCCTTTGAAGACTCAGGGCCAAGCTTTGTTTCTGTCAGTCCTCACCCCTCACCCATGAAAGGATTTTTATCTTGAAGCCTGATGGAGGGATCCGTTTGTATAGAATGTGGACAGGCTCTGTGATGATAGCCTGCTATTACCACCACCAACATCAATCTCTGCAAGTGTATCTGTTTACAGCAAGGACGGCACAACAGTCATGAGTCATTGCCACCTACGATGCTGTTGGAGTGAAGTTATTTTTCGCACAGATACTCATAATCTGCGACCTATGTACTGTTAGAGACAGACATTTCCTTCAGACATTCACACCAAAATGGCACCTGTGACTGGCTGTGCCATGGCTTGTCTCCTGCTGTATAGTTTTTTAATGGTCATCGTTACAACATGTGATCATATCGGCCCGTATTTCAAATGGATGTGTCTCTGCTTAACGGATCTACGATAGGGACTCTGTTTCGTATCAAAGAGTCGATGGAGGGCCTGCTTGATACACGAGGCAGGTACAAACAGGTGTCCCCCCCCTCCCTTTACCGTCGACCCCGAGTCACCTGAGTACTTGCTGCTTTGTCGGACCCCGGGCAGAGTCCGCAAGAAATCGAGGAAAAGAGGCTCGCGTTCCGGACTCCAGGTCAAGCGAAGACGCGCTGCAACACGCCTGGGCTCTGCCATCCTCGGCCACGGAGAACGCCCAAGGTGTCTGCACCAGGTCCCTCTCCTCAATGTGTGTGACAGCACACCCACGCTGCCGTCTGTTTGGACTACAACAAAAGTCCTGGAGCCTGCACAGCATTGGAGTAGTGGCCAGTGGCTTTCAGCGCCTCCATGCTCTTCCGTATTTGCATCGGTTTTGCCCACACGGTCCAGCTGGAGCCCACGTGACCGCTGAACATGTTAGGACTGTGTTGTGTTCTGGACTCAAATGCAATACTCAGGAGAATCTCCAATGCCCGGTTAGGCGTTTTAATTGTCAAAAAGTAAAGGGAACGTGAGGTACATTCACATATATTGTCCATAAATGTACCCACGGAAAATAGTCCAGAGTGGTAGTCCAAGCGTTGACAGATTGGTGGCTAAACAAAGAATAATCCAGTCCGGGGACAGCGCGGCAGATCTGGAGAGAGGTCAAACAAAAAAAACAAGTGATCAAAAAATTACTCTCGAGAAAAAAAGGCTGAAACAAGTTCTGTAAGGTATGAACAGCAACCGAGGTAGCGATCTGTACTGAGCGGTGGGAAAACAGGGTCTCTTGAGGAATCCGGAGTTGATTGGGAAGTGGATGCAGGTGTGCAGCAGCCACACCCAGCCAGCTCGTTACCGGGATGGAAAAAACACGGAGTGGCTAGGTGACAGGGCGGCTATTGCGCAGTTGGCAGCGCGCAGGGACCACAACAGCAGAATGCGGAGGTGACGGGTTCGAAACCGTAACAGGACATACCTTCGACCAATCCCGCTGTGCTCCGGACACTGCCCCCGTGACGTCATCAACTTTGCATATCGGCCTGTTGAATGCCCGGTCTATTGCAAATCCTTCTCTCTGAATGATCTTTTCACAAGAGAAAAGTTGGATTTAATGTGTCTTTCGGAGACATGGCAGAGAGAAGAAGAGTTTATTCATCTAAATGAACTTTGTCCTGCTGGCTGCTCTGCTGTCGGGAAGCCCCGCCTCGGTCGTCGTGTGGGGGGGAGGGGTCTGGATATTGTATACAGGGAAAGTTGCACATGCAAAGTGACCCGGACCCAGGAATTCACTTCATTTGAGTCCCAGATGGTCAAGGTGGGTTCTTCAAATCCATTCTACTGTGTGTCGATCTATCGTCCTCCTGGTTCTGCTGCTGTGTTTTTGAAGGATTTTAGTGATTTTTTTTTATCCTCCATAATAATGTTGGATTCTGTTCTAATCCTTGGAGATTTTAACCTTCATGTTGATGACAGCTCATCTTCCTCTGCAAAGGAACTTTTAACTTTGACTGAAGTTTTTAATTTTGAGCAACATGTTTCTGAGCCCACACACCAAAAAGGCCACATTTTAGACTTGTTTTTTACACTTGGTCTAGACATTTCAAATGTGTCTGTACAGGACGTCCATTTGAGTGATAATTGTCTTGTTTTGTTTGACCTGCACTTCAGCCCTGAGCCTAAGCCCTTAGAAATTAGGTCTCAAAGGCGTGTTATCTCTGCTAATACTGCAGACAGTTTTTCTGGTATGTTTGACCCTCTTTTGTTCATGGATTGCCTCAATGTGGACAATTTCATTCACTGTTTCACCAATCAGTGTGTTAATATCCTGGATCAGGTGGCACCTGTTAAATCAAACTTGTCATTACAGAAAAAAGTATGCTCTTGGACAAACGAAGATACCCAGAGTCTGAAGAGACTATGTCGAAAGACTGAGTGTCTGTGGAAATCCACTAACCTTGAGGTGCACAGACTTTATCTCAGGAATCTTGTGTCCTCATACAACGAGATGGTGGAAAATGCCAGATCTGACTATATTCGTCAACTGGTAACAGTAAATAAGAAAAACCCTAAAGTGTTGTTTGACACGATCAATTCGCTTGTATGTCCTGCTGCTCCAATTACCCCTGTTTTTTGTGAAACTGACAGCAATGCACTGTTGAGATTTTTCACTGACAAAATTAGGATGATCAAGGAGAAAATCCCTCCCCTTTTGTGTGGAACCCCTGCTGTCATTGAGTCTATCTCCAGCTTGTGGTCCTCATTTAAGTCTGTGACTCTTCCTGATATTTCGGCACTGGTGTCCAAGATGAAACCCTCCTCTTGCTCATCCGACGTCCTTCCGTGTCGGCTCTTTGTGAAAGTGTTTGATGTAATTGGCCCCTGGGTTACCAAAATGGTCAACCTCTCTTTTTACAGGTGTGTTCCCCAATACATTTAAGCATGCCATAGTGGAGCCGATACTTAAAAAGACAGGCTTAGACCCAACTGACCTCAGTAATTTCAGGCCTATTTCAAAGCTTCCACTCTTGTCCAAGATCCTAGAGAAGGTGGTCGCTGAACAGCTGTCATTATTTCTGGATCAAAGTAACATCCATGAGACATTTCAGTCTGGTTTCCGCAAACACTCTACAGAGACAGCCTTACTGAAAGTGTTCAGTGTCTGCTGATTCGGGAAAGTGCACTGTTCTAGTTCTCTTAGATCTATCCTCAGCTTTTGACACCATCAACCACCAGATCCTGCTGAGTAGACTGAGGGATGAAGTAGGGCTGTCAGGGTCAGTTTTACATTGGTTCTCGTCATACCTATCTGGGCGTAGCTTTAGTGTCACAGCTAACCACATAAGGTCTAAGTCAGCAGATCTGTTGTGTGGAGTCCCTCAAGGTTCTGTTTTGGGGCCTTTTAATTTTTGCTTTTTACTTTTCATACTGAACTAAAAAGCAAAGTATATACGTAGTGCTTTTGCACACTATATTTGAGGAATAGGGGGTTATCTGCTTCCTGGATCATCTAATCGGGATATACTGTTCCAACCCTCGGAAAATCTTTTTTTTCCGGTCTCGAGAGATCACTGCACCGTCACCTGCCTGGCATCTCCACCTGACCACGCCACCGCATCTCCTACTCACCTCTCAACGCTCCAGCTCCTCTGCGCGCGGCTTGCTGCGTGTGCGCAGCACACGTTCGCCTCGCTCTCTCTCACTCTCTCTCTCTGGATAGAGAAAATGGCGCTTCTCGTGGCGCTACTTTGTGCGCTGTGTTTGTGGGATTTGGGAGCAAGTGATCGTACCTGGGTGAGTGCATCAAACAACGTGTACTGCCCGTCGGACATTGCAAATGGAGGCACTGCTTCATGGCTGTAGTACAATCCGTACAAACCCCAAAGCAGTTGGCACAGGACACAAACTTTTCAAGGAGTATGCTCAAAGACCTACCCCGCCTCCAAAGCCTTTTGGCTCTAAATAACTACTTTGCGTGCTGTGAGAGGACTAATTCGGACTTCGGATATGAAACGTCAAAGGAATTGACATGTAATGTTGCTAAACAGAGATTGTTGATTGTTTTATTATTGCTTATATCTGGTAATGTGCAGCCTAACCCTGGCCCTGAGCTGCAGTGTATTCAGACGCCAGCTGACTTCATATCCTTGCCTGGTCTACATATTATGCATTTAAATGTGCAAAGCTTGTTACCAAAAATGGTTATGATTAGAATATGGGTCAAATCATTAGATGCTGACATCATTGTGATATCCGAAACATGGCTTACAAAATCAATTATTGATGATGACATTAACTTGGATGGTTACAATGTTTATCGTGCTGACAAGGCAAAGAAAGGTGGAGGAGTTGCCAGCGAGTGAGAGAGCTCACCTGCGCGCATGAGACAGTTGTAGACAAGGGAAATTACAGGGTGGCGGGCCAGAGGCGCGGCCTCCCCCTAGGTCCTAGTGCCCGGGGACTATGGCCTTTTTTTTTTTTTGACGGAGCTCAATGTTGACTATTTTTAGAACATGCCGTGCGGGCGACTCACCTGGTCCCTGCGGGCGACCAGGTGCCCCGGGCACCGTGTTGGCGACCCCTGAGTTAGAGTTTCTTGCAGTGGATGTTGAAATTTCGAAGGGCCTTTGTATGACCGTTGTTGGGTGTTATAGACCTCCATCCGCTGCAAACGAGGCATTACAGTCACTGATACACCTTATATCCCGACTAAATTATGGTGAAATTGTTTTAGCTGGAGATCTTAACTGGGACTGGCTTATGCCTGTGTCTAATGAATTTAAATCTTTTTGTGATTCTGTTCAGCTTACCCAGTTAGTAAATTCACCAACTCGTCCAAATCTTAATTGAGAAGTCAACATTAATTGACTTGATTTTAACTAATGTTCCTCATAAATTCTTAGCTGTTGGTGTTTTCTGTAATGACCTAAGTGATCATTGTGTTGTTGCTGCTAGCAGGAACACTAAGGTCCCTAAATTAAAACCACGTATCATTTATAAGAGGAATCTTAAACATTTTAATGAACAAGGGTTTTATCATGATTTGTTTAACTTTAATTGGAGGAGGATAGAGCTAATCCCTGATGTGGAAACTGCCTGGTCTTTTTTTAATGATGGTTTTACACAAATCATAAATACACACGCCCCTTTTAGGAAGTACAGAGTACAGGGACGTGAAAATCCATGGTTCTCCTCTGATCTAGCTGACAGGATTCATGAGCGAAACCTAGCGTGGGCTAAGGCAAGAACAACAGGTTCTGCCACTGATCGGCTTGTGTTTAGGAAACTAAGAAACACATGTTCCTCTTTTATCAAAAAAGCTAAATCTGAATATTATTTGTCTATTACTACTGAAAATTTAAATGATCCAAGGACATTTTGGAAAGCTATAAAATCCCTCTCTATGAGTAAGAACTCACACGTTTTACCTGTTTTTGTTATGAAGGACTCTGTCGCTGTTCATAACAAAATGGAGATACTGAATTGTTTCAACACACACTTCATATCTTCTGGCTCTTTGTTTGATTCTTGTTGTACAAGGTCTGTGAAACCTTGTACTGGGGTTCCAGTTTATACTGGTCAGCCTTTTAATTTGCAGGAAGTTCATAAAGCCATAAAAAACCTAGATCATAGGAAACCTTCAGGACCTGATTGTATAGACCCTTACTTTTTGAAATTGGCTGCTGATATTGTTGCAGAGCCACTTACATATATTTTTAATCTGACAATGAAAAAACAATGAAATGGAAATCGGCCTTTGTTCTTCCACTGTTTAAAGGTGGTGAACCAGCTATTTTAATTAACTATAGGCCAATATCAAACTTATCTGTACTTGCTAAAATTCTTGAAACTCTTGTGAGCAAGCAGTTTAAGGAGTTCTTGTACAGCAATGCCATTTTATCACCCTACCAGTCAGGCTTTAGGAAAAAACATAGCACTATTACAGCTGGTTCACAAGCTACCTTGAGAATAGGTCTCAGTGCATCCGATATGAGGGTATATCCTCTGATATTGCTACAGTCTGTAAAGGTGTGCCACAAGGATCGGTATTAGGTCCACTTTGATTTACTATTTATATAAATAATCTGGGCCAAAATGTGGTGGACGCTAACTGTCACTTCTATGCGGATGACACTGTGATATATTGCTGTGCACCAACCCTTGTGCAGGCAATTAGAATAGAATAGAATAGAATAGCCTTTATTGTCATTGTATGGTGTACAACGAAATTTGAGTGCCACTCCTCTGGTGCAATCTCCATGCAATTTAAATACAACATACAAGAAGAGACTTATGTCCCTATAAATATAAGTATAAAACTATAACAGTAAAAAAATAACGAGGCGCGCGCCTGCAACGGAGCTCTAGCGACGCGAGGAGAGGAGACGGGGTGTGCGTCTATTTTTAAAGGATTTTTTTTAATGGATGCTAATTTTAAATAGATTTAAAAAAAATCTCACGTACCCCCTGGAGTGCCTTCACGTACCCCCAGGGGTACGCAGACCCCCATTTGAGAACCACTGGACTATGGTGATCTTCTTTATATGCATGCCAATGCTAACTGTCTTCGTAGGGTGGATGCAGCTTACCATGCTTCGCTGCGGTTCATTACAAACTGCAAGGCTCTGACTCACCACTGTGAGTTATACTCTCGGGTAGGATGGCCTGCTTTGGACACCCGTAGGCTCTCTCATTGGTACACCCTTATTTATAAGGCAATCCCTGGTCTGCTCCCAAACTACCTGTGTTTGCATCAACCAGAGAAGTGTCGGACAGTAGTCTTTGCGATCTCTGGATTTTTTTATGCTCGCTGTTCCAAATGCCAGAACGGAAATGGGAAAAAGGGCTTTTGGGTACTCTGCCCCCTCATCATGGAATATGTTGCAGAATGTTTTAAAGCTCAGGGAACTAATATCACTGACTGCTTTTAAATCTCAAATAAAAGAAATAGAGACAGGTTCCCAAAAATGTATATGTTTCTTAAATTAACTCTACGTCACTGTTTCTTAGCTCTTAGCTTTTAGTTTATTTTAACCTGTCTTGTTTTGTGTGTAACCATGTGTTTTTTATGCTGCTACCTGTCTTGGCCAAGTCTCCCTCGAAAAAGATTTTTAATCTCAATGGGACTTCCTGGTTAAATAAAAATGTGTATGTGTATTGTATTGTGTATTGTTTTTATGAAGCGCCTTATGACCCTGGTCTGCGAAAGGCGCTATACAAATACATTTTACTTACTTACTTATTTACATTGTGAGGAACAGCCGATAATCCAAAGAGTTGATTGCAATCACATGTCCCATCTTTGTCTTTCATGAGCTTCAAGGATCAAAGATCGCTGTGATTCGCCGCTGTACAAACTGTCAAATACCTTTATCTCCTCTAGACTGGACTACTGCAACTCACTCTACACTGGGATCACTGACAAGAACATCACCATATCCAAAACAGCGCTGCCAGGATCCTGAAGGGAGTCTGGAAATATGACCACATGTCACCCATTCTCCAATCACTGCACTGGCTCCCTGTTTCATTCCGGATTAACTACACGGTCCTAGTACTCACATATAAATGCATCAACGGACATGCACCCCCCTACCTACAAGAACTTATCACTCCCCTAACCTCCACCCGCACCCTCAGATCCACAGGCAGCTCGCTACTTCGGGTCCCCAACACTAAGCTCCGCACCATGGGCGACTGGGCCTTCTGCTCGGCAGCCCCACGCTTGTGGAACGGTCTTCCTGACCACCTGAGGGCAACTCAGACACTGAACTCTTTTAAGACTGGCCTTTTTATTCAGGAAGGCTTTTTTTTTTTCCTCGAGTTAATTTATTGTCAGCAATTACATTCTTCTTTTTTATTTTTATGGGTTGCTTTAACTATGTCTTAATCGGTTTTATTAGTTGTTTCACTATCTGTGTGGCACTCTGAGATTCTTCGAAGGAAGAGTGCGATAAAAATGAAATTTAATATTATTATTATTATTACAAATTACACATGAAAAAAAACCTAATATGTGCTGGCACCACAGAATACAGAACAAAATCAAGTTGGAGAATAAAGATTATAGAATAGAGGATTGATAGAAGAAAACCTAAAAAAAGATCTTCCTGGCTCTGTCACAAATTCAATTAAGTTAATTTTGTATAGCCCAATATTAAGAATTTGCCTAAGAAGAGATCGGAGTCTGAAAATTAACTTTTCTGAGGATTTCTGGAAAAAGGCTCTTGAGGCTGTTAATTAGGGTCCTCGTGACGACTTTGTCGTAGAGGAACCTATTGTTTTTGACGTGATTATTATTAGGGTCCTCGTGACGACTTTGTCGTAGAGGAACCTATTGTTTTTCAAGTGATTATTAGGGTCCTCGTGACGACTTCGTCGTAGAGGAACCTATTGTTTTTCAACTGATTTTTCTTTTTCTTCTTCTTCTTATTCTCTCCAAACAAACGTCGACCGGCCGCACCCAGTACGCCCCAGCAGACTGATATTCCACATGCACAAGCAGACTGGTGAACATTTTGAGATTATTGAGTTTTCGTATAAGTGTATGAAAAGATGTCTCTCTAGCGCCCCCTAGAGCGTTTGTACCCACAGTTGTTTTCACCGATGACCGATTGACTTGAGATTTGGTCCACAAGTCACAATTGACCTGCTCTACAAAAAAGCTAATCAGACCCCTAAGCTCCGCCTACTTAGATTTTCCGCCATTTTGAATTTTGTAAAAAAAAGTTTTTGTGCACTTTTTTTCAAAACGCTTCGTCCGATTCCTACCAAATTTTCTGAGGTTCATTATTGCTTCAATTCAAAGGAATAATTTTCAGGAATTGTCTATCTTATTTCCTTCAGAGGATATGGACCAGTGAACATCTAAGGGGTGTGGCCTAATATATAAAGACACCTAACTTCCAAATCACTTGGACTATCTTCACCAAATTGGCAGCCTATGTTCACAAGGACGCCCTTAACCTAGCTTAATAATTTCATAATATTTGAACATTAGGGGGCGCTACAATCAATCCCTTAAAATATGCCTTTTTGGCCTTTTTTCATGTTTTTAGGGGTTGTAAAACAGTTAATTCCTCCTAGAGCGTAAACCCAATTCTTTCCAAACTAGGCCAGTATAGTCTTGAGACCTTTGTCTAGAGAAATCTTTGAAGGATTTAAAAAATATTAAAGTTTGTTTGTTTTCCGGACCGGCAAAGAAACGCCATTCGCCATTAACATGTAAATTGCTGTAACTCAGCCATATATTATCCAATCTGCTCCATATTCCTCGTATGTCATCACATACTGACCTTGAAGACATCCATATGCTAATTTAAAATTCTAGCCATAGCACAACCGAGTTGCCAAAGCAAATCAGCCTAAAAAGTATCACATTCACAAGGATTGGCTCGAATATACTCCAAACTTCTCCTGCTTCATAAAATTCAAGGCCTGAGGATCTCAACAAGCCTTTTTTTCACTTAGAGTCAAAGCGCCACCCATTAGCAAAGTAAAATCAGTGTCGCGAGACAAACGGTCAAGCGGCAGAACGGCGGTCATGCGTACTCAGTCGACGGGGCTGGCTACTGGCCGGCACCCCCGACGTGCGAAGCAGGAACGAGGACCCGTTCGACGCTGCTTGCAGCTTTAATTCTTCTTCTACCTGTGCTAGGCTGTCTCTTATACAGTTTAAAGTGCTCCACTGTCTACATTACAGCAAACATAAACTCTTTAAAATGTTTACGGAGTCAATGGATGAAGCCTGTAATAGATGCTTCCAAACTCCTTGTAACCTGACTCACATGTTTTGGTCCTGTTCAAAATTAGATAATTATTGGCAGTCCTTTTTTAAATCCATTTCTGACATTTTAGGTATAACCGTCAATCCATCCCCACACATAGCTATTTTCGGTAGGTCTCCTGATAGCCTTGCCACCTCAGCGACTCAGGACAATATTATTGCTTTTGCCTCTTTAATTGCCCATAGGAAGATCCTTCTCTTATGGAAATCTTCACAACCCCCGTCCATCAAAGCATGGCTACATGATATCCTGTTCTTCCTTAAATTGGAGAAAATTAAATTCACTCTTATGCTTGAGAGGGGGAAAGAAAATGCTAAATGTATCATAATTGCACTGTTGCACAGAAGAGATCTTCTGCCTAAAGTTAAAGCGACACTATGTAACAATTGTACCTTAAAATAACAGCTTGAAAAAAATGGTGCCGCTACAATGACTTTTAATATGTTAATTTGCGCCTCCGCCACTGCCATCGGGGTCTGTGGGGAGAAAACTCCACTACGTAAGGCGCACCGCTCATCAATGTCACACGCGGCCAATGCAGCCAATCGAATCAAGCAGGAGGCTTTCCTTCCTGTTTTCCCGAGGATAACCTCATATTAGCGGTATTTAATTACGAAGAGCTTTATAATTCTAAATTTAAACACGACTCAAACTTACTTACTTACGGAAGAGCAACTGAAAGCCTCACCATCGAGACACAATTCGTGGAATAGATGGTGGTATTTGCCGTACTCTTTCCTTTCTTTTTTTAAGTATCTTGAACCCAAAATCAACAGTTATTTGCGCACAAAGGTCCGTTCCACACGTGCGTCACACTGTTTTGCCCGGCGTATTTTTGCCTAGGCGTTTTTGCAACGCGCTGTGTGGCATTTAAAAGGCCGTACCATAGGGAATCAATGGGTTTGCGGGCGACGCGTTTTTGAGAGGTGCAAGCTCGAACACACCAGCGAGCCCCCCTAAAACGCGCTGCCCGCAAAACCACCGACTCCCCACGGCACGGCGTGATCCCCAGGCATTCATAAGGCGCGTCTGAAAGTCACGCCATACCACAGGGAACCAACGGCCCCGCGAGTGACGCGCCCCCGAGAGGCGCGTCTAGTGTGTCCGAGATCTTAGGCCCTCTTCTTGTGCATGATTGTTCCAATGTCCCTCTGAAGCATTCATTTTATCTACATACTTTCGGGAGACTGTGGTGGGTCCACCTTGGATCCTCAAGGGGTGTTTGGGAGATGCTCCCCCTGAATGTTTTTGTACATTTAAAGTTGAATGCATTAAATGGGTGCAGTTTAAGAGCAAAATAAGGAGGCTAGATCTATGAAGAACTTGCTTTTGTAAATGCTTTTGTTCCCCATTTTTTGGTTTAGCATTAATTATACTATTTTCATAGTATTTAAAATGTACATTGTTACTCATCTGAAACTAGGTATAAATGTGTTTTATTCTATTGGCAAAGTAAGGGTAACAAATGATAACACAATATAATTTGTTACATCAAATTCAGTTATTTAACTGTATTACTCCACCACATGATTATACAATTTCTGATGCAAAACACAGAATTGAATATTCCATCAATCCATCCGTTTTCAATCGTTAATTCGGGGTCAGGTCCCGGTGGCAGCAGACCCTGCAGGCTGACCCAGGCTTCCCTTTCACCAGCTCATTCTGGGGTTTCCCGACGCGTTCCCTGACCAGCCGATAAATATAATCCCTCCAACGTGTTATGGGTCTTCCCCGGGGTCTCCTAGGGGAAGCCAAACTATAGTATATAGTAGTATAACAAGGACAACTTGTTTCAAATTGCAAACACATTATTGGAATTATTTTATATATATATATATATATATTTATATATATAGTGTCTTGAGAGGACGGGATCGTGAGGTGAGGCGTGGGTGCACAAATCAAGACAAATCAAGACAGGCGAGGGTATGAAGGCAAATCACTGTCAAAATCCGAGAGCGCAAAATTCCCTCTCGAGAGCGCAAAGTCGCTCGCGAGAGCAAAAGTTGCTCACGAGGAACTTAAACCTGGTCGCTCGCTAAAACTTCAACCTGCTCGCTCGCTATTTTTGACAGTAAGGGGGCGTACCCAGTCGCCGTTGTATCTCTACATCTAATTGGACTAAAGTTGCTATTAGTGATCGACCAATAACGGTAGGCGATCGACCAATAATAGAAAACTGGGGAGTCATGGCTGACCATAAGGAGGTAACGCACGTTACCTCCTTATGGTCAGCCATGACTCCGCAGTTTTCTATTATTGGTCGATCGCCTACTATAAACTTTAGTCCAATTAAATGTAGAGATACAACGGTGACTGGGTACGCCCCCTTGCTGTCAAAAAGAAAAACTGCGAGCGAGCGAGCAGGTTTAAGTTCCTCGCGAGTGCCTGTTGCTCTCGCGAGTAGGGATGGGCATCGAGAACCGGTTCTGTTTTAGAACCGGTTCCCAGTGGACCGATTGTTTGGAATCGTTAAACTCCTCAAAGTGAACACAACCACTCACTGCGTGAAGCAAGTTGCCTTTATTGTGTGTAGTGGATCAAGTCATCTTCTGTCCCTTCGTTTGAAGCATACATTTGAGCTCCGGCATTGGAGCTAAAATGCTCCAGCATTGTCTCCCATTAGTGATCACTTCACGTTTGGATTGAAAGTCCAGTTTTGAGAAATATTTGATCATAACGGTGTTAATTATCAGAGGGCGTGTGTTATTAGCAAACGTTCGCGTTATCGTGTTAACCCATTATTAAACCGAGCATATCGATTTTCAATCCATTATTAAACTTAGCATTAAACTCCGCTAGCTTAGCTATAGAATCTTCCATTTTCAGCCCCCTACATTGATACATAGATAGTGTTTGCCTCTCCTCTTAATGTGGCTTTATCTTAGGCTGACCAGACGTCCTCTTTTACCCGATATTGTCTGTTTTTGAGCCCTAAAAAATGCGTCCGGCAGGGATTCCAAAAACGTCTGGGGAGTTTACTCCGTCGGATATTGGCGTTTCTCCCCTTACAAGTTTTGGAAATGGTACGGTCCACCTCTAGGCGTGAGCTCTGACGCGAGCGCTGACGGTATAGAGAGCAGTCATTGGTCAACCGATCTCAGGGTTGCCAGATACACGATGATTATCCTCCAAATACGACCATTTTCAGTCTTTGGTACGATACTTCACCATCTGTAAATGTAAATGTAAATGTGTATATCTATACTGTATATGGTGTGTGCAGCATTATAGAAAATTATAGAAAAGACAATTAATGTAAATAAACCCGATTGTGCTCTTTTTTTCCACCCCTTGCCCAATAAGAATCGATAAAAGAATCGAATCGATAAGCAGGAATCGATAAGGCATCGGAATCGTTAAAATCCTATCGATTCTTTTGCGCTCTCGAGAGGGAGTTTTGCGCTCTCGGATTTTGACAGTGATTTGCCTTCTTACGAGGGTTTCTTTAGTTTTAGTTCCAAGTCTTTCTAATTCCATTCTTCTTTAACAAAACAAACAGCAAACTTAACTCCAACACACGTCGTTGTACACAACAAACATAATGTCCGGACTCTCCTGAGTTCCTCGCAGGCTCATCAGCCTCATCCTTTTCAGCTGTGCGGCCGCCTCCCCCGCCTGCACTGCTGAGTGGGAATTGTAGTCTTTCACCCCGGTGGTTGTAGTCCCTGCTGCAATCACCGGGACGGAATGTACCTCCCATTAAGCACCCTTCCTCTTATGACATCACAATATATATATATATATATATATATATATATATATATATCATTATAAATAAGGGTTCATAACATTAGGGTTCATAACATCACCCGTAGGCTCACAGTACTACGAGACTAGCAGCAGCCAGTTAAGATTCAACAACTGCACGGCGTCAGTGATGGAGGGCGGAGTGTCTCAACGTTGATTGGCTTTTGCAACGCAGCATTATGGTCTTTCCTCTACCTCCGCTCTGCTCTTTTTTGTTGCTCCGCTCTGCACTGAACTTTACTTATACAACTAATCGATAATTACATTATTTTTCTTTTAAACGATTCGTTGAAGAAACACTACTGCCCACTTTACATTTTCTGTCCTTTGCTTTCTAGATTTCTCCATTAATTTGATTCTCATTAAGTCTGTTCTCTGTGTTGCATCAAATATTATTTGCCCATTAGAAACCATAACACTTTTAATATACAGTTTAATAAAATCCATTTCCCATTTAAAATTCCCATTTACACTAACTGCTGTTTCATATGCTGCTACTGTTCTTCATATCATGAACTCAGTCAAGCAATTTGTGAGTGCAACATTGGCTGAAGAGTGAAATAAACATAACCCTGAGCTAAATTGGAACAATGGAGCAAGAACTTCAGCGACTCTAAAGTGCTCACTCTTGCATGTGTCAATAAATTAATTCACATTAACATAATACGGTTGTAGACTAACGCTTTTCGTGAGCTTTTATTTTAACGTCAAACTGAAAAATAAATACTGCTAAGTTGTTTAAATAAAGCTGTAGTCATTTAAATCTGTTTTGAAAACACTTTTTTGAGAATGAGAGATATTTATTGTACTTTAATGGGGCCGTTTTCATAAATAAAAGGTTAAAGAAAGATTAAACAAAACTAATCTAACAAACTTATTAGCATTTTCACCAGAGGGATGCTCCATTATACAATGCCCTGTGAAACTGTCAGATTGATGGACTCATTCATTTTCCCTCGCTGATCCTCTTTCCTCTTTTCCTTCCCCTGTTACGATTTTTGAAAGCGGTCACATCTGGCTGCTCCTCACAACAATATTGCCCAATGAAGTTTCATTTCCTCTCTTGTTAAATAAAATGTAATCTCCTCTCATCACAGGTGGGAAGTGAACTTAATTGACTCGTGTTAACATTTCGCATTGCCTTGTACACCTGGTGTTGTTCAGTTTGCACATTTGATTCCAATTTGGTGATTTGAAAGTTAACTCGCTGATGGACAATCCAATCAGCAGGTACAGTTCTGGCTTCCAATTTGCATAGAAGCTCAAATGATGTAGCTCATATATATTTATACGAGTTTTACTACACAGGCTGGATTTCAGAAATCAAGAAAAATGTAAAGTTGCAGACCAATGGTCATGATGTCTGTAGTATATATATACCGTATTGGTCCGAATATAAGACGACCCTGATTATAAGACGACCCCCCGTTTTTCAACACAAACATTTAGAAAAACAGATTTGCAGACTAGATTTGCCGAACAAAGAACTTAATTTTATTTTAAAATAACAATATTAAAAACACAGTGAATTAAACACAAAGGCAAACTATGTACAGTATGATTCAAAATTAATATCAAGCAATAATAAAGCAACATTGTGAACATTTTTAAATAACAGAGAAAATACAGGCCACACATTTAACTAAACTTAACAAAAATTCGGCAAACTTCTCCTCCGATGTCTCTCTATCCCTCACACACGTCCTCTGCCCCGCTGTGTTCGCTCTCGCTGTCATTGCTCCCCAGCTGCTCCGCTTCCACCGGCTCCTCCCAAAGCACGTCATCCTCGCTGCCGTCCAATGCATTTGAGATGCAACATTTTTTAAAGCCATCGATGATGCTCTGTGAGGGAATAGCATCCCATGCATGCAGGATCCATTCACACAGTAGACGGACTGACGGCTTCTGTATTTTCCCGGTCGGTGTGAGTGCGTGGTTGCCAGACAGGAGCCACTCTGTGTATTTTTTTCGCAGGTTATCCTTGAAAGATGTCCGCGGAACGCATCCAGAACGATCATGTTCCTCCTCTTCCTCAGTCCCCCGTAGCGTGCGCCCCACACAACCTTTAGCCAGTCCACTACAAGCCCCGACTCCATCCAGCCCTTCTCCTGGGCGCGCACAATAATGCCAGCTGGCATTGGGTCCTTTGGCACTGTCTTACGCTTAAGAATGACATACGGGGGGAGTTTGCTGCCATCAGCGAGACATGTCAACATGACAGTGACGCGGCTCTTCTCGTTGCCCGTTGATTTCACCAACACAGACTTTTCTCCCTTTCTATTGACAGTCACCGATGTTGGCATGTCGAAATAAACGGGTGTCTGATCAGCATTGCCGATCTGATCCAGCGGGTAGGAGTGCTTCTTCCTCAGGTTGATAACAAAGCGCTGAAACGAAAGCAGCTTCTCTTCGAAGTCTGACGGCAGGCGTTGGGCCAAACTCGTTCTCCGTCTAAGTTACAGTCCATTACGCCGCATCATCCTACGACACCAGCCGAGGCTGGCTTTAAATCCAGTGATGTTGAGCTCTCTGGCGATTTCCAGGGCCTTAAACTGGATGACAGCTCTGGTAATGGGCATTCCCTCACTTCTTTTTTCCCTGACATATTCAAAAACCCTCCGGTCAACCTCAATGAAACGACCACTTTGAGGACCACGGAAGGATTTTCGCTGACTGTTAGCATCTTTTAGACGTTGTTTTTCTGCTCGCCATCTTCTTACCAACTTGGATGTTGCTCCTCTCCAGCCTTTCTCCAGACTCTGGCGCCTTGACTTCCAAGCATCCTGGGCATCCATAAAACCTCAGCAATGCCACAGGCTGATTGCCTCCATGCCACGCCGCATTGATGCAGTAATCTGTGCAAAAGGATTCCCAACCAAGTACTGAGTGCATTAATGGACATTTTCAAATATTTGATTTTGTTTTGCTGTTATAAATCTTTTTTTTTACTTGGTCTGAGGAAATATTCTAATATTTATAGATAGGATATGAGTTTTCTTAAGCTGTAAGCCATAATCAGCAATATTACAAGAATAAAAGGCTTGCAATATTTCAGTTGATTTATGAATCCAGAATGCATGACATTTTAGTTTTTTTAATTGCATTACAGAAAATAAAGAACTTTATCACAATATTCTAATTTTCTGAGACAGTCCTGTAGACATTCGCTACCAATACATCCATGAATGTGTGCAAAATGGAGAAATAGAACTACAATACTGTCCAACAAATGACATGAAAGCGGACATATTGACCAAGCCACTGACAAATCGAACAAACAAAAGTTTGAATATCTCAGAGGAGAGATTGGACTTGTGCCTGTCTAAGAGTAGACATAAAAGTGGTTGTTTTAGGCTTGACAGGTGAACGCCGAATGCTGCCTAGTCAAAGCAAGTCTAAAAAACAGGCAAAAACGGAGTTCCGGAAAATGACTGTTGATAAAAGGTGTTCAGAGATAAATGAGAACAGTTTAATTGAAAATGGCATGTACTAGCAAAAAAAAAGAAAGAAAAAAAGGAAGGAAGTATTTTGTTGATGTTTAAAGATGTATTTTCTTGACATTTTGTGAAAGGGAGCACGGCTCTGTAATATAATTTAAAGTGTCTTAATGCCATTGTAAAATTAAGTGGGAGTGTTGTTATATAGTAATTTCACCAATAGAAGGCGCTGTTACTCATTACTACTTCTGCTTGTTAACGAAGGAAGTTGTATTTCTCACGCTGTAAAAAACTCTCGGCTATTTAATGTTTTAATGTGCCGCCGCCGCCGCAGCGACAAAACTACTGTTTTTTGGGGTTATTTCACAAAACCGTCGGGGAGGTCGAAAATTAAGCTGTTATGCTCTCGGTGGCGGAACAGAAGCAGCTGCTGCAGCCAACGGGTGATGTCATCAACCCAAACACGAGGGCGTTAGTGTGTGGGATGTCCACAACAAGTATAAAGCAGAACTACCGGTTAGTTATTCTGGTGGATGAAGGAGATGATAACGGTCTTTGCGGAGACGAGACACAGAGATAAGCCCCGCCCCGCCCCTCGTCTCAACGCTTACGGCTTAAACACGGCAAATGGTCGAGCGAGTAAACTCACACGTTTTGGGCGACGCGAAAACGCACCTTAAGAAAAGAGAATCCATGACTCCTGCATTAGCTGCTCTGCACTGGCTACATGTAAAATCAAGAATCACTTTTAAAATTCTTCTCTTATCAAGCTCTTCTTTTATGGAACCATTTTCACTTTCAGTCCGGTGGGAAGACAGTTTAAGAGTAGACTTAAGACTTTCCTCTGCGATAGTCTTATAGTTAGCTGCCTCAGGTTCGCCCTGTTGCAGTCCCTAGATATGCTACGATAGGCTTATAGGCTGCTGGGGAACGTTTTAGGAGACACCGAGCCCCTCTCTCCTCTTCTAATGGACTGCAACAATCAGTGTTTCTACAATCAGGTGTTAAATGTCAATGAGGAAGCATTATCTTCCAACTTTAAAAGGTCACTTCACCGGTTTTAGAGTCTTTTAACTCATTGTTAACTATACGGTTAGGTAATACAGCTTTAACTATGACACATACAATGCATTGTCATCTGTACAATGTAATTGAAAGCACATGAGATGGTGCAGCATAGGATGCGAAGTGAAATGTCAGAGTAGACCGCCACATCAATGCTGCAACGCAATGAAGAGAAACTAGTGAAGATTTATTTCTGCTGTCACTTAAATAAGAATGGTAACTTTTGCCTCTCATCTGCCACTGAGTGGAACGTTTTAAAATCCTCCAGGGACTCTAAATACAAATTGTGCATGCTAGTATGTAAATAATGCTCTTCACATCGCAGCTGCGTGTCTATATAAGTTCTCTTAAAAGCACGAGCCTGTGATTTTCATTTCATGTTTGTTTTCTATGTCTGTACGCGGCTAATTAATGAGTAATGAGAGTAATGACGCCAAAGACACATCTTCATACTCATACATAGAAAACATAAAGTAAACAATGTATTCAAATGAAAACATGTAATTTGTTATTGTAAGTTAAATATTGAAAATTAATTTAAACAGTTTCCTCTCAAGTTTTATTAAGTTGAGTATTTGTTGCATCTTTACCACACATTCAACGTCCCCCTGAGTATGTAAACCCTATTGAAGCTGGTATGGGTTACACAATAAATATCTGGCTCAATTTATGCGGTGGCAGATAATTTTCCTGTCCGTTTTCATCAGTGGTGTTGATGTGATAGGCAAAAGCAAATTTTGCAGTCTGACTCACGCAGGAGCTGGAAGTGGGCTGGTTGCAAGGTTAATTGGCAATGGGAATAATTGGCCATTGTGCTCAATTTGTCTGATGGGAGGAATCGGAAACCAATCTTACTGTCTGTTTGGAAACATTCCAAGTGAAACCTCAATGGAGGCATCTTTATCTGATGCTCTTTGCTTGATCTGTATCACCTGTCTTATCACACTTTGTTATGGATGGTTGTGGTGGCACAGATCTGTGAAGAACTGGGAAATTCTAACAGCAGCATTTTTGGTAATCAATTAATTTAAATGTTCCATTTGTCTTTATGTGCACACAGCAAAAGGAAATTAAATAATGAATGCAGGCAATGTGCTTGAATAACATCACGGTCCATAATTCAGTCCAGACTAGCTTGTCTTGAAATAACTGAATAATGCAATAAAGTAGAATTATATATCGTTATAGGCAGAGTAGGCCTATAAGTTATATGCACATAACTGGTACGCAGGTATGCATGCACAAAATGAATCAACAATGCGCATTGCCATTTGTGTTACTTCGCGCCTTTGCGTTCTTGACCGATCTGTTGTTGATCGTCTCGAACCAACAGCATGTCATCTCTATCTCTACATGTCGCATTAACACTTTTTGGCTCTCCATCTCGCGCGCCGCAAGCTCCGATACCGGGGTGTGCGCGAACATCGGGACGAAAAAAAGTCACTTGACGCGTGCATACAGGTGAGCACACCATTTCTGAAAGCTAAAATGTAAATACTTTGGTTGAGATTACAATTCTGCTTATTTTTTTCATCAGAATGAACACTTTCATACTGTTGTGGTATTTTAATATAATTTGATGATTGAAATTGTTTAACATTGTGTTAATGTGTATTATTTGATTGATTGTATTAAACAACCAGTCAATACAAGTGCTGAGTGGGAAAAAACGATGATTGACAGTGTCAAGAGCTTTACAAAGCACATACATTAAATTAGTTGATTACATTTTGATGTCACATTTCACAGACTGATGTTAAAAGTGTTTTAGTGGCGGCTGATGGAATTTATTTTTTTGGTAGGGCAATCCAATCAATTTCAGCAAACATCTAAGTATAATTCAATGTCAAAACGTATCAAACTTGCATTTCTACTTTGTAGTTGAATATTTAACATTTATTTCAACTGACATAATAAGGACATAATAAGTCTGAGAGGAAGTGCAGGAAAAGCATATACTTTGCACAGACATCCACTTTTACAAATATTACTGGGTATATTCATTAGTTCACAAAAACTATTGATAATTTATATAATTTATGAATATTAGACTCATAATTGTTGTCTATATATTTTTTGGTGGGTCAAGGTGGGTGGGGCCAGTCCCGTGGCGCTCTATTGGCCAGCCACCACGGATTTTTCTTCTAGTAACTACAACATAAGTTGTGTCCTTTTGTATGCAAGATATGAGAATAAATAAACCTGGCTTTTAGAAACTGCAACCTAATATGTCATTAAATACAAACGTTGGTAAAAAAAAAAAAAAAGCTACTTTTCGACAGCTCTTTAAAAAGTCTGTTTTTCAGGTTTTTAATTACCTAATAAACTCTGTTGGACATATTTTATCCTTATGTTAGACATATTATTCATGTTTACATTTATTAGCCTAATTATGGACTGTTTAATTTGACACAGGAGTCCCTGTAATCAGAATCCTGTTTATAAATGGTAATGTTTTTCGAGGCCATCTGCTTTATCCGTTAAGCTCTGCACATTACTGTTGAATTTCATTGTCTAACATGTTTGATGTTTAATGAATTTCTATATGAACAAAATGTTGATTTATTAAATGCATTTGCGCTGACTTTTTGGGGGAATTCTTTGTCAGACTACTCATATATCGATATCCAACATCCACATATTAATACCAGTCAAACATCACCAGTGTCTTTTAGTGAGGAGTTCATGTAGATCATTTTTGAAGGATAGAAAAATTCATTTGCATATATCACTGCATTGCGAAGTTTCTCCTTAATGATAATTAATTCCAGCTATTTATAGTGCAGGCAACTGAATCCATTTCATATACAGTCAAATTCCTGAGGTATTTGCACTTTGTGGATTTGATCTACTCTTCTTCCATAATTCTACTGCCATATATAATCAAATTAGAAGAAAAATGTAAAATGAAGTTAAAGATGAAAGAAAGTCAGGTGCTTTTTATATGTGCGACTCCAGGTCCTATTTTAGTGATGAGACCATTGGGCAAATTCACTTTTGCACAATCCTCAGCAAAAAAATTACTTCAATAAGCCAGTTTGAGGAAAGTTGGAGGGAAAAAAGTGTGGGAAACCTTGAGGGAACCTTGGGAAAGTCTTTGTTTTCTGTCTCTTCGAACACGTTCAGATATAGTGCTCGTTCTTCTCCTCGCACTCAATCACTACATAATTCCAATTTTCCTTCAACTTCTTCATTTAGTTTTCAAACTAATTCGAATGTGAATAGGATATCTTTTCGAATAACCCCTGAATACCCACATAATCAACATTATCAGAAATAGATTGAACATGAGTAACACAAGTATACAATGTAAAAGAATTGGAGTTAAAAATGTTTTCAATGTCATCCCCCTTGTAGAACAATTTAGTTCATTATAATGCAGTTCACCTCACTCTGACTTTCAGACGATAGCAAGTCAACCTTTCATCAAAGAGCTCTGCTAAACAATGCTTCCCTATTCATTACGATGGCTAAGCCTGCAGATGAGCTTATCGGGTGTAACGCACCCATCACTGTAATGATTACTGACAGGACATGCAGATGCTAATGATCTTCTCTTAATCACACTTAATCAGGTAATAATGATTTTGAGGTGAGAGATGAAGTGCTTGCTCTCTGCTTTCGCCATGGAGATGTGTTGTTTCACTTGACCGGTTTTGGTGTCAGCAGGGGGACTGAGCGGGGGGAGGGGAGGGGGGGTAGAGGTCAATTCCAATATTGACCTCTAACCCATTGTACATGGATTGTTTCTGCACTACAACAACTGAGAGAAGATACACATTGAACTTGAAAATAAGCTAATTTTATTACATTTTGCTAAATTGGATGAATAATCTGAGTTTTTAAAGCCCCTTTATGTAGTTTTTCCCTTGTAGCGCCCCCTTCAGGTATTTAACGTTTACTTCAGTTTCGTAAATACCCAGTTACGATAGGTCAGGTGTCGTGAACCTCTGGCTCTCGAGCCATATATGGCTCTTCCAGTGACACATATGGCTCTTTTAAGTTTGAGTAAAAAAAGAAAATCTCCGCCCGCCCCCCTGTAACTTTCTCTATCGCGCCAG
This sequence comes from Liparis tanakae, assembly GCA_036178185.1. Taxonomy (NCBI): domain Eukaryota; kingdom Metazoa; phylum Chordata; class Actinopteri; order Perciformes; family Liparidae; genus Liparis; species Liparis tanakae. The sequence goes on along the minus strand of CM070099.1, from coordinate 8,388,045 downwards.
ATTACAGCTGAAGTAATTTAAGGTCCCTTTCTTAAAGACATCTTTGTTCTTTTATTAAACTAAACGTCTGTTATTAATCGTCTCCACAGCAGCATGTCATTGTGTCTCTACGCGTCGCGTAGCGGAGCAAATAAAAAGTCACCTGCGAGCGTGGACTTGCACTATGTGACGTTGCGTAATCACTGCCAGAAAGCAGGTCGTTCACGACCGGGCGGCTACAAAATCTTAAATAGTCGGGTATTTAGCCCACAGACCCCCGATGGCAGTGGCGGAGGCGCAAATCGCCATATTAAAAGTCATTGTAGCGGCACAATTTTTTTCAAGCTGTTATTTTAAGGTAGGAATTGTTACATAGTGTCGCTTTAATATAACAAAATGACCACACAGTAGTCACATGACATGTTTGATGAAGACGGCTGCCTTATTAACTCCCCTATCGATCATACGTTTGTGAACCAGAAGGCGATTTAAGGCAGGTCTTTACCTGATTTAATGACAGGGACAGAGTGATTCATTTGGAGATGGTGGTTGGATGTAGTGTGCGAGTATTTGGCGTCGTTCTCTTCTCACAAACAACAAACAATCTTAGCTGCTTCACTCTATATTCTGAAAACAGCATGAATCTGAGGGAAAACTGAACGGCATAATTACACTCCAATGGTTGATATTTTGTTTTATTTGTTTGAGTAGGGCCTATTTATAAATGTTATGTATTTTTGTGGATTCATTTAATCTGTTTTTGGGTTTTGAAATATGCACTATGTTGGATTGTTGATGTTATTCTGTGTCAGAAGTGTTCCAAAATGGATTCAGGCATATTATTTAGAAGTAAATGTATGCTTTGTTATTGTGTTTTAAAATGTTTTTTGCTTTTTTTCTTCCAGAAATCCATTCCACCCAAATATAGAAACAAGATGGGTGAAGCAATAATGTGGCGTGAATGGGGAGTTCTCTTTTCTTTTCGGATTTGCATTATTTATGTTATCTTTCTAAATCCAAATGGCACATCTTCAGGGAATGCAACTAACACAAATTCCGAACTCATGATTGATTATTTTCCTGTGATACCAGATAAAATGTTTTCTCTTTCTATGACAGAAAACAAGTGTGGTTGTGATTCATGCCTATATTATGGAGCTCATAAAGAAAATGTGTTCATACATCTTGTTCTCTACCTGATTGTTTTCAACATGGAAAATCATTAATTTGGTGACAAAAATATATGGATTCATAAATCTTATCTCATCCCATAATGAACATATATATATATATATATATATATATATATATATATATATATATATATATACACACGACTACATGTTGATTGGTCTTAAAAAAAACAGTTCGGTTTCGGTTTGTCTGGTTATCTATGCGTACAATAAATACTAATAATGACACTTTGAAATGTTTACAGTGCAATGTCAAACTATTGTCTGATTGTAATAGTGCCCATCCATCCATTGACTTTCACAAATGATTTCCTCTCAGGGTTACAGGGATCTGAAGCCTATCCCAGCATGCAGTGGGTTTCAGGAATGAAAACCAGGTTGTTGTTCCATCAAAATGCTAAAGAACAAGACAAACGAGCAGAACCACACTCCCACCTACAGATCATTTAGATCAGTGGTCCCCAACCAGCTTTGTCGCGCGCGCGAGCCGAGAAATTTGGGACTCCTGAACGCAGCTCAGACGTACACACGGGTGTATCCGGTCCTTTTTCAAAATAAAATATTTTTCCGACCGATTTAAAAAAAAAAAAAAAAAAAAAAACTTTTTTTATTCACTTTTTCCCCGTGGCCCGGTACCAACTGAGCCGCGGACCGGTACCGGGCCGCGGCCCGGTGTTTGGGGACCAATGATTTAGATGATCCAACAATGAACAGACATCAGTCCAACTACTGAAACTCCATACAGATTAGGCAGAAGCCAAAACTGTCTTGTTGTAACTTGGAGCCAACGCAGTGGTAATTTATACATTGAATTACCAGTAAACTAAATCATGATGTATATCGAAATTGAGATATTAATCTTAAATACACACCTGTAAAGTTTTGTGAATCTTGCAGAGTTGCGACGCTATCACCTTGACAAAAATGTGTCAACAGACATATAAATGTAAATATAAACACCTGACAAAGTCTTCATAACCTCATTCGGGGGCACTCTGATACATTAGGGGTCTCCAGGACCACATTTTTACATGACACAAACTCACAAGGTGAAATCGAAACCAGACACACACAGATGCCAATGCTGGTAATGATAGAATCATTGTACAATGAATGTTCCTACCTGCTTTTAACATCTTTAAAGGCTGTTGTTGCCTTAAATGAATGTATGATTAGAAACCTAACTGAGGGTGAGTTAAAATATATAAAACCAAACGTTGTCTTTTTTTACTTTTATGAGGTAACTATCTTAAAACTTTATCCGTGCCATGCTAAAATGAAGTGATACAGTAGCATAAGTAGTAGATACAAGTCAATAAGTCAGATAACTAGTTAAAAAAAACAAGACGATATGTAGCTAAATGAAGGAAGTTTAGCCAACAGTGGTTGCAGCCCCTGAAACGTGGGAGCATTATTAAATCGGCAGCAGAAAAAGACCCTCCAAAAAAATTACTGTTTTGGGAAATTTCGAATCATGGTCGGGAAAAGTGAAAATATTGAGAGAATGAGTTTAAGGTAATTGAAAATATCATAATACACTTCACATATTTGACTTAGTTTCATGACACCTGTTGGATTAGTATGGCTGAGAGTTTTCCTCCTCACATAGAATACAACTCCAACTACTGTGAGATCAAAGTGTTAAAGGCTCTTGGATTTGCCCTCTCTCCTTGGCCACCGAGCATGGCAGTGAACCGTGGCCTTTACTAATTGTAAACTCAATGAGGCATTCTTAACAGATGCTGGTGGAACGGCTCCATTAGGCCTTACAGGGGGCTGTCATTCACATATCAAAGCCATGAAGATTCAAACTGTCATTATCACACGGCTCCGACCGCATCTATCTACCCGCCAATTTAATTCTTATTAAATGCACATTATAAGTGGAGATGGATGGTCTTGGTCGAGTGGAGTTAGTGCTTTGGAAAGACTTTTGATAGGACACACACTCACGGACTCAGCTGTACCACAACAGTGTTTTTAATTGACGACCATCAAGTATTTATGAAAAGGAATATACAACCCATAATGTTAGTACGGTTGAAAATATGGGATATTTACAGCTGCGGGACGTGATTTGAGTGGATTTTTAAAAAAAAGGTGGTCCAGAATATTTGCAGACTCTCTGTAGAGTGGGATTGTGCAGGCAAAACAAAGCTGTGGCGTCCTGTGTTGCTCTGCCAGCTTGAGTGAGAACAACTGCATGTGACACAACAAATAGGCTTTGGGGTGTGTGATGCAGAGGTTATACCAAACGACTCCCAAAACACAGTCCCTTATCTCTATCCAGCGTTATTTTTATTTATAAATGAGGGATTAATTGTTGCCTCCAAAAAGTGAGGAGCAAGCTGCATTCAGAAGATAAATTGACTGCAACAGTCGCTTGCCCTGAGGTCCGTGTGGAAGAATAGAATATATATTTTTAAATACGTCGGATTGTTTAGTAAGTAGGTGAGTAAATAAAACCGGCAAACACACAATTTAACATATTTTCTCTTTAATTAGCAAAACTAAATAGAAACAATTACTCATGCAAAGTTCTCAACTGGTGAATGTTTAGGCTGTTGTTCATGGTTAAATGATTAATTGATACACTTAACAAAGTAATTAGCATTCAATCATCATTTTCTGTCCCAGCCATTCAAAACAAAAAACAACAAGCTGTTATCTTTAAAACATCCATAAGATTCGGTTTCCTCGCACCGCGGGACCCAGAGTTACCTTTAAAGGGCCTTTTCTTGATCCACAGCACCACTGGTATTTTAAACAATCATGTGATTGGAACAAGATGCGTGGAAAGCCTCCCATGAGGCTGCAACAAAAAGCCAGCTGCTCCTCAGGGATATTACCACAGACAATCTAACTTGAATATTCATCAGGCACACACACACACACACACACACACACACACACACACACACACACACACACACACACACACACACACACACACACACACACACACACACACACACACACACACACACACACACGATCATCATATACAACAATGCTCCTCTGATCAAAGAGAGCTCATTATCTCCCTGTCGTGCTGCAGAGCTTTTCTGAAATAACCAATCAGTGGGAGCTTTCAGAGTTAGGTTATTTTTCTGGCTGTCTCAGCACACCATGTCCTTTGGCTGGCAACACATTAACAAAGGCACATTTGATTCTTTTCCTCTCACCAAATGTTGATTCGAGTGTCTTTTCGGAGCGAGAGAGCCCTTTGATTGCATTAACGATAAGTGAGAAAGTGTGTCTAATGTATCTGTAGTACCGTTGGATTTGTGAAGATGCCTGTATGATAATCAACCTCTTAAAGTGAGTGGTCGAATCGTTCCTGAAGATGTCCTATTTGATATGCGTGGGTAGGCATTAATGCATATGGGATGACAGTCAATTTCTGAGATGTGAGAAAGAGATTTGACACAATGATCCACTTTGGAGCAGCCTGAATTAGATCAGATTTCTCAATTGACCTCTACATACATACCTGCAGCAGACCTGCTCGTGACGACGGCCACAGGAAGCAGTTTGTGCAAAACTGTAATGCAGTTTGTCATTCAAGTGGCACGCCGACAGACTTTAGGGGGTGTCTTCTTTCTATAAGCAGTGGTTCAAAAACAAAATCACTAGGTTGTAAAATAAAGATAGCATTGTGTTTTGTGACATTATGTTGCTTTTGAAAGATTTTGTAACATATTATGGGAATGGGATTTGTATATATAATTGTTAGGTTATAATAAAGTAGAAACAACCCGGGGCACGATAAATCTGAAAACAGTCAGCGTCAATTTCAGTTGACCATTTCCATAGAATGACACGTTTCCTCAAAACGGTGTGAAAAAGTGTTCGACGGGGCTTTGACTTATGTTTCCTCACCTGCGGTGGGTAAGTCGGAAGTGTCACCCAATCAGCAGTGACGTGTTTGCCTTTGACATTCTGAAATGCGAAGCAAATGTTTAATCACTATAATTATGAAGCACAGTTTCCACACATATACCTTCACTTAATTGGAATGTTATCTGTTTTTCTTGGGAGGAAGCAACAGTTACTGTAACATTTAGCATCTTCTGTAGAATTCACGCATAGCAAACTCATTTCATCCGGCTCCACAACTCAAAAAACAGCCTCCTCAATTGCCATATTGCAACTCTTGCTAAACACGACGAGGTGTTCAATGCACCTCCATTTCCCTTGTTGATGTTTACGTGCTAATTTACTGATAATATTTCCAAGATAGTAATCAGCTGTAGCTATCAGAATGGGAAGGTTACGAATAGCTGCATGGACAGGAAAGAGAGATCCAACGTTATGTTTCATGCACAGGTTCAGCAGGGAGATAAGAGGCTTAGGAGCACATGATGAAACAGACTAATATACTCACAAACATCTGGGGGTGCATGAAGTGCTGACTTTTAGCACTTTTAGCACTTTCATAGGTGGTGCACAATTTTCAGACCTGAAAGATTTCACATCCAGCATAATCATTAATGCGGTGTTTTACATTAGTGCAGTTTTCTTTTCTTCGCAGGCTACTCTTGACTAATCCTTTCCCGCTTGAAACAGCAGGCTTTTTATTAGTTTATTTGCCTTAATTCTGTTTCATTTTCCCAGTCCAGTCAGCTAATGGTTTTTAGTATTCACCCAGAAGCCGAGCCCCCCCGGGGTGTTTCAAAGTAATTTGGTTCCACCTGAGGTGACACACATGCTTGCTGAAAATGTAGAATCAATATCAATTGACTTTCTCGTGTGTGTGTGTGTGTGTGTGTGTGTGTGTGTGTGTGTGTGTGTGTTTTAAAGTAGGAGTTGAAGCCTGGAGATAATATTTTAGGTGGGTTCAAGTGTTCGGACAGTGCTGCCGTGGCCTGCGCTGGGGTTATTGATGACCTCGAGAGGCTCTTTGCCTCTACGTTTCTGTCTTAATTTTCTTGCTCCCTCTCCAAGAGCTATGCCTCTGGGCCTGTATCAATAATCAAAGATGGATTAAATTGATGCAAGTAATAGCTCCGCATTCAATATTTTCAAGGCTCATGTTAGGGTCTGGTGGAAAGAATATTGATCATTAAATGAAGCCTTGATTAAAAGTTGAGAGTTGCTCGATTGACTTACTTACTGCTTATATCACTTGACGGAAAGGAATCCTGGAAGAATACTCTCAGAGGGATGTTTCCTTTCAGTGCTTTGCTTGAACTCACCCCTTCAGATGCAAGTATGGATTTCACTGAGACATTTTATAAGCTTTACATTTGCATCTTGCAGTGAATGTGATATGATGATTTTCTGCTTACCATCTCACATTTCTTAGCTTTACACCTGAGCTTTTGAGGATTTTTTAATCTGGCAATACTGCCAGCTTTCACAGTATCAAACCACAGAGAGACTTTGAAATTCAAAACAAATGTAGGCTTCAGAACAACCTCCTGGTTTCATTGTTTCATACGGTACTTTAAAAACAACCACTTCAACGACAAAATCATTAAAGTTCAAATATGTTTCCTTATCCTTTATATATTCTACACACAGTGATGTTACCCATGTTGGCTTAAATATGCATCACGTTAAACAGAAAGGCAAAGAAATCAATCAAAGCATATATGTTATTGTGAACAGTTTTGTCCACATTGACGAAGAAAAACACTGACATGTTTTATTTGGCAGCTGGCATGCATTGAACTAAAGCTTGAAACTTGGTGCTAATGAGCATATCATATTACACGTCTGATTTGACCATTTGTGACCTGTAGACTCTTCTAGTCATATTGATAGTTATTCTTTGTAATGTTTCAAAAAAAACATGGGCACCAGAATACCTGCCAACCCCATTTTGACAAATTGGCATTTAGACCGCCGCAATGTACCATCAGTGATGGGAACCGTTGATTGATGGCGCTGACGTGTATACAGGAGTGGTTAAAATTATGTCACTTAGCCGTTCAATTTACATTACTTATTCAAAACTTGTGCATTTGGCTGGTTCCACAGAGTGGGGGATGAACAGTTATCTCTTCAGGATTAGGCAACGCAGCTCTTACAAGTAGTCGCCTGTTCCTTAAATTTGTTCCCCTTTTATTATATCCCTAAAACTCAGTTTGTGTTATCTTAGTGGAAGAATGCCTGGAGGATAAACAGTTTCTCCTGCCCTTCAGGCAAAGCTTCTTTTTCTGCATGTTTCAAGATGAATCAGGCAGCACATAACGATCAGAATTGGTGGGGTAGAAAGTCGCCGATATTGTAACAATTACAAGAACGAGTTAGATGAGATGCAGCCCTGTGTTCCATTTTACTCTGTTGACAGCGGCTGACAAGTTTTATTCCTGTTGGATGGTTTGGCTATTCCTCATGTGTCAGAAGTGAATTTCACTTGGCAGGAGAGGGGTCGTTAGGCCCCCCAAAATATTTTTGCATTATTGGCTTTAAAAAAACTAATTATTTTTACATTTTTATTTGGGCTAGTGTCATTAAACTAAACATTTTTTTCTCACATGAACATGTTATTTATAACTCTAACATGCTATATGTGTGTACGTTCTGGTGTACATCATTTATCCCCCTTAAAAATTACAATACAATATCCTATCATCATACTTAACGATAGAATGCCCGGGCACTAGGACCTTGGGGAGGCTGCAGCGTGTTGGGGATGGACAGGAACACACCTGGACGAATATCACTGGAAGAAAACAGCGGTAGACTTTTACTTCAAATCTATAAAGCGTTTAATTCAAAAATCATGATACAGTTAGACAGACATGCATGGACCCAACGTTCAGAGCTGACACCATTCAAGGCCTCAGAGCTGAAGGAAGGGGTGCTGAACCGAGCGTGTGCGGCCATTGAAATACACAAGACCAATTCTGATTGGTCTAAAACAAAGAGGGAGGTGTCTTCTCATTGGTTCTTGCTCCTCTGCTTCCGCCGTTGTGTGAATATTCATTAGTCCTTGTGGCCCGCCGATGAGAGCATATGTTGTGAAAAGTGTAGGAAAGGAAGAGTTATGTTTGACTTGATACTTTCTTTGTAGCTTCTCCTACAGAGCTGGGACACTCTTATCTCTTCCGGGATGGGACGCGGCGTCTCCAGGAGGTCATTCTCAGGAGAGCAATAAAGAGGCTCCTATCAGTAAATAAGGATGCCAAGGAGGGCATGCATGTGTGTGTGTGTCAAAAGGAGGCCCTGTGGTTGACCCCAGCCACTTACTGCTACAGCTGGACCGTCCCTTATCTTAACTGCGCTCAGTGAAAGTCTCTAGTTGCTTCTCCTGAGCTGTGAGTATATAGAAGTCTTTGTTCTAAACATCTCTATGCGTGAGGCGTGGGAGGGGGTGGTGCATAAAACACTTTCTTGTGTGTCACGATCCTCTACTCGATCAACCAGGTGCGGGAATGCCCTTGTTGAAGCTTTTGACCTTCCGTGACCTTTCCACCTTACACATAATATTAATGCACACAATAATAGGGTAAGCTAAGCAAAAGTATATATTCTTTACATGCGCTCGCTTTCTCACTCTGCCAAGTAACAACTCTTGTCAATGACAGCCAGGATAACAGCAAATGAGGACAGCTCAAAGTCAATGATGCAAGGAGTGAACTGTAAGTCCAGATAGTTACAGAATTTGGCTATCTGTAGTTGTTAAAAAATCTTACATGGACTATTGTAGTGTACTATGTTAAGACTAAGCTATCTAGATAGCTCATCATGCAATAGTTATCATTTGATAATATAGATGTACTTGAAATGTGTTTTTTTTTTCTTATTATAATAATTCTAAATATTCATCTATTGAAGGTATATTTGACACTGAACTAATTTATGTGATAGTGTCCAAATGAGCATAACATGTCACTGATATGTAAAATCTACACAGACAACAAAGTATATCTAAATGTTGTTCACAATCTTATTGCCTTGTGTTCATAATAAAAAGAGTAGACAACTCAAAAGTTGACACCGTCTCTTCTCCATCCGTTGTGTGTGATTTGAGAGTGATGCGAATATGAAATCTACTTTATTCGTCTTTCTTTTACAAGCATGAACATTATTTATCTCTTGGCGTTATCAGATTTCAATATGACCCTGAAATGCGGTCTATTGTGTTATGTACTGAATGCAAGCAAAACTACAGAGCAAAATCTATGAACTGTCTGAAAAAAGTGAGATCCGTGGCCCCAAAAAATATTGCAATGCTCGCATACATGACCCTGGAATTGGGGCTAAGCCCACTCTTTTTTGAATACTGCAAACGCCCGCTTGACACGATTCACAAACTTACACTTCACTTGCTTTTGCGTTTTACCTCTACACAGACCTTTGCTTCACACCTTACTAATATCATGCATGCACTTTTCCAAAAATGTTTTTGAGCGAACAAACTCACAAGAAATAAACCCGACTGATGTGAAGCAATTATTTAATGTATAAAAAGCACAGGATGCAGATTTAAAATAATGCCCAGAGGATGATTTCTGTGTAATTTTGTCAGGATATAACAGTGGCGGGTCGTGTATTTTCTACCCAGGCCTTCAATTCCGTCTTACTACAGCTGAACAACCTAATGTAAGATATTAGTTAACCAGTGTTCCGGTGCTTTTATTGTGAAGGAGGAGACGGAAGAGAGTCGTTGTGAAGAGAAGTTTTTTGGGGTGAAGGAGATACAGTTGCCGTCTTTCTTGTGTATTAAGTAACGTGAAACCCTCAGTTACACTACTAACATAATTATGACGGCACAGCTACAAGTTATTATTGGTTTGGTGTAAACACCTCGTATTCACAGAACACTGCAACGAGTCAAATAAAATGTAACATGAAGCGCAACACCTACAGATACATACCTGCAGAGTGCGGATAAATAAATATGCGCATGACGGGATGCTGAGTCAATAAAGGAAAATGATTGTAGTACACACCACCGTAATAAACACCATGACAAGAACACATTTACAAGAACCAGCCACATTTATATATAACAAATCAATCAGACAGAACTATGGCACAAAAACGCCTCACATTCAATAGAATCTGAAATAACCATATAATAAAAACCAAGACAAATGTAGAGAACGCGACTGCAGAAAACAACAAGCAGCTCACTCACCAACTCCCTTCACTTCAAGTTAAAGTCCTTCTCTCTTTGCCAACACATAACTCATTGAAGCTAGCTAGCTGTGGTGCGGCCGTTGGTTATAATGTCCGTCTTTTCATGAAAGGTCAACCTTGAGAAAGGCTTCGAGACTAAATCCTTCACCAAGTCCGCTTCTCTTCCTTCCGCCATTAAAAGATTAAAAGCAAAAAACTTAAACGGTGATGACTTCTTAACCCTCGCTAATCTATCTCCTTTTCCTCTCAATTGAACTAAATGCGGGCCCAGTAACCAATCACAGCGCAGGTTAATCTGACGTACTTTCATGAGTTTGGGAGGCCAACAACCTCAAAAATACATCCAGCATGTCAAACTAACGGTAGGATTGGTTGAACCCTGTAAGACCCCTGGTTGTAATACATCAATGTCACTTTTATCTCTAAAAATCACATTTGCAAAAACGTTTTTTGGGGAAAGACCATATTTACATAGTCAATGTATCCTATTGTCTTGCCTTTCAATGCCATTGGATTGTAAATGTGTATATAGGTGTGGTCATAAGGCCATGAACTCACTCTACCTGCAAACTTTCCCGGAAGCACATCTCCTTGTTTCATTCAACTGGATACATCAACATTGAAGTAATTAAATTCCATGAAATATTTTTTTGGGTGATTGCTAGACTATGTACTTCATGTAAATACTAAGTTATTGTGGAATTAGTGCATCACATTAGATTTTCAGGTTGTTATGTCATTGCTGTTTTTTTTACAACGTTGGGTAAAATGGTAGCTAAAATAACAGGTGCACCTACATGGAGACATTCCACTCTCGGATGTTCAGATACAGAATAAATACTTACAGAAATATATTGTATTTGATGATTCACACTTTACAAAAGGGTTCTTTGTTATAATTTTAAGTTTAGAACAGATTTGAATATTCTAAATGGGTTAGGGTAGATTGTTTGTAGAATGCTTTGGAGGTTGGTTTCAGGGACAAATCTAAATGTTCAGGAGTATGGGAGTTGCATGTATTTTGCATTGGTCAGGGAGAGGTGTGAGAGGTTTGGAATGTGGGAGTTGCATATATAATCTATTGTTGAGGGAGAGGTGTAAATGTTCTGGAATATGGGGATGTAAGAGTTGTGGGTGGGGTTGTATTTTCCTTTTGTAAATGTAAGTAGAGGGCACATTAGGCTAGCCAGACAGTATTGTGTGACATCAGTGGAGTGTATTGCCTGAATAGGATTAATTTGCATTGAAATTAGTTATACTTCCATTTCAGAATGCCACCAGCAAGGAGAGAAAATGCTGAAATTCTGCTACCAACTAGGCCCAACGGTGCAATATCACAGCTTTTCCCTAAAAACTTGCAAAAACATTATTTTGTTATTAATCCTTCATTATCTGACTTAGAATACTCTTACAACACCATCTGACTGAAAAAAAAAAAGATTTAAATATTATTTATATGTCTGGGTCTTAAGTCAATCCCGATAAGGTTTCCATGTACTTCAAGCAGGCTGTGCTTGTCTTGTCCTGTGTGAAGGCCTGAGATGAGCTACTCTTCTTCCATAGAGACTCTGAAGGTGACATATAATTGGATAAAAGCTCCCGTTAAAAGAAATTGGTCTGGAAGCAGCGCTGCCAGATGGAAGCACAGCAACAGAGGAAGATAATAGTGCAATAAGAATATATATATATATATTTTAATTTGTTATTATAAAATAGCTAGAACTTTGCAATTATGTTTAGGCCTTCAGGGAAGGTCGAGAAGGCCCGCCACTGGGATATACACGTGTCTGTATTTCAGATTTGATCTCATGTATTAAAGTATGTTTTGATTGGATGAGGGGAAAACTGTAATGGTTATAGGTAGTGGAACCGAAAAGCACAACATTTAGATAGGAATGCAGGAGGAGGATCTTTACTTGGTGATTCAGGCAGGGTCTAAACCGGGTGGTCGGTCAAATAGGGCAACACATCCAAAAAGGGGCAGGCAAAAACCATAAGTCGAGTCAACAGGCAAACAGAGTTGTAACGGGCAGATCAGAATTAGTATTTTGGAAATCGCTGGAGAGTTTGACAATGACACATGAAACAATCTGGTAAGGACAAGTGGAAGTGATGGAGCTAAATAGTCAGGGACTAATGAGGGGATGGGCTGCAGGTGAGAAGGGTGTGAGGACCAGGTGAAGGCAATGAGGGACTAACGAGGTGAGGATAACAGGGTCTGGAACGATAGGAGAGTTAAAACCTCTTTAGCCCCACCTGATTTGAGGTTTCTGCTCAAAATGACATACCTAAACTAAAGGGTGTAGCTCTGCAACCACAAAAGCTATTTGAAAAATGTTGGTGTTATAATAAAGGCAACACCTGTGAGCTTTTGTTCGGATGTGTACATATTAGTATATATGTTACTGGGAGTAGATAAAGATGAAACTTCTATGAAAATAGAAGTTTCAGGTTTGATTAAAGAAAAAGCACTTTCAGGATGAATATCTCCTGGATGGATGCACAGCAAAGGCCTAACATCACCCAGAGAATAACACAACTTGTGAACAGACTCTCTGCAAAGTATGACTGAGGAAAAATAAAACTGAACAATAGTTGGAGAGTTTTTAGTAAAGAGAATTAGGTGAGGTCTCTAAAATTTGCATTTGGGCACATTGGAGCCCCGTCTGTGCCATTTCACTTTTGTCATGTACCAAACCATTTATTTCACTTACCCTTTTACTTTTGGTGTTAAATACATCCAGATACATCATCATTCTGTAGCTTTAAAACAATAAACCATAGATACAAAAACAATCAAACAAAGTGGTGGTGTGCGCGAGCAGAAACACAAAGATTGACGAGATTGACAGCACTGTGAGCGAATAGGAAACGGAAAGGCTTTGCCATATTTGAAATGTGAAATCCGATGAAAAGTCAACTTTCTGACAGCTGACTTTCGGCGTTCCTCAATTCAAAGTACACGACCGCAGACTTGAGTTCTTTTGGAGTCTGGACTCAGGAGTCTCGTCTTGGGAGTCCAGACTCCGGAGAACGGGACAACGGTCTTTCTGCGATTGGAACAGCAGCTGACTTGACGTCACAACAAGCTGTTCTTGCTCCCGAGTTTACTCTAATTATTCATTGTAAATATTTTTTTACAGTATAATAAACAAAACATCCTAAAATTACATTCCGTGACTCAACAATAGTAGTATTTATAGAAAGTCAACTGTCAGTTGATTATTTTGTCCTCCGCTACCGTTTCTGGTTGCTGGTGAAATGCATTCTGGGATATATGCTGGCCAGAATACGCACAAGTCTCCTCTGATGCATCCTCCGGAAAATGTGGGAGGATCAAGTCACATCCGGGCATTTTGACAGTGCTTTGAGAGAAGCGAACTTTGAATTGGAACATGTACCCGGGCTGAGACTAATGACGTTTCACGAGTCACGAGAACACAAGTAGAGGAGAGTACGCGAAAGTCCGCCTGGTTTTTAAAGGGACATACACACACACTGAAGCCATGCCAGCTGGAATGCAGGGAAGAGAAACATTTTTTTCTTTTCAAAAGTAAGTTAAATTTGCTGGCTGTAAAGCTATGAAGTGATTACTATTTCTGTGTCCTTTGGCTCATATGTCCATAAAACTTTTGCGCAGAAAGATTCTGTAAAGATATATAGAAACTGGCTGAAGTTCTCTTGCTATCTAACATCTCAAGCGTTCTGAAAATTATGATATTTAAATTTGTATTTCAGTTGGTGTTTGAGTTGTGTTGAAATGGCTCACTGATACTTGTAGCCCAAGTTGTCTTCTTTAATTTGATGTACAACATCAATATATTTGTTCATGTTTATTGTAATGTTCGACAGTTTATAACACTATCACAGCCAATTTGGTGCGTTGGGGCTAAAGTGATTTTAATTAAGCAGGCAGGTAGGATAAGTACAACTATGAAGGTGGAGAAGTCGTGACTAAAACAGTTGTATTGTTTATCCCACCAAATATTACACAAGTCAAACAACAGTAAGATCTCAGAGCGTAAGACGTACCGTAAACAATTGACTATGAATAGATACTAAAAGAAAAGAGCTTGTTGCACCCTCTTCTTTTGAAATCTTTTTACCCGTCTGTTTAACTTCTCATATTGTATCACTTTCATTATTGGAAATGCACATAGTTTCACACTCATTATAGGATCGCTAATAAACAAACTCCAATAACAGACATCCAAATACTATTTCAAATACGTTTTGTATTTGACTTATATAAAGAAGAAGAATGTTATTAAGTATCAAGGTAATCAAACAATGTTATCTTTTGCGGCAGACGGGCGTCTTGTCTCAGAATGAGAGCCAACACCTGCAAGTATTCTTAACAGCCCTACACTACAGATGGGTGAAGCATTTTATTTCCATCTATCATTAACTACAGGTTGACATTTACCAATCCACGGTGCGTTGTAAATATAATCTTTGGAAACATGTTAAGCATCAGGAGTGCACATGTCTTTGAAAGCTGCTACAGTGTTGCCCTGGCTAACCGGCAATAAATTAAGTTCATGCTGCTGTTGGAGATGCTCAAATCCCATTTTGAGTAGACTTTTTAGTTTTCCAGTGCCAGCCGATAATCTGCAAATCTCAAATGCTAATATAATCTAGTGCAGAATGTTTCAGCATTTCCTCCAACCTTTGTATTCATAAAGCCAGGACAAATTACCCTCTTTGTGGCTGAATGTGATGGCATTAGGGAATAACTGAATAGGCGTTGTGTTCTCCCTCAAAACAGTGCTAAATCTCAACAGAAATGACGAGTCACGATGTAATCATGATTACATGTACGGGAGAGTAGGTAATGGACATGCTTGATGTTGGATAGCATTTCTAATGAGAAATACAATCCCCTCATGAGAAGTTGAGCTGATTGAGACAATAATCACTGTGCGGACCCAATCTCTGCTATTCACTCGGGCGGCGAGATAAACCCAGTGTTGTGACTGTCGAAGAGGATGCCATTGGGAGTTACCAGGTCTCCGTTTCCTTTTTAGCTAACCCAGCGGGACACCAGTAAAATGGCTTGATCCTACAAACACAGACCTCTTAGCACTGCTGGTCAGTGTGTGTTACGCACTGACCTCCAAGCAGAATCTCTGTGGTATAACTCAATGAGTGGTAAGCTGCTGGAAAGTGCAAGGAATCACAACCAGTCAAACATACTAAATATATGTTGCTCTTCAGGAGGAATAGGTCTTTTGTTCCAGCAGCAGATTTCATTTTTAATGACACCTCAGCCTCACCCCGGTTCGTATGGATGTGAATGAATGTTGGTGGTGGTCGGAGGGGCCGTAGGCGCTGATTGGCTGCCACACTTCCGTCAGTCTGCCCCAGGGCAGCTGTGGCTACTGATGTAGCTTACCACCACCGGGATGACTGTGTGTGGATGACTGGACTCTGGACTCTGTAAGCGACTTTGGGTACTCAGAAAAGCGCTATATAAATCAAAATTATTATTACAGTTTGTTTACCACTTCGGTCAACTTTCAACCATCCCTATCCCCAAAAAATGGCTAAACGAAAGAGAGGTGTAATTTGAGGAGTTTGAATGCTAGTAAGAATGTGCTCACCTGTGTGCGCGGGGATTGAGCAGGTACCGCTTCCATGCCCTGTTCCGGTCAATGCCCTGGACGGGCACCTACTGGGGACAGTGACTCACCAGACCAAGCCAGTCTGTATGCTCCTGCCCGGTAAGCACCATGAGACCATTTGGTTTCTTATCCTGCGGTCACCCCAGCATCCACTAATCCTGGGGCACCCCTGGCTCCGCCGGCACAACCCCCACATTGACTGGGCCACAGGAGCCATCCTGGGTTGGAGTGCAGCTTGTAACCTGATCTGCCAGAAACAGGCTGCTGCACCTCAGCAGTCCGTTTGCCCCAGCTCTGCATTGGACCTGTCAGGAGTACCTACTGAATACCATGACTATAGGGAGGTATTCAGTAAGGTCAGGGGCTCATGTCTGCCACCACATCGACCGTACGACTGCGCCATCGACCTGCAACCACGCCCAGGCCCTGGTGAATGATGTGCTCAGAGACAAGTTAAATAAGCAGGTGTTCATCTACCTAGAAGACATTCTTATTTTCGAGGTCCCAAGAGGAGCACGTTCGCCATGTCCAAGCAGTCCTTCAACGTCTTCTGAAGAATTCTCTGTTCATTAAGGCAGAGAAGTGTGAATTCCACACCTCTTCTGTCTCCTTCCTGGGTTACATCGTGGGACAGGGGGTCGTGCAGATGGACCCTGCCAAGGTGGAAGCAGTGACGTCCTGGCCCATTCCTGACTCACGTAAGCAGCTGCAACGATTCCTGGGGTTCACCAAACTTCTATTCGAGGTTTATCCGCGGTATCCATAGGACTTCATCTAAGGTCCAGTTCCAGTGGTCATCCTCGGCTGAGAGGGCCTTCCAGGGACTTAAGGCCCGGTTTACCTTTTCCCAATCGCCGACATGATGCAAAACAATGTTTAATCTTGAACTATGACTCTTGAACTATGATACAGAACGCCAAAAACACGGCCCAAACAATACAAAGCCACACCGGGAATGAGACAAACAGGGTTTACATACACAGGCAAGGTGAGAGGTGATTGGACAATGGGGAACAAGACACAGGTAGACACAATGAGGGCGGGACTTAGCAATCACACAGGAGGAAACAATCAGGATCATGGCAGACAATCACAGGGAGACAAGAAGACAGACTTCAAAACAAGACGTAAAACGAAACACAAACTCCAGATCCTGACACTAGGCATCTCTCTCCTGCTGAGAGGAACTATGATGTGGGTAAACGAGAGCTGCTTGCCGTTAAGCTGGCCCTTGAAGAGTGGCGCCACTGGCTTGAGGGGACCAGTCTGCCATTTTTATGTTGGACTGATCACAAGAATCTTGAGTACATTCAGTCCGCCAAGAGACTCAACTCTCGGCAAGCCAGATGGTCTCTGTTTTTTACGCTGTTTAATTTTTCACTCGTTACAGGCCCGGTACCTGTAACGTCAAGCCAGATGCCCTGTCCCGCCAGTTTGTGGACAAGGGGATTCCACCCCTTGTGATGACAATATCCTTTCTGCCCCAGTCTTGGTGGCCGCTATCACCTGGGAGGTCTCCCTGGACTTTGTGACTGGTCTCCCACTGTCTAACAAACACACTGCCATCCTAACAGTGGTAGATCAGTTCAGCAAGATGGCCCACTTCGTGCTCTTGTCCAAGCTCCCCTCGGCCAAGGAGACTGCTGAGATGGTTCTGCTGCACGTCTTCCGGCTTCACGGTCTTCCCACAGACGTAGACTCTGACCGGGGTCCTCAGTTTACATCCGCGTTCTGCACTTTTATCCCTCTGGAGTCGAAGCCCGCTCTAGAGCGTTTTGACAGCTTTACGTTTTTAAAATCTGTATATCTCTGCGACAATACGTCGCCGAGATACATTTAAAATACTGGATGAATCTGGAGGATTTCCCCTTCCGTTCATTTCGCTACCGTAAGCTCCTCTGCGATTCACAGAGAAAGATAGGGGCGCAAACGTGTTGATGCGGGATCGAGTACTGTGATTTGCCAATGCGGTTGTCTGTCAACATTTTGTGGGAAAAAACAACCAATGAACGCTCAAGAAATCACAAGGACCTGCCCACCTCACAGGTGAAGCTCATTAGCAATCTGTCAGTCAGAGAAGCCAGAGAACAGGGCACAAGGGACTGCACATCAAGGAAGCAGCTTCAGCGACTTTGGCAGCAGCACGGAGCCACGAGGAGGAACACGAAGCCGGAAGAGACCCACTTGGACCCGGTTAAGTGTCTTTACTAAACTTTACGTGTCCGTTACGTATCTGTTATGTTCCGTTTTACCGTGTCTGTAACGTGTCCCGTCACGGTGTCTATTATGTGTGCGCTGTGCTGACTAGTATTGTGACTTCACCAGCGCCCGCAGCCCCACCCACAGCCCCACCTGCAGCTCTACCTGCCCGGCCAGCAAAGAGGTCTCGTGCCCTGGAGGACCATGATACGATGACATGATGCCATTATAGTGAAGCCATATTGTAAATATTCTTTGTCAATATTTGTGTTCTGTTTTCTATTTCTCAACATTAATATTTTGTAGACTGTTTCCATTTTTTAATGTATAATAAAAATTTATTTGAAAAGAAGTTATGTAATGGTCTTTTTTTTATTTGCACACACCCAATGAAACTTGATCTGCAATATGGAGTCATTTCTCAGTCCCATCTTTATCAAATTGGAGAATAGCGAGACGGACCACATCTATTCGAAAAACGATAATACAACATTAGTTTTTTTACATTTATTTATGTATCTAGCATTGTATTTAGATATTTCACTGCTTTTGTAAACCTATGACCTTTGGTAAACCAATTTCAAACACCAAAACAGTTTGTCCACATGAGTAAAGGTGTGTTTTCAGAAGAGATATGAAGATTTTTTTTTTAAGCAAACTTACATTTTCATTTTTAGGGCCATATTTTTGCTTTCCACTTGTACCTGAGGACAATTATGCCTCATTATGTAGAGAGGTGAGCTTGTTCTAGAATTTTTGATGTATAACACATGGGTATGTGTTGTATGCAAAAACCTTTTAAAAAGGTGAATTTAATTTTGTTTGTAAAATCGAGAAAATTACCCCAGGCTCCAGTCTGTCATCTGGATTCCACCCGCAGTCCAACGGCCAGACTGAGCGTAAGAACCAGGATATAGAGACGGCCCTACGGTGTTTAGTATCTGAGACTCCAGCATCCTGGTGCTAACAGCTCCTGTGGGTGGAATATGCCCACAACACCCTGTCCAGCTCCGCTACTCGTATGTCCCCGTTTCAGTGTGCCTACGGGTTTCAACCTCCATTCTTTTTAGCCCTGGAGAAGGAGGTTTCCTGCCCCTCAGTCCAGGGGTTCGTCCGCCGCTGCCGCCGTACCTGGGCGAAGGCTAGACTGGCGCTCCTCAGCTCAGCCGACCGTTACTCCACAGCAGCCAACCGATGCCGCTCTAAGGCCCCCATCTACCAGGTTGGCCAGAAGGTGTGGCTATCGACCAAAGACTTACCCTTACGAGTGGAGGCGAAGAAGCTGGCACCCAGATTCATCGGACCGTTAGATACTGAAGGTCGTCAACCCGGCAGTAGTGAGGCTCAAGCTGCCCCGGGCCATGCGGGTCCATCCGTTATTCCACGTCTCCAAGGTAAAGCCATTTCGGGAGTGTCCACTGGTCCCTGCTGAACAGCCCCCACGGTTCATCGAGGGAGGGCTAACCTACACAGTTTGCCGTCTGCTTCGTTCCCGCCGCCATGGAAGAGGGCTACGGACCAGAGGCGAGATGCTGGGTCCCAGCCTGACATATCCTGGATCCACCTCTTATGAGAGAGTTTCACTGCAACCATCCTGACCAGCCCTCCATGGGCACTGTGCCCACAAGGGCTACCAGGCCAGCTCCTGTTCCCTCCCTCCCTTCGGCAGCATCAGACATCGGGGAGGAGTCAGCTCCTGATGGGGAACAACTCACCCGCCGAGGAGGGGAGATGTCTGAGGAGTATTAGTAGATTTTTTTTGTTTTGGGACGTCAGGAGCCGTCGCTTTGAGGGGGGATTCTGTAACAGTTCAGCTCCATACCTTCCTTTTGTATTAGTTGTTTTCATCCTGTCTAACTATCATGTCATTCCAGATCCTGCTTCCCATTTCTTCAGTCCAACTCCCTTCACCTACCTCTGATCACTCCCTCGTTAGTCCGTCATTCCCTTCACCTGATCCTCACCCCCTTCTCACCTGCAGCCCATCCCCTCATTAGTTCCTCACTATTTAGCTCCCTCACTTCCACTTGTCCTCTGCCAGATTGTTTTGTGTTCTTCATGACCAAGCTCTCCAGCATACCAAGTGTGTTCATCTGTTCCCGTCTGTTTTGTTCCTGCCGTAACTTTGAGTAAAGTAAATTACTTTCCAGTTCTGCCTCCTGAGTCGTGCATTTGGGTCCACCCTAATACTCCCGTGACACTTTTTTGAAGCAAAGACCTTTGGTAAACCAATTTGAAATGGTGAAACAGTTCATCAAAATGAGAAAAGGTATGTTTTCACAAGAGAGATGAAGATTCTTTTTTTTATTGAATTTTCAGCTTTAGGGCCTCACTATCTCTTTACACTTGTGCCTCATTATATAGAGAGCTGAGATTGTTCTGCAATTTTTGATGTAAAACGCACAAGTGTGTCATAGGCAAGTGGCTTTAAAGGGTGAATATTAAAGAAATGCTAAAATTGAGAAAATGACCCCAGACTCCAGAGGGTTAATTCACAGATCACAAGCCACATTTCTCCACTTTTCCCTTAATTTGTAAGGGAGTTTCAAGATGATGCTCCTCATAATGGATGCCAAGTCCAGTTCCTTCAAATGCATCATTTGCTCTGTTAGATTTGAGCATCCTCGAAGAAAGAGAGAATGTTTTGAGCTCTTCACTTTTAACAGGTGTCCAGTTGAGAATTGTTTCCATATAAGCAGATGAAATTGTGTACTCGTATCCAAATTGTTCTGCTCAAAGACTTTTGGCTCTTTGGTGTCATTGTTCTGAAGGTAAATGTTGACAACTGCACACCAGGTCTCTTGGCTGTCCCCTGGTGTATTTTCAAAAGCTCCGATAAAAGACCTGTATTAGAGAGGGTCTCCATCAAACACAGGAATATTTCTTACAGGAAGGACAGAGCACAGATTGTGTTGAACCAGCGGAGAAGCAATGTCATTTTGTCTTTGCATAACATTTACGATATCATTCTGATAGTCGTCTTGCTTGATTTTCAAGATCCAATCTTTTTCCTTTTCTTTCCTCAAACCTTCCTCTTGGTCCTCTATCAAATGTTTCCTTCCGAGAGCAGCAACCCGCTCTATCAGGGCTGCCATGTCGGCTTTAGCTTTAATGCGTGCAGATGGTGTTGATGAACTAAGTGATAGTTGTGACTGTGTCCTCGCAGAGTTTACTTTTACACTTGACACGTTGGAAGCGCTGTCTTCAGGGTTTATCTCATCTGCGACGCGCTGGTCGTTGACTTCATCCTGTGGCTGCTCATATGGTTGACCCAGTTATGACAGCCAGCATTTTACTCTGTGAACTCGTAGAACATTGTCATTTTTTCTTCATGATTTTTATTTTGCCAAGTTCAAGGCAAGTTCACAAACGATTCATGCATTTCATTTGCATGTTGGTAAAAGCTCAGCAGTCACTGAATTGACGTTTTCATTTGATAACAATAAACTCATAAATGTTTCCCTAACACTTTGGCTTCCTTACACTTTGTACTCCTCTTTTGCTAGCCTGACGATGTCATACTCAGAATTCTAGTCAGAATGTGAGTCTGATACTGCTTTGTTGGGCTGAGATTATGGGGCGTGTCTCAACCGAACCAGGAAAGCAAATGACTCTTCGCTCAATTGGATAGAGCTACAACCAATCAAAGCAACGTAGTATGTGACGTATTTTAAGCGACGCGTAGTTGTTGAACTCAACTGCACGCACACTGGAAGAAGCAATCACCTTTTGATGACGTGGTTGGTTACGTTACTGTTGTTCATATGTCCGTCATCGTATAAAGCCCGCCCTAACAATTTGATTGGCCCAGTCAATTTTTGACCCGAGAATAATTTCTCCCCAATGGAGCAATGCCAGACCCAACTTCCCGACCAAATTTGTTTAGGGCGGGGCTAAGTTTGGTCTGGTATCCAGGCTACTCTTTTGCACATTTTCGTGTAATAGTCCAAGCCTTTAGAAGCCTTTAGAAGTTAATTTAATGTTCCTTTACGGCAATTCAACGTCACTCGCCTTATCGTTAGACATTTTTTAAGTTTTGTGGCAGCTGTCTCTAATTTGGCCTCGGCTGCTGGTGATTGGCAATCAGTCAGCAGCCGAGGCCGCCCTCATAAAAGCTTGGGTAGCGGCGCGAGGCAAGTCTGGCGCCGCTACCCATGGGTTTCCCCCAAAAGCACCAAGGATCAGCCATGACCACAGGGCTTCCATTTGGTAACATCTTCGTCTCACACTCAACACTCAGCAGACCGCATACCTGCTCCACTCTCAACGGGGAACTTTTATGAGGGTGGCCTCGGCTGTTAGAATTTAAAACTACATTCATATCCCCCCACAAATTAAAATGCCCTCAATTTCCGCTGCGATAACATAAAATAGCAATCTAAAAAAGTGTTTGTCACAGTCTGGGGGCGCATAAACATTCACCAGAGTAACCTTCACATTGTCGAGCTTCCCTTTCACAATAATATATCTTCCCTCCCCATCTCTTATCTCTTTTTCAAATTGCACCTGGTTTGATATCATAATCGTCACACCTCTTCTGGGACCTCCCTTAAACTCTACTACTGTACAAATTTCTATAACCGTATCTCTTTAGCTCGTCATTTTTTACGGTGAGTCTCCTGCAGATATTAATTTGGGCTCTATCCTTCTTTACTTTAGTCATGACCCTGTCCCTTTTCTTGGGGGTATTCAATCCATTAACAATAAGTGACACCAGTCTAACAGTCGTACCCATCTAATCCTAGATCAATAACTCTATTAAGTGACCTGAACAGCAGTAAGTTGAGTATGTAAGGAAAATTTAACATTAAATTATAAAATGCAAACTTGTTCCAAAGACGGGGATGTCGTCTCCCCCAAGTCCCGTTGGTAGGTTGAAGGGGTATCCTCCCTCTCAGAAAGGGCTCCTCCCTAGAACCAAAATCAAACCCATTCCGTAGGGGTTCACCTCCGGCTAGTTATGTCCAACTCTCTCACTTTAGTCTCTCTCAATCGGCGGCAGTTAAGTTGGATTTAGTAGAGGTCCGTTGACATGCCTTGTAGGCCGTCAAACTCGGGTTCATAACATTCAACAATCACCACGCCTCTGCTCACTCTTCTCTAATATGGAGGACTTAAAATGACTTGCGTATAAATAAATAAATGCATGAATGAATACAATAATAAATAAATGCTTAAATAAATGTATAAATAAATACAGAAATGAATAAATATAAGTTATAACTCAACAGGACATCATTAAATAAATGTATTTCTACATTTATTTATGTCTTCTGCCTGGCGCATGATGCTGAAGTTGGCTCTCTCACCTCACCGTTAGCAGAAATCAGCCTAGACAGCTTTTTTACTTCAGCCGTTTATCAATTCCAATGTCAAGAACGAACCTTAATGCTAGATCATGTAATGGGTTTCATCATCCCAAAAGAGTTTTACTCATTATGAAGAATTAATAGTTGAATGGTTTTCAAGAAATTTTCCATTAGTGGTTAATTCGACGGATCACAGTAAGTAACTACAATAGATACAGTGTACTTCTACTGGGTCGTGAGTTCCTGCCACCAGCTGTGCCGCTGCCGTGCTGGGACTCCGCCCACTCCACCTCTCTGCCTCCATCTACTGATGGATGGTGGAGGTCTCCAAACTCTCCATCGTGGAATATGCCTAAATATGAACTATTGATAAACTGTCAAATTCATTGAATGTATTTTAACTCTAAATCTGTCCTTCTGTACACATTACATCTATTGCATCTGTCCTTCCTGGAGAAAGATGCTCCTCTGTTGCTCTCCTGAAGGTTTCTTCCCTTTTTTTCCCCCTGAAGGGTTATTTGGGAGTTTTTCCTGGTCCAATGTGAGGTTTTGGGGCAGGGATGTCTGTGTATAGATTGTAAAGCACTTTGAGACAAATTTTCATGAATATGGATAACATTTATAAAGCTACTATTATGTCTTTCTTATACCGACTGATACTATGACTAAAGAATGAGACAGATGTTATAGAAGATGGCAGATTCAGTCCGGCTGTGCTGATATAGTGATGGGCCACAGTCCATTCCTTTGTGAGTAATTACTGGTTCATGCGCGAAAAAAAAAAAGTTGGTTTGCTTAGTAATTGACAATATGAGTCCAATAAATGAGCAGAATGTTTGAGAATGGAGCCAAGGGGACACGTCCCACTCACTGCCCCAGGTTGTTCTCACACCATGTAAACTGGGTATGTTTAAAGCGACACTATGTAATTTTTCCCCTGTAGCGCCCCCTTTAGGTATTTAACGTCTGGCTCTCGAGCCATATATGGCTCTTCCGGCTCGTGACTCCCAGCTGATCTCCCAGCTAATATCGGCAGCCGCAGCGAGCCGTTCAGCCGCGGCATGTCATTCTGTCTGTAACCCGTCGTGTAGCGGAGCAAATAAAGTCACCTGCGAGCGTGGACTGGCACTATATGACGTTGCGTAAAGCTGCCAGACAGCAAGTTGACGTACTTCCGCCGGAAGCAGCGGGCGGCTCCCGACATCTTACATTCAGCAGTTTTCTGGCCACAGACCCCCGACGGCAGTGGCGGAGGCGCAAATCAACATATTAAAAGTCATTGTAGCAACACCATTTTTTTCAAGCTGTTATTTTAAGGTGGAAAAGTTACATAGTGGGGCTTTAAGTGTGTGAATAATATGTCTGAATTGGTATATCAACAGTAATCACACTGGGCACTTAGAATTGATCTTTTGTCTTTGGGGACTGGAGATAAAAAGGAAATCTCTCAATGAAGGTTTCTGTTGATTTTAGCACCCAATTGTGATTATTTTGAAGATTACAAATGCTGACTGTCGGCAACACAGACACACACACATCAGATGCTATTGACCATTGTGTTTAGAGGACCTGCCCAAAGACAAATTGTCACCTCCCGTAGAGCAGCAAATGAAAAGTGCTTTAAGTAGTTCAACACGGTGGAAGTAACCTTGTTGGACCTAGAGCTGGAGTGCTGACGACGGAAGGACTGCATCATTAGGCTGGGCATCTGATAAAGGTCAGGGTCGGTGGTAGGCCAGAGATGAACACAAATGCTATCAGGTTCAGCCCGGAGAGCAGGGATAGTCGGCCAAGACTGATTTACAGATTGACAATACACTTGGTACTCCTTTCCGCCAGCCATCCTATCATATCTAGCAGCTCATTGATGATGATGTAAACTGTGTCACGCCACTCTGCACAGGTTTACAGTTCTCATGGTGTAAGTCCAACTGTGAAAATGTACTCAATGCTTTAATGTATCCTGAAATAACAATAAACAAAGAGTTATATTGTTGCCATTATTGTTGACAATTATTGGTGATGAAATTGAGCCAGGCGTCAGGCTTTTTGTTTTGTTGACTGCAATATATAATTTGCTTTTATCCTTCTCTAAGGTATCAACTTACCCTTACTGGACAATTACATCCCTTCTTGAGCAGTTGTTGGCCTTTGCTATTCTTTCATGGTAAAATAAGATGTGCAGAATTGTTGCATCAATGTGTATCAGGTAATTAATACGTCAATAACTGGACAAGGTGTCTCTGAGCTTCCAGAATTATAAATGATCTATTGCCGCACCAGAAGATTCTTTCTTTACCACACAATATACATCATCAAAAACACTAGTTCAATCAGGAGACCGGTATTTAAAGTTGAACAATAGTTCATTACAATTGCATATTGAAATAGTGCAAAGTATTTGGCGATTGGACTCCATCCGGGATTAGGATAAACCAGGGGTAAAGATGCTTATATCTGCAAAGGCAGAATTCCGCCATAAAGTCCAGACACTGGTATTGAAGAAGCAGAGTTGCTGTAACGCTGATTGGAGGAGCCTCGCGTCAGTTTGAGCTGAAACAACTGACAGCAGCAGAGAGAACATATTTAGAAGATTGCCAACGACGATGTGATTGGCTTTGTTAAGTGTTTCCTCTTGCAGCCCCACGTTGGGCTGCAACTGTTAAGTGTGGTTCGAAACTGCGGTCCCGTGCTTGATATAAAAAGAGAATCTGAATCTGATGATTACGTTTTAACAATATTTAATGGCAGAAGCATAAGCAGTAGACTGGGGCTACAATCGTAGGGCCAAGCGGAGCGTTACGCCACAGACTAAAAGCAACGTTGCTGATAGGGGATGTCTTGTAAGCTTCCGACCGTCCCGAGAGTAGACTGAATCTCACCTCACGCACAAGTTTTATCAGTTTCACTTTCACACCTTTCCTCTAAACGTTAGCTCCATTGGTCAGTTCAGCATGCTACGCTCTCGTTGGCTTACGGCCAGCTAACAGGTAATGAGCCGGGTCAAACGTCATGACCCAAGCTACTTCCGGTCACCTGGGCGACGGAAGTCTCACGTGACACTCCTGCTCCAATCAACATCACGGATTTCCACCGGCTTCCAACTCACGTGGCAACATGTAAACAACAAACTAACTTTCATTCTCATGCAGCATACATATAAACAAACATAAACATACAGGTATTACAAACATATTCATGAACACATTACTTCTGCCATTGACATATGCATAGAGTAGACATTACCTCCATGCTTCATAACACAACAATAACAATATCAATATTCTCCCTAATATTTCTCTAATCATATCTTGCTATATGTATTATTAAAACACAAACGTACTATGTACATGTGCAAAGTCAAAATGAATTATTACAACTTAACAGCTTACAGAACTGCACTGCCTCCGATTGGTTCATTCTTCATGCCCGCCCCCAATCAGCTGATGAAGTCATCACTGCAAGACTCGAGCGAACGAATCCCATGAAAAGTCAACGTACAGGCATGTGTGGCGATATTTTCCGTGCAGCGTATTTGGGGCGATGCAATGTGGGCGACGTGTTTACAGCTGCGCCCCTAGTTGAAATATTTCACCTTTGAGGAGGTAATCTCGCAACTCGGGCCAATCAGCTCTTGAGTTGCTCCGCGCGTCATCGTTGAATTAGAAAAAGACGCACAATAATGTTATGAACACAATAACAGCATTTAGATGTTCCGCTCTCGTAGCGCTGGAAGTGGAAGTATTTCAGACGTAACAGTAGTTTCATCGGTGAAAGTGACCGAGCTGAATTTATCTTTTGTCTTTGAGATTATCTTTTGAGATGATAACGGTCTTCACGAAGACGTGACAGAGATAAGCCCCGCCCCTCGCGGAGCGTCTTGACGCTTCTGGCGTAAACACGGCAAATGGTTGAGCGAGTAAACGTTTTGGGCGTATGAAAAATCGTATCGCTTTTGGTGTGAACGCACCTTTACAGATGACTATGAATGAACCAGAGTGTATTTCTGACTGGACTTTTGCTTGAGCTACATTTGTTTGATATGCACCTGAACGGGCTGCATCAGTTCTTTATGTGAGTGTTTCCAGACTGAATGTAGACCTGCATGCAGGAGGCTGGATAAAATCAGCCAAATCTCTAGAAATTATATTGATGAAAGTATGCGCTCCAAATCTTATGACAGTATGTGCTCCAAAGCTATATGAACAATCTTTACATACGCAATTACCTGGTAGTACATAGAAAACACAATCTTAATATATACTGATATTGGGGGAATTAAATTACTTACACAGTGATATAGGATTTCACCCAGGTCAACCACCCATATTTTTATATCCTAAAAATACTCTTTAGTTTGCATTACATGCTAAATCAAAACTGTTTAAATCTATAGAAGCAGTGGTTCTGCATGCCCAGTTTGCTCATGCTCCACACTAACTGAGTTTGAGTAGTCTTACATTAACTTGGGTTCTCTTTTGGTGACTAAACGTGATAGGAAAGCCTTATTTTAACATTGGCTCTAAGAAGAATAAAACAGACATATCTACAGTATCTGCATTAACAACTTCAAGTGCAACCATGGCGTTTTATTATGTTCAATATGACAACTGCAGGGAAGCAACCTTGCTCAAAGGGAAACATCTGCGTGTTCAAGCCTTTTAACTAATTACTATCATTTATTCTTAAGACTCCAAAAAACAAGTGAGCCACTTCCCTGCTTAAAACCAGACAAAGTGTGTTGTAAAATATTCAGTCTGATTCACATTTCTCACTGCTTACAGTTTCCCATTGAGTCTCCTATAATCAAACATCTATCGGGATGAATTTTGTTCTACTCCTCATCCGTCCTAGTGTATAATGCTGTGTGATTTGTGCATGTATAGCAAAAGAGAGGCAGCCCCTGTTGTCTGCTTTGTTGGCATTTCTGTATTCACCTCATGGAATGCCTCCATTTCAGAAGTGAATTGTGTGTCATCATATTTACACTTCTCATCTTCCCCTCTGGTGCTTTTCTCCATGCAAAGCGGGGCTTTGGCCCCTGCTGACCTGCGCAGATCTTCAGGAAGACACTGTTAGCCCCAGGTGAACATAGCATTATTTATATCCAGCGTTGGGGAGTAACGGAATACATGTATTGGCGTTACGTATTTAGAATACAAATTATGAGTAACTGTATTCCGTTACAGTTACAATTTAAATAGATGGTATTTAGTAGAGATGCACCAATCAGTTTTTTTGGTGCCGATCACTGAAATAATATCTGTCGATCCGATAATACCGATCACCGATCACTTTTAAACATTTAGGAATTTTACTTTGAAAAAATTCCTAATTGATATATTAAAATTGTTTGATTGCTATTGTAGGGGATTTCAGATATGTATGGAACACATCTGCATTATTCATCCCCTGGAATTCTTGGGGAAATCTTTATACAGGACTTTTTTTAACATACAAAAGTCTGACTTCTTTTTATAAACTCTTCCTTGGTACAGTAAAACTGTTTTAATGTTAGCATAATTTAAGTTAAATCTCAGAAACAATGTTTACTTTTATATGTTAGTGCAGTGGTTCTCAAATGGGGGTCCGCGTACCCCTGGGGGTACGTGAAGGCACTCCAGGGGGTACGTGAGATTTTTTTCAAATCTATTTAAAATTAGCATCCATTAAAAAATCCTTTAAAAATAGTTATTTAATAAAACAAAAGTGTAAGTTCATAAACTGAAGTGTATATTAAGTAGGCAATTTAATTAAATTAACCTAAAAACCCAGAGTCCCCCCTCCCACCATATCAGGATGGTTTGACCCAACGTTGCACACGCTCACGGACCGTCTCTCACTGCGGCTCTTAGCAGCAACGCTGCTGAAACACGGACGCATACACCCCGTCTCCTCTCCTCGCGTCGCTAGAGCTCCGTTGCAGGTGCGCGCCTCGGCGTGACGCGCGCACATAGCGCGCACATAGCGTGCGCACCCCCCCACCCCCGTCGACAACGCTCGCCGGCACTACTCGTGCTGGTTAGGGGGTACTTGGATGAAAAAAGTATGTCACAGGGGGTACATCACTGAAAAAAGGTTGAGAACCACTGTGTTAGTGTATGATTTTTGACATCTTATTTTGAAAAACGTATGTTGTTTCACGTGGTTCTTTCCGCTAACTTTGCAAAAACGTATATTGTCACGTATATCCTTCCGCTAACTTTATCAAAACCCTTGCGCGCTACTGATCAAATGTGTTTACATTGAACATCAGTCTATAGGGGCTCCGACATGCGAGTGTCAGCTGAGTTGACCCAGAGACCAGAGATTCAACTCTGGGGACGGGGCGAAACTCCGTTGCGGCGCATGAGGATTGAAACCTCTGATAGTTCTTGCAGATGTGACGTAATCTGATCGGCCGTTTTGAGAACGCCGATCAAAACCGATAATGGGAATATCGGCGCCGATCAGATCGGTGCATCCCTAGTATTTAGAATACAGTTACATTGTTAAAATCAATGGATTACATGACGGTACTTCTCTGTTTCACGAGTTTATTCACTCTCTAAATCAGGGGTGCTCAATACGTCGATCGGCGTAGTATTGGTAGATCGCATGACATTAAAAAAAATGTGCCCGCCCCCATGTAACTTTCTCTAGCGCCAGATTACAGCAGAAGCATGTCATTTCTGTCTCTACGTGTCACGTTAACAGTCCTCTGTCTTGCGCGCCGCAGACGCTGGCTTGCGCGCAGCGGGGCGGATCAAAGAAAAAGTCACTAGCACCCCACCCCCTGCAATTGGAGGTGATACAGAAGATGATGACTTCTTTAATTTTGAGAACTTGTCATCTTAATTTTAGATGACAAGTTCATCAGCAGAGGAAGAGGTGCAGAGGTACCTCCAAGATCCAGACAAGTCATTGGCTTCATTGAAGATGTATCCACCCAGCCAGCATGTCCATGTGGGGCCCATAAGGTTTACATTCGGGCTGCAGATGAGGGTCCCAAGTGGGTTTGTCCGCAGTTTCCATGGTGGCCCCACCTGGGTTTGCCCATATGGATCTCAGGTGGGTACTGACTGGGCTACAAGTGGGACCCAGATAGGCTACATTATGGTTTTCAAGTGGGTTTGTCCGCAGTTTCCACGGTGGCCCCACCTGGGTTTGCCCATATGGATCTCAGGTGGGTACTGACTGGGCTACAAGTGGGACCCAGATAGGCTACATTATGGTTTTCAAGTGGGTTTGTCCGCAGTTTCCACGGTGGCCCCACCTGGGTTTGCCCATATGGATCTCAGGTGGGTACTGACTGGGCTACAAGTGGGACCCAGATAGGCTACATTATGGTTTTCAAGTGGGTTTGTCCGCAGTTTCCACGGTGGCCCCACCTGGGTTTGCCCATATGGATCTCAGGTGGGTACTGACTGGGCTACAAGTGGGACCCAGATAGGCTACATTATGGTTTTCAAGTGGGTTTGTCCGCAGTTTCCACGGTGGCCCCACCTGGGTTTGCCCATATGGATCTCAGGTGGGTACTGACTGGGCTACAAGTGGGACCCAGATAGGCTACATTATGGTTTTCAAGTGGGTTTGTCCGCAGTTTCCACGGTGGCCCCACCTGGGTTTGCCCATATGGATCTCAGGTGGGTACTGACTGGGCTACAAGTGGGACCCAGATAGGCTACATTATGGTTTTCAAGTGGGTTTGTCCGCAGTTTCCACGGTGGCCCCACCTGGGTTTGCCCATATGGATCTCAGGTGGGTACTGACTGGGCTACAAGTGGGACCCAGATAGGCTACATTATGGTTTTCAAGTGGGTTTGTCCGCAGTTTCCACGGTGGCCCCACCTGGGTTTGCCCATATGGATCTCAGGTGGGTACTGACTGGGCTACAAGTGGGACCCAGATAGGCTACATTATGGTTTTCAAGTGGGTTTGTCCGCAGTTTCCACAGTGGCCCCACCTGGGTTTGCCCATATGGATCTCAGGTGGGTTCTGACTGGGTTTCAGGTGGGACCCAACTTGGTGAGTTGCACAGAACCCATGTAGGCCCCATATCTTTGCCCACATGGGCATGAAGAGGGATGAGAAAATGAGTTACATCAGACACATGTAGGCTTCACCCTGTAGGTTCCCATGTGGGCTTAATGGATTTTACCAGTTCAAGCTCAATTAAAGTGAACGTGTACACATGAAGCCCAACTGGGCAATTAATAATAATTTAAACATAATAAAAAAGCTAAAAGTCTTGCACAGTTCCTCTTAAATAAACACAAAAAAATACAAAAAACACAATATAAAGTTGCTTACAATGATTGTTTAATAAAACATGTTTTCACATTAAAAAAACCATAAAACATTTAAACTGCTTTCGAAAATCTAACAAGCTCAAATCTAACCCAACAGTCGAACATAACGGTGCAGTTTAACCTACTGGCCTTGCTCTTGGCTCCGTATCCCACCCTCCAACCTTTTATTCATATCTCGTTGCGCTCTCGCCGTTCGGTTTCCCCCCCTATCACGGGCTCCAATAAACCACTTTGAGAGGGCCTTTTCCGCATCCTTCTTCGTCAGTCCGCTGGTCAACGCGTTCCTCTTTATTCCTCCTAAAAATAAATCACAAGAGCCATTTTAATAACACACCAAAAAAATAAATCGTAGCCTTCCTGAACTCAAAAACAGCTATATGTTCAATTTATTTCTTTACAGGAACTCACTGAGCAAAAATGTAGAACTCTGGTTAAACTTGACACTAGAAGAGTCACCTGGCAAAATAAATGTATTCCTTGACACTAGAAGAGTCACCTGGCAAAATAAATGTATTCCATCTATTTATTGCTTAACTGCTTTTTAAACTCATCCACAACCATTTTAACCATATTTTTAGAATGTTGTACATATACAGAATCAATCATGGAATGGAAATAATTTTTTAATGCAAAATGTTATTTCTAGAAATAAAGCTTTGTTTAAAAAAAACAATCATTGTGGAGTGCTATTTAAACCGCGCCCACCCCCCAAAAGAATGTCACCAGTCGCCACTGGTCGCTACACTACCATGGAGTAACATTTCTGTGATCATTACCGATGGTGCACCTTACTGGTGAGCAAAAATTGGAACGCTCATTTCTGTAAATTGGCTGCTTGAAGCTAAAACACCTGCAGCCATCACAGTAAACAGTGTTGTACATTTAAATACATCCACAGGAGAGCAAGTTATCTGTTCCTTGATAAATATAAAATTGAGTGTTTTGAACGGTAACATATGTAACTGTTCAGAGAAAAACGTGACAAACTATTGCTTTTCTGAAAAGATCTTGGAAAAAACACGGGCAAAATTCACTTGTTTTAAAGTTTACTTTGAACTCCTGTTTAAAATGTTCACGAGGGAATGCTATTTAACTCATAAAAATGTAAGTTATTATATACAGTTTGTTCATTGTTATCTGACTGAAGAAAGGCAGAATTAGTTACAAAATATATTATATTTGGTATAAAATTAATTGTGACAGTGAAAGTGTGTGTTTTCATGTAACTTTTCTGGTTTAAAAAATGTCAGAAGGAACTATTGGCCCGGCCCCCCGGGCATCTTTATTTGATCAAATTTGGCCCTCTTTGCAAAACGTTTGGACACCCCTGACTTATGTAGATCAGATATTTTGCCAAATTTCAACATTTTAAGCTACAAAGATAAAGGAAGTTACATGAGGTAACATTATCTGAAGTTTACCGTATATTACGTCGAAAAGACGCAGCTCTCGGAACTTGTTCTTGCCGTGGCGTCCAAAAAGGTTGAACTGGAGGGCCAAGTCATTGGACATTAGGAATGCCATCATTCTCCTGGTGGCATCATCCAATGAAGTACCTCCTATTTCTCCTACCATAGCAATCTGAGTGAAAGGCACAGGAAAGAAAGAAGAGTAATAGTTAACAGCTTAGATTAAAATACAAATTAAATTAAACGTGCATCAGTTTGAACTTACAACTCCAGACATGAACTCCGAGTCGCTGAGCTTCTCGTTCATGGCCTGCACATCTTGGATCGTGGTCAATGGAAATATCGCTCCTTCAGGTGGTTCCAACACTGGTACGGCCACTTTCTGCTTCAGCAGTGTATTTAACATTTTGCCATGTATTCTTTGAGTGTCCTTCACTTCTTCCAGGAGGGTCGCCAATTTTAGAAACATGGCTCCTTCAATGTCACTGTGGCTGCTCACACCTGAGGAAGCACTAAGGCTTCGAATACTCAGGGTGGCGCTGGTGCTTCGGACACTCGGTGTCGCGCTGGGGCTTCGGACACTCGGTGTCGCGCTGGGGCTTCGGACACTCGGTGTCGCGCTGGGGCTTCGGACACTCAGGGTCGCGCTGGAGACACTCACTCTGTATCCGAGTGCTGAATGTCTGCCAAATTCAGGGGGAGAAGGTGGCACTAGGTCCTCATCACACGACTCCTCCTCCTCCTCACTTGACAACACCTGGGTCTTTTTAGGTGGCCTACAATCAGGTAGAAGATACTTTAGCAAATAATACAAAACTTAAACAGGTCATTTACAAGTTCCTTACACATAGCAATGTCTTGGTAAATACACTGGGACATCATTAACATTAATTATCAATCAAGCATTATTAAAGGAGTGGTCTTGCTTTGGATAGTTAAGTCAGCTTGTAAATATTAGCATTTGGTAGACAATAAAATGTGTCAGTATTGTCTGTTGGTCCAAGTACTACAGGCAAAAACATAAAAGTATATCAAATATGAGCCTTTAATGGCCTATCACCATGTTATACTGTATATTGATATTGTTGTATACAGTATGTTGTGGTTCATGATGAAACTGTGCAACAACCTGCAACTAAAGATGAAAATGTGTCTTTTGGCCAGTTGTGAAATTTAAAGCAATTCACAACATAAGCACAAAAAACAGTATGGGCCAGTTGAGAAATCAAACAATTATTAAATGAAGTTGACGGTTGATTTCAGTCCAAAATGTGAAATCATCATGTCATGTGTCAGCGATGACAGAAACTTTTTTGTGATGAAAATAACTCATAACTCAATAAGGCATATTTTCTCATACATTTGCAACCCCACAACTATCATTATACACTATAACACTGTTAAAATACATAACATCTTCCTTTATGTGCTGCTACGGTGAACTAGAAAATACAGGTTTAAGTACATTCACATTACCTTCTTTGACGTTTCTTAGGGACTTCGTTGTCCGTTTGGAGATCAGAGGTATTCTCGGCTCGTACGAGTTTACGTCGAGCATCTACATATGTATCTTAAAAAGACAACAACAAAAGTATAGGTTAGTCCAAATCTCAAACACTTCACTTATCCCAAAAATATGTTTTTTACCTGCATTTCCAATGACACGCACACTGCATGTCCTCCATGAAGTATCTGGCTGGACTTGCTGCTTAACTGCCTTGGTGATATTGAGATTTAGGCCTAATGGCCAAAAACACTCCGTCTTGTCCTCATCGGTGAACCAACACGATGGGATTACATCCACTAACGCCTTCCCGTCTCCGAGTTCTTCCTCTCTGAACTCCACAACACTGAAGAGGGACATGCTGCAAGGTTCATATGGTCAATCACATATTGTGTAACTGTGGGAAAGCCACATACCCCTCTTGCATAGGAAGCAGGATTAGTTTTTTCGTTAAGTCAGTCACAGGCACACCATGAAGCTGGTCAGAGAGTTGTGTCACTGTTCTGATCCCCAGACAAGATGAATCAATAGGGTAATTGTAGAAGCATCCCTGTCTCTCATAAAACTGACACACAGTGTGCATAGCTCCTGATAACCCCTCTACAATATTCCTCACAACAGCAACTCTGCCCTCAACATCAAAGCAGTTGTTGCCTTGAGAGCATGAAATAATATTTCCCTCATGTCTATACAACTTGTATTGTACACGAGCAGGGAACTCTTGCAGTGTTGGACCATCGAGATGTGGTTGTTGAGGCTTATTTCTCATTTCCCTTCCATGCTCAAAGGAGATAGCCTTTTCACTTAAACGCCTCACAACTTGCTGAAGAGGATTTTGGGGCATCAGAGTCCTCTTCATAAAGTACAATACTACTCCGCCATCAAGTGCTCCTGTCGAGCGTTTTTTAGCCATGGAGGACTTATTTTCACTCCACACCGCAACAAAATGACAAGATAAGAACTTTGAGCAGGCTCTCCTGCTGCGATACAACCGCACTTTACTGGGGTGTGTTGACTTGTAGAGTAGGTGGCTCAAAACATACTGGTCTTTAGGTTCACAGGCATTCGCAGGCAATGCAAGTACATTGACAGCCTTATTTCTGTACAAAATCATTTGTTATCTTTTTTCATTTGACATTCGTATAAACACCTTTTGTCACCTTTTGTCATACCTTTTTGACCTATGTTCTATACTTTGACATTTTGGATTGTTTTTTGCTGCTAGCCTTTGTTACATTACTAAGAAGTAATGTTGTTTTTTGAGTTAAACATTGTTTTATGTGGGAAAAATGATATTTGATGGCATAGTTAAAAAAAATGTTTTTGTCATCATCACATTCAGTTTGAACTCATGTTTTGTTTTGATGGACAGTTGTTAGTGTGTCATTTTTCACAGCTGAGAACACACTCAGTATATTGTCAATTCTTTTTTTTTTACCAAGTAAAACATCTTTGCATTAACATACTCTTATAGTCTTTGTTCCTCTACAGCAAATTATAATACACTCAGACTTCCCAACACATTCAGCCAGTTGGAACAGAAGAACACACCAGAATAGGCCTTTTTAGTAAGCAGGATTTGATGGCCGCATTCCTACACTTATAAAATGCAATTCAATGTGGAAGTAATCCAAGTATTCGGAATACAGTACTCAGAATAGTTAATGTATCGGAATACGTTACAGATTACATTTTTGGGCATGTATTCTGTATTCTGTAACGGAATACATTTTGAAAGTATCCTTCCAAACACTGCTTATATCTCAGAAGACCAGTAGCAGTGGATTCAGTGAATCTACGGTGAAGAATAGAGACTGAAATCCCTCTCAGGCCTGTTAGTTATAAACAAACAAAAAAGGAACCTAAATCTCAAAATGAAAACAAATTATTTGAAGTGTGTATTGTAAGCAATATTTAAATTGTTTCAAGATGAAATAGTAAACATTTACTTTACTCATTATCTCCACTGCAGTTCCTGACAGCAACAGCAGGCAATACAAAAGACAAATGACTAAACATAAGACACGTGAGATGTCACTGTGCAGTTTTTAGAATCACACAACTCACTTGTCAGGATTCAAATCTATTTACGGCTTGTGTCTGGCGCATAGAGTTCATGCCATAGGCCAAAGATAAGAAGTGTAGAGTTATTGTGCGTCTCACCAGATAGGACAGCTACTTGCTTGACTTTGGGCAAGGACACACAGAAGCAGACCAGGGCCAATGGGATGTCTGGATTTTCACACTTCTTGACACCCACATGTAATCGACAGCGACAGGCAGTGACTGATGGCATCAGCTCCCGAATCGGAATACTCAGGTGGACAATGATTCCTCAATCATCTCTGTGGCTGGAACAGATCAGCGTTCTCGCTGCGTGGCGATAATACTTTAGCTGCTCGAGTTGGAGCAGTGTCTCTTCAATGGAGAGTGTCAGTTAAAAACCCACATTTACATTGTTATTTTTTTCCGGAGATGGCAGGTTATTTGGGAGACGGGTGACAGCTGCATTGGGGCGATAAGGTTTTCATGAAATGAGGTTCCACATACAATCATCCCGAGTAGAGAGCCATCTTCCTTCATATATCAAATGTGAAGGAGGGAGAAAAGCAGTTACTGATCAATGTCAGGAGAGATACATTATATCAGAAATAATCTAGGGTAAAATATCAATTTCTCATAATGCGGTTAGTATATTGCTGCTATAAATACATGTATTATATTATACTGTAATATATATTCATAGAATATCTTTATTGGAAAAAAATTGGAAAGTTTACCAAGACAAAACTACTATTAATTAATTATACATTGTGAAGTGTTTGTTCTTGTGTAGAATTACATTTCACAAGTGTATATGTATATTTTGCCTCCCTGAATAAGGGGAGAAATAATCACATGAGTGATGTTGTGGGGTTTTCTCAGCAAGCTGGTTTACTTGAATGGCTTAGACACATTTACAATATACAAATTAACAGAACA
The DNA here is from genome assembly GCA_036178185.1 of Liparis tanakae. Taxonomy (NCBI): domain Eukaryota; kingdom Metazoa; phylum Chordata; class Actinopteri; order Perciformes; family Liparidae; genus Liparis; species Liparis tanakae. Next base: position 8,350,459 of record CM070099.1, on the reverse strand, counting down.
AACAGCATTGTTACATAGATACATTATTAACAGATGAATTAACCAACATAACTGCATCACACAGTGATGAACGTAGCTAACAAGCTAGTTGGCACTAGCTAACGAGTTAATCAGCGCTAGTGCTAGCTAACGAGTTTATCGGTGCTAGTGTAACAGTCAATCAGGTCGATATTAAATCCAGCTAAAATGGAAATTACGCCACCTGCTGTGATTAATGTGCTCTTGCACTTACAAGACGCAAGGGATTGTGGGGGTTCCCCAGAGCGACTCGGAATTCCTCACAAGGTAACGTCTCTCTGAACGGGTCTGTGGGCTATATCGGGGTAATAGATAGGAATAGTGAATTCAAAGTGAGCTGGCTTTGTTTGTTTGTTTAGTAATTTTATTCGTCATGTTTTCATTAGGTTATGTATTAGTTTTATATGTTTCGTCGCCAGTCATAAATGTTAATAGTAGCTAACCTAGCTAACACAAACGTGGCTCAGTCTCTCTAGAACGGAGCACGCGCCGTTGCCCATAGACGCTGACGGCGTACTCTGTCCCTTTGTGTGAATGCAGAGAATATACAGTTGCTTGAAGCTTGTCCAGCTCCAAGGAGATTCATTTGACTAGGAGACATCTCAAAAAGGGTTACACTAGCGCAGGGGTGCTCAATACGTCGATCGCGGCGTAGTCAGGGTTTTTCCTGGGTCAAAATGGGTCTTACGTGCTCCGAAGAAGAGTTGTTGACCGGAGGGGGGGGCTAGTGAACATCAACGTAAGACTTAAAGAGTGCATTGTAACACTCAGCCAGTGTCCCTTTATTTTTAGAGTGTCATAAACACTGTGGCCGTTTCTCAATTCAAAGTACACGACTGCAGACTTGTGTTCTTTTGGAGTCTGGTCTTGGGAGTCCAGACTTCGGAGGACGGGAGAACGGGAGGACGGTCTTTCTGCGATTGGAACGGCTGCTTATTTGATGACGTCACCACATCAGCTGTTCTTGCTCCTGAGTTTATTCTAATTATTCAGTGTAAATATTTTTTTACAGTCGAATAAACAAAACAACCTAAAATGACATTCCGTGACTCAACAACAATAGTATTTATAAAGTCAACTGCCAGTAGTTTATTTTCATCTCCGCTACTGTTTCCGGTTGCTGGTGAAATGCATTGTGTGATATATGCTGGCCAGAGTACGCACAAGTCTCCTCTGAGGCATCCTCCGGATAGTGGGAGGATCAAGTCACATCCGGGCATTATGACTGTGCTTTGCGAGAATCGAACTTTGAATTGGAACATGTACCCGGGCTGAGACTGATGACGTTTCACAAGTCCATGAGGACACAAGTAGAGGAAAGGACGCACAAGTACGCTGATTGAGAAACGGCCTGTTTTTTTTCAACAATCTGGCTTGCACTGTAGCAAGCCACTTTAGTGCCATGCTATATCACAGCTGGGTCTGGTGATGTTAAGTGTGGTCAAAGCCTTTCCACCCACCGAGGTCAGTGCTGAAGTGTTTTCCTCCCTCCATGATCTAATGTGGATTAACTTTTTCAGCACCATCTCACGTGACAAAATCCTCCTTAGATCTTAACACAGTTTTCCTCTCCATGGCAAACTTTGACGTGCTGAAAATTGGTATTTCCTACGGTCGACCATGCATTCAAAGCCAGGGCCAATACAAGTGTATTCACCTTCATGTGTCAATCATTCTATCAACGTTCCATCACTTATTTCTTAAGTATTCCATCAATAATCCCTCAGGCTGTGGAAAGGCCGATCAATGAGTTTCTATAGATTCTAAATTAATTTCTTGAACCATGCTCAAACACTAATCTCAGAGCTGCCAACTTTTAAAAAAACCTTGGAGTGAGATTTTGTCGGGAGTGACCAAAATGTTGCCGCGCACGCAGCCATACACGTTGGTGGTTCAAATATCAGGAAATTTGAATTAATTTGGCGTTGTACCCATGTTGTACCTGCATTCTGGCCTGGCAAAGGTCTTTTACGAGGCATCTTTGCTACCTTAAATAATTTAAAGGTTTTTTAATAACTCTACTCTCATTTACAAAAACATGCCGAATTCTATTGCACAAATGTCCCGTCTTTATGTTAAATTCTTTAGAATACATCTAACTTGTTCAAAGTACTGTTTGGATATTTTTTGAAAGGGTCCTTTTCCTAGGCCTGTGGGCAGCTTAACAAGGTGCTCTCCTGCTTGTTATGACAGCTGAGTTTATATCACCACACACAATCACACGCACAAACACAAACAATTATTTCTTTCAGGATTTAAAGTTCAAGAGATTCAGTACTTAATTGAACCACGTCATTAACAGGGCTCTCAAGTTCTAAAGACAGGTACGAGTGACCGATGCTTTATTTTAATTGGTTGCTGGATTAAATCTTACCCAGATACAACAGATAGGTTTTTTTTCTGATTGGCTATTGTGTAGCCCAGCTCTTCTTTTTGATTGGCTGATAAATGGTACCTTGCAGCAGACCTCCAGGGAGCGCGTGATTTTCCCACGGTGATGGCAGCGGGGCCAGCTCATGTTTGCGCGCTGCGGCACATTAAAAGATTAAATAACCGAGGTTTTTTGTCAGCGTGATAAATACGATGTGTGGCGGGAGTGCGTGACTTAAGACCGAAATGCATGACTGTCACTCTCAATGCGTGACACTTGAGAGCCCTGCCTTACCGTAGTCTCTGCTCGTTGTGTCCGTCTGAACATCTTCTTCTGCTGCTAACTTCGGGACTCTTTGGGGTAAATAGGATGTGTATGCAGCGATTAGGTTTACAGATGCACTCCTTAGCGCAATCTATCGTCACAGAGTTTGAAAAGGAACCAACGAGCTTCGGCCCAAATCAGAATTTCTTTTGCCGTGAGAAATTGGTTGTGTGGCGTGAGAGCATGTGAAAACACCAAAAGCGTGTGTCACATGGCGAAACCGTGAGAGTTGGTAGCTCTGCTAATCTATACTGACATATAAAGCTGACATACTTTTTGTATTGTATCCAGCGTTGTTATTTCTGGTTTCTCTGAGAAGCAAAACAATTGGCTGAGCTTGAACTAAACCTGATCCAAACAAAAGCACACAACAAATGTCCTCCATCGATCCTAATAATTAGCCACCAATCCTTATTTATATGCCGTTAATCACAAGGACATGCACAGACTGCCCACATTGATAGTCTATGAGAGACATGTTCGCGCGACTCGTAGAGACAGACTGACATGTTTTAATGACGTGCTGCTGTAGAGACGATCAACATCAGATCGGTCAGGTACGCAAAGGCGAACACGAGTGGCATTACGCATTGTTGATTATTTTCATGCATGCGTACCTGCGTACCACTTATGTGCACCCCTGTGTATATGTATTGTAAGTGTAGTATACTTGCACTTGAGTTTCAGTAACTAAACCAAATGAGTAAGGCGTACTTAAAACTTTACTCAAGCTGTACTTTTGACTAGTATTGCCTACTTAAAATTACATGTTCTGCAACTTAAAATATATCAGTAATGTTTACATGAACAGAAGTATAATTTACTTGTTAAAACCATGCAAACCTATTGAGAGTGTGCTCTCCTGTGTGCACGCATTTTGGTTGAGCGATGTGCGCGCGGAAGAGCTCTGCTACCGGAGCTCTGTGCGCGAGCAAGAGGAGTTGTTGGGTTGCAAGTGATTTTTTTGGTGACATTCGTCCAGATGTGTGCACACATGCCGGGCTCTACGGCTCAAGAGACGTGTTCATGCAACTCGTAGAGACAGACTGACATGTTTTAATGACGCGCTGCTGTAGAGACGATCAACATCAGATCGGTCAGGTACGCAAAGGTGCGCAGGAACACAAGTGGCAGTACGCATTGTTGATTATTTTCGCACATGCGTACCACTTATGTGCACCCCTGTTTATACAAAAATGAAAAACACGTTATATTCTATTTAAAAATCACATTTACAGTTACACATATTAAAGAAGAGACAAAATTCAATCGTACGATTTGTTTTTAATTTTTGTACTTTCTAACAAACCATTAGCAACAATTACTTATTGTATTTATTATTGTAAAGTGCTACCATATTTACAATAACAATTTAAAACACAAAATTCTAATATTATGTAACACTGCCTACATAAATGGCAGCTGCATTAATTCTGCAATCACAACAAGCAGTTTACCAGCAAAACTTGGTAGAGAACAAACAAGCTATCAAGTGCATAATGCGAAAGTGCAAAATGTAAACACGTAAACCTGACAATTAAGTAATTGGCCACATTTAACTCAACAGTAGATTTTTAAGAGTCTGTAGCTTTGGTGGGAGTTTGTCCTTGCCCAAGCCAAGCATCACTTTTTGAATAAAGTTGAATGTGTTCTTCATGGCTTCAGGGTAGTTCAGGTACAAGGCATACGATAGCCCAAACAAGGCAAAGTCTGTGAGGTAGGTTCTGGAGATCATCCATCACAATACCTCCCTCAACAATAATGGCAGTCGACAGTCCAGGTGGAGTTGATTTGGAGACAAAGGCACATCTTCAGCGATGACAGTCAGAACCCCAACAGGTACTTGTGCCCAGGCATCACCACTGTCACGATCCTGTGGAAAACCAAACAACAACATTACAACAAGGAAATGTAAATTGTCGCTGTGTGTCCACAGCTCCACAAAAACACACAGATGCGCGCACACGCATACACACCATTCTAGTAAACATAATATCATAGATACACTATGGGAGGACATTTCTTCAAATTGATGGTTGAAATTTGGTGGTCAAAGGTCACTATGACCACAGAATCTTTGTATCGTCAGAGGCATTGGAGGCTTCAGACAAGCTGGAGGTGGACGCAGTCACCAGCAATGAAATGACCTTCACAGTAGCCCTTATAACTGGCAGGTCTTCGACGTCATCAAGGTTGCACAGGGCATAGTTGAAGTCAGGGTCTTCATACATAATGTTAAAATCATACTGCAATATGCATTTTTCTTTGATTATTATCTTCAGTACTTCAACACTTTGTGGTTTTCCATCCAAAGACACTTTCCGGATGTCCTATCCTCATGGTCCTAGAAAAAGCGAACATCACTTTAGTATCCATTCCACTTACTGTCTTTCAACATGATATATAACGCTTTACCTGGACATTCAATGTTCGATATTCCTGTTTAGAATTGCATTGTAGTATACTCCCACTGTGCACTTTACTTTTGTGTGCATCGAACGTTGAATATACATTGCTCTGAAAATGGCAGTCTTTGTACGGACATAGAACACTTTGTTTAAGTTTTAATTGGCTGCGTAAGTGTGTGAAAAACTCTGCTTCAGTGCAGGGCTCTATATATTCACATAATGGGCAGTGAAATGCAACTGTTGGTTTACTTGCTTGTCCAATTTCTGATTGAGTGCCACACAGATAAATGTACTTTGAGTGCATTAAAAGATTTGAAAGTGCACAAGCAATCCTGATGAAGACATGGTATTGGCTGTTGCAAAGAGAAGCCCCCATGTTTTAGGCGATAAGTGTTTTAACAAGTGTCCTCTTTTATCTGCTGAAAAAATACACTGCTTACAGTTCCACTGCATCTGCAAGAAATAATTTTAATTGGGAAGAATCTATTAATTATCATATTATTGTACCATTGTAAACCCTTTGTCAAAATCTCGTAACAATGCTCTATTGCTGATTATAACTCATAAAGAAGAAATATCCTCCAAATTAAAGTCTATTGGCCATGGAGGATTTTCGGTCGGCCTCAAAGAGGTTCTGGCAAACCGTCCGACGGTTCAGGAAGGGAAAGCAGGGTCTACCCCAGGCTGTTCTCAGCGTGGGGGGGAGCTGTTGACCCGGACGGGGGACATCGTCGAGCAGTGGAAAGAACACTTTGAGGAACTCCTAAATCCAGCCAACATGTCCCCTCTAGAGGGGGCAGTGCCTGGGGGGGGGGGGGGGTCGCACCAATATCCCTGGCAGAGGCCGCTAAGGTTGTTAAAAAGCTCCTTGGTGGCAAGGCGCCGGGGGTGGATGAGATCCGCCCTGAGATGCTAAAGGCGCTGGACATTGTTGGGTTGTCTTGGCTGACACGCCTCCTCAATGTCACGTGGGGGTCTGGAACAGTGCCCTTGGACTGGCAGACTGGGGTGGTGGTTCCCATTTTCAAAAAGGGGGACCGGAGAGTGTGCTCGAACTATCGTGGTATCACACTTCTCAACCTCCCTGGGAAAGTTTATGCCAGGGTACTGGAAAGGAGGCTCCGACCGATAGTCGAACCTCAGATTCAAGACCAGCAGTGCGGATTCCGTCCTGGTCGTGGAACTGTGGACCAGCTCTTCACCCTCGCAGGGGTCCTCGAGGGGTCCTGGGAGTTTGCCCAACCAGTCTTCATGTGCTTTGTGGACATTGGGAATTGTTGTGGGGGGTGCTGCGGGGGTATGGGGTTCCGGACCCGTTGCTACGGGCTATCCGGTCTCTGTATACCTGCAGTAGGAGCTGTGTTCGCATCCTCGGCAGTAAGTCAGACACGTTCCCCCCGGTGGGTGTTGGTCTCCGCCAGGGCTGCCCTTTATCACCGGTCCTGTTTGTGATTTTCATTGACAGGATATCTAGGCGCAGCCTGGGGGTGGAGCAGGTCAGGTTTGGGGGTCTTGGGATCGCCTCTCTTCTGTTTGCAGATGATGTGGTCCTGTTAGCATCCTCAGACCATGACCTCCGGCACTCGCTGGGTCGTTTGGCTGCCGAGTGTGGAGCGGCAGGGCTGAGGGTCGGCACAGCCAAATCTGAGGCCATGGTGCTCTGCCGGGAACCGGTGGATTGCACCCTCCAGGTGGGGACAGAGCGCCTGCCCCAAGCGAAGGAGTTCAAGTATCTCGGGGTCTTGTTCACGAGTGAGGGTAAATTTACTTTGACTAAGTATTCTGAGTATCCCTATGGAATGTACATCATTCCAACACGCAGTAGTACAGTAGTTAAGAGTGCTGTCAGTATTGATCTTGCATAAACCAATGATTGAGAGTTTGTTATTAATTAAGATTTAATAACTTTTTCTTCTGAAGATTCAATTGAGTCTCAGAGGATCCGATGACTCCAGTGTAGCCAGCGAAGAGGAGTATATTCCAAATCACGCGGACGAAAACACAGACAGTGACTGCAGCTTGGAATTATTGCTGAAAGAGGGGAACAAAAATGCATCAACCAGTCAGAGCAGCGGCAAGTCCTCCAGCAAGAGCAAGTCCTCCAGTCAGAGCAGCAGCAAGTCCTCCTGTAAGGGCAGCGCCAAGTCAATGGCACACACATATAGTAACCAGGAGGCAAACATTCAAACTTCACCTGAAAAAGAGGCAGTTTATGTTGATTCCGTAACGATAAAGGACGGTGCAAGAACATACAACAAAAAACATCACTGCTTGTATTGTTCTCAAGTTGTTCAAAAGATGTCTCGACACTTGGCCCGTGTACACAATGACAAAGTTAATGTTGTAAAGGCGTCAAGTTTCCCAAAAAATTCAAAAGAGGCGACTGCAGTTGGACTACATTAGAAATCAGGGCAACTTCCAACATAATAATGAAGTCTTAGAGAAGCAGAAATGGAAGCTGATACCATGCAAGCAACCTAAGACCAAGACTGAAGGAGAGGAGTTCATGCATTGTGTTCACTGCTACGGATTGTTTACACAAAGAGTGTTGTGGTGACATTTTAAAACATGCAAGTTCAGGCCTCGGGATGAAAAATCGAAACCGGGTAAAACGAGAGTGCAAGCTTTGTGTGCATTTGCATTACCCGCTCCAATTGGCCTTAGTGACTCATACTGGAAGTTCCTTAATAATATGAACCAGGACGAAATTGCACTTGCTGTAAAGCAAGATCGCTGCATCCTCGATTATGGATTCAGACTATTTAAAAAAAAATGAAAACTGTCAGCCAACATCAACACATTCGGCAAATGCTAAGAGAGCTTGGAAGATTGGTATTGGCCGTTAAGAAAATGACCCCTGTAAATACAATAAAAGACCTGATCAAGCCAGAAAAGTACATTATTGTAGTCAACTCCGCAAGATGTGTAGCCGGGTTCAGTGAAGAATCTGGCAAATACCAATGCCCCTCTCTCGCTTGGAAAGTTGGACATAGCTTACACGCTTTAGCTATGTTCATCAAGGCGGATGGTTTGAAGACGATGGATAAAGATTTATCCCAGAATGCTGACGAATTTGCCCAACTGTATAGGGAGAGTTGGACATTCGACATAGCAAGCCAAGCACTTGCACAGCTGGATCAAGCCAAATGGAGCTCTCCACAACTCCTACCATTCATGGAGGATGTCAAAAGTCTTCACTCTCATCTGGCCAAGAAACAAGTGGCCTGTGTGAATGCAATGGCAGAGAAGAGTTCACCTGTAAAATGGAAAGACCTGGCAAAAGTTACCCTTGCACAAGTCATTCTTTTTAACCGTCGCCGAGAAGGAGAGGTGTCAAGAATGCCAGTGAAGTCTTATCTTTCAAGAGATATGTCTGACTTACACACAGATGTGAACTTGGCTCTGACACCACTTGAGCAAAAGCTTTGTAAGCATTTTGTCAGGATAACCATTGTCGGAAAGAGAGGGAGGAAAGTGCCAGTGCTCCTCACCCCACTCATGAGGGAATCGATCGATATATTGATCAAGGAGCGAGAAGAATGTGGGGTGCTGAAGGAGAATGAATATTCGTTTGCCTTGCCAAATTCTCTCCATTCCCTCAGGGGCTCCGACTGCATCAGGCAGTTTGTGAATGAGTGCGATATAAAAAATCCCAAACCAAACTCAGAAAGCACATTGCCACCCTTTCAACCGTTCTTAATCTTAAAACAACTGAACTTGACCAGTTGGCGGACTTCCTCGGGCATAATATCAATGTTCACCGGAAACACTATCGGCTTCCAGAGGGCACCTTGCAGCTCGCAAAAATCAGTAAGGTGCTTCTGGCATTGGAGCAGGGCCGACTCGGAGAGTACAAGGGAAAAAGTCTTGACGAAATCCATATTGATGTGAACGGTAATAGTTTGTCTATAAATACACTTTTAGTTCATCTATTGCTATCTGTCCACTTCTTAATTGCCTGAGGTTGATCACAAAATGTTCAGTTATCCAACTCTATGTTCTATCAATTACCATGGAGACTGGGAACATGGAGTGTTCGCAAGATGAACTAAGAGGTATGTGTGTATTCTACCACGGGTTAATGTGGAAACTGTGCCCCAGAAAAATAATTTCCCCTCCTTCAAAGGTTCATAACTTCTCAGAAAAAATAAGTCACCTTTTTGACCGTTTCCCAAAAATTTGATTTGATAAAAGATTTAACTTGAAAAACTGAAATTTGGACCTTGGATTCAGTAGACTACCAGTAGTCTACCACTACGCCACAGGTTTATTTTCTCTCAATTGATTTTGTATAAACTCTTTTCTGTGCCCAGATACCAGTGTGCTCAATACCCAGGTATCAGATGACAAAGCCAGTGGGACATTACTGCAAGAATGTTCCTCCACTGCATTGGCCCGAAAAACAAAGATGTCAGGAAAAAAAAGAGGTGTGTTCAGAATTAGGAAGTCGACCTTAGTGCTCTAGTGTCTACCCTAATCATATGTTGTGTCAAAATGTTATTTAAACATGTTTTTATTGCACCCAGCTGCAAAACCCAGTTGAGTCTCTTTTTCCACAAAATTTGATAAAAAAGAAAAAAAAGGAATTTCACATGGAAAACAGAAGTTTGAATTGTGGACCTTGGTCTCAGTAGACAAGAATACTACCACAATGCCACAGGTTTACTTTTAGGAACATTTTGTATGAACTATTTTCTCTACCCAGATGCCAGTGTGGTGGATAACAAGGGGTCAGATGACGGGGCCAGTGGGACATTGCTGCAAGATGTTTCCTTTACAGCGTCAGCACAAAAACCAAAGAAGTCCGCAAAAATAAGTGGTGAGTTCAGAATTAGGAAGTTGACATTATGGTCTCATGAATGTATTAAGTTTTAAACAAAAAACTGTTGTGGAGAATAATAATATTTATATTTCTCAGTGACTGGGAGTCTTTTATGTTCTCTGAACTATGTCAGTACTCCAATGGATAATCTTTGTGTTCGATGCAATAGTATTTCAGCTCTAATTAAGATGTACAATACTTAAACCTATAACCTTTTTTTTGTGCCTACTTAGAGAAACCCACTGCTGTAAAAATAAACTGGAGCCCAGAGGAGTGTGCAGCTGGAGATTTATTGTACTTAAAGTTCCTGGGAAAATGGACTGTCAGCGCTGCATTTCAGCCGAGCCTTAAGCCCTGAGTGACAGAGACTGGAGAGCAGTCAAGTATTTCATTAAAAATAGAATAACATCTCTGAGAAAAAATAATTAGTAAAAATGCCGAAAGGTAGACGAATGTTGATATTTTCTTTGAGGAAATCCTATTAAAGTTACGGGTGGCACTTTATAATAAGTACACACTTTTTAAATGTTAGTAAAGCATGAATACACATTGACTTCATCATTTATAAAGCATTATTCAAACATGAATCCTCATTAGTAACTCAGTATGCAATTCATAAACAGTTATAAATGTTTAATTTTTGATTAATAAGATTAGGGTTTCACACTTTATAAATGATGAATTCATAATGAAAGTATAAAGTATTAAGGACTTGATGATTACAAAATAATTTGTTAGTAAATTATTTTAAAAAGCAGCAATTCATGATTAATTCAGGTAGTTACTACTCATTAGTTAAGTATTAGTTAAGCATGTTCCGTCACCTAATTTAAAGTGAAGACTATTTATGCTTTACAAAGCACTGATAAGCAGTCTCAAAGCTAGCAAAACTTTCATTTATCTTCTTAAAAGAAAAAGGAAATAGACACAAGACAAATATGTTAATATGCATTCACATATTTACGTTAATATAATGGTGCTGGGATGCCATGCCCGTCAGTGGCACGAGTGTTCCATAGTTTGTTGGCACATAGCTACATATTATTAATTATGCTAGCTATGGCTAGCTTGCTAGTTCGCCAGCCCGTCACTGGTCCAGAGAGAGGCATCACCACGCGCCACCTTTAGTTCTAAGTAGACCAATCCAGGTGATGGCGAGATACTCAATCATTTGTACGACCAAACTGTGAAACATGCTAATGATATGCATCAGCTAACATCAACTGTTCGACACTACATGGGCCAGATGTTTGCGCTCTAGGAGGAGCCGATGTGTCCCACGTTGCGGGTCCTTCGCGCCGACCAATGCACATCAGTCTTCTGGTAAAGATTATTGAATGAGTGTCTCGCTATCACCTGGATTGGTTTACTTACAACCGAGGTGCCAGTGCCTCTCTCTGGACCAGTGACGAGTTTGCTAGCTGGTGAGTTTGTAGCTATGTGCCAACAAACTATGGAACACTTGTGTCACTGACCTCCCAGCACCATCATATTAATATTTGTATCACTTTGTCTTGTGTGTGTCTCCCTTTTCTGTTGAAAAGATAAGAGTTCTGCTCGCTTTGAGGCACTGCTTAGAAATTCTTTGCAAAGCATAGATAGTCTTCACTTTGGATTAGGTTATAGAACATACTTAACTAACACTTTACTAACAAGTAATAACTACCTGAATTAATCTAGAATTCATGCTTTTTTAAAAATCATATACTCATTTTGCCGGTACACTTTAATTTACAAATGGGGAATTCATCAATTATAAAGAATGCAACCCCAATCTTATTAAACAAGAATGAAACATTTATTTTGCATACTAATGAGTTAGATTCATGTTTGAATAATGCTTTATAAATGATCAATTCAGTGATTGTTCATGCTTTACTGATGCTAAATAGTCTGTACTGTAAAGAGTGCTACCAAGTTATGTCTTTTCGACGACAACATGTTGGTTAACGTGTCAATAGACATGTTCATGTTTTCTTTGTCCTAATTAAGTTGTCTGTTAACATGTACCAATAGACGTTTGTTCATGTGTGTGTGTGTGTGTTATTAAACACCTGTTCAATTGATTTGGAGAAGATTTCATGGCTTGAAAAGTGTTGAGCATAAGGTAATTCTATGACTACAATGTTAATGCCTTGTCTATCTAAGAGTCACTCTTTGGTTAGTCCTGCTTTGCCTTTGGTAAGCAAGGAAAAACAATGGATAACATGGTTGCTTCCTGATATTATTAATGTGTCTTGCTAAGATATATAAACTTGAAATGTGGGGCCTGTTGAGATATAAAACCTTGACATGTAAATGTGTGTGTGAAGGTGGACCCCACAAGTTGTGAATGCTAGAAACGGACCCCACGAAGTAACCAAAAAACCAGCACAAAGAAAATAGTTTCACATTTTGATGAATTGAATAGATATTAAATATCTAGATTGTGTTTGTTATGCTGCCTGATTTTTTTTTTTTACAGAAGTGTAGAACCACCAGAAAGGGTGGGCCCCACAATTGGGTAAAACAAGTTCAGGACCCACAAAGGGTGTGTGTGTGTGTGTGTGCATTTTGTGTTTTTTTTTGTCGTATGGGGATTGGTGTTTTGTTTTGTTAATAAATATGCTGTGGCGTGCATTATGAAACAGTTGGCTGCACCTTCCCTCTGTTAAAACACAACCCAGGACCCCGCCCATAGTATATTTTTCATAGTTACATGGGCCGGGGGTTACATTTGGAAAGGCACTGACTTTGAAATTGGTGAAGCCAAATGTTATTAAAAACAACATATGATGTAATTTCTTTGCAATCGTCCAAAATGATGTTATGGGTATATATTTCACAGTAGGCCACTGACTGGTCGATACATGTATTGTGGGCCGGTCTGACAGTAACTCCCGGGCCACCCCCATTCCCCAGTCCGCCCCATGGTATGTGTCATATGCAAACGCCTTTAAAAGGTGAATTGAAATGTTTTGTAGAACGGAGAAAATGCCCCCAGCCTCCAGAGGGTTAACGTGACATATTTGAATGTCAGTTAGTTTAAACTAACTGACATTGGTAATTACCAAGGCCACTTGTTCTGCTGTTGTTCAATGTTAAAGATGACAGGACCAATGTGTCTCAAATGCACTTTTTTTCTTTTTTACTAATCTGGATGTTTCACTGAAGAAACAATTTATCATCCACGATATTAAATACCTCGCTGGCACTTTATAGGTAGGAGCCTCTTTGAAAACACAGCTTTGTGGGAAGTTTTGTCTTTAAAAAAAAAGAAGAAAAAAAACGTTTAATCGCGATTAATGAATTTCAAATGTGCGATTAATTTGTTAATTTATTTTAATCGATTGACAGCCCTAAAGAATATATATGATTGTAACTGATTTTAAGATACTTGTGATATTTCTTAATAATACTGTTATTTTAAATTAAACAGAAATTAGTTTTGAAGATAAATTTCACCGGTCACCCGGTGGTTCGGGTACCAATGGCTCGCGAACATGTCCGAGTCATTGTAAAAGTGAAGAAATCAATTTGATCAGATACTCAACTAATTTATCCACTTCAACCCTTTAACGGAAAAGTTGGCAAAAAGAAAAAAAAGATGATTACCGTGCATTCTAGGCTGCGTGGACAGAGGAATTTGCATTTGTGAAGAGAGCAGGATCTGCGGTATGTCTGATATGCAATGATAAAATTGCATCGATGAAACTGTCAAATATAAAGCGGCACTTTGATACACACCATGCTTAATTTGCATCGAAATATCCAGCGGGGGACGGCAGGAAAAGGGCATGCGAGGAGCTACAGGCGGAGAGTGAAGACGAGTCCGCAGCAACTATGTGTGTGGAGCAAGCAAGGTGACGGGAATTCCGCTAGCTTTGCAGGTGCTTTGGCAATAGTAAGGAATGGAAAGCCATCACAGATGGCGAGTATGCCAAAACATTTATGCTTGATGTGGCCAATGAACTGATGACTTCCCGAATAAAAGACATTCCCCCGTCAGCAAGAACTGTGCACGATCGTAGCATCATGATGGAAAATCAAGTCGAGGAAACACAAATAAAGGACATAAACGCCGGGACATACTTTTTTCTTGCGCTAGACGAGTCAACAGACGTTAGCCATCTATCTCAGTGCAGTATACTTGCCAGTTATGCTGCAGGTGACGCACTGTGTGAGGAAAGCTTGGCTGTTTTGCCAATGAAAGGGACAACAAGAGGACAGGATTTATTCACGTCTTTCATGGAGTTTGCTAAAGATTTTTTTTTACCGATGGATAAACTTATTTCTGTCTGTACTGATGGTGCACCCTGTATTTTGGGGAAGAACAAAGGATTTGTAGCGCTTCTCTGTGAACATGAAAAGAGCCATCCTACGTTTTCATCGCGTCCTGCACCAGGAGGTAGGGTTGTCACGATACCAAAATTATGACTTCGATACTATACCTGCCAAAATATCACGATACTCGATACTTACGATACCTCAAATACGATACAATACTGAAATATTTATCTATGATAGTAATAAATAAAACATCTGTATGGTTCACTTTTTTACCAGCTTGTTCCTGCCCAGCTTTTTTAACACTTAGCAAATGACATTCATATTAATATTAGCCTACAGCAAGATGTTAATGAAAACTACATGGTGACATCATAGCATTGATTATACACGGCTATGCAGGTCTATTGTCCGTATCTGACTACATGACTATAGTTATTTCCATAAGTATGAAATACATAATTTTACAGATGTGTTTGAGCTGGAAAAAAAACCTAACCCTATGTGGGTTGAGTACATTAAAGATGGACACATAATTAAAGGGCAATTTCTCCCCTTTATTTAAAAACAACAATGAAATACATGAAAAACATGTTTAATATTCACACTATTTACACACCAACTCAATAAATTTACTTCAATGTATTTTGTGATGGCCTTGTTAGCAACTGAACATGCTGTAACAATCATACCTGCAAACTTATGAGGGGTGAAAAAGGTGAAAACGGGGGTGCAGGTGACTTTTTTGCTGTTGTCTCCACACCACATCCACGTTGTTTGATGACACCTCAAAGCTTTTATAACTAGTCTTTTGATTGTTCTGACCGCAAATCTAAATAATAATAATAAACATTTAAAGAAAAAATGTCCTCTGAATAATTCAGTTATCGGGCCCTAATAATAGTAATAACAACTTTACATTATCATTATATATAATATGGTTAAAGTTATTCATGAACCAACTTCCTCCTTTTTCTTTTTACGTGTGTGCTTTGCTATGCTTTGAACCTGTTCCATGATTCTGTTCCATGACTGTCGGAGGAGCCTGTTCCTCTCTCTCCAATCTCATAAACGCCAGCCGTCTAATTCCGCCCCCCCTACCCAAAACAAAAACTCTTCGAATCTACACAATTCACACGGATGACCTATTTTGATTTCAAAACTGTGAATTTCGCCGAAAGGTGACGAGTTTGCAAGTATGAATAATATTATAATAGTCATGACCAGTGGTCCGCGTTCCGATTTATTATTTGTTTCACCTGGCCTGCTGCCGTTGAGATTGCAGCAAGACGCGGAGAAAATGTGAAGTGAAGCTCTTCTTCTCAACAAAACATCTTTGATGGGACGTGTCGAGTCTCGGCCAATCAGCGTTCAGATGTCGACAGCGTTTGGGAAGTTAGGTTAGCTTGAATGTTAGTCCGCTACATTTACTGCTGTTACGCTGCACGGTGTAGCGATGCTAACGAAGTACCCACACGTTAAACACGATGTGAATAAGCATATTCTTAGTATCAATACTTCAGTAAAAGAGCGATAAGAGCGCACGCACTGCTCCGCTCCGTTAAACGCTGTCTGCACTCCGCAGCGCTTAGAGAGAGCGTCATCAGCGCGCATCAGAGAGCCGGTAGCCCCGTCCTGGCAGTCAATGCGCGATGCAGCCTGACAGGGAGCGGAACAGGGAGCGCGGTAATTTTTCTTGCGTGCATATTTAATGAAGTATCGGTACTAACAATATGCCAAACCGTACAGTTTTAAACGTAAGGGTACCGTGGTGCTTTTCTAGTACCGGTACACCGTGCAACACTACCAGGAGACGTGTGGCCAGGAGCTTGGTGAGGTGACGTCGCTGGTCATTCGAGTGGTCAACTTTATTGTTGCCCAAGCTTTAAATAATCGCCAGTTCAAAGCTCTGTTAGAAGAAGTTGGGAATTATTATTCTGGTCTGCTTTTACACAGCAACGTGCGTTGGTTGTCAAGGGGGAAGGTGCTCAGACGTTTTGCAGCTTGCCTGATTGAAATCCGGACTTTTCTTGAAATGAAAGGCATCAAGCATCCTGAGCTAAACAACACTGACTGGCTTCTGCAGTTTCACTATCTCATGGACATAACTGGCCATCTGAACAAGCTCAATGTGAAAATGCAAGGTATTGGAAATACAATCTAATCCCTTCAACAAGCAGTGTTTGCATTTGAAAGCAAGCTAGAAATCTCTCCAGGGACATTTAAACAGGTTGTCTTCTGCACTTTGAAAGACTGAAACAATTTAGAGATGCAAGCTTAGCAAGTGACTCCACTCAATATCTGGATTTCCAACAACAAGCTGGCTTGACGTCCAATCTCCTGCAGTCATTCAAAGCACGTTTTGGAATATTTTGTGCGTGCACTGTTCTTTTCAAGTTCATCACTCATCCACATATGTGCAGTGGACAAAAGCGACCTGACATGCATCCCCGGGGTCTCTATCGGAGACTTTGAACTGGAAGTTGCTGACCTGAAGGCATCAGACATGTGGATGAGTAAGTTTGTCACTTCATGGAGAGTTGGAAAGAAATGAAAATTCTTCAACCTGAAGAATAGCTGATTCTTAAAACTTGGAACAAGCTTCCTGTGCCATACCTCACAATGCAGCGTTTGAGTATTGCCGTATTGACCATGTTTGTCTCTACATATCCATGTGAGCAGTCATTCTCGCATATGAGGAACATTAAGACCAACCTGCGCTCACGTTTAACTGATGGCCTCAATGCCTGCATGAAGCTCAACCTCACCACGTATGAACCAGACTAAAACCCTGTTTACACAATGGGAAAACGCATATATTTTCATGCGTTTTGGTCTTTCAATTAAACAGAAACAAAGGTTTTAACACAAAACGATCATTTCTAAAAACTCAGTTTTTGTGTTTGAGTGTGAACTAGGTCAAACAGAGTTTTAGGTTGTCAAACGTCACAGTAGGCGACTAAAAATGCTTTGTGTCATGTGAGCGTCCTATGCGGACGGCGTATTTATGCGGGTTCATAGAAACCAAAACTTTTTTGAAAACGACCTTGTGTGTACGTTATTTTTTTAAACGGAGGGGCAGAAATATTTTTTCATGTAAATACTCGTCTATTTGTAAATGTGGCCTAAAAGGTCATGAGCAAAACCATGCAGCACCAGAAGTCGCATTAAAAGTAAGACATATTTAATTTATTATACATTTAAAAATACTATATGGCTCTCAATTAAATATATTTAGAAATATTTGGCTTTTATGTCTCTGTCAAAAGAGTTCATGACCCCTGCTTTAAGTGTTATGTCTATGTATTGTCTTATAATTAAAAAGAAATTGTACTAAAAAAAAAAAGTTTAATTAAAATATTAAGTTGTGAATGTTAATCCTCAATCAAACTGATTCAACGTTATCTGTAAATAAACCAAATCTTTGTGCTCGTCAGATCCTCCAAAACCCAATTATTATTTCTCACGTGTAACCGCTATGTCTCAGAGCCAGCGGAGCATTTTAAAAAGTCCTGCTGAAATCAGACTGCTGCTGTCGGCGGCCACACATTCCGCTGACCGCCCGCCGCTGTGGAGCTCACTGAGCGAGTAGAACCTCAAATCTACGGCGCAGATCTTTATTAGGCTGAATCATAAGAAACCGACTACAGATTTGATTTTTAAACTACTAACTTCTAGTCTGAAAACATCCTAAAATTAAATTCTGTGACTCAACAGTAGTATTTATAAAGTCAACTGTCAGTTTCTCCTGGTGTGAAATGCACAAGTCTCCTCTGACGCATCCTGTCACGTCCGGGCATTATTTATTCTTTATTTCAGATGCCAATTTCCATATAAAATAACAGACATACAACTATAAAATACTTTGAGTCTCTGTATACTACTTTTCCTGTGATTAGATCACAACTGAGCAGTGTAAAATGGTGTTATGTAGGTTCTAAACTGGGAACATTTAACTGAATCTGAGCACATAGAAAACTTCATTAATAACATATTGGCCTGAGAATATATTTTACAGCGCTGTCTATATATATATATATATATATATATATATATATATATATATATATATAGCTAGCTGTCATCTGTCCAATCAGAAATGACATGGCCCAGATATTTTATTTCCTCACAAACACCAAGGGGACTGCCAGATAAATAAAACATTTGGAAGGTTAATTTCCTGTCCTGATTACTTCTGACTATCATTTTGTGTTTTTTCTTTGCATTATATTTTATATCATGATCTATGCCAGGCATGTCAAACATACGGCCCGCGGGCCGGACCCGGCCCGTTGGATGATTTAATCCGGCCCGTCATAAATTTCTGAGTATGTCAAAAAAAGAAGCGAGTCAATAGCTCATTTCTATCAAAAGTTATGATTTTTTTTAAATAAATACAAACCAAATGCTCCCTCCGGCCGCTAGAGGGCAGTAACTGTGTAAAAGAGCTCACGTCCAGCATGCGGCACTGACACAAGTTAGTACCAGGAAATAAACATTCGCAACATGATGTGTCCAACTAGAAATGAACCGGCAAGCTTGCTTCACCATTCACCACTACTAGGGCCGTAACAGAGTTGTCACTCAATATTACGACAGCATAAGTGCGTTCAAGATGAAACTGTCACTGTGGGAGACGTAGCTATCCAGCGGTGACACCACGCACTTCTCATGTCTCACAGCTGTGCGTCCGAAGGCACCGGATCGTCCCGATTTGGATAAATATAAAGACAACATAACAGATTTGCTGCGAGTGTTTGAGCGGAGGTTTCAGGTTTTCAGTGAACTTGAGAACAAATTTGGCTTTTTTCGCTCGCCATTTACAGTGAAGCCTTCTGATGTGCCAGCTGACATTCAGCTCGAGCTTATTGACTTGCAGTGCGATTCCGCTATGAAGGATAAATTTGGGTCTGTGGGATTGGATACGTTTTATCAGTATCTTGTGCCAGGTTACCCCAAATTAACAGCCATGCCTGCAAAGGTTCTCTCCATGTTTGGGACTACTTATCTTTGTGAACAGGTGTTCTCCGTGATGAACAATAATAAAACAAAGCAGCGCTCAAGGTTAACAAATGAACACTTGAATGACATTGTTAAATGTGCTGCTACTCAGGATTTGACACCTGATATCGACGCACTTGTAAAGGCAAAAAGATGCCAAGTTTCAGGAGCCAGCAGCAGCAAGTAGACTGCAGGAGTGCAGCGAGAGAGAGAAAAAAGTGTGATGACACGACATTTGTTTGCACTCATGAATACAGATCATTAAAAATAAGATTAATCTGGTTTCATATTAAAGACAATTAATATTGTGCAGTATATTCTCAGCTTCAGTAGGCCCAGCCTAGTAGTTTGAGCTGATGTAGTCTAATCTTATTGCCCATGCACTGCTAAAACTTTTATTTTGTATTTTTATTTATTATTATATCAAAGCAGTATGACAATTAAGGCAAAACATTTTTTTTCATAGCTCCCACTTGAGTTTGTTTAGTGTGAGTTGGTTCAGGTGTAAAACTGCATTCACTCAACTGTTAAAATAAACCAGTTGTTAACACATTCAATGCCAAACATGAAAATAATTTTTTTCTCCATTGTTTGTGAATAAATGTGTTGTGCTTAGAAAAGATCCCTTGTCATCCGTGATTATAATATGTAGGGTAGGCTACAAATGTAGGCTGAATGATAAAGCATAGTACTGAAAAACAAAGCTAAATAGTTGGAGTTGACATTCTTTTACTGATCCGGCCCACCTGAGAACAGAAAGTCTGGATCCGGCCCCAGAGCCAAACTGAGTTTGACATGCCTGATCTATGCCATACTGAGAGCAGACCCTCAGCATCTGTTGCATTGTGACCGTGCTTTGCGAGAAGCAAACTTTGAATTGGACATGTACTCGGGCTGCGACCGATGACGTTTCACGAGTCCATAAGTACATAGAAGTACGGACAAGAACGCGGACATTTTGTGGTGTGGCCGCTGATCCTGAGTGGGACTGTAGCGCCTGGCCACTTCCTGTCCCCTTGTGATGCCACAACACATCCAAGGTGAATATTGTAAGATGAGTTGATTTTCAATGTTTTTAATTTAAATCTACTGAATGAAACTTCACCTCGTACATCTCGGCACTCAAAATAAATTGAGATGACCAAGAGATTTGAGTGTACGCTTATATAATGACTGTAATGGTTTGAGAGTAGTGGCACTAGCATGTAACCAGGTTGTTAAACAGTATGTGACGTGGATAATAACCATTGAATGTGTGGCAGACAGCTGCTCTTGTCATTGGCTGGGAAAGCAGCGCACCCCTTAATCACAAGCGCATCGCTGGCCAATCACAGTGGGTGGGCAGCCATAAAGTCTAC
Source organism: Liparis tanakae (assembly GCA_036178185.1). Classification (NCBI taxonomy): domain Eukaryota; kingdom Metazoa; phylum Chordata; class Actinopteri; order Perciformes; family Liparidae; genus Liparis; species Liparis tanakae. Next base: position 8,329,891 of record CM070099.1, on the reverse strand, counting down.
GGGGATTCCCACGGGTCCCTCACTGATGTGAAGTGTGTGTCCCGTTCGGATTTCCGCCGGTGTTCACACCGGACGCGACACAGCGGGGGCGTGGCTTATTGCGCCCGCTTCTTCAGCCATATGAATCTTTTCCTTAACCAGACTAAGATGTTGTGTCTTCACTTGTCGCCCTGCTGCTGCCCCTCTCTCTCCTTCTCTCTGGACTCTGCGGTCCTGACTTCCACGGCCCTCCGCCCCATGTTCCCGCTAGTCTCCCGCGGAGTAATACACGGGTCGAGGAACGACAGGACCGCAGAGAGCTTCCACTTGTTAGTGGACTGAGTCTCTCTCTCGCTCTCTCGCTCTCTTCCTCCTCCGGCGGCGGTGGCAGATCTCCGCTGCCATGAAACACATATGCCGGCGCTTGGTTCATAGTAAAGTACAACACACAGCGAGAATAAAAGCAAATGCACACATTCTAAACGTATCAGGTAGTCTCACGGCTTCTCCGACCTCCTAAGCTTCATCTTTAGCGCTACGGTTTCGGTAAGTAAAGAGTCGTGTCATAAAGTTTGGGGTGCCCACGAATGGCGACAAGAATTGGCTGACGCAACTATGACTCACGCGTTTCTGCTGCTCGAGTTCAGAAATTTCAACTCGAGTGACAAGAAGCTGCGACAGATCGCTCTGTTCGACCCGCGACATTCGCTCTGTTCGTGCTGCTCTGTCGCAGGAAAAAAAACAGCGTCACAGCTTTGTCGCAGTTTTGCATTGACTTAACATGTAAACTTGTCGCGCAACAACATTTTGACGCGTCCAGTGTGAACGTACCTTAACAGCGCCGGCGTACTGTCTCCGACGAGGACGGGTGATGTCTGATGCCTGGTTTCAAATAACCACCCTTTCTCGGATTGAGCCACTTTTACTGTGTTTGACGAGTAATATTGTGGTGGTTTTGTTTGATAGCGCCTTTCGCTTGAGCGTTGAGTAAATTGTGTTCTTTTATTTTGTAGGGGCTGCTACCCAAGGTGGTGAGGCTGGTGCGGGATCTCTCTTTTTGTGCTGTGTGGTTTTTCGTTTACCCCGGGTTCCGACCCTCACGTGTGCCTGTGTGCCTGAGTGTGGTGCGTGGACGTGTGATTGGGGTGCCCCTTTTTGCTTTTGGGACACACCTGCATTGGTGAACCCCTCGCCCCGGTGGGTTGCAGCCCTAAAACTCTCTTTGACGAGTCTGTTATTAGTATAGTGTTTTATTAGTATAGTGTGTCTTTTAAATAAAAGCTTGTTTTGTATATTGGAACCACGTCTCCGCCTAGAAGTTTGAAAAACTGAACCTGTGTGTCCTCGGAGTCCTGCATTTTGCGGACATGTTGAATCTTCCGGTGTAATTCCGGAGGTGGCGTTGTTGTGCTCTAACCGTTTAAGCCCATTCCCGCCACAAATGCATGAATGTTTTAGCTGCCTCTGTGGATATGTAGTTGCGTGAGAATCGGAAATTGGATGGATTGAATTTTACCCGATTACAAACTTTTTTCACCTGTGATTTGAAAGACAAATTTGAATCAAAAAGTACTCCCAGGTACTTGTATTCACATACAACCTTTAGCCTCTCCCCAGATACAAAAACATCCGGTTCTACACTATCAGTTTCTTTTGGTAAAAAAACATTCATACAGTTTTGGATATGAGTTGTAAACAACATTGCGTTAACCAAGTAGTCACATTAGCCATGGATGTAGCGAGTTATTTAGCTACATCTCCCAAATTGCTGCCATGCAAGTAAATTACGGTGTCATCACCATACATTTAAATATTGGTATGAGGACATACTAATGGCAGATCATTAATATATAAAGAAAATTATAATGGGCCCAGGACACATCCTTGTGGGACTCCTGTGGACAAGCAGAGGGCAGTGGATTGATGGTTTTGAATTTGGACATACTGTGACCCATTTAGCAAACGTGATTCCATCCATTTATGTGTACCTGAGGAGAAGTTGTAACTTTGGAATTTGGACAAAAGAATACTATGATTTACACTGGCAAATGCCTTCTTGAGATCAAAATAAACAACTCCAACAACACCCCCTTTGTCCAGTATAAATTCATTTTTTTTCTATGGGAAACAGGTGGCCATCTCAGTGGAATTGTCTCTAAAGCCGAATTGCATTGGATGAAGGGCAAAGGGACTGTTTTTCAAATGGCAGATCATTTGCTCAGCTACCAAATTCTCTGCAACCTTTGATATTGTTGGCAGGATATTGATGGTTCTGTAATTAATACTGGAACAGCAGCCAACTTCCAAACACTGGGAAACATGTTCTGAGAGATTGAGAGGTTGATGATACTGCTGATGGGATTTATTAGTGTTCTGATAAGAACAGAGCATAATGGCATCCATACTGAATGTATCTTTAGTTTTGGATGGTTTAAGAGAACTGATTATTCTTGTGACGTCTGAAAGAGTGACATTTCATATGAGTCGGCTCCAATGTAATTACTGTACAGACAGGTCTAATGTCAGGGGAGAAACATTGGTAGCAACAGAGTCAATGAAAATGATTGAAAGCTTTTACTACTTTCCATTAATGTTAAGTTCCTGCAGCTTCCTTACTTTGTCGGGATGTCCCATTAGCTTGTGTAACTGATCCCAGATCATTTTAGTTTTGCTAAACCTCTCACTTTTTCTATTATAATCAGGAAGAAATCTGCCTTAGCTTTTCTCAATTTTATTACCACTTTATGTCGCGACTCAAAAGACAGGACCCAAAAGCACGACTCAAAAGTTCAGGTCAATCAAAAGGATTTATAGAAAACAGAAAATCAAAGCTGTGCTGGAAAAGATTTTAACAAAGTATAAACAAACAAAAAAACACAACTATGTTGGGAAAGCAAACCAGGACAAAAGACTACACTATCAAGAACGATCAGGAAGAGACAAGACGATCTGACACAACACACAGGCTTAACTACATGAGGAAATGGTGAACAGGTGGACACAATCAGGAGTGGTGCAGACAATCACACTAACGAGGAAACACCGGGGCCGGAAATAAAGTTTCTGAAATGAGAGGGGACAGTTACTACAAAATAAAAGCAGACATGAAAAACAGGACTTAAACCTAAAACTTAACACAACGACGATACATGACACAGTTGGGAAGACAGCCCACTTCCTGTTCTTTGAGATCGTGGGATTTAGCAGCTTCTTGTTTACGTTTTGGGTAATCGTTCCAATTCCACGTCGACTACCTGAACAGATGTCAGCATTTGTCAGAGCACGCCGTGGCTGAGTCAGTGCAGTGACCGCCTCGTGTATTGAAGATGTCGAACCGCATGGATCTGACAAACCCGTGGTGCTGTCAGCCTTCACGTTAGCTTCCAGGCTCGGCTCCAGCGCTGGTATTCCCCCCCCAAGGCAGGCTGCGGATCGGCCAGCGGGCAACCGTAAAACCTGGTCTGGAAAAATAGTGACGGCCCATCGGCCGCTGCATCAACCCCTCCACTCCAAGAAGGCAGCTCTCTCCCACCAGTGCCAGGTGAGACCATTGTATTCCATGAAACATCTGCTTTGGGGATGGATTCCTTCACTGGTATAGTGTGCAGGGGCCGGGGCATGAATGAATATCTCCCAATAACATCAAGACAATTGTGATAATCAGACTGTGGCTCAGCTGAAGTAAAGTTGCTGGTTTTGTGCATTTCTTCACTTGATTATACAGAGATGGAAAAATGTACGATACAGCCAAAGTGTTGTTTTCTATATCCAAATTTGACCATGTCTTGGTTTGACAGACCGGGTTGTTTCCGTATATTTTTCCATTACTACAAAAGTCTATGGGTGGGTTTATTGACAATTTGTTTTCAAAACCGACTTGATATTTGTTTGTTTTTTAACTGGGTTTATTTAATAAGGGACAGTGCAGATTGATAAAAACATTTCAATAAATGTGCCAGAGTTAGCCAAGCGGCTGTTTTTTGTCTGTTTGTTGGTCTTATAAAGTTGCAAACCAATCCATAGACTAAAAGAGCACCTGCTCTACCTGCCACCATTTTCCTTCTACCTGGCATGACTGATGGTCAAACCTAACAGCCCATTTAAGTGACTGGCGTGTTTGACAAGTATGAACAAGGATATATTCTCGGCTTTTGTGTGGCCTACTTTTGCTGTTTATAATACCTAATGAGTGCTTTCCAACAAAAGGAGGGATTTCTACCTGTGAAATTCCATAACAATACTTCACAGTAGTTTAGTGAATAATTGACAATTGCAGAGTGATTTTAGGTTTCTTGAAGCTATTCACACAATTAGAATTCAACGGAGAACTGCTTTTATGAAGGACATCGTTTGCTGCCTCGTTTTGCTCCCTCCCTCTTAGGCCACATTTACACATAGCCGGGTATTTACAGAAATTAATATTTCTACCACTCCAATTTCAAAAATAACATTGTACACACAATGTTGTTTTCAAAAAAGTTTCTGTTTGTATGAACCCGCATAAATACGCCGTCCGTATAGGACGCTCACATGACGTCAAGCATTTTTAGTCGCATACTGTGACTTTTGACAACCTAAAACTGTTTGACCTAGTTCACACGCAAACACAAAAACTGAGTTTTCAGAAATTAGCGTTTTACGTGATTAAACCTCAGTTTTTGTGTAAATGAAAGGCCAAAACTTATGAAAATATATGCGTTTTCCCTTCGTGTAAACGGGGTCTCAGAGCTGTGTTTGATTCACTCTCTTAAAAAAAGTGAGCCTATAGATATATGTACTTTTCAGTGGCTATCTTATTGCAGCCGCCCATCCTAGAGACGAATTGTGTGTCGGGAATCTGTTTAGTCAAATGAGTGTGGAAAGAATGATGGATGATGTGGTTCAGACGTCTGGTGATTAAAATGGCGCAAATGGTGGGTTTCTAATAGATTAAGTACTGATTTATGTGAATTTTTTGAAGTCTGTATTGATACAAAGGGTCCATTTAGTTTACAGTGTGTCAGTTGAACATACAATTTACCCTATTGCGTTCTCTACTTAAGGTGACGTAAGACTAATTAGTGTTAACGTTTATTGGAAGGATATTCTGAAACTGGGCACTTCGCAAATGATGGAAAACAGGCTTCCGGACGTGCGTGAATCATACCACTTAAAAGAACATGTTCTTTAACTGAATACAATGTTCAATAAAACAAAGTTGGCAGAAACAGGCTGAAAAACATGGAGAACATGTTAAAACTGTGACACTCACTTAGGTTAACGATGTTGCTGTTGTGCGTCCCTTATAAGCCAACAATCTGAAAACCTAGAAATGCTAAACCTAAACCTCTGATGGCAGTCAACTTCATGTTGGCTAACATCTTTGTAGCTCAGACAATGTCCATTACTCACGCATCATCTCTTCGTCCACCCACTAGCAGGCTACCTGCTGCTCACTGCTGACGAAGTCCATTACACTTAAGGTACGTTCACACCGGACGCGACAAAACATTTTTCGGCGCGCGACAAAGAAAAGGGTGTTCACACCGGACGCGTCGAGACGAGACACAGCGGGGTTCTGGCTTATCGCGCCCGCTTCTTCAGCCATATGAATCTTTTCCTTAACCAGACTGAGATGTTGTGTCTTCACTTGTTGTCTTCCCTGTGAGACGCCCTGCTGCTGCCCCTTTCTTTCCTTCTGCGGTCCTGACTTCCACGGCCCTCCGCCCCTCCGCCCCATGTTCCCGCTAGTCTCCCGCGGAGTAGACACGGGTCGATGAACGACAGGACCGCAGAGAGCTTTTACTTTTTCACTGCGCTACTATCTCTCTCTTCTCTCTATGATTCGTGTCTCTGAGACTTTCCTCCTCCGGCGGCAGATCTCCGCTGCCATGAAACACATATGCCGGCGCTTGGTTCATAGTAAAGTACAACACACAGCGAGAATAAAAGCAAATGCACACATTCTAAACGTATCAGGTAGTCACACGGCTTCTTCGACCTCCTAAGCTTCATCTTTATCGCTACGGTTTCGGTAAGTAAAGAGTCGTGTCATAAAGTTGCCCACGAACGGCGACAACAATCTTTTCCTCCACTTTCTAAACCGGCCGGCAGAACGATGACGAGTGGAGCTTTTCAACGCTGATTGGCTGACGCAACTATGACTCACGCGTTTCTGCTGCTCGAGTTCAGAAATTTCAACTCGAGCGACAAGAAGCTGCGACAGATCGCTCTGTTCGCTCAGTTCGCCCCGCGACATTCGCTCTGTTCGTGCTGCTCTGTCGCGCCTAACGCGCTGCTCGCAGGAAAAAAAAAAAAAGTGTTGCAGCTTTGCATTGACTTAACATGTAAACTTGTTGCGCGACAAAATGTTGTCGCATCCGGTGTGAACATACCTTTAGCATATGGGCTTCACTTGCTCTTACAGTTTCCAACAGCCAACCAATCCCTCTATTTTCCTATCAACTCCTTTCACATTCACTGTCGACTCAGAGGTTGTTTGGTCAAAACTAATTGGACAGTAAAATCCAATCCATTCAAAAGCGAGGCTAAAGATTAGTGAAATTAGCATATGGTTAGGGGTGACTGCGTTTCAGTCCTGTTTGAACTTCAAATGTCATCTCGCTACCAATTACATTCTAAATTGCAATTTACCTCAGTTAATTACCTTAATTAATATTCAATTGGACACCAAAAAGACTCCTACTTGATTTGTTCTGGTTTTAATTTAACATATCACGGCTCATAATCTGGCCATATGCAATATGCATCTTCTTCACTGGTCTCGCACACTTGAGCATCCGATTATTAACATATTCTAAGAGTAAATATGACAATAAAAGAGGCAGTATTTTAGGGTTGGTTTACCAAGAGTGACTCATGAGATGGTAAGAACAAAGATTGATAAAAGGAAGCCTTGTATCCAAGAACATACTAATATTATACAGATTGCTTTGAAGACAGAAGATCGAAGTGCATCATGTCATAAATGTTTTTTCCTGATGCAACAATCTGTCTTTTAATGTTATGATTAGAGCAATTGGGGGGTTCAGCGTAGCCTTTTTCACTGGTGGACTCAGCTTTCAGTTGAAAGCTCTGGCACTTTGAGAGCAGCCTTTCTCTCTGGAATCTAATTAAAACAAGGAGTGATATCATTTCAGCTCTCAAGACACCACTTTGTGTTCTATTTTCTCTGAGTCGATACTCCGGCAGGTCAAACCTCTGGATCTCAACATTACTTGCACTGGCCTCTACTTGTTAAAATAAGACCACAGGCGTTTTTAAATCTGCCATGTTGAGGTTGATACGCGCTTGTAAAATCAATGCATTGTTAAAGTACACAATACTATACAGAGCAGTGACGTGCGGTGAGGTTCATGGTTGGTGAGGCACTGACTCATTTAGTGTCAGATTTACAAATATATATAAACCCAAAAGGGGCGTATTCAATTGGTACTGGTTATTTCATGTCATCAGAATTCTCCACACAACACACGCGCGCACACACGCAAACGGTACATTAAACATTATCAACACTACTATAACATTCAGTCATTATGCAGCATACATTCAACACATTGATCGTTACCTGGTGTAGATCCTACGGGCATAACTATGGGTCAGCCCTTCATGTTTGACGCGCTCAACAGCTGTTGCTGTCACCTATTTCACCTCCATTTAGGCCACTCCCCTCTAATTGACAGCGGAACACAATCATCACCGATCACCAACTCAATCAGGAATTTAAATAAGGAAAACAAATTAGAAAACTCAAATATTATATTTATTTATATATATATATATATATATATACACGCCTTATTAGGGTCCTCGTGACGACTTTGTCGTAGAGGAACCTATTGTTATTGATGTGATTATTATTAGGGTCCTCGTGACGACTTCGTCGTAGAGGAACCTATTGTTATTGACGTGATTTTTCTTCTTCTTCTCATTATTCTCTCCAAACAAACCTTGTCTGGCCGCACACCATACGCCCCAGCAGACTGAAATTCCACATGCACAATCAGACTGGCGAACATTTTATATTATTGAGTTTTCATATGTGTTTATACAAATTTTTCTCTAGCGCCCCCTATCGGGTTTTTTCGCCAATGACGGATTGACTTGAAACTTTGCATAGAGGTCTGCTTGGACCTGCTCTACAAAAAAGCCTCTCAGACCCCTAAGCTCCGCCTACCTTTTATTGTCCGCCATTTTGAATTTTGTAAAAAACAGTTTTTGTGCCATTTCTTTCAAAATGCTTAGTCCGATTCCTACCAAATTTTCTGAGGTTCATTGTTGGTTCAATTTAAAGGAATTTGAATTAAGGAATTGTCGATATCTTATTGCGTTCAGAAGATATGGACCAGTGAACATCCAAGGGGTGTGGCCTAATATATAAAGACACCTAACTTCCAAATCACTTGTACTATCTTCACCAAATTTGCAGCCTATATTCACAAGGACGCCATTAACTTACCTTAATAATTTCATAATATTTGAACATTAGGGGGCGCTACAATCAATACCTGAAAATAGGCCTTTTTGCCTTTTTTTTATGTTTTTAGGGGTTGTAAAACAGTTGACTCATCCTAGAGCATAAGCCCGATTCTTTCCAAACTAGGCCAGTATAGTCTTGAGACCTTTGTCTAGAGAAATCTTTGAAGGATTTAAAAAATATTAAAGTTTGTGCGTTTTCCGGCCATTAACATTTAAGTTGCTGTAACTCGGCCAGGCATTATCCAATCTGCTCCGTATTCCGCGTATGTCATCACCTACTGACCTTGAAGACATCCATATGCTAATTTAAAGTCTAGTCATAGCGCCACTGAGTGCCCAAGGCAAATCAGCCTAAAAAGCATCACATTCACATGTAATTGACATGACAAGGTCTAGACTTCACGTGGATACACATGATGCATGTATATGTTCAACTTGTCACAGCGCCCCTACTGGCTACACTGAATGCGCTCGAATATACTCCAAACTTCTCCTGCTTTATAGAATTCACGGCTTGAGGTTATCAACAAGCCTTTTTTGACTCAGAGGCAAAGCGCCACCGACTAGCAAAGTAAAATAAGTGTCGCGTGACAAACGGTCAAACGCCAGAACGGCGGTCATGCGTTCTCGGCCGACGGGGCCGGCGACCAGCCGACACCCCCGACGTGCGAAGCAGGAACGAGGACCCGTTCGACGCTGCTTGCAGCTTTAATTATTATTATTTTTTATATTTTGAGGCACCTTCCTCCAGACATCTCTTCTTTTTCTCCCTGAGCTTTTCAGCTCCACCTTTTTAAAAGGATTTACGCGTTGGTGCCATGCTGTCGAATCACGCTCAAAAACGGATTTGCCTGCGAGCGAGTGACGCTTGGTACCGGGCAGCAAAGAAAGAATGAATTATCTTTTATCAAGGCCGGAAATGTGTTTTATTTTTAAAAAATGACTGGATACATCCGTCTGTGCTTCCGAGCCTCTTACTCTTGACACGTCAAGAGGCTACGTGATAACTTTACCACAAACATGAAACTTAAACGTACTTTTCAACTCTGCCGGAGTGCCGGTGTTCTGGATTAAAATCAAGGCAGAATATCCTGAAAGCTTTGAAAACCTGCAAGCAACATTCAAACCATGATGAGTGTGAATACAGCCCGCAATCAGTAGTGTTGCATACCATGAGTGTGAGTACACATCGCGAGCAGTAGTATAAAACTCAGTCAGTGATTCAACAACTTTAGGTACTAGAGTAATTTAACGTGTTCTGTAAAGCATAGAATTTAGCCGGGGCCTCGCAGGTCAGAGGGAGAGCCGGTTGATGACGGAGGTGGGCCGGCTCCAACCCTGTCGGCCCTATGGCCAGTCCGCCTCTGCATACAGCACAAGGGAGTCGCTGACACAGAGACTTTTGGGGTCTCGAGCAGAGATACTGGAGAGCAATAGCCGGCAAGACAGAACCTCTTCCAAAAGAACAAGAACAAAGAGCATTCAAAAACAAACTGAAATATAACTATGACAATATAGCCTTCAAATATCTATACTGAATCAAATGGAGCTGGTTTTCTTTTCCTAGCCACAAATAAGGGGTGGGTGGCGATAATGTGAAGTAGGCGAAGGATAAATATTACATTTGTATTGTCATCCATCTCTGTATGTTCCCACGACACCACTGCAAGTGTTTTCCTATTGGCAAACGTGGCAGCGCTTGTGTAATAAATCATGAGTAAAAGCTGCGGCCCCTCTACTCAGCTGACAATGATTCTCAACAATTGGATTTTTCTCCCTGTACATATGTTATCCTGGCACCAGCGTCATGAAGAACAGCCGCAAGTAAGACGCTGGTCAAGGCAACGGAGGTTCAATGAGAGCATCTTCCATTCATTGTCACAAGGTCAAGCAGGAGTCTAAAAGATTTGTATAGTTTACTTTTCTTTCAAAATATATCGTAAATAACATAAAGCATAACAATTTGACCTACAACCAAGGTTAAACATTGGCAGCTGTGAGAGGCAAGAGGGACAAGTGGCGTTCAGTCACACAAGATTGAGCAATAACAATGCGGTAAGACAGGACCTGTGTTACTTCCGCCTCAGTCCAGCAAATGTTGAGTAGTGTTCAGTGAGACGATGCTGAGCCAAAAAAAAAATCAAATAAATGCGGATTAGTAACCAGAAAATTGCCAGAGAAAGATTCTGAAAATATTCGATGCGCTTTAAACAGCCGGAAACGAGAAGAGAGGGAGAGAGGTGAAAAAGAAGGGAGTGGAAGTGGGTGTGAACAACCGCTACTGTAAGAGTTTTGAAGAGACAGCAAATGATCCACAGGGCGAAATGGAGAGCGTAGGCCTTGTGAGTCAGCAATTCACAAATATAACAACCCTAATCGGGGAGGTTGCCTCTAATTTCCTCTTTTTCTTTCATGTTGTTTTGTAGGGTCTGTTTGAACGCTGTGATTAGAGGATGATGCCCATGCAGTTTCTTAAGACGCAGATAGTGAAAAGCTTCCGTGTGTGTGTGTGGGGGGGATTTCCTCTGTAAACAAGGAATTATGCATTGTCATTCCGAATCTGCCTTTCCTTCGTGCTTACATCCTGGCCATGTTTAAGGGTGCCAATGAGGCCTATGAATTGGCAGTAAAGTACTTGTGTACGTGAGCAGATTGGGTGGCAAGAGAGCTCCAGAGCATGACTATATAATGAATCCACTGATCAATGACCACAGGAGGATAGTGCTAAAATAATGTATAAAAACAATAATTTCATGTGATGAGGCATCACATTCCCCTGTGAAGTTTAATGATGATAAACAGCACTGATATTGTTAAATATTGCCTATGACATAAAATATTGTAGGTCACATAAAAGTACATCCAGATTGTCATTTATGACTCCTGAGCCGACACTGAAGAAATGAAAAGGTATGGAATGTAACAAGAAAAAAAGTCACTATAAGAATGGCAGCGCATTCAATGACAAATGATGGGTAACGCATATATAAATGTCATACAGCAGGTATTGAGCTACTGCATGTTTTTAGTAACTCACTTTTGTATTTTCCCATTTGTCCAAAAGCTATTTTAAAAAGAAAATGTAACTAAATATTAAAAAGTGTATATATATATATATATATATATATATATATATATATATATATATATATATATATATATATATATATATATATATATATATATATAGGGATGGGCATCAACAACCGGTTCTGTTTTAGAACCGGTTCCCAGTGGACCGATTGTTTGGAATCGTTAGCCAGATTCCTTAACGGTTCCGCTAACGATCCTCTGTGGCATTGCGCATGCGCAAACTTTTTCGGTTTCTTCTTCAGACTGCAGCAAACATGGCAACTAGCAGAAGCGTTCTAAAGTGTGGCTCTATTTCACACGACACAATGACAACTACGCCACTTGTAACGTGTAAAAAGTCTATTTCGTCGAAGGGAGGAAAAATAACATCAATAAGCATTTGAACACAGCATGGAATTAAATGACAGGATGTCATGTGTTCGATGCAGCAGCAGCTCGGCTAACGTCGGCGCTTCATCTCTTTCTGTCCAAGCTAAACTCCTCAAAGTGAACACAACCACTCACTGCGTGAAGCAAGTTGTCTTTATTGTGTGTAGTGGATCAAGTCATCTTCTGTCCCTTCGTTTGAAGCATACATTTGAGCTCCGGCATTGGAGCTAAGATGCTCCAGCATCGTCTCCCATTAGTGATCACTTCACGTTTGGATTGAAAGTCCAGTTTTGAGAAATATTTGATCGTAACGGTGTTAATTATCAGAGGGCGTGTGTTATTAGCAAACGTTCGCGTTATCGCGTTAACCCATTATTAAACTGAGCATATAGATTTTTAATCCATTATTAAACTTGGCATTAAACTAGCTTAGCTATAGAATCTTCCATTTTCAGCCCCCTACATTGAGGCAGAGGTAGTGTTTGCCTCTCCTCTTAATGTGGCTTTATCTTAGGCTGACCAGACGTCCTCTTTAACCCGACATTGTCTGTTTTTGAGCCCTAACACATGCGTCCGGCAGGGATTCCAAAAACGTCCGGGAGTTTGCTTCGTCGGATATTGGCATTTCTCCCCTTACAAGTTTTGGAAATGGTACGGTCCACCTTTAGGCGCGAGCGCTGACGGTATAGAGAACAGTCATTGGTCAACCGATCTCACGGTTGCCAGATACTCGATGATTATCCTCCAAATACGCCAATTTTGAGCCTTTGGTACGATACTTCACCATCTCCAATCTGGCAACCCGGAGCACCTTGCCGCCTCCACTAGTTGCATTGTTGTGGTTTGTACGGCATGCTATACGCTACTACTGATACACATGCTATACACTACTACCAGCACCTGCTCCCTCAACGCGCACTACGCGCTGTGCGTAGCACCAAGTCCTGAGGGGGCACCACAGAATAGGCAACTCAAAAATCCTCAGTTATAATAATTAGAATGCTGATATTATTTCAGTCTAGAAATATTAGGCACCTTTTAGGCATGTATATCACAAAACAGGCAGAACAAGAGAGATGTTTAATCGCTTAGCCCCCAGAATACATTTTATTTAAGTTATTTAAGTTTTATTTTAAGTTCAAGAGAAATATGTATGAATGTTTTTTACAAATGTAAATGTGTATATACACATACTGTATATGGTGTGTGCAGCATTATAGAAAATTATATAAAAGACAATTAATGTAAATAAACCCGATTGTGCCCTTTTTTCCACCCCTTGCTCAATAAGAATTGATAAGGAATCAAATCGATAAGCTGGAATCGGTAAGACATTGGAATCGTTAAAATCCTACCAATTCTCATCCCTACTCGTGTTGTTACGAGATGTGTCAACGCTTCGAAGCGTGTGTCGAGTAATGGAGGGGGCGTTTCCTCAAAGCGCACATCGAGGCTTGCTTCATTTAGGGGAGGAGACAAAAATTATGAATTTCGAAGCCTCGGCTGTACCACGTGACTGCTTTGGGAAGTGGTTCAGATTTTGCCGGGAGGTTTGACAGAAATATAAACCCCTCAGGCTTCATTACAAATGTGGGTTGTTGGTTGAGAGTTTGGAGAGTTTAGAGAGAGATATATAACTTGGAGAGTTATAGTCCAGGCAATCTAGCCAATTTGACCACTAAAAATGGAAATAACTGCAACAGAATTTATTTTTGCACAGAGGTTTTCTATGAAGTGTCCTGAATAACATACTAAAAGTCCTAAGAAATTACTGTTGCGGAAAAAGTTTAAATATGTAAAAATACAAGATGGCCGCCATAAATCTATAATGTCTCATATCTCCGCGATCACAGGAGATATTCTGATTATTTAAAATATTATTATACAGTTTTTGGGATATGACCACCAATTGGTCAGTGGCGTGCTGCAACGCAACACCAAAGAAGCATATTCCTAAAGCAAATGTGACCGCTGCAGACATGGCTGCTGTTGGTCGCATCAATATTTGAATGATTTAAAATACGATTACACATTTTTCTGGACATAATGAATCATTTAGAATGTTTTGACTTTATTGGATGTAATAGTCATGGAACAAAAATCCAATATAGCCACCAAAAATCCATTTCTTATCATTTATACGTGCACTGATGTATGACATTTTTTATTCAATTAAATTGTATACTAATATAATCAAGGCAGGTTTAATGCACCAGACTCTCTTCTACTTGGTGGATTGTTTCGGCTCCGGTGCCATGAATAACATGTATGCGTCCATTTCGACATGTTGCAGTAGGAGAATCAGCAAGTCTGTGTCCTCCCTGATCAGTACAGTGTCTTTTGTTTGGCCAGAAGCAACTGCTGTTTGAACAATTAACACAACGCCGTTGTGCGTTGCCTGGTCTATGCTCCAGCCAGTTCCATCCAGATTGTCGTTTAGATAATATGATATGATGTTTATTTATTTGTCCCACAGTGGGGAAATTTCAAAAATCACAGCAGCGGTGCACAACAGAGCATCAATGAAAATAAATATAAAACACAAAAAAAAATACTAAATATACTGGGGGAAAATAAAGTAAAGTGCAGTTTGACAGGATCTCCAGTATCTGTTGCAGTTTGTTGTGCAGCCTGACAGCAGCAGGAAGGAAGGACTTATGGTTCCTCTCCCTCAGACACCGTGGATGAACCAGCCGGTGGCTGAAGGAGCTGCAGAGCTGTGAGTGTTCTGCATGGGGTGGGAGGTGTGGTTCAACAGGGACGAGAGCTTTGTCATCATCTTCCCGTCCCCCACCACCTCCACAGTATCCAGAGGACACCTCAGCACGCTGCTGGCCTTCTTCAGCAGCTTGTTCAGCCTCTTCCTGTCAGCCGCTGCCATGCTGCTGCTCCAGAAGACCACTCCACAAAAGATGGCTGATGCAACCACAAAGTCAAAGAAGGTCTTCAGGAGTGCTCCCTGCACTCCAAAGGACCTCACTCTCCTCAGCAGAAAGAGTCTGCTCTGTCCCTTTTTATAAAGTGTGTGTGTGTGTGTGTGTGTGTGTGCGTGGTCAGCCCAGTCCAGCTTGTTGTTCAGGTGAACACCCAGGTACTTATAAGTTTTTACAATTTCAATGTCCAGTGGATGAATAATGGATGAATGGAAAAATGGATGATGACAAAATAATGGATGAATCGCTTCTTGTTTGCTTTGGTGTTCAGGAAATCTTCTTTCTTTGATTGAATCATTATGTCACCACCGAAATGTCTTGTCACACCAGCACAAGCCCCTATTCATCTGAGTTGTGAAGCATCTTTAGTTGCGGTCTCATCTTTGTACCCATAAAAGAAAACGACAGCAGTTCCATGCGTATGTGTGACGTACGCAGCGTACATTTGACACACACCGTTAGATGTAGATCAGCTTGGTCATGGTATGCAATGAAGTAGAACACCACCATCTAGTACATACTGGACATATGCACTGGGTTCTCGTTACTCTCCCCTCATAAACTCCAGAGCACATCGGCCAGTGTTGCCTTTTTTGCCTGCAGGGGGAGTGCAGCTAATTAAAACAGTGCAGGTGGATTAGTGCAGAGTTCATACTTGAATAAGGATAAAACATCTTCTGAACATTGTCCTATAGTTATTAACCTCTGAATCATCAGGTTCTCCTTTGACCTCCACTTTTGATCTTGATCCAGGTGTTGTGACTTGCAGCTTTCCTGAAGACATAATCTTCTACACATACCCCGACAATGGAGTCTTGAATATCGCAGCCATCTTGGATCTTTCCGTATTTAACCCATTTCCGCAACATTAATTTCATAGGACTTTTAGTATGTTATTCAGGACACTTCATAGAAGACCTCTGTGCAAAAATAAATTCTGTTGCAATTTTTTCCATTTCAAAAGTTAGTTTGCCTGGACTATTAGGAGAGTGAGGAGAGAAGGATAGGCGATAAGATGGAACTGTTGAGAAACTGTTATTTCTGAATAAAATGTCCCCTCAATGTCCAAGTTCCACAAGCACTTTCACTCTCCTCTGCCTGCTTAAGCCCATGCCATTTTCCTAAAGTGACATAACATTATTACACAACCAGCCATATTATGATACTACCATTTTGGGAACATTTACACACAGAATACATTCAAAAAATATTTTATTGTGCACATATGTGATAATTTATGTACAGAAATTATTTGGTCATACAGTTTTGTAATTCTTAGTCATTCCCAACAGCCACAACAATTCAATGCATCACATTATGTGGTTCAGATACAGCTGCCTGTGATTTTACACTTGGCCAGTAGGTGGTTTTGTGTGCACGTGAAACTTCGAGAAATGAACCCTTTCTCGAACCAATTGGCTGAAGTGATTTGATGCCTGATGAGGCTTCATCTCACCATCACTACTTATCTCCCTCCTTTTCACTTTACAGCACTTTGCAGTAAGAAGCTCAGCTTTCTAAACGTTATCAAAAATGTATACGCTTAAAACAAGTGTATATATATATATATATATATATATATATATATATAACCGTCACAGGGTGATTAGTATGAAACCAATAGCACAACTCAGGAGAACTGCAAATAATGATCTTTCAGGAACAGAACACTAACAAATATATTGACACACTGTAACGCACGAGGGCTTGGGCTGGAAAACACACGACAATCTCGCAGAGGATATGACCAAGTGAGGGGACCTAAGTAGACAGGGACTAACGAGGGAATGGGCAACAGGTGAGACGGGCATGAGGACCAGGTGAAGAGAATGAGGGAGTGATTAGAGGCAGGTGAGAGAACAGGTGAAGGGAGTTGGACTGATGGGAAGCAGGATCTGGAATGACATGATAGTTAGTGAAACAGGCAGACAGGGTGAAAACAACTAATAAAAGCAAGGTGTGGAGCTAAACTGTTACGTAAAACAGTGTGAATATGTTTTGTTGCATAGCTATATTGGTAATGGCTAGTGAGATGAAGCCTCATGAGGCATCAAACCACTTCAGCTAATTGGTCCGAGAAAGGGTTCATTTCTGAGTGGACCAAGTGTGAGGGAGGGGGGTGGATGGCTGGTCAAATCTGTTGAAGAATAAGTCCAGCTCATTCACGCACTGTTGGTCCCCCACAAGCTCTTGGTTGGGCCCCTTGAACCCAGACATCGCCTTGAGGCTTTTTCAGACCCCGCTGATGTCATTCTGCTGCAGCTGGTCCTCCATCCTCTTCCTGTAGATATTTCCCTCCCTGATCTTATTCCTCAGCTCCCTCTGAACAGTCCTCAGACACTCCCTGTTACCCATCCTAAAGACCCTCTTCTTCTCTTTGAGGAGGGCCTTTATCTCCGGAGAGACCCAGGGCCATTTGAGAAGCACCGTACAGTGCTCCCAACACAGAAGATGATGTAGTCCGGGATGCAGTCGGTGAAACCATCAATGTCTTCCCTATGGGCGTCACTGAATACCTCCCACACAGTAGACTCAAAACAGTCCCTCAGAGCGGGTCACAGCTGGCTGCCTCTGTGCAAGGGTGGTGTACACAGGCAGGAGATGCACCAGGTTGTGGTCAGATCTGCTCAGGGAGGAAGAGGTGTTGATGAATATGCCTCCTTGATGTTGGCATACAGGAGATCCAGTGTCTTATCGTCTCTGGTGTACACATATGCATACACATTCACACGCCCATAAACATATTTACATAAAACAACAAACGAAACAACAACAACAAACTTGTCCCCATTAACCGTTACATATGATGCTTCATTAATTGATGATACGTTTGTACTTCTTCAGTTATGTCTTTAACTTTTTTCTTAAATAAACAGATTTTATACTTTCCTTGATGTCATCAGTTAAAATATTCCATTGTTTCACCCCATAGAGTTGTATTAACAATCAGCTGTTTAAAATTCCATCTCCCTCTTAGTTCATACTCTCCTCTCTAAAAATCTTTTGAATATTGCCAGGAAGTAAATTATGTTTAGCTTTGTACAGAATTTGTGCTGTTTTAAACTCTACTATATCCCTACGTTTCAGTGTACGTGATTTTAAGATCAGTGCATTGGTGTGTTCAAGATATCCTTCATTGTTAACTATTCTGATTGCTCTCTTTTGCATGATGCATAGTGGCTGTAGGATGCTTTTGTAGAAGTTCCCCCACCCATACTTCAACACAATATGTAAAGTATGGAACGAGATTGTAATATAATGTTTGCAATGATTTATGGTTCAGTATGTGCCTTGTTTTGCATAATATCCCTACAGTTCGTGCTAATTGGACCTGACAGACTTGACTTGTGGTTTCCAGCTAAAGTTGTTGTCAATTATCACGCCTAAAAATAAGTTCTCGAAAACTCTTTCCAGCAGAACACTATCCAACATTAATTCTACCGGAGTATTCGGATGTATATTTCTATTACCAAAACCATACATTTTGTTTATGTTTACCGATAATTTATTTACATCGAACCACAACTTTAGCTTGCTCAATTCTGCCGTGACAACCTCCAACATCTGCTGAAGGTTCTCCCAAGCACAGAATACATTAGTGTACTGGGGCTGTCATGGGCTAGCTACCCATGTTGGCAGTCTCTGACGCTGTTTTCAGTATGTTGGAGCCTGCGAGAGCTGGGGCGCAAGATGGCTCACCGACTGATCACACGGCTACGGATCCAGGAATAGAAACGACTACGAGTAGGAACACAGCACATGAGACAACCTTAACAGCACCAGGACACACACTTCAGGTGTGCAGCTGTGGTTGGGAGAGAGTAACATCGACAAGGGGGTTAAGGATCCATCAAGGGAGGAAAAAGTGCTTGGGAGAGCAGAGACAGGGACCTCGCATTGACCAGTACTTCTTACGAAGCAGCCAGTCAAGTCAGTCGAATGAAGCACAGCGACAGGACGCAAACCAAAGTTCGCAGAGCATCAGCACCCCTTTAACGGAGGAGGATACCCCAAGCACAGAAATGCCGGTGGATGAACTCACCCAACCACAGAGACCTCGAAAAGATCAAAGGGCACAGACCGAGTGTGAAGTGGCCCAAAGCTGTTAAAAAGAGTGGGAAACAATACACCACGACTTGACAAAAATCTTGGAACAACAGGTAGGAACAGCAGAGAAAAAGCTTGAAAGGATAGGAGACATTATCTACCACTATGGAGAAGAGCGCTTTTGAGTAAACGAAAGGAGAAGTGGCAAGACACCACCCGAGCCAGCCAAATCTAGGAGGCAGCAAGAGATCGAGATACTTGTCAGAGAAAGAAGGCAGCTAAGAAAGCAGTGGAAGAAAGCTTCTGATGCAGAGAGAGAAGGTATCATGCTACTCCAAGTAGACATCAAACATCGGCTGACAAGCTTGCGAAGAGCGGAAAACTAAAGGAAACGTCGTAGGAAGAAAGAACATTCAAGAACACGGTTCTATAAAAACCCTTTCAAGTTTGTCAAAGACCTCTTCTTAAAGGAAAAGTGCGGAATCCTAAAAACTCCAAAGCCAGAACTGGAAGAACATCTGGAAAAGGTCCACCAGGACACGAAAAGGCATGAGCAGATAATCATCCCACATGACATTCCACCTATTCAACCACCAGAATTCAATCTGGACACTGACCCTCCAAAATGAAAGGAAGTAGAGAACGTTGTCAGACGAGCAAGAGCGACCTCGGCTCCTGGGCCTAATGGAGTACCATACAAGCTCTACAAGAACACCCCGGATGTTCTTTGGAGGCTCATGAGGATAGTGTGGAAGAAGGAAATAATACCAAAGGCATGGCGAAGGGCTGGTGGTGTGCTAATCCCGAAAGAGAAGGATGCGACGGACAGTCAATTCCGATCAATCTCCCTTCTCAACGTCGAAGGGAAGATCTTTTTCAGTATAATAGCACAGAGGCTGTCCACATACCTGGTAAAGAACAAGTATATTGATACATCTGTACAGAAAGCAGGCATTCCTGGTTTCTCTGGGTGCCTGGAACATACTAGTATGATTTGGCACCAGATCCAAACAGCTAAGAAGGACAAGAGAGACCTCTTTGTCATCTTCCTCGACCTGGCCAATGCCTTTGGCTCAGTTCCCCATGAACTCCTCTGGGAATCCTTCAACTTTTTCCACGTACCAAAACCCATCACTACACTGGTAAAGGCCTATTTCCAAGACCTGCAATTGTGTTTCACAACACCTGACTTTACAACTTCATGGCAGCGCTTGGAAGTAGGCATAATGGCAGGCTGTACAATTTCACCTCTGGCCTTCACTATGGCCATGGAAGTCATCATCAGGGCATCGAGATGGGTTGTTGGCGGTGAGAGAACTAAGGAAGGGCTCCGTCTCCCACCTATACAGCATACATGGATGACATGACTACATGACTACACTGACCACCACTGCAGCATGCACCAGGCGGCTACTTGCAAAACTGCAGGATAACATCAAGTGGGCCCGGATGAAAATCAAGCCGAGCAAATCTCGAAGCATCTCCATAATCAAGGGACAGCTCAATGATGTGAGGTTCTATATTGGAGATGACCCGATACCAACGGTGTCTGAGCAACCCATCAAGAGCCTGGGTAGATGGTACAACGAAAGCCTCCGGGATAAAGATCAAGTGCAGCAGGTTCCATTAACAACAGTGGAGAAGATGGAGCGAACCATTGCCTCATACGCAAAGAAATGGCTGGGTGTCCCACGATGTCTGAGTAACATCGGTCTCTATGTTAAAGGGGTCCTTGAATTACCTCTTACAAGTCTAACGGAGGAGTACAAGTGCTCTAAAGTAAGACTGCAGATGACATTGAAGGACTCCAAAGACCAGACCATAAGCAAGGCTGCACCTCCCCTACAAACTGGACGGAAATGGACATCATCCAAGGCGGTGCAGCAAGCAACATCAGCCCTGAGACACCAAGATATTGTGGGGAATATCCAGCATGGAAGAGGAGGCTTTGGCCTGGCAGAAAGCAAGCCAACATTCCATAAGGCAACAATATCTGAACGCAGGAATCTGGTGGTTGAGGAGGTGCGAAGACAGGAGGAGACTGCAAGAAGTGCAAAGGCTGTCTCTCTTGCTAAACAAGGGCAATGGACGCGGTGGGAAGGCCTGGAGAGGAGAAAGATCAACTGGAGCGAGCTTTGGCAAATGGAGGCAAGCAACATCAGCTTCATCTTAAGAGCTGTCTATGATGTGCTTCCATCACCAAAAAATCTCAATCAATGGTATGGCGAAGACCCGACCTGCCCCCTCTGCCCAGCTCCAGCGACTCTCAGGCATATAATGACAGGTTGCAAGACCAGTCTCTCACAAGGCCGCTACACCTGGAGGCACAATCAGGTCCTCAAGAGCCTCGCTGCAGCACTTGAGATCAAGAGGAGTGCAACCAACTCATTACCTCCAAAAATAAGCAAACCCGTTGCAACAGCATTCATCCGGGAGGGACAGAAAAGGCCCAAGCATCCTCCTACGAAGCCAGAAACTGGACACCTAGCCATGGCCCGGGACTGGAAGATGCTTGTCGATATAGGCCAGCAACTAATTTTTCCACCTGAGATTGCTTCTACCAACCTCAGGCCAGACATGGTACTTTGGTCCCCTTCACGCAGGGCTGTGTACATCATCGAGCTCACAGTCCCATGGGACAACTCTGTTGAAGAGGCCTATGAGCGTAAAAAACTGCGCTACACAGAGTTGGTAGCAGACGCAACTCAGCGTAGCTGGAACGCAAAAGTCTGGCCAGTTGAAGTGGGATGCAGAGGATAGCTTCTTCCACCATCAGGTTGCTAAAAGAACTTGGAATCCATGGACAGGCTCTGCGGCAGACCGTCAGAGCAGTTTCGCAAGCAGCTGAAAGAGGCAGCCGGTGGATCTGGATCAAACGGAAGGACCCTTGCTCGGCTATAACTTCATGACCCCCCACTCCCACCTGAGAACCAAATCAGAGCCCTCCAACCTGAGGAGGGCATATGGGGTATGCAGTCAGCTGCAGGGCTGGCTCAGGGAATAGGACGCCCCTGCCTTGCATAGTCCCATGGGAAATCTTAATTGGGCATGGGACACAAGCTAAGGCTTGATCACCCTTTAGCTGGCCACCTTTGATGAGGGTGTTTAGTGAGTAAAGGCCGAAACACCCACTGATTCGAAGGCACACTACTGAGGATGGGTCCCAAATTGACATCTTAACCCAGTCTAAACTTCCCATGCCACTCTGTCAACATCTCATGTGAGTGCATAACATATATTGGCACAATGGACTGTTGTAACATCTCGTCCCGTGTTTTATGATTCTGTGTCATATCAGCAAAAATAACATAATTCAGTATTTTAGAATCATTGCATACGTCATTGATGTACAGTACAAATAATTTCGGTTCAACAATTGACCCCTGCGGAACACCACATATGATATCTGAGAGGAGACCTAATTACTCCCATCTGAACAAACTGTTTTTAAAGGAAACTTTTTAACCAATTTAGCCCTACCCCTCCAATCCCATACCTTTCCAGTTTATGTATCAAAATACTATGATTAATTGTATCAAACGCTTTCTTTAGATCGACAAAAATATCTACTGAATTATTTATTTTTAAATCACTGTTAGTTGTTAATTCTTCGACTAAATTCATTAAAGCCATTGCAGTTGATCTGTTTGTTCTAAAACCATATTGTCTGTCCATAAGCAAATCATATTTTTCCACGAAGCTGCCAAATCGCACAAAGAGCTTCTCAAGAATTTTTGAGAACTGGGAGAGCAGTGAAACTGGCCTGTAGTTAGTAAATAGGTGTTTTTCTTCAGTTTTGCGTAATGGGATCACTTTAGCCGTTTTCATTTTACTGGGAAAGCATCCCAAGTCGAACGATAGATTACAAATGTAAGTTAGAGGGTCTACTATAGTGTCAATTACTTGTTTTATTAAAGTAATGTCGATACCATTCCAATCTAGCGATGTTTTGTTTTAAACTTGTGAACGTTAATAATTTCATTTTTATCTGTACCTCTCAAATAGATAGTATCTGGATTTATTTCTCCATAGAATAGTTCAGCACCTCCTCTTTGTGGAGGGTTTATTTCTTTTGCCAGTTTTGGCCCCACATTCACAAATAAGTTGAAGCCCTCCACCACCTCTCGTCAGTGATTGTCTTATTGTTATCTATAAAATAATCAGAAAAGCTGGAGCTATTTTTTTCTTCTAATGACTGAGTTTAGTACGTTCCATGTGCCCCTGATATTGTTTTTTATTCTTTTCTAACATTACATTATAGCAATCCTTCTTACATTTTCTAATAATATCAGTTAATTTATTTTTATATCTTTTATATTTCATTTCTTTAGTTCTATCTTTTATAAAAAAAAAAAAAAAAAAAAAAAAAAAAAAAAATTGTACAAGGTGTTCTTTTTTTTTTTACAGTCATTCAACAAGCCCTTTGGGATCCAAGGTTTATAAGAGCCCTTGATTCTGCTTGATGGCGTTCTGCTCAGCCACCTATACCTGTGTAGGACATCTATTTCAGTATACCTTATTGCCTGCTGTAATGAAGGCATTGACTATGTTAAATATACGTGTTTAGTTCTGAAGGTGAAGAGACACTGTAATTAGCTAAACAATGCAAGTTATTTTTATAAGGGGATTATGCTGTCAACTCATTCCGGTTTTCGTACATCTTGGTGTTATTTGCTGAGACGGATCCTCTTTCCTGAACTTCAAGTAGTGCAGAACAGAAGAGAGAGGGGTTACAAATACAGCACCTAACAGTTAATGCAACCTTCAAGCTTAACACAGTTTTTGTAGTGATTTGGTGCCATCAATGGTACCATCTGTAAATTAATGATCCTACTCTATTAGGGATGCTGGGAATCACTTAAATCCATTTCTATATCTACAGAAGGCTTTTTGATTAGAGCAGTGGTTCTATAAACGTTTTCTGTCGCGTCCCATTTCGGAAGATGAAAGATGTTCACGCCCCACCGTCCCAACAAAATTGTAGCTAAATGGTCCATGCTGAATTTTCATTTAAATAACAACTTTGTGTGACTCCTCCATCTGTGCATTTTCAAATAACAAAGACAATTGCAATTACTTTTAATTGAACCAGATTACTCCATCAGAAAGAAACAATATCAATATAGTTGTG
The DNA here is from genome assembly GCA_036178185.1 of Liparis tanakae. Lineage (NCBI taxonomy): Eukaryota > Metazoa > Chordata > Actinopteri > Perciformes > Liparidae > Liparis > Liparis tanakae. The sequence goes on along the minus strand of CM070099.1, from coordinate 8,305,861 downwards.
CAAAGAATAACTAATATTTGGCAAATAGCTTATTGTGGCTGCAATTAATGTTTTGCACTGGATATTATGATTTTCTAAGATAACAAGTGCAAATAAAGTTTTAAATTAATCTTTTCAAAACAATTAGTGTGTGAGCCACCAGGTTTTATCAGTATTAGTTCAAATTAGATTCTTATAGGTATCAACATTCCCTTGATCAAGTTTCCTGTCCCACATCTCAGCATCAGTGAAACCTGATCTGGTGTTAGGACTGTGTTGTGTTCTGGACTCAAATGCAATACTCAGGAGAATCGGCCATGCCCGGTTAGGCATTTTAATTGTCAAAAAAAGTAAAGGGAACGTGAGGTACATTCACATATTTGTCCATAAATGTACCCACTGAAAATAGTCCAGAGTGGTAGTCCAAGCGTTTGACAGATTGGTGGCTAAACAAAGAATAATCCAGTCCGGGGACAGCGTGGCAGATCTAGAGAGATATCAAACAAAAAAACAAGTGATCAACAAATGACTCTCGAGGAAAAAAGGCTGAAACAAGTTTGGTAAGGTACGACCAGCAAACAAGGTAGCGATCTGTACTTGCCAGGATATCATATGGGATGATCTGGCGAGGAGTGGTGGGAAAGCAGGGTCTCTTGAGGAATCCGGAGTTGATTGGGAAGTGGATGCAGGTGTGCAGCAGCCACACCCAGCCAGCTCGTTACCGGGATGGAAAACAAACGGAGTGGCTAGGTGACAGGGTGGCGATGGCGCAGTTGGTAGCGCGCAGGGACCACAACAGCAGAATGCGGAGGTGATGGGTTCGAAATCGTAACATCTGGTCTGCAGGGGTAGAAGCTGCTGCTGCTCTCTGCCTTAAAGATGAATATTGAAATAATTCAACTTTCCAAATGTCACTGAGATAAGCCAATTTCATCAAAGTATTCATCAGCAAACTTAATAATTATAATTGAATTAATACACTTGAATACAAAAACTATATACATGTGTAACATTACAAAGATAAAATAAATGATAGACTGAGTCCACCTCCCCTTTTCAGAATAATATTTGTATGGATAATATATGTACAATGTCAATTGTATTGTACTGTCCTGTATGACAAATGTGACGACGTTTCGTCGTGAGAGCCACCGAGCTTCATGTGAACAGCTGAAGGCTCCCGTCTCCTCAGAGAGAAAATGGTGGAAATTTCATGGACCTTGTTTTTATGGAATTGACCACGCTGATAGCGTCGGTCAATGGGAGGGGGGGGAGTGCTAGTGAGCACGGCTGAGCTCCTATGTCGGCGCTCGCATCGCAGTAACAACAGCTGGCCGCTCTGTCCATTCGCGCACTTTTTTTTTTTTTTTTCTTAGGCGCTCGGGATTTGTCATAGGCGCTCGGCAAAAAGGCTTAGGCACGCGCCCTTTTCTCTATGCAGGAAAAACCCTGGTAACCTGTTAATGCCGCAACTGTAACGTAAATATTTACACGTATGTAGCAACTCTCATGCCACTACCCGTGGGTTTCCCCCATAAGCTCCAAGGATCAGCCAGGCACCAAGTGGTGTCGTTGAACAATATATATATATATTGATCAAACCTGATACAAGCTGTGATTGTAGTTAACAGGGTTTGACTGGCTTTTTTTTTTTTTTTTTTAAACCCACAAATTCAAAGGAAATGGCAGACAGAGGAAAATAAAACAAAAATACTAAATAGCAAACAAATGGAAAGGGGAGGAAGGGAGAGGGGGGGGTTAGCTGTTGGCAGAAGGCTGGCTATTTGCATAAGACAGGAAAGGGTCCCAGGTTTTATGAAATTTCTTCAGAGATCCTCTGACATTTGTAAAGAATATATACTTTTGCTTAGCTTACCCTATTATTGTGTGCATACATATTATGTGTAAAAGTGGAAAGGTCACTGAGAAGGTCAAAAACTTCAGCAGGGCGATCTAGTGCCTGACTGATCAAAGAAGATAACAAGTGAACACAAGAGAGCTTTATGCACTCCCCTCCCCTGCATCACGCACATCCTAGGTTTAAACAGAACAAAGCAACACTCATGCTCTCATGCTACAGGAACGTCGCAGGATACTTTTAATGAGCACAGATAGATAATGGCAACAAATGTCCGGGGTCAACCACAGGGCTTCCCTTTGACACACACACATGCATGCCCTCCTTTGCATCCTTATTTACTGATAGGAGCCTCTTTATTAATATCCGGAGAAACAGCCTTCCGGAGACGCTGCGTCCCATCTCGGAAGAGATAAGATTGTCATGGAAGACTCCCCAGTGGAAGAAGAAGCTTCAAAGGAAGCTACATTTTTAATCACCTCTTTCCCTTTTCCTCACTTTTATTCACAACATATGCTCTCATGGGCGGGCCACACGGACTAATGAATATTCATACAACGGCGGAACCGAAGAGCAAGAACCAATGAGAAGACACCGCCGTCTTTGTTTCAGACCAATCAGAAGTGGTCTTGATGTGTATTTTAATGGCCGCACACGCTCTGTTCAGCACCTCTTCCTTCAGCTCTGAGGCCTTGAATGGTGTCAGCTCTGAACGTTGGGTCCATGCATGTGTCTGTCTAACTGTATCATGATTTTCTAATTAAACACTTTATAGATTTGAAGTAAAAGTCTACCGCTGTTTGTTTTCAGTGATATCCGTCCAGGTGTGTTCCCGTCCATCCTCAACAAATTGTATTTGATTTTTTCAAGGTGTAAAAATGACATTACCGCTTCAGACCAGGAGTATGTGCTAGGCGGTTTTGGGTTCTTCCAATGTAGTATTATCTGACGCTTGGAAACACAGCAAATGCAATGACATCAGCTTGACATCTAGTAAACCTTGCCACAACAGGAGACACCCCAAGCAGAGCAATCAAAGGGCATGGAGACATACAAATATTAAAGACTGCAGAAAGGGTATCAAAAAAGGATGACCAGAAAGAGTGTAGTTTAGGGTAGGAGAAAAAAGTGTACGTGTGGTCTGCTAGAGATTGAGAGCACCTAATACAGAGTTCATCTGTTTCAGGAAACAGCTTTTTCAGCCTAGCCCTTGTTAGTGAATTCGGAAGACAACCTTGAATTGGATGAGACACATACGTGCACAAATACAAGTAGTATTAATTCTGAGCAAAACATCACTCCACCAGAATTCATCCAGTGTAAGACCTAGTTCCTTTTGCCACAACGTACTTTTGTAATATGTGAAGTTCTCCGCACTGCTCCTGGCGCCCCACCTGTAATAACTCGCCGCCCCACTTGAGGGTCACGCCCCACAGGGTTAGAGGAACCACTGGATTAGAGGAATGATAACCGAAATATCATCTGCTCTATTGCTGGTTAACCTGCTTCATTCAGAAGAGCCAATACTTTCCAGTATATTCTGTAATCCACATCAGACACATTACAAAGCTGTATTCTCTTTCATCTATCACGTTCATCTATCACGTGACTTTCAGTTGGAATCATTACTAAAATTAAACCCATACTGTCACGGTAAGACCTGGAAAAAATCATTCATGCACTTATTGGACTACTGCAGGTCCCTTCTTTGGGTTGCCTTTATAATAACATCAACATTATCTTAATAGCTTTTGTGGTTGCAGAGCTACACCCTTTTTAGTTTGGTATGTTATCTCGAGGAGGAACTTCAAAAAAGGGTTGTTTAAAGTTTATTAGAAGTTAGGATTTACCTTGTTGTAAAAATACCATTGTGGAGGAGGAATACAGAGTAAGACCTTACTCTCTTTTTTAAAAAGAGGTTCATGTGATTGAAAAATGCTTTCAACAAAAAAACCGATGTAACCAAGACTCACCTGCTTTAATTCTCTCAGCACTTCCAACTTCAGACTTAACTAACACACAACCTCCCCCTTGAAGTCAAGGTAGAGTCACCAAGGTAACAATGCGGTGTAAAAAACAGACCTAATATTAGCAATCCATCATGTCCCATTTTACAATGAACATGTCCGCAAGCTGGCTCGCATAGAAAACATTTATTATGGGAATAGAGGATTGTGGACTTAATATTTGACACCAAGTTCAATAACAAGTTCTGATATTGTCACCCTCGGCAGACATACAGACATACAGACAGATGAGTGATGGTCATGAACTAAAGCTCTCCTAACCAGAATATATACAGATTAGGATGCCAGCTATTATGTCAGCTATGTGTTGGCAAAAGCAGCATCAGATGTTTCTCACAACCATCACAAGAAATGTACAGTCAGTGAATTGATTCTAAAAATCACAATAATTCACGGCAGGAGTTGTACTCATTGTGTGAAGCTGAGAATCTCCTCTTAAAAACACCAGATTACCGTGCAGCTGAGTTAAGCAGCAGATAGCCTTAACCACAGAGCAGTAGCTCAGCAGTTTATAAATATCGGTCTGATCAGTGGCGGCTGGTGTAATTTTGTTTTGGTAGAACTAATCAATCAATTTCAGCAAACATCCCAGTATGACTCCTTAGAAGGCCCTGATGGCCCGCCACTGCTCATTTATATCTTTAATCAGAGATGGGTTAAACTGCTTCGTTGACCCTTTTTACGAATATTATTGGGTATATTACATATATTCAAAACACAAATATTGACAATTTGTATGATTTATAAATATAATGATATTATTATATTGTTTGTATACTTTTTTTTTTGTGGCTCAAGGTGTGTGGGGCCAGACCCCATGGCCCTCTATTGGCCAGCTGCCACTGGGTCTGATATAGGGGATAATGATACAAGCAGTCACAAAGCCACATTTTTTTTCATTATTAATGCCAGTATATCACAAGGAAATTTGATGCACAATAACAACATAACATGACCATTCATATGTCACCACTGCAAAATCGACAAAGGTCATGCAAGATGAAGCAAACGGGTGGCAGACATGCATGCAGCAAAAGCAATTAGTATCAAACATGCTGGAAACGGCACAGAAACAGCGACACAGCAACTTTACTCCAGCTGGAAATCTGTTGGGAGGAATGGCATGCAGAACACTACATGTTGACAAGCTGACAGCGGAAGCCGGGATGACAGGAATTGAAACACGATTTTCGCCTCCACCGAGAATAATTGCCAATTTCCTTCCAGCTCGTGGATATTATGGAAGAACCTATTCAAAAAGCACTTTGTAAAAGTACAATCTTGCAAACAACAAAGAGACACGTCTTGATGTATACCTTCTTGAGATAATTCAATGAAACACAATCACCACGAAGAAACATTGATGGGAGACTTCTTAAAAGACATGCAACACATTGCAATAAATTAACCCTTGGACTTATCAATCTGGAAAACACTGCACTAAAATTACCTTTGCCTTCTTTTGAAATAATGAGCAGGCTTTTTTTCTAGGACAGCACCATGTGTAAGCCATTAAATAAACACTCTAGTCTTTATTCAGCCGCGTCTATCCATTCGTAGAGATTACCATTTTCTGTAGCGACTGTATCCATTATTTTTGCTCATTTCTTTCCATTCTGGTTGCCTCAGGGTCACTCCAATCAATAAAAGGGAACGCAGAATTGACAATTCTCTAGTGCACATTTTTCACAGTAACAATGTGTTGGCTTCTTTTGGATTGACAATTAAAAAAATCCCCATGTGACTGTGTGATACCTGAACTGATATGTTGATGTCAACTGCTGTTATGTCAGTCAGGATCCACATTTTACAATTAGACAGTTGATATCACCAGACATAGGAAATGTATACCCTTTTCTTTGATATCAGAAATCCCACCACTATCCTAAATAAGGGAAAGAAGGCACAGTTTTATGCCATATGAACCGCAGTGGCATCTAGTCATGTATTATTCACACATACTAGCATTTCTCTCCACATAATCTTTTTCTGTACAGTATTTGTTCGTCACTGTTGTCGTGCATTTGTGGAACAGAGACACATTAGGTGGAAACTAGGAAACTAAAAGGGAGCGGTTTGTGACTGTTTCTGTCATGTATGGGGAGATGTGACCCCCACCATCCTGGCAGTGCATTATCTCCTCCAGCCCCACACTCTTCTCCAGCTGTGTGCTCCTTGGGTACGTCTGTACCTCTTTAGGTAATGGAAGTGGTAGTTTCTCCCATTCTCTTCATGCTTTCAGAGAAATATAAGCAGGGCATAAACAGACATAAACCTCTAATAACGTACATTAAACCCGAGCACGGAACATCCATTGTGTTATTTGCTTGCCATGTGGAGACAAAAGAGTGAGGAGGAGATCAGAGATAAGATACACACATTATTGATTGAGAGAGTCTTTAATGATTTGCTGGCTAAGAATACACTGATACATTTCAGTGTCATCTTTAAGGATAGAAAAGATGAAACACTTTGTCCGACATCACCGATGCTGCTGACAAAAGAAGACGAAAGAGGAGATAACACAGAATACTCTCCGGGTCACATTTGTCTGGCCGACACCGCCCATGTGCCGACAGACCGCCGTGTCAAAATGAGCTATTGTGTTTCCGGCTTTTTGAAAATGTATCCAGTCGTACATTTGAGATGATTCAGTGTCACCAACCTCCCGCGGAACACAAATTAGCATTTAGGTCAGCTCTGTCTGGCTAGCGAAACAATAAATACATTGTTTGTGTTAGGGGTTTTATTAAATGTACATTAAGTGTGATTTGTGTATAATGCACAACAGAATTGCTATAATATATCTTCATGGGCATGTAGTGTCTGGCATGAATGCTGATCAATATCAATGTCTTTTATTATTTGTACACAGGCCTGCAAGATGCTTCCTAGCAAAAGCAGTTAATTTTAACATAAATAAACTTTAGAGAATAACTTTAACATATTAATGTCTTTGCAGACTGGTTTTTTTTTTAGTATGTGACCAGGAGTAGACAGTGTCAGAGGCTCAAGTCAGGATTTATGAATAGTTTTCATAGCTGAAAAGTGAAAAGAAAAACATTGAATGGAAAATTTGCAGGACACAATAAAACAGGTAAATAATCTAATAAATCAAATTCAATTGCATGAATATCGATATGAATGGAATGTTGATTATTTTTCTGCTTATTTATTAATTTGTTAATCAAATTCATGATCACAACATGTGGTGGCAAATTACTTAAACCCATGACGTCAACTCTAATGGCAGTACAATTGCTTGGTATATGCCATACTATGCATACTGTGCTGCCACAGCTAGTGCTTGTAATTGTTACATAGATAGCGATGTTTTGAAATAATACAGAAAATGTGCAGGAACCGAACCTCTCGCAATCACATTAGCTTTTATGTCGGTCGTTCACATTTACCTGGCAAGTCCAGGTGGTTGTTGTGGAGCACCAACATTATCTGATACCTTAAGTTGCAGGAATAAACTATTATCGCCTCTAAAAGACAGATTTTCTTAGCTCCCTACATTTTTAACAACCACATTAACACAATTGCCGGCTCACTGTAGGGACAAGTTTTTTTGTATTGCCTCCACCTCCCAAGTTTTGTCTGATGTGCTTAAATTTGCTCATATCTTTAGGATCTGCATGTTGCAGAGAATTTAGTTTGTTCTTTTTCTCTGGTAATCTTTCTAACCGTATCGTATTAAAATGTTGGGCCCTGGGGCCACACTTGAAGGCTGAGGAGGAATGGACTAAGTTTAGACTTATAGACATTAATGATGAAGGTTAAAAAAAAAAATCATGCCAACGAGCCTGACTCTGCAGTTGTACACAAGTTGTTTGCCTGAATCTGCAGGTGCTGCAGCGCCTTCCGTTGTGTTACTGGTTGTACCAATGTTTGATGGAGCAGCCGCGGACCCCTAACTTGACAATTACCTTATAGCAGTGGTCACCAACCTGTCGATCGCGATCGACCGGTCGATCTCGGAGACGTTCTCTGTCGATCTCCAAAATGAAATGAAAATAAAATCAGAAACACATTGCGGAGGTCAGGGATCTTGGGCTCAAAAAGATTGGTGACCACTGACTTATAGAGTTGTACCCGCTTTGCCTTCAGGTCAAATGACATTCTTTGTTTCTCGGATAAAGCTCCCTGGTTAAAATTTTACCTCGTTAGTTTTGGACTTTCTAAGCAAGGCTAATCCCTTGGACGTTTCAGCCTTATAATTGAAAGTACAGTGTGAAGCATTATGGGGTCATTTTGTTTACAGAAATTGAATATAATATTTAGAGCTCTGTTTATATTGATGTATAATCATTAGCTGCACCTAAGAATGGTTGTATTTTCATCAGTATAAAATGAACCCTTCCTATCAACCAAGGGAGCTGGTTCTCTTCAAGGAGGCCACTGTGTTTCTATAGTAACCCAGAACGGACAAACTAAACACTTGCCCTGACAAGGAATTATCATGTTTATTACTTAACTGAACGCCACCGTTGCAAAAATGTAGCTCAAGCTAAAGTTCAGTCAAAGAAGATCCTCATTGGGCTTCCTGTACACAAAAGATATGCTGCTGCAGTACATGAAAGCCTGCCAATCACCCTTACATTCGTTTAAATGCCGCAGTGGAACATTTGAGAAATATCTCCTTATATCTCCTGCAAGACATTTAATCGTGTTAATTATTTGCGAAAGAGCTCGCCTGCGCATAACAGCTGAGCAAGGCGCTAGCTGGCTCTTTCATCCTGGCTCTTTGAGAGACGCTCCCTCCCCCCAGGTCCTAGTGCCCGGGGACTATGGCCTTTTTTTTTCTTCTTTTTTTTTTTTACGGAGCTCAATGTTGACTATTTTTTTTTTTTTTTTTTTTTTTTATCTGCTTCCTCATGTCGCTCTCCATTTATCAACTGCTCTGGCATTCCTGTTAAAGCATCCCCGTAGCTTGTCTCTTGGACAATGATGGACACAGGTGGTCAGAGAAAGTGTTCAAATGGCTGAGACCAGGGCACTGTCCTCAGGCTCTGGCAGTGGCCTTGAAGGCTTAACATCTCGCCACAGAAGTGGTCTTTCATGCTTTAGATCAGGAAGGTCACCAACCTTTTTGAGTCCGAGGGCTACTTCAAGGGTACAAAATAATCCGAAGGGCTACTTTTTTTTTATATGAACTTTTATAGGGGGGGGGGCTAGTGAAAGAGCTTGCCTGCGCATAACAGCTGAGCAAGGCGCACGCTGGCTCTTTCATCCTGGCTCTTTGAGAGACGCTCCCTCCCCCCAGGTCCTAGTGGCCGGGGACTATGGCCTTTTTAGTTGGAATGCTTCAGCAGTCCAACTCTTGTTCTTGTCTTCTTTATTAAACTTAAACCCCGTACGCCCCAGCAGACTGAAATTCCACATGCAGAAGCAGACTGGCGAAAATTTTCAGATTATTGAGTTTTCATATGTGTTTATACAATTTTTTCTCTCTAGCGCCCCCTATCGGGTTTTTTACCCACGTTTTTTTTCGCCAATGACGGATTGACTTGAAACTTTGCATAGAGGTCCGCTTGGACCTGCTCTACAAAAAAGCCTCTCAGACCCCTAAGCTCCGCCTACCTTTTATTGTCCGCCATTTTGAATTTTGTAAAAAACAATTTTTGTGCCATTTCATTCAAAACGCTTAGTCCGATTCCTACCAAATTTTCTGAGGTTCATTATTGGTTCAATTTAAAGGAAATTGAATTAAGGAATTGTCTATATCTTATTGCGTTCAGAAGATATGGACCAGTGAACATCCAAGGGGTGTGGCCTAATATATAAAGACACCTAACTTCCAAATCACTTGGACTATCTTCACCAAATTTGCAGCCTATATTCACAAGGACACACTTAACCTACCTTAATTTTTCCATAATATTTGAACCTTAGGGGGCGCTACAATCAATCCCTTTTTGGCCTTTTTTTCATGTTTTTAGGGGTTGTAAAACAGTTAACTCCTCCTAGAGCGTAAACCCGATTCTTTCCAAACTTGGCCAGCCTGGTCTTTAGACCTTTGTCTTGAAAAATCTTTGAAGGATTTAAAAAATATTAAACTATGTGCGTTTGCCGGACCGGCAAAGAAATGCTTTTCGCCATGAAAATATACGTCGTTGTAACTCGGCCATACATTGTCTAATCTGCTCCATATTTCTCATATGTCATAACATACTGACCCTGAAGAGATCCATATGCTAAATTTTCATTCTGGTCTTAGCGCCAACTAGTGGCACTAGGAAGTAACATGTTTTCTACTTTTATACCCTTCTCCTCACTGATTATTCCGATCCGTCTCAAAATGTACCAGAATAGACCTAAGATCTTGATGATGCTTCCCTGTGAAGCTCGTAGCGACACGTTGAAGTGCGGCGAATCTCTTCATCGGCAAACATTGATCCTTCGCCGTGATCGAATAAACCGATGTAACTCAACTCCACATCATCAGATCCGTTCCAAACTCCACATGTGTGATGACACTCCAGGCCTGAAGACACTTGCAGTCTATTTTTTTTATTTTAGTGGTAGCACCACCTAGTGGCAACAGGAACAAAAATTGTTTCTTCTTTGGCTTCCTTCTCTGAGAAGGTAAATCAGATCAACATCAAATTTGTTACACATGAAGGTTAGACTTTCATGATGCCAGAACGGCCACGTTATTTCCCCCTGATGACCGATGACCTTGACATTCATTATACATGTCCGCTTAGACCTGCTCTAAAATAAATTACATTATGACTATAAGCTCCGCCCACTTTCATTTTCCGCCATTTTCAATTTTGTAAAAAACACATTCTTTTCAACTCCTCCCAAACGATAGTTGCAATTTCTACACGACTTGTCGTGGTTAATTAGTGTTTCAATGCAATCAAAAATCTTTCAAAGATTGTTGACATCTCATTGCGTTCAGAGAATATGGACCAATGAACATCCAAGGGGTGTGGCCTGATATTTAAAGACACCTAACTTCCATTTCAATGGCCCAATCCTCACCAAATTGGTAGACTATGTTCACATGACAGCCCTTAAGATACCCTAATTTTTTCATAATATTTGAACTTTAGGGGGCGCTACAATCAATCCCTCAATATATGACTTTTTTACATTATTTTCTCACGTTTTGGGGGATTTGTAAAACAGTTAACTCCTCCTAGAGCGTAAACTCGATTATTTCCAAACTAGGCCAGTATAGTCTTGAGACCTTTGTCTAGAGAAATCTTTGAAAGATTTCAAAAATATTAAAGTTTGTGCGTTTTCCGGACCGGCAAAGAAACGCCATTCGCCATTAACATGTAAGTTGATGTAACTCGGCCATACATTATCCAATCTGCTCCATATTCCTTGTATATCTTCACATACTGACCTTGAAGACATCCATATGATCATTTTAAATTCTGGTCATAGCACCACCGAGTGGCCAAAGCAAATCAGCCTAAAAAGCATCACATTCACATGTAGTTTCACTGACAAGGTCTACACTTCACGTGGATATACATGATGCATTTATATCTTCAAATTATCACAGTCACAGTGCCCCCTGCTGGCTACACTGGACTCGCTCGAATCTGATCCAAATTTCTCATGCTGCATAGAATTCACGGCTTGAGGATATCAGTTAAACGCCCGAAAGGTGGTAATGCCTTCTCGGCCGACGGGGTCGGCGTCCGGCCGGCACCCCCGACGTGCAAAGCAGGAACGAGGACCCGTTCGACGCTGCTTGCAGCTTTAATTATTCTTCTATTTCTTCCGTACCTTTTTCGTCCCTCTTCTACTCCTTCATACATTCAGCTATTTGAACCATTCAAATATTAAAAAATTCAGCTTCTTCAGACTTAGAATGGCATTACTTTTCATATTTCAAATGTTTCAAATGTTTTATATTTAAATACTTTCATGTCATTTTAAATTCATCAGTTCCTATGGAGAAAATCTTCAATTTTAAAAGCTTACCATATCGGCATACATTCAGCTAAAGACACAATTCCACTTTTAAAATGTTGACAAAGGTGTTCATATCTCATATAGTTATTTAATTGTTATTATTTTAGTTTGATGTGTTTTTCCGCTCCTCCTAGGAGCTTACAATGGGTGTGTGTGGGGAAGTCTAGAGCTGTGACGTCATGGCTAGAGGGGACAGCTGCGTCAGGATCAAGCGGAAATTATTTTTGTAAATCGCTACTACGGCCACAATTCTTACTCTTTAGACATATTTTGTTGATAAAGTAATAGGGAATATTGTGCTTGTCATAGAAATGTGACTGTGGAATCCAACAGTTTCCCAGATGTCTCGCGAGAAGCCTTTACGAGGGGAGAAGTCCACTTTTCTGCTCAGTCATCTCCATTGTCATTCTGAGCGCCTTTCAACTTTTTTGAAGCAAACAGGAGCATTTTCTGAACTGCGACTATACTCTCATTTCTTAACCTAAAAAATATTTAAGGAGATGTCAACGTTCACACAAGCCTTGAGCTTCTCCTAATGTGGACGTTTTTAGGGTGAGAGTTATGGTTCTCTTTCAAATCCAAATGTTCTGACAGGTTGCTTTCATCAGATTCTCAGCTGTCTGTCTCTTATTTTCAGTTATTTTCAGTTAGTGGGGCAGCTAACAGCATTTTTTGATGAAGAATCGTTCAAATGTGGATACAAGCACCAAAATTACTCTATGGATTCTGCTCTTCCAATAAAGAACTTTAGCCAACGCAAAAAAAGCTCATGTCGGTCGCGGCGGCCATTTCATTTCCCGCCATTATTAAAATATGCGTTTTCCATGATATCTCCTAAAAAAAAACATCAAAGCACATATAAGATAATGTCAACCCCTATGTTTTGATGGTCAAGGATTGCAATGATACCATAGATAGCATCATTGAATGCTTTGTGTTATTCATGGCCACCATTTTGCCTTCCTCCATAACCAAATTCTGTATTTTGCGTCATATCTCTTCAGCCAAACACAATAAATGAAAAGTGGTAATATCTACCCCTATGTTTTGATGGTCAAGGATTACAATGATACCATACACAACACCATGCACTTTATACACTGACCAACGGTTTGTGCGTATGTGTGGCCGCGTGCGCGCGCGTGTGTCTATATATGGAGAGATATTAGAGATATTTCATATTTAAGTTATTTTCAGCTATTTTCATTTATTCATTTCATATTTCAATTATTTTCAGTTATTCATTTCCTATTTCAGCTATTTCCAGATATTGTCAGTTATTTTCAGTTATTTTCAGTTATTCATTTCATATTTCAGCTATTTCCAGATGTTTTCAGTTATTCATTTCCTATTTCAGCTATTTCCAGATATTGTCAGTTATTTTCAGTTATTTTCAGTTATTCATTTCATATTTCAGCTATTTCCGGATGTTTTCAGTTATACATTTCATATTTCAGATATTTCCAGCTATTTTTAGTTATTTTCAGTTATTCATTTCATATTTCAAATATTTCCAGACATTTTAACTTATTCATTTCATATTTCAGCTATTTTCAGCTATTTTCAAACCTATTTTGGCTATTTTTAGACATTTTCAACTATTTCCAAACCTATTTCAGCTATTTTAAAAACTTTTTCAGCTATTAATTTTATATTTTTCAGCTTCAAGCTTTCAAATGTTAAGCATTCCAACGCATTTTCAGAAGGAAATGCTCTTTCTAGTTCTTTATTTTTTTTTTTTTTACGGAGCTCAATGTTGACTATTTTTAGAACATGCCGTGCGGGCGACTCACCTGGTACCTGTGGGCGACCAGGTGCCCGCGGGCACCATGTTGGCGACCCCTGCTTTAGATATTGTGTAAATTAGTTTCCCTGGCTCTTCTGTTAAAGCAATTTTCCTCCCCGACCCTGTCCCAGAAAAATCCCATTGGGAATGATCGGAAATGTATGGGAGTGTCACTTCTGCTGCCCTCTTGTCTGCAGCTGTGACCTTGATTAGCGATCTGAAGGCGAGTAGTTCATGAAAAAAAAAAGACCGTTTTCAAGGAAACAACAGTGCAATGTACTCATTATCTGACCAACACTGAAACAGCTGCCATCAAAATGTCACAGCAAACCACTATTTATTTAGATTTTAAAATTAATTAATTATAATGTTATCATAAATATCACAAATTTAGAAAAAAAGCTATTAACCTATTAATTTTCGAGCAAAAATGCCTAAAATTATGTATCGAATCTAGAGGCTCCAGTTTCTGAACCCCTCTGACTAAATGTATCAATGAGGTTTTTCATCAAAACAAAAGCTTTCCGCACTCTGTCAGGAGACGGAGCCATCAGTTGCTTCACAGCGAAGCGGTGGCTCTCACGAGGAGTCTTTGAGCTCAGAGACATTAAACATCCATCATATGATGACGCATGTTACAATACATATTATCCATGCAACAGGTTGTTGCAAAGGAATCACAATGTGTTGTGGGAATAATTCTCAAGTAAGAAATATTAAAGAACAGCACAGAAAAAAATAGTTTGAAGACGAACTGTGATGAATAGTAATTGAAATATGACAGAGCATTTGCATCAATCTATCTCTAAGAAGCTGGTTTTCAGGGTTGGTGTAGCCTTGCTGAAAAGTTAGCCAACCAGAAAAAAATGTTTTAACTCCTGGGTCAAAAAGATGAAAGAGATCAAATTCAATTAAAAAATCTGGAACATGATAAGAAGAGAATATAAACTAGATCATAAACTACAAATACTTCAATGGTGTGCATATGACCCGGGGTTCAAACCAAATGAAATGGATCATAGGTTTAAATCTTGGATCTCAAAAGGTATAACAACATACTATTCTCTGACAGAAAAAGGATAACTAAAGGACTTTGAACACTTATTGTCTTGAAAAATCTGATTTTTTTTTTTATAGATATCTCCAGATACGCAACCATTTCGAACGTAACATTAGAAATACAATAGACCTTGATGAACCAATCCTGAGAATACTTCTCGGTGCCTACCAAAACGAATCAAACAGAGGTATTATCTCTAAATCCTACAAGGGCCTTATGATAACAAAATCCCCCACTGCAGTATATGTAAAGGAAAAATGAGAAAGAGATGGCAACCTCAATTTGCATGGAAGTGTGTTATTCGTTTCATTTCACCGAAGCAGAAGGCACGCTTCGCGGGAGGGGAGACAGTGTGGAGCTCATTAAGCAAATCACTGGCACATATTCTGGGAGTGCCCTGTCATAAGTAGCCTGATGATGTCATACTCATAATTCTAGTCAGAATATGAGTCTGATACCGCTCCGTTGGGCTGTGATTATGGGGCGTGTTTCAACCCAACCAGGAGAGAAAATGCCTCGTCGCTCAATTGGATAGAGCTACAACCAATCAGAGCAACGTAGTATGTGACGTATTTTAAGCGACGCATAGTTTTCGATCTACAAATGCCTTGATCGCGTTTCTCTGTTCCTCTTTCAAAATGAATGCGCTGTCGAAGTTTTCTAAAACAGACTCAATGGCAGAATCTACACATCTTAGCTCTCCAGCGGCAGCCATGTTTGTTGTAAGTGAATACAAACCAAGCGCCTTTTTATGACGTGGTTGGTTACGTTACTGTTGATCATCTGTCCATCATCGTACAAAGCCCACCTTGACAATTTGATTGGTCCCTAACCCATTTCTGATCGGAGATAATTTCTCCCCAATGGAGCAATTCCAGACCGAACTTCCCGACTTAAAATGTTGAGGGCGGGGCTAAGTTCGGTCTGGTATCCAGGCTGTCATAAGGCCTTTCTGGGCAGAATTTCATAAAACATTAAAAGTCATACTTAACACTGACTTGCCCCTGGAATTTTCAACTTTATTCCGAGGCAAATTTGATTTTCAAACAGGGCGGCATTTTAATAACCGCTTGTAAAAAAACGCTCACCAGACGCTGGTTGCTTCCTGAGCCTCCCACGATTCAGGAGTGGATAGACATAGTAAATGACATCTATGTTATGGAAAGGATCAACTTGTCCCTTCAGAGAAGTATGTTTATTCAACTCTGGGACAAGTAGGTGAGATATGCAAAACCAATACGGACAGATCCTGTGGAGATAATGAATGAATTATCCTGTAACGCTACTCTAGTTTAGGAAACCAAAGTGATCTTGACATGGACAGATCAGCCATGGTCAGTGAGATGAAGAAAAGAAAGGTTGACTGGAAGGAACTTGGTGGAATGATGAATAACATATTCCCCTTACGGAGCAAATAGAATGTTAAAGAAGAACCACATGTGGCACAAGTCAAAGAAAGATGGCCAGCCTTGTTTGCTGAATGACAGGTAAAATACATCGTTTTAGGTTTTTTCCATATTTACTTTTGGACCATATCCAACAGATTAAAGCAGAATTTGCTTGCCTTACATCTGTCGACTCGAATGGCTCCCTCTTCTCTGGGCTGGACCAGAAGCTGGCGAGGTTCCTTGAGCTCTACAAAGTAAAGAGTGGCACAGTGGGCCTGACCAGATTGCTTGATGATGATGTAAGTGTTCAAATGTTAGTTCTTCTTCCAGGCCTCCCACATTTGCTTTTAGCATTTTGTCAAGTAATGGATAAAATAGCATATGTCCATATGCACCATATACAATAACTGCTATTTGTTCTTTTTTTTAATCAGAGCTCAACGTGCAAGAAGAGTTCAGTTCTTCTGCTAGGCCGTCCTCATTATCTCTAAGAGTATCCCTTGTGTCTTTTCAAGATTGAAGGTCAGCATTGTTTATTCAATGTGTTGTTGCAGTTGTCAAGAATCAGTCAATTCATTTCAAATGGCCCGTTAGTCCTGAAAAGTCATATTAACTGTTGACCTAGTCAACAGTTAACATTAATTTTCAGACATAAAATTACACTCATACGCTTGAACGATCTGTCCAGCTTTAGTAAGATTGATGCATACAATACCATGTTTGGTCTTAATCAGCGAATGGAAATCACTTAGTTGCCATTCCATTAATTATCTATGGCCTTTAAGTCAGGTTATAATAGGTGGTCATTAATGTGACGGTAACGCAGTATTAGTGGATTTGGGTTTGCTTTTTGAACTTAACATAGACTTTCCGAAGGAACTCAAATACACCTTTAAAAGTTATTCAGAAGCTCCTGATAACCATTGTTGGGAACAGGGTTTGCAAAACAGACTCCTGCACTCCATGTAGGATTGTTCTCTGAAGACTCCTCACAATTGAATGTTTAAATGAGTGTTTATGTATGAGTTCAATGTTAGTTAAACGAAATGGAACAGTACAGGTCCATAATATTATTTATTGGTGCATTTTGCATATTTGAAGTTCGGTTTTCTGTTTACTTTATTATCAGACTCCTGTGAAAATCCAAGTACGGTTGTTCTCTGACTCATCACATTTGAATGTTAAAATTGTTGTTGATGTAAGTTCAACGTTAGTTACACAACTGATGAGTACATGCCAATGAACTGATCAATTAATTATGTGTCATCCACATTTGAATTGCATGGTTTAAGAAACATTTTTTTACATTAGTTATAATTGTTTTAAAATAGAAAATGCATCAATAAATTGGTTGGATGTAAATTGGTTGTTTCTCTTTAAAACACATGAACTACTAAGTATTATAGGTTATTGTAGAACTTTTAGTTAAGTTCAATAAATTGATGAATTTAATTAAAATGAAAACAACTTTTTAATGTAGCTGAAATAGAGTTGCAAGTTTAAACCACTACCCTAAGCAGTTTAATTAATTAACAAATCCAAATCAACTAAAACAAAATGTTTACACAACTGACTGTTTTAGTTCGGTTGAATTACATTTGCAAGTCCAGATGACTATCTAAGCAGTTTATTCAATTAACAAATTTAAGTTAACCGAACAAGGACACAGCTTTACACAACAAGTGATATAAAATCAATTTGACATTTAGTGAAGTTCAAATAACAAATTCTGTTAATTCACTTAACTTAGAATTTTAAGGCCTCGTGCTTAAAGTTGAGAATATTTAAACTTTTAAGCGTGCTGCATTTAAAAGGCGCACCATAGGAAATCAATGGTTTTGCTAGCGACGCGTTTCTGAGAGTCGCGTCTGGTGTGATCAAGGTGTGATCAAGCCCTTAATCAGTTGCATTACTGTCTGTGGCTGTGATGAAAATCTCGGTAAAGATCCCTATGCATGAAAAAAATGGTTTGTATGATCCTGAGAGGATTACATTTAACGTCTCGATGATGAGTCCTTGCCGATGTGAAACAGAGTCTGGGTATTTCAATACACTCCTTCTGTGCTTCCTCTCTCCAGGCTAAAAATGTAATCTTCTATGTATTACATAGCTTGTAATATCATATGAAGTGACAGACTAAAAGACCACTTCAAAATAATAGAAATAAGTTTGCAAAACTTCCACCATATCAATGATCAATAAACTTCAGCACAAAGTCAGTCGACCAGAGCTGCTCTCCCAACAAGAAGTGATTAGTAAGAGGGTAAAAGGGATTTATTATAGGGATCGGGATGATGTATAGCAGGAGGGATAATGCTTATTTGTTGTGGCCCTGTGAGTTAAGGACAGATATCCTTTAGCTCAGGAGTGTCACATGGAATTTGTTTCCACTGGTGCAAGGCAGCGAATCAGTCAATTTCATCTCTGGCTCCTCTTTTCTCTTCTATGGATCCCAATGAGGTTAACGCAAAATAAAAAATAAATAAAAAATAGCACAATGCCCATTCAAGTTGCTTCCTGCATTGACTGTCCCCGTTTCCTGCAGCCAGATGAGCTGCATCGATTCTGATTGCTGAAGTTTTAGTAAAAGCATAATCGCATGTACAGTATGTTGTATTAGCAGTCCACACACACACACACACACACACACACACAGAAAAACAGATGCTTTTAATATACTATGCTTGTATTAAATGTCAAGTGTTCAAAGGTAATTGCCTCGTCCAACCTATTGGAGAAGGTAATGATATGGAGTTGTTTATGCCCCCGGTAAACGATAACAATTATAATTCAAATATGTAACAGGAATTGAGAAATGACTTCAGGTGCCTTCATCTTTATCTTTGATTTTGAGTGTGACAGATCTCTTTAAAGCCTTGTACGCACACTCTGTGGAGCCTGGCAAAGTAATTGGTCACAGACATGTTGCAGGTGTGCTGATAATTCCCAAACAGCAAGCCGGAGCTTAGCTTCGCCCGTTGCTATGCCAACCTACATTGTAACCACGTAGCTTGTTGGCGAGCCAAGATACAGGAAGTAAAAAATCGTAAAAAAAAACCTGGTCAAGATTACATAATCTAGTTCAGTATAATGGGCAAGCAATATCCCCAGTCTTTGTGAAGCCTATAATGTGTCATAGAGGTGTTGCATCAGCTGTACAGTACAGCCATTTCTCATTTTAGCGTGGGATTATGTTGTATCAAGTTACATTATGTTTTATAAACGCTGTCCTCGCTAGAAAAAGCACAGAAAATAACTTCTGTACTTTGCTTTTATTTATAAAATGAACCATGCTTTCCTTAAATGAGCTCTTGTTGATTCACGAGTAAGGCTGGTCCATCCTTGGAAATAAAGTCATGTGTGTATACCAATTGTTTTTACAGTAGTTAAAGCCCCACTATGTAACTTTTTCACCTTAAAATAACAGCTTGAAAAAAATTGTGCCGCTACAATGACTTTTAATATGTTGATTTGCGCCTCCGCCAGTCAGTGCGTTTACATGATGGTATAATTCGAATATTGCTTTAGTCAGACTTTGCTATCTTTGGGGGGGGGTCTGCTATTATCCCAGTATACATGGCAGTGAGTAATTCGAATCATTGGCTGAAAACATGTCACCTCCGATACGCCAGGTGGCGCTGTTTTCATTACAACTCCTGTTGTGTAGCACATTTCCTTTTTTGGATTGGCTGATAAGCACCACGTGACAGCACAACTCCAGGAAGCATTTGTTTTCCCCACGGGGAGAGCGGCGGGGCCAGCTCATGTTGTCGCTGCAGCACATTAAAACATTAAATGCTCGTGGCGATACTCGTTGCGCATGGGCAAAGACGCAAAGTTCGGTTCCTAGTCCAATTCACCGCTACATGCCGCTATGGTCGGATTATCAACCACATCGGATCGAGTAATCCAGGGGTGTCAATCGGACCGTAGTTGGACCGTAGTTGGACCGTAGTTGGACCGCACACAGTCGAACAAAGGTGGTAGATGAAAAGGATAATTCGATTTCTGTCCGACTAAGCCAGTAATTCGAATGCATGTAAACGCACTGACTGCCATCGGGGGTCTGTGGCCAGAAAACTGCTGAATGTAAGATGGTTGGTAACGACCCGGTACTTGCGGTTGAGGAACAGGAAGTACTTCAACTTGCTGTCTGGCAGTGATTACCAACGTCATATAGTGCCAGTCCACGCTCGCAGGTGACTTTTTATTTGCTCCACTACGAGACGCGTACAAACAGAATAACATGCCGCGGCTGAACGGCTCGCTGCGGCTACCGAGACGCACGCATTGATCAGCTGTTCGATCAGCTGTGAGGGCACGAGCCTGAAGAGCCATATATGGCTCCTGAAGGGGGCGCTACAGGGGAAAAGTTACATAGTGTCGCTTTAAATGTTACTACTAGGATTTATATATTTCTTCTCATCAGGTGTTAAGCCATTTGTGGCTTTAGAGGGTGATACGTTAAATCGGATGGGATAATTGTAAATCGAGTTTCCCAAAAACCTTTTTCGCTTGCTTTTGGTGTGGGCTGAGGTAGGTAGATCAGTAACTTATTTTGGATGTCCTCTCACTGAGCATTTAATTTAATTGTATTACATTATGCATTATAGCCTTTGATGTAGCTTTTTACACAAGTGATCCCATTTCATCCGCCTCTACAGGAAATCACTCTTGACAAACTCCTTTTGTTTTTAAATGTGATGTATAAATATAATGACTTAGTTAGAAAGAAGCAAGCTCACCAGACTTATGTGCACTCCTTATGCTCAAGGCTGGCAGCTTGAGGCTACATAACCTCATCAAATGTCAAGGTTTCAAGAAGGAAGAACACATGGAATTATATTAATTATTATTATTATTAATTGACGGTAGTGACTAAGTTACTGTAAGGGAGCAGCTGGGAGCCATGGGGAGTAGGACTCAAAAGCAGACTTCGAGACGAGTGAGTGGTAGTGGTATTCAAAAGAACAAGGTCTTTATTCTGCAAACATTTAGAGACAAACTGTCAAATCCTACTCTTGTTCACCAGTTCCAAAGGACAACTACAATTTCCGACTCATTCACTTTTATTTTGTCTTTGTTGATTTTTCTGTCGGTCAATTAGGTTGTAAAACTTTAAAGACAGAACATGAATTACCTTTTAAATTAAACATTTTAATTAAACATTTCCACTGAATTTTAAATGGGTTTTAACATTTAATTAAATATTTTAGTACAAATCCTTTTAACACAAAATCAATGCATTCAAACTCCATGAAAGTAAATAATAGTGTTGTTACGAGATGTGCCGATGCTTCGAAGCGTGTCGAGTAATGGAGGGGGCGTTTCCTTGAAGCGTATATCGAGACTTGCTTCATTTAGGGGAGGAGCCAAAAATGATGACGTCCGAACGTTGATGTGATAACTCCTAATAAAGTAAGCTAAATCTAACTCTATTTCAGACACATTAGATTTGCTTATCAAGAAAGGTATTTTTCACAGTTTCTTATTTTATTCAAAGGTGAGGTGTTTATTGTGCTACACCTCATCCATGCTAAGGCATTACCGTGCCTTGCATGAGAATAAGGAGGAAACTGAAGCTTCACCTAGCCATGATAAGTCTTTACAATATTACAAATGCACCATCACAATTTTTCCCTGTTCACTTTGTTTATTGTGCAAATAAAGACAGGTAACAGAGTACTGGGAGAGGCAACAGTTCCTGTATCAAAATGTATATAGACGTGCTCTTGCGTTTTTGTGCACGCCAGCATCTTATGTACCCTGTGAAAGGGTGTTTTCAAAGGCCAGAGAGGTTGTGTAAAAAAAGGAATCGCTTAATACCCAAAACTGTTGAGAAACTGTTATTTCTGAATAAAAATTAATAACATGTCCCCTGTCCTGTACATCACTGTCCTAGTTTCACATGCACTTTCACTCTCCTCTGCCTGCTAAAGCCCATGCCATTTTCCTAAAGTGACATAATAACATTATTACACAACCTGCCATATCATATGATACTACCATTTTGGGAAAATGTACACACACAGAATACATAAAAAATAAATAAATGATGCACATATGTGATCATTTATGTACAGAAATTATTTGATGATAGGTTTTTGTAATACATAGTCATTCCCAACAGCCATAACAGACACAACAATTCAACGCATCACATTATGTGGTTCAGATACAGTTGCCTGTGATTTTACACTTGGCCAGTAGGTGGTTTCGTGAGCACATGAAGCTTCGAGAAATGAACCCTTTCTCGAACCAATTAGCTGAAGTGGGGCTTCATCTCACCATCACTAGTAAATATACCATTTCACTGATAAACCATTTCACTGACCATTGCCATCTTTGGACTGAACTGCTGAGTGAACCTGAAGCTATTCTCTCTGCTGTTTGTTTGTTCAAATGCATGAGAACCTTTCTGTCCCCACAGGTGCTCGAAATCATGACACTGATTGATCAGGTGACACGCAAACAGTTTGCTGCTGTTGGTGTATTCTGGGAAGTATATTTGGATGAGACTTCCGGCTTTTTTTAAGTCCAGACTCCAGAGGACGGGAGGACGGTCTTTCTGCGTTTGGAACAGCAGCTTAATTGATGACGTCACTGTAAAGAATATATACTTTTGCTTAGCTTACCCTATTATTGTGTGCATACATATTATGTGTAAAAGTGGAAAGGTCACTGAGAAGGTCAAAAACTTCAGCAGGACGATCTAGTGCCTGACTGATCAAAGAAGATAACAAGTGAACACAAGAGAGCTTTATGCACTCCCCTCCCCTGCATCACGCACATCCTAGGTTTAAACAGAACAAAGCAACACTCTTGCTCTTATGCTACAGGAACGTCGCAGGATACTTTTAATGAGCACAGATAGATAATGGCAACAAATGTCCGGGGTCAACCACGGGGCTTCCCTTTGACACACACACACATGCATGCCCTCCTTTGCATCCTTATTTACTGATAGGAGCCTCTTTATTAATATCCGGAGAAACAGCCTTCCGGAGACGCTGCGTCCCATCTCGGAAGAGATAAGATTGTCATGGAAGACTCCCCAGTGGAAGAAGAAGCTTCAAAGGAAGCTACATTTTTAATCACCTCTTTCCCTTTTCCTCACTTTTATTCACAACATATGCTCTCATGGGCGGGCCACACGGACTAATGAATATTCATACAACGGCGGAACCGAAGAGCAAGAACCAATGAGAAGACACCGCCGTCTTTGTTTCAGACCAATCAGAAGTGGTCTTGATGTGTATTTTAATGGCCGCACACGCTCTGTTCAGCACCTCTTCCTTCAGCTCTGAGGCCTTGAATGGTGTCAGCTCTGAACGTTGGGTCCATGCATGTGTCTGTCTGTTTGTATCATGATTTTCTAATTAAACGCTTTATAGATTTGAAGTAAAAGTCTACCGATGTTTGTTTTCAGTGATATCCGTCCAGGTGTGTTCCCGTCCATCCTCAACATCACCACATCAGCTGTTCTATGAAGGTAGATTTGTGTCTTTATTATGCAAGCAAAAAAAAAATGCCACCAAAAGAGTCACTTAGCTTTACTTGGTTTAGCTATCGCTGTAGCTAGCGGTCTGCCGAAGCGTCGCTCCACTGGGTGTTTGGTTGTATGATTCGCGGCATCAACGGTGTGTTCAGCATTTAAATGATATGTAAGACTGGAAGTACTCCGGTGATAAGACAATTCCTCTTGGCAGTGGTTACATACGACTTTGTTTCTGTCGAGTCCAACATCTTTGAGAACTTTAAAATCTCCATACTCTCCTCCATGTTGTTAGACCGCGAATTGTCAGCGTTAATTAGATGATGAGTTAACGTGCCCAGCCCTAATTTAAATACCAATATATATAACATGGTTGTAACCTCGTCAACTGTACCTACCTCAGTCGGAAAAAAACAAACTCAATGGATTTATTTTAAATTGTGTCATACATGCGTAGCTAAGCCTAGCTAACATAGTCACGCATACAGCCGCATGTAACGTTAGCCTTACATGCACGCAGAGTGGGGCTTCATGTCAACATAGCAGCCCCTCAATATCGTTCTTTAAAAAAAGAGACTCCACGACACTAACATGGAAACAAAGCGAAGTGCTGCAATATTTAAAATAATGTTGACAAAACAGAGCAATATAATGTCAACTTACCTCCATTGCCTCCTCACCGTAACCTCCCGTTAGATCGCCAGGCGCGCGAAGAGCCACGTCAAACCCACCAATAGAAACTCCTGGCTCATTCAGCAGCGTATAGCCCCGCCCACTACGTCCAAAACTCGAATCGCAACTTTTGAAACCGAGACCAAAGCTTTTTTTTCCGAGACCAAAGCTTTTTTTCGAGAGCAAAGCTTTTTTTTGAGAGCAAGGTTTTTTTTTTTTGAGAGCAAGGTTTTTTTTTTTGAGAACAAACTTTTTTTATTTGCAAGCAAAAATTATAGTTTTTATAAACAAAAATAACAAATAATTTATTCTCAGTTTATATATTTTGACTTACAAACGAGAAACGTGCTCTCAAAACGAGAAATTTGCTCTCAAAACTTTTTTTCTTTGCTTGCATAATAAAGACACAAATCTACCTTCATACTGTTCTTGCTCGTGAGTATATTCTAATTAGTCCAAAAAAATATGACAACCCTGCTTTCTTCATTATTCTTTAAATATAATTATTTTATTTAGAATTATGTATGTGGATTATGTATATATATATATATACATATACACACAAAATAAAAAAATAAATAATCATACACATATAATTGTATTAATATTGTGTACAGAATAAAAACATGTATTTATATTGTATGTAAATTAGATTATGTATAAATATGTATATATAATAAATATGTTATATATATATATATATATATATATATATATATATATATATATATATATATATATATATATATGTTTATATAGTTATATTTCACATGTAGTTGCAAACAATTCGGTCAAAAGTAAAAAAACACCAAGTTTAACGTTAAAATGTAATTAAAATATTAAGTTATGAATCTTAACCCTCAGTCAAACTGATGTAACGTTATCTGTGAATAAATAATAAACTCTTTGTTCTCGTTAGATCCTCTAAACCGAATTATATCTCGTGTTTAACCGCTACGGAGACGTCAGAGACAGCGGAGCATTTAAAAAAGTCCTGCCGAGATTAGGCTGCTGTCGGCGTCCACACAGCGCGCAGACCGCCCGGCGCTCCGGAGCTCAATGAGCGAGCAAAACCTCAAATCTACGGCGCAGATTTTTATTAGGCTGAATCATAACAAATCGGCCACAGATTTGATTGTTGAACTACTAACTTCTCGCCTGAAAACATCCTAACATTACATTCCGTGACTCAACAACAGTAGTATTTATAAAAAGTCAACTGTCAGTTGCAGAGCTGCCAACTTTTTAAAAAACCTTGGAGTGAGATTTTGTCGGGGGGTGACCAAAATGTCGACGCGCACGCAGCCACACGCGGCGGCTTAAATATCAGGACATTTGAATTAATTCGGCATTGAACCCATGCTGAATGGCTGATAAGTGGCATCTCGCAGCAGACCTCCAGGGGAGCGTTTGATTTCCCCACCGTGAGGTCAGCGCGGCTCATGTTGGCGCTGCGGCTCATTAAAACATTAAATAGCCAAGAGGTTTTGTCAACGTGATAAATACGATGTGTGGCGGGAGTGCGTGACTTAAGACCGAAATGCGTGACTGTCACTCTCAATGCGTGACACTTGAGAGCCCGGTGTTCTGTCATTTCATGCTACTTGTCAAGAACCGATACCTTGTGGTATTGCGCATGCGCTGAGTCGATTTTCCGAGTTTGTTTGACACGCCCATAATGTTTTGCCACCCTGTCGATGCACGTCTGATAACGGGGAGTGACATCATCAAAATCCAGATTATTTCCCTAGTTAAAAGTACATTCAGCATGTATATTGTACAGGTAGTAATAATATGTAGTAATGACATGTAGATTAATGAGTGATAAGCAGTTGCTATTTCTTTTGTGTCAACAAATTATTGTAAACATGAGTTTGTTGACATTATCATAATAAAACACTGGTTTATTATTAGGGTATTTAGTGTTGAAGATAAACACTTTAACAGTGAAAAGTGAAACATTGAACTTTGAAAGAAAAGCATATTTTGTTAGTACAATAACATCCTATCAGATAGGGTAGCATGAATCGATACACACCTAGTTTATGCAGCGGGTAGAACATTTTTACAAGGCAGCAAAAAATGACAGAACAGCGGCCCTACCGTAGTCTGTGCTCGCTGTGTCTGTCTGAACATCTTCTTCTGCTGCTAACTTCGGGACTCTTTGGGGTCAATAGATGTGTATGCAGAGAACAGCTTTACAGATGCGCTCCTTAGCGCCATCTATCGTCGCGGAGTTTAAAAAAGGAACCAACGCGCTTCAGCCCGAATCAGAATTTCTTTTGCCGTGAGAAATTGGTTGTGTGGCGTGAGAATGTGTGAAAACACGCAAAAGCGTGTGTCACACGGCGAAACCGTGAGAGTTGGCAGCTCTGCAGTTGTTTATTTTCTCCTCTGCTATTGTTTCCGGTTGCTGGTGAAATACATTCTGGGATATATGCTGGCCAGAGTACGCACAAGTCTCCTCTGATGCATCCTCCGGAAAGTGGGAGGATCGAGTCACATCCGGGCAATTTGACCGTGCTTTGAGAGAAGCAAACTTTGAATTGGAACATGTACTCGGGCTGAGACTGACGTTTCACGAGGACACAAGTAGAGGAAAGTACGCACAAGTACGCATATTGAGAAACACCGGTCCTCAGATTCAGCTCAACACGAACTGACACACATAATTCCCACGGTAACTATGCTTCACTAAGGCAACGTAGTTGAGGCAGGTCCTCACCCGGACCACCCTCTCCACCACCTACTGCAGGGACAGCGGAGCACGTTCTCCATCAGACTGGTACAGCTTCGCTTCACAAGGACAGATAAAGGAGAACATTACTTTTTAAAATGTTTATTATAAGACATAAAACCTAGAGGACGACAAAACAGTGCGAACAACAAAAAAGTGGACACATCATAAATTCTGAGCATTGAGAAAAATTGTAAAAAGAAATGCATTAGTGCGTCTGTGCCTGTGAGCTTTTAAAAAAAAATTTTTATTTATTTTTTTATTTAAAGAAACAAAATACATTGACGATGACAGATGTAAATGTATGAGCGTATGCATGTACATGGAATTGAATTGGTTCCCAGGCAAGGGAATGAAATAAAATTAATTAAGATGACCTTACTAATCAATAAGATGAGTGGTGTTATGTTTGTAAAAATATAGTGAATGATAACCAGATGTTGTGGTCTTCTGATGTGTTGTAAATGATAGATCAGGTGAGTTTTTCCATTGAAATATATTCTGACATTACATTTTTCCAGGGTTATTCCTTGATTTGATTATTGTTTTCTTGGCGATAGTTAGGGCCACGAGAAGTATTTTGCAGTTTGTTTTGCTCAGGTTTATTAATGAGATGTCTCCCAGTAAACAGAGTGATGGGTATAATGGGATGGCAGCCCAGGAAAACAGATAGTGACTCAGTTATTTGTTTCCAAAAGTGTTGAACTGGTGTGCAGTGCCAGGTGTCGTGCATGTAACTATCCTGACTATTTTGCATGCAATGTGAACAGTCTGTAGTGAAACCCATTTTAAACATTGTGTGCCCAGTGTAGTGAATTATGTGAAGTATTTTATATTGTATTAATTGTAAATTTGTATTTTTGGTCATGAAATAGATATTAGTACAGATTTTGTTCCAGAAGTCGGCATCAGGAGTGATAGATAAGTCAAATTCCCATTTTATTATTGGTATGGATATTATTTCAGTGATAATATGCTAAATATTTTTTAGATTAATTTATTTGAGGAGGTGATATTAATTAACTGAGGTTGAGGGAGGTAAATCCAAATGTGTGACCTGGATGTTGAATTTAGTTTGAAGGGATGATTTAAGTTGTAGATATTCCAGAAAGTGATTGTCCCGGTGCCATACTAGGAGAACATTCCTGATACAAGAAAACATTCCTGCCCACTGCTATTAGACTTTATAATAAATCTCCCTTTCCCATATCCTCCTCAAATTGATCATCAATACATCTTGCACCACTGCCACTTTATAGTTTAGAGACACTATATACACCATTTGTATTTAATTGTTTACATTTTCATTTCCTATATTTAAAACATGTTTTGCTGCTGCTTCAAGAAATGTACCCCATGGGATGAATAAAGTAAAATCTAATCCAATAGGTTTGTGTAGTTCGTCAGCCTTTCAATGGCCTTCTTCACTTGCATTGACTCCTCTTTGGTCTTCATGCTGAGAGTTCCCTGCATCAGCTACCAAATGCAAATTCAACATTTTTAATCATCTCCAGACCTTTTTTTCTTAATCTGTCATGAAATAACGAGGGAACCGGTCACACCTGGCTATCACACCATTTGTAAGACAATTGTCCAATTATTTTAGAGCCTATGAAAATGTGGGGGACTATGTCAAAATGGTTGTAAATCCCAAACTGTTAATGCAATGGTTTTGTTATATCCATTGAATTGAAGTTGAAAGTCTACACTTCACCGATATATTGACTGCGTCATTTGCGCCATTGTAGTCGTATAATGAGGAAAATAAGAAAAATGGTGGCGTCGGCATTACACTGATGATGCTGTCCTCAATCTGCGTTTCCTCTGGGCAAGATTAGACAGCTATCTTACATTTACCTTATGAATAAAGATGAATTATTCTATGGCAAGAACAGTACAAGCATTCTGATTGGCTAATGGGTTGTCATGCCAGCCACTATCGCCCTCCTCGCCGGTCTGATACCAACCCGTATTGCCCTCTGACCCTATTTTCAAAATGAGCGATATTAATCGTCATCAACAGCCAAAATGTGTTGAAAGTGATGAAGACGAGAAACCATAGTTTGAATCACTTGAGTTGTTACTTTACTTTGAATTTAAATTTATTTTAGCTGAGCCGTGTTATTCGTTTTCTACAAGAGTGATCGTTATAAGACTGGAACAGAACAAACAACGAGATAACACATAAAACAATGAGGCACAAGGATAGCATGACACATAGAGCTAGCATAGTTAGAATAGTCTAGCTGCTATTTTCTAGCTGTAAATTCTCGTGACATTCATAAACATACTTTCAAAATACTTTCGAAATTGTCTAAATGGCATTTATACAACACAGAGAAAACCCTCTATCTCTCTCTCTCTCAAACATGACGTCAGTAAGCAGCTGGACAAGGCTTTGAAATCACAGATTTCGTGAGTTTTTTTCTTAATTTTTGTAGGAAACGTCTGATTCAGCAGCGCTAATGTTGTGGTTGATTTATCACAAAACAACGTCAGATTATAAACACTATCAGGACCTGTGTCTCTGAGGAGAAGGAGTTGCACCCGTTTGGTGGCACGAGGAGTACTACGCGGAGGAGGAAGTGGAGGGGCGCGGCGGGGGGAGGGGGGGTTCTCGTGAGCGCCACGGAGCACGTCGGGGCGAAATTCTCAAGAACTCAAATAAATGCTCCGTCGGATATTAAAACACATTTTGGGGGACTTGATGACAGAGAGAGTAACTGTTATTCTTAAATACTGATGAATGAAAAAAAAGTGTCTCCAGCAAAAAGGGCACTTTACTCATCCAGGGCAAAAGGGGCTGGTGCTTGATACAGTATGTCCTACAGACTTACACCAAGTTATTATAGAACAGTCGCTTATTGGAGACTGAATTATTGACATCAATTGATGACATTGTACATTTCAAGCTGAGACTCCTCCCAAGAAGTACAGCATTAGTAACAAATGATGAAGGCTCTTGCAAATAACAAGGTATAGTACAAAATGGTTACCATACTTTGGTGTTTAATTTGTACCTCTTTACTTTCATTATTATTTTAACATTAACTTTTTATCTTTTCTTGTTTGCAAATTGTACCAAAACACTGATCTTGGGTCAATAATAATAATAAATATGATAAAAGTGAAATCCTACCATCTAAATTGACATTAAACACTGTCAATTTAGTCAATGTACTGTCTAAACTTGAAGATCAAGGCTGATCTAACGAGGAAACCATAAACTGCATCTGTGGATGAATGAGGAAAACAACACTGAAACTATTGACTCCTTTAGCCCATATTTAATTAATAAACAGCTACTGATGTGTTTAGGATAGACTCAAACAAATTGCTCTGAAATCAAAAACATTGACTGGACTGAAAACAAATAAAACAAAATACAATACAATTATTCGACCAAAACAATATTAAATATATACTTATATATATACTTATAATGATCTCTCCAAAGCATTCAAGACGAACTTCCGCTCCAGGCACATTTCAACACAGTGTAAAAAAACAAACATATTTACCTCCAATTAATTTGTTTTAAACACAGAAACAAATAAAGATGTCCCAGCAGAAAACACCTTCATGTTTTGTTCTATATGGAGGAACACAGACTGGTGCTTAAATCTTCCCACTAAAGACAATAATTTCTCCTTAATTCCACATCTATAATAACTTGTGCTACAGCAACAGACAATTGTGAACACGATCTCAACGTTTCCTTGTGGCAGGATGTTGTGGTTCTGTCCTGCACACTTTGCTCCACACTGTGGAGAGCAGTACAACAAATAACCCATCTAACTTGCAGTGGTCCCATTCTTCTGATAATATATTAAGCTGTCACAATAAATATGAAAAAAAACACGGTGAAAATATTCAACAATTTGGAGACATATGGTCGGGATCTACGGTCAACAAAGACTGCTTTTTGTAAAAGTAACCAGCAGATGCAGTATTCAGCTCTGAAACTGGTACCGTTTTATTTTTATCAGCCGTGTAGGTGTTACTAACAGAGCACTTCTGCTGACTCATTGACTCTCTGAATTTTCTGCTGAATTTACTTGTGATAAAACTGCCTTGGCACTCACAACTCATGGCCGTATACGATATTCTGCTATATCAGTTACTGTCAGTATCCCCTCAAGGTTGATCGTTTGAATACATTTTCCCTTTAGCTTCCCCCAAAGGCTCTACATTTTCTAAAAACACAGTTACTCCTTATGCAACAAACAATGTTCAGTTTTACTGTTACAAATAGTTTTGTAAGTTTCAAAGAATGCTTAATGGTTATGAAAACATTCAGTTTGCAGGGAGACATGGACACCATCCTGAGTTAGACTAAGAGGAATCCAGCTATGATATACAGGCCCGACTGCACCATATTAGGTGCACTTTTGATATTGGGTTAGAAATTGTCTATAATAATTTAATAAACATGAGCAAATATATTGATGTTGTATATCAAATTAAAGAAGACAACTTGGGCTACAAGAAACCGTAACCCATTTCAAAATAACTCAAACACCAACTAATATCACCGGTACAATATCATAATCATAATTTTGTCAGGAGTTGGGCCACTCAGAATACGTACGTCGCTAGCGACACAAAGCTCCATGTTATCGAAAAAAGCAGAAAACAAAAAGCAAGAGAACTCCATACAGATTCTAACCATCTTTACAGAATCTATCTGCGCCAAAGCATCACGGAGATGTGACCCAAAGAACACAGCCACATGAATCGCTTTCTCTCTTTACACTCAGCAAAGCAAATGTTGCTTACCTTTGCTGATAAGAAGAAGACAAAAGAATTCTGGCGGCAAACCCCCACTGATATGTCTTCTCCTACTATCCAGTATGTAATACACATCTTCCCCGGCAAGAGAAGGGGCCGTGGAAGTAAGTTCTCAGGAAGTTACTATCAGCGTATCAGATTTGTCTTTTCAAAAAGGATTACACCGTTCTGTATCCCATTGGCTCACAGTGCTGTCAATCTTCGATTTTTTAGTACCAATCGATTCTATAGGCTCTAACGAGTCTAATGATGTGTCGCGCTCTTCAATCGGCCCATCCCCCGCTGAGATATTTGCATGCGTAGTAGTGAAACACAAAGGAGAAGGGAATTGCCATTACGCACAAGGACGCAGAGCGTTATTATTATATTTATATTATATATTTTTTTGTTGTTGTTGTTGTTATAAAGTGAAATACTGCTGTATTTGGATGTATTGAACACTAAGAGCAATATACAAGTGAAATAAATGGTTTGGTACATGAGAAAACTCAAATGGCACAGATGGTGCCAAAATGTGCCCAATTGTGCCCAAATGCACATTTTGAAGGCCTCGCCTAAAATCTCTTTCTAAAAAACTCCCTAGCTGCTTCATGCTTCATTTTTTCTAAGTCAAACTTTGCAGAGAGACTGTTCACAAGTGGTGTTATTATCTGGGTGATTTTAGGCCTTTGCTGTGCATCCATCCAGGAGATATTCATCCTGAAAGTGCTTTTTCTTTTGGGCGAACCTGAAACTTCTATTTGTTGCTGTGTTTCCTCTTTATTTACTCTTAAACAGTAACTAATATACAGATGATTACTAATCTGACCAGAAGCTCACATGTGTTGCCTTTATTATAACACCAACATTATTCAGATGGCTTTTATGGTTGCAGAGCTACACCCTTTTTAGTTTGGGTATGTCATTTCGACCAGAAACCTCAAAAATCAGGTGGGGCCCAAGTCTACCAAATCATATTCTTCATTGTGGTGGTTAAAATGTTTCAACGGGTGTGCTAGAAACCGTTGAAAACAGTTGGTCTAGGTTGATGTGAGAAAAGCCATCCAAATATACACCAGGGCATACAGCGGTTTCCAAGGCCGCTCCACTTGAGGACAGATTCGCACTAGTTGAGGACTATCTCGCCAAACTAAGCAGGATTCTTCCAGATCAGCAGAAGGCCATATGCTTTCAAGCTTTTGTGATGTTTGATTTACTTTGCAGACGTGGTATTGAATCAAAGGCAGAAGGAATTGCTTCTTTAAATTTAGCTTCGGCACTGTCAGTTAGACATCTGTTCTAGAAACTTTTGACTAGCAGTATAAACTCAAACGTCATGAGGTAAAGGTTTGACAGAATAGGGTTCTGTGGGAAGACCTTAAATTCAATTAACATGTGAGATGTTGCTGCATCTAGGGTTGTGGTTGCAGATTGCAACCAACTGAATGCCCTTCCACTGACTCCTCCCTTTCCAGGATTGCTGTAACATGAGTCACACATCTGTGGTTACCAAGCGGCAACCACTGTTGCTTTGGAATGAAGAGAACTGCAAACATTTATAAAATTCACGCGTTTAATTATTTTACGATTTAACATATTACATTATTAAGGGTAGATAGGGCCATTTTGAAGGACAGGTTGGTTAGATTATAGCTTTACAATACATTTTTAGAATGGGTGACGTTTCAGAGACTACCGCCATACGTTAAATATTCTATTGTGGTAACGCTGCTGGCCTCATAAGAAGGCCGTCCTTAGCATAATAACTCGACAGACAGCGCTTAATGGTAGCACGGTTTTGCACTCTGCAGATCTAGTTATAACACACTAATAGCCATAAATTATGGGTACACAAGGCAAGAGCAGCAGGGTTTATCTAAAACTCTGTCAACATGTTTGAATACACTATCTATTATAAGACCATTGGGCAATTGTCTGTGTGTATGAAAATGACTAAACATAAAAGGATGTTTTGTATAGAAGGATCTAATTAAGAATATTAAGAGTTGTTATTATTCTTTTTGTGTTGCTTAGGAATTGTTCTTTTGATTTTGCAGTGGTATGCGTACGGCAAAAAAAAACTTCAGGCTATGAATTATTTAACATGAAATTCTGACTATTCCTTGGGGCTTGCTGGAGGCTACACACTGGCAGCCAGAGTAGATCTCCTCCAGCGTTAGCCAACATTAACTGGGTACAGCTGACTACACTGATGTTGTCATGACTTAAAGCTCCACCAGCGCAGGGCTGAAGGTCCTGATGGCATCAGCCCCAGGGTCCTAAATACCTGCGCCGCCCAGCTGTCTGGCGTCCTGCAGCACCTCTTCAACCTCAGCCTGAGGCAGGAGGAGGTCCCGTTGCTGTGGAAGACGTCGTGCCTGGTCCCCGTCCCAAAGAAGTACACACCATCTGGCCTCAATGACTACCTACCAGTTACCCTCACCTCCCATGTGATGAAGGTGCTGGAGAGGCTGGTCTTGACCCGCCTCCGGCCACTGGTGAAATCATCGCTGGACCCTCTGCAGTTTGCTTACCAGCCTCATGTGGGAGTGGACGACGCCATCATCTACCTGCTGCAACGAGCTCAGGCGCACCTGGATGGAACCAATGTCTCTGTGAGAGTCACTTTCTTTGACTTCTCCAGTGCATTCAACACCATCCAGCCACTGCTGCTGAGTGAGAAGCTGCGGGTGGTCAGTGCCGACGCGTCCACCATCTCCTGGATCACTGACTACCTCACAGGTAGACCACAGTTTGTCCGAATGGGCCGTGTGCTGACACGGTGTTCAGTGATGTTGGAGTCCCACAGGGAACTGTTCTGTCTCCCTTCCTCTTCACCCTGTACACCACTGACTTCCAGTACAACACAGAGTCATGCCATCTGCAGAAGTACTCTGATGACTCTGCAGTGGTCGGGTGTATCAGGGATGGACGGGAGGAGGAGTACAGGGCAGTGGTGAGTGACTTTGTAAGGTGGGCCGATGAGAATCACCTGCGGCTGAACGTGGCCAAGACCAAAGAGATGGTGGTGGACTTCAGGAGGAAGGCGACAGCTCCTGCTCCTCTGAGCGTCCTGGGAGTGGACGTGGAGATGGTGGAGGAATGCAAGTACCTGGGCGTCTCCATCGACAGGGGACTGAACTGGAAGGCCAACATCAACGCTGTGTACAAGAAGGGGATGAGTCGATTCTTTTTCCTGAGGAAGCTCCGATCCTTCACCGTGTGCAGCAAGATGTTGGAGATCTTCTACTAGTCAGTTGTAGCCAGTGTGCTGCACTTTGCCATCGTCTGCTGGGGGAGCAGCATCGGGGCCGGTGACGCCAGCCGTCTTAATAAACTGATTAGGAAGGCTGGCTCCATCACCGGCTGCAAGCTGGAGCACCTGGAGCAGGTGGTGGAGAGGAGGACTTTGAAGAAACTTTTGTCCATATTGGACAACCCGGACCACCCTCTCCACCACCTCCTCCAGGGACAGAGGAGCACGTTCTCCAACTCTTCGTCTCACTCCGCGGCAACAAGGAACGCTACAGGAGAACATTCCTGCCTACGGCCATGAGGCTTTATAACAAAGCACCACCTCCTGCAAGAAACTAGTGCAATAACACACCCACACCTTGCATTTTGCACAGTTTATTTATTTAATTATTACACTGCTGAATCTCTTTAAATATGTTGTCTATATATACATATTTAATGCATATACAGTCGTATGCAAAAGTTTAGGCACCCCTCTGAGGCTGGATGATAATTTACTCTTTCTTCACCAAAAAAAAGATCGCAGTTGTGTAATATTAATTTTCTAGTTAACACTGAGTGCTGGGGTGTTTTCCAGACAAAGATATTTAGTGTAGCATTATTTAGTTGTGTGAAATTAAATCAAATGTGAAAAATAGGCTGTGCAAAAGTTTTGGCACCCTTATCATTTTGTTGATTTGAATACCTGTACCTACTAAATGCTGACTAACTGCAACACATAATTAGTCTGAATAACTTGTTATGCCTTCAATTCCATAGAAAGGTGCATCCAGTCATTAGAAAAGGTATTTAAGGGAGCCAATAGCAAGTTGTGCTTCTCTTTGATTCTCCTCTGAACAGAGGCAACATGGGGGCATCAAACAGCTATCGAATAATCTAAAAACAAAGATTGTTCAGCAGGATGGTTTAGGGGAAGGCTACAACAAGTTATCCCGGAAGTTTCAGCTATCAGTTTCCACTGTGAGGAATGTTAATAAGAAATGGAAGGCAAGGAGTCACGCAGCATAAAGCTTAGCTCCTAGCCCAACCTTGCCAAATAGTTGTTTTAATTGGTTCCAACCTCGATATTTTATACTCTTTTGTTTGATAAAGACAGTTAAAGTAGAATAGTAGAATAGCAGGCAAAAACAGATCTCAACGCAACGACACTGACGCCATTGCAGAGGCAGTGATGGAGAAACAGCAAAGCTACTTCGAGCCACGTTTTGCTCGGATCCAACAGGTGGGGATCGACAACGACGAGAAGCTAACTGCTATCCATGCGCAGCTAGTATCTCTCACCGCGAGCCTTGGCTCTATCAGGTCTGAGGTCGACAGCCTAAGAACTACGGTTCAAAGTAATTCAAGCGTTCTTGATAGCCATGACCACGCTTTTGGAGAGCTGGAAGTGAAGCTAGCAGACATGGAAGACAGAAACCAATTGTGCAATATTCGTGTCATTGGTTTGAAAGAGGGGCTAGAAGGCTCTAACGCCACTCAATATCTTCTGCGCTCCCTATCTGAGTGGTTCCCACAACTGGCAGATCTCCAGATCAATATTATGAGAGCTCACCGAATCTACAGTGAACGGAAGAACAATCTCACCACTAATCGCACGTTGATTTTCAACGTGCTTCGCTACACAACCAGGCAGGCGATTCTTCGGGCTGCGCGGAAATCGCCTACCATCATCGATAGTCGGAAAATTCGCTTCTCCCCGGATTACACCAACTACACGGTCAAACGCCGCCAAGCTTTTCGTCAAGCTATGGATACAGCTCACCCCAAGGCTCTGGACTTTTTCCTGCTCTATCCGGCAACCCTGAAGATCAAGGAAGGCGCCCAGTATAGAGCGTTCACCTCCGCTGAAGACGCTGAGAAGTACGTGAGTCGAGCTCCCTCTCACCCCCCGGCTGCGACGGAGAGGACCGGCGCATCGGCTGCTAACGCGGAGCACGAGAACACATTGGAAGAAGGGCAGGATTAAACCGTCTGCCTGATGAGAATGGACCCTCGGTTTGTCTGAATATCGTAGTTCTAGTGTTATTACATTGTTGTCTGCTTTATATAGACGGAATGCCATATTGAACTGTTTTTCTTTAGCCTAGCCTGCTCGCTAGGCTTGCTAGGCTAAAATAAGTTAACTACTAGGCCATTACGCCTTCGTTTTTTCTGCTTTGTACTTTATTTTACGTTAATTTAATGTGGAACCAGTTAATGTTGTAAACCAGGTACATATGGGCTATGTGTTCCTTTTTGCTGCCCCATATCCACTCTGGATCACAGACCTATTTTGAGTGTTAGCTTCTTAGCTATGTTCCCCCCCCTGCCCCCGCCTCCCCCTTTGTGTCATTGTCATGTCCGTCCGTGTTCCCTGTCTTGCGTGTTTTGTGTCGTGAGGGACCCAACTTTGGATGCAATATTCTTAGGACGTAACAAAGTGAAGGGCGGTAGCAATATGCTTCTCCACATGTACCTACACTTAGAACGCTTTTTGATAATGGGTGATCTTACATTTTTAGTTTGGAATTGTGGTGGACTGAATGCCCCTCATAAACGAACCAGCTCTTTAGGCTTACTAAAAAAGAGAAACGTAGACATTGCTTTATTACAGGAGACTCATTTACTGAAGGCTGATACCGGCCGTTTAGCCAATAGATTCTATCACACAATTGCGTCTTCCTTAGCGAGCACAAAAACGAAAGGAGTAGCCATTGTTGCAAAACGAAATCTCCCACTTAAAGTGCTGTCCTCTTGGTCAGATGATACAGGCAGAATTGTGATCTCCGTGATAGAATTCAATAATTGGAAAATTGCTCTAGTGTCAGCTTATGCGCCTAATGTTTTTGATGGAAACTTCTATAATACGCTCACCAAACAAATGCTGGAGTTAACGAACTGTTCCTTCATTGTTGGTGCGGATTTCAATGTGGTTTGGGACCCCAATATTGATTGGTCGAATGCAAAGGCCACAGGGGTGCAGGTGCAGGCCACACATGCTCTGAAGTCATGGGCCAACAGTTTAGGGCTTATAGATACCTAGCGCGCAGTGAACCCCACCTGTAAGGATTACTCCTTCTCAGGTAGACATAAATCTTTTTCCAGAATAGATTTTCTTTTTGCATCCCCTCATTTATTTAACTCAATTGATAAAGCGGTGTTACTTGGCACTATCTGACCATAAAGGGGTCTTTTGCTCCACCACCCTAGGCCGACTGTCTCAACGTGCTGCTAGATGGCGTTTCAATACCTCTTTATTAAATAATGAATCCTATGTCACACAATTTATTGCAGAATTCCAAACGTTTGCAGAAATTAATGTTGGCTCTGTAGAAGACCCACGGATTCTGTGGGACGCAATGAAAGGTTTTATTAGGAGCAATACCACACTATTCTGCTCTAGCGCATGCAAAGCTGGGGCACTCCAACTGCAAAACCTTGAATCTGAATTCACCAGATTAGACTCATTGATCCAAACAAACTTTACTGACAAAATAGCTTTAGAACGATCATTAGTTAAGAAGGACATAAACGACATTCTGAAACGAAAATCTGAATTCCTAATTCATAGAACGAGACAGCGCTATTACTTCCAGGGCGCTAGACCTAGTCATTTACTTGCCATGAGAATCAGGTCAAGTGACCATTTTTCAGATATTCCTGCTGTTAAATTCTCAGATGGCAATATCAGAACTGACCCTGTTGAAATAAATAAATCTTTTCAGTCATTTTATTCTAATTTGTATCAATCAGAGGTTACTTTGGATAAAATCCGCTGTGACGGATGGTTAAATCAGCTTGACTTGCCCAAGTTATCAGTTGAGGAATCAGCTGACTTAGACAATTTGGTCACTATAGATGAACTAAGAAGGGCAGTACAGAATATGCAAAGGAACAAATCACCAGGTTTTGATGGGATCCCTCCTGAGTTTTATGTTACTTTTTGGGAACAGTTCGTCCATTCCTTCTTGACATGATTAACTTCTCTGTTGGAAAGGGTGAATTCTCAAGGGATTTTAACACAGCTCTTATATCATTACTCTTGAAAAAGGATAAGGATCCTACAGAGTGCTCTAGCTATCGTCCGCTTAGCCTGTTAAATTCTGATTTAAAAATATTTGCTAAACTCCTAGCCCGTCGTCTGGAGTCCCATATGTCAAAATTAATAAACTCTGACCAAACAGGATTCATAAAAACATGATTAGCAGCAGATAATGTTAGACGCCTTCTCAGGGCTCCAGACTAACTTTTTTTACTAGGAGCACAGTGGCCCCTAACTTAAAATTTTAGGGGCGCAAGCAGAAAATTTAGGGGCGCACACTATAAATCGATATCCATCATCATCATCAGCACCCCCCCCCCCCCGCTCAGAACGAAACTTTAGGATATCAGCCGCAACAGAGACAGGGTTTTTCTGATTGGCTATTGTGTAGCTCTTTTTTTTGATTGGCTGATAAGTAGAGATGCACCGATCAGGTTTTTTGGTGCCGATCACTGAAATCACTGCTGCCGATCACCGATAATACCGATCACCGATAATACCGATCACGGTGTCAATTGAAGCATTCTATTTATTGTGTGGCATTATTGCCTAGGACTATGAGGAAATACACATCTAAAGCACCTCTAACATTAAAGAAATTACAGATGTCTTTAAAAATGTAGGACTAATTGAGACATTAAAATTGATTGATTGCTATTGTAGGGAATTTCAGATATGTATGGAACACGTCTGCGTTATTCATTTCCTGGAACTCTTGGGGAAATCCATTTACAGTACTTTTTTAACATACAAAAGTCTGACTTTTTTTAATAAACTGTTTTAATGTTAGCATAATTTAAGCTAAATCTCAGAAACGATCTATAAAGATACAAAATCAGTTAATTGTTAACTTGTATATGTTAGTGTATGATTTGTCGACATCTTATTTTGAAAAACGGATGTTGTTTCACGTGGTTATTTCCGCTAACTTTGCTAAAACCTGATGTGTCACGTAAATCCTTCCGCTAACTTTATCAAACCCCTCCGCGCTCCAGATGCAATGCGTTTACCGTGAACAGCAGCGCGGCTCATGTTGGCGCTGCGGCACATTAAAACATTAAATAGAGTTAAGACCGAAGTGCGTGAGTCTCACGCTCAATGCGTGAGGCTTGAGAGCCCTGGAGGCTCGGAGCTGCGCTCTCATCGCACAGGTCGCGCACATTTTATGTTTCAGCCCGGCGTTGTGTCTGATCAGCGTGTCGTGTTTTAATCGTGTGTTCCCGCATGTTGTTGGAATTGACAGCAGACTGTACACCTGAGCCAGGTGAACTCGCACAGCCGCTCAATCGCCACGACCGTTTCTCACGATCTGAGTCGGACTCATTCTGGGGATTTGTCTTCTATCATGAGGTTTAGGAAGAAAGTACGAACTGACAGTCCGCTTCCGTGGTCCATTGTTTACAGAGACACCGCTATTAGACTCTTTGGATTCGCGCGATAACCCCCAAGACCCGCCTCTTCTCACACATCAGCCTATAGCCGTGGTCACACACAGGCCAGCCTTCTTCTTCTTCCGTTTTCGTCTACTTTCTTCTTCTTCTGGAGTTAATGTCGGTTAGCAAATCAGTCATGCAGGCATTACCATTAACTATAGTGGGCGGAACTTTGTCAGCAACAAAAATATTTAATAAAAAAAAAAAATCTGCTAATTTACTGGTCGCGCATGCGCGAGTGGATGACAAATTTACTCGCACTGTGTCTAATTTTAGGCGCAAAATGCGACCATTTGGTCGCAGTCTGGAGCCCTGCTTCTCCACATTATTGATGCTGCAGAAGACAGTAAGACACCAATGTGGCCATTTTTATTAGGGATGCACCGATCTGATCGGCGCCGATCCATATCGGCCGATATTGCCATGATCGGTTTTGATCGGCGTTCTCAAAACGGCCGATCATAACCGATCGATCAGATAACGTCACATCTGCGAGAAAT
Source organism: Liparis tanakae (assembly GCA_036178185.1). NCBI lineage: Eukaryota > Metazoa > Chordata > Actinopteri > Perciformes > Liparidae > Liparis > Liparis tanakae. Next base: position 8,264,936 of record CM070099.1, on the reverse strand, counting down.
TCTATCAGAGACGTTTCAGTCGCGCGTGCATAACTGAGACGGAGCGCCGCCGAGTGCCGCAGAGTGAGAGGTCCGCGAGGGGAGCCTCCCGCAGCGAGTGGCGCCCCGTCCCCCGAGTTGAATCTCTGGGTCAACTCACCGACACTCACATGTCTGACCCTATAGACTGATGCTCACGCTACACGCGTTCGATCGGAAGCGCGAGGGTTTTCATAAAGTTACCCGCTAACTTTATGAAAACCTCGCGCTCCTGATCGAGTGCTGTTAGCGGAAGGATTCACGTGACACAACATCAGGTTTTGCAAAGATAGCGGAAAGAGCCACGTGAAACAACATCCGTTTTTCAAAATAAGATGTCGACAAATCATACACTAACATATACAAGTAAACAATGAACTGATTTTGTATATTAATAGATCGTTTCTGAGATTTAGCTTGAATTATGCTAACATTAAAACATTGTTACTGTACCAAGGAAGAGTTTATAAAAATAAGTCAGACTTTTGTATGTTAAAAAGTCCTGTATATAGATTTCCCCAAGAGTTCCAGGAAATGAATAATGCAGATGTGTTCCATATATATCTGAAATCAATCCCCTACAATAGCAATCAAACGATTGTAATGTATCAATTAGGACAGTTTTCAAAGTAAAAGTCCTAAATGTTTAAAGAAATCTGTAATTTATTTAATGTTTGAGGTGCTTTAGATGTGTATTTCCTCATAGTCCTAGGCAATAATGCTACACAATGAATAGAATGCTTCAATCGACACCGTAATTGGTATTATGGGATCAGCAGATACTATTTCAGTGATAGGTGATCGGTATTATCGGTGATCGGCTGACACTGATTTCAGTGATCGGTGATCGGTGATCGGCCCAAAAAACCTGATCGGTGCATCTCTAATTTTTATGGTCAGTCTTAGAGGTGATGGGCTTTGGTAACACTTTCATTGGCATGATTAAAGTCATGTATTCGAACCCGTCAGCCCAAGTCTTAACAGGACGCACCTTCTCCTCTTTGTTCCCTGTTTCTAGATCTTCACGCCAAGGTTGCCCCCTGAGTCCTGCATTATTTGTCCTCTCCCTTGAGCCTCTGGCTCAAGCCATTCGCCAATCTGTAGTGGTGTCACCAATATGCATTCGAAATACGCAGCATCACCTTTCATTGTTTGCGGATGATGTGATGGTCTATTTGGAAAACGCCTCTCAGTCTCTTCCACATCTTCTATCCTTATGCGAGGAGTATGGAAGCTTATCAGGATTCAAAATTAACTGGTCAAAGTCTGCTTTACTCCATCTAAACGACTCTGCTTGCAATTCAACCATCCCTGCCAACATCCCCATTGTTAAACAGTTTAAATATTTGGGTGTTGATGTTTTTCCTTGTTTAAACAAGATTATTAAGCATAACTATTCTATTGCTCTGAACAACATATTGAAAGATAAGGGAAAATGGATGAGTCTCCCTATGTCTATTCAAGCCCGTATCTCTGTGGTTAAAATGAACATCTTACCCAGGATTAATTTTGTGAGCTCTATGCTACCTCTTTCTCCTCCTTCTGACTACTGGCATAAATTAGAGACAGCGGTATCTAAATTTATTTGGAAAGGCAAGCGGCCACGACTTAAAAAGTCTACTCTACAGAGGAGAAAAGAGAATGGTGGTCTTTCAGTTCCCAACTTTAAACTTTATTTTTGGTCTTTTGTGTTAAGGCGTCTTCTTACATGGTTCAACCCAGATTCCTCAGTGTGCTGGCATGCTTTAGAAGGTGCTATAACAGAACCATGGTCACTTCATGATGTTCTTTTTGCCAATATCTCTAACAAACGGTGCCAGTTGCGCTTTGGCCCTATTGTCTCTCATCTTATCAAAACGCGGCCAGCTCATGTTTGCGCGCTGCGGCACATTAAAACATTAAATAGCTGAGAGTTCTTTTCAGCGTGAGAAATATGATGTGTCGCGGGAGTGTGCGAGTCTCACGCTCAATGTGTGACACTTGAGAGCCCTGCAACTCGTGGTGATACAGCCATTTCCGCTTGTGTGCGCATGCGCGAAGACGCAAAGTCCGGTTCCTAATCCAATTCACCGTTACATGTCGTGATAGTCGAATTATCAACCGGATCGGATCGAGTTATCCAGGGGTGTTAATCAGATCGTAGTCGGACCGCACATAGTCGAGCAAGCCAGTTATTCGAATGCATATAAACACGGTCAGTGATCAACGTCATCAACACTGGCCGTTTTTACTCTTGCACTAGTTGTAATGACTCTGACAGTCAATTCACTATAACACTGTATGTACACAAACATGTTTAACTGTAACATTTTACACTGGGAGCAATTTACTCTTGCTTGTGTTGTAATAACTCTAAAATAGTTCATATACTTTGACACTGAATTTTTAACACTGGGGAATTGTATGTGTAGCTCAGACAACATCAATTTATTTGCTAATTGGATTGCATTCAATCTATTGTCGTTGCACAGAGTACAGGTACACAGGCAACAACATGTATTCTCTGCATTTAACCCATCCTTGGTAGTTAAGGAGCAGTGGGCTGCAGTGATGCGCCCGGGGAGCAACTGGGGGTTCAGTGACTTGCCATGGACACTTCGACTTGCAACTAATGGGGAGAGCGGAAATCAAACCGAAGACATTGGGGTTGCATGACGACCCCCTTACCCCACTGAGCTACAGCAGCCGCAATCACATGGCTCAGTTCCGTAAAAGATTATCATTTGATTTTGTCAAGCTAAATGTTTTTGCCTACAGATAACTAACCATGCATTAGTGTGGCCTGGCCCACTAGGTCATGGCCGGACAATTGTATGAGTACAGCTGAGGCACATGCTTCATTGAGAAGTATGGTCATGCTTTATGGGGCAAAAACAACTGATCATATATAGTTTTCTATGTCGATAAATGTTGAATATCTCCCGGCACTAACTCGCAATAGAATAAGTGTCAACAGTTCTGTTATGTAGGACAAGGTGTAAATATCCCTTTCTGCATGCTCGAGACTCTGTGGGCTGGTCGAATGATTGATGGCATTCTATGGGTTATCAAGTGGGCGCCCTCCTTCTTCGATGTTTCGCTGACTGACCCACGACATCTCCAGAGGGTTCAGCAGTGAGATCCGGCGTCCCGGGCTCACTCCCTAGATGTCATCATTCATCCAACAGCCCAGGTGGAGTCCTTCCTCTTAATCCACAGCCACTGACTTCCCTTTTCAGCAGCCCTGGAAAGGTCTTTGACTACCTGTCTGTGGGCCTTCCCCCGCACTCCCATTTCCACTGCAGGTCTTGCTAAGCTGGGTTCAGGTTGGTTTCCTGTGCAAGGTTTGTCCTCTTCTGGGACAGGGATGTTGATGTCCTGCAGACTGTGGTTTTGGTCCTGCTGATGAACTTCATTCGACTGACTCAACCTGCTTCTCAGAAAGTAGCTGTCGATGCGAGATCCCTGTTGACCCTTCTTTAGGCACCTTTTTTTGCCCTGATGTATTTTAGTGGAAGTAACCTTTGCCCAGCCACATATGCAGCTCTGGAGCGTGTGTCCTGCCATCACTGTTGCAGTCTCGGGTATGCTGATCATCAAATTATTCTGTTCCGTTCCTATGTCAATAACCGGGTTATCCGCCGATGAGTCATCTTCCGCCCCCGCTCTCGCTGACTCAAGGGGTATTTTATCCATATAATTTCTCCTAGCCATTGGTGGTTGGGACTCATACACAGTTTGTGCTGGGTCCCTCTACCACAGGTAGCTAGCCCGTGGCAGCCCCGTTAGGGTCTATTCCCTCCTGCCAGCTGTCTTTCCATGCCGTCACAAGGTGTTTCCCTAGTTGCCAGCTGCTCTTTCACAACAGTCACTGGTTCTCCAACTGGTCAACTCTTAAAAAGGAGGAATCCTTAGCCTATTTTGCTCGTACAGAAAAATCAGTAAGTAATGTTTATCAACCTAAAGATGCAACTATGTGTACTGATGTTAACTGTAAAGATGTGGAGCATAGGAGTGATCTCTGCTCCATGTATAATGATACAGTAAGTGCTCTGTATGTAGACAACAAGTACAAATAAGACACATAACATTAGACCTGGCTGGAACGAGTGTGTTGCTGAGTACCGCGTTGAAGCCTGTGAAGCTTTTGAATTATGGGCTATTGCAGGTAGACCCAGGCAAGAGCCAGTATTACTGGTTGAGAGTGAGAAGTGCTACATCTCAACCTGGGAGAACTTTGCTCTAATTCACTGGTTCTTAAACTTTTTTTGTCGCACCCCACTTTGGAGGAAGATAAATGTTCATGCTCTACCACTAACAAAATGTTGTATGGTGACTTTTTCAAATAATAGAATAAAGACAATCACTTTCAAATAAACCACATGTTCAATCGCTGTGCTACAACAATGCAAATAAAGTTATTAATGTGCAAAAAGGCACACTGGCAATGAAATAGCTTACTGGGACTATACAATTAACCGGTTTTGCACTGGATATCTTTTCAAGATAATAACATAAGTGCAACCTGTGAAAAACTAAACAAAACAAGTTCAAATATTTGGCAATAAAGAGTTTTAAACTGCATACATTTTCAAAACAATAACTAACAACATGGGCAAAACAAAATGAGGGCAGACATTGTTACAACTGTCGTAGCCAGAGAGAGAGACGGGGACTTAAAACAGGACACAAGACACAACCTATAGATCCTGACAGATATGTCAAGTTGCATTAGCATTATTAGCTGCAATGAGCCTGCATCACACTACAAATCTTTTTTAAACAGGTTTCAATTAATGCTCATGTTGTTTGCAGCAGATTGTGCTATTAGCTGTGTACTGATACAAAGATGCTCACTCACGGAGGCATGCAGGGGCACACGTGAGTGATTGCATCATTTTCCTGGCTAAAATATAACCCTTAATGCTACTGATGTTATTAGCCTATTTCTTTTCATTGTTTTTGGTTCTCATGCACAATAACTCTCCCCCATCTCTTTTCCAGTAGCTGGCACAAAAGCATCTCGCTTGTGGACATAGTGAAGCATTTAACAGCTAAAGAGCAAGATATTTCCCTCAGTGGTTGGTGGAGTCTAAAACAAAGCTACACAGACCTTACATTTCATTCATCACAACTCCAAACAAATCCTTGTTGCTATGTGTCTGCTGGATTTGTGGATAGGCTAATATGTTTACTCTAAGCTGATATTTTAATGGTGTTTTTTGGCCAATAAATAAATAAATAAATACTTGTTTGTGAAGTTTAATGTTAAACTGTATGACTTGGTTTGTTTTTTTCACACTTCAGACACATTGTTAATATATACATCAAACAAATAAAAATAAAAACATATTTTCATAATCTCAGCAACAGATACAGCTCATTACCCTAATAATTATTCAGAAATTATCATTCCACAAATATACAATAAATGTCCAGATAAATGTGCTGTAAGTCTTTATATATATGTTTAAAAAAATAAAAACTTAATGTTACAGTCTTACAAAACAAGGATGAAAATAAAAATGGCAAAAATCTTCAGGAAACTCGAAGTAATGACATGAAAACATAAGGATTCAACAGTAACAATTAATACATGTAAATGACAATTTCTGCATCCCTTTTAGCCAGTAGTTGCACTTACACATAGCAATAATGATATTACAAATTTACGAAAAGGAAGAATCTCATGAATAGTAAATGTGTCACAAAAAGACAAAGTAGTGTTTTCAGTGTTTTATCACACGGCAGGTACAGCAATATCAAACTCCTTCAGTGGTTTGTACTGCAGACCACTGCTTAAACTAAATGCTAGCACACATATCAAGCCATTGCAAGACAACAAGGTGAGCACAGGAGAAAGTCTCACAAGTTTGACTCTATCCTGTCAACAAACATTAAAGTAAACACAAAATTATCTTCACCTCAAGGATACATTTTTTCACACCGAGCACAAACACAAAGTATTTTCTTTTCTTTCTTTTCTTTTTCAAACCTACATTTGACATGGCAAAAAAAAGTGAACTGTCAGTTTATGAAAATTAGCTGTGTCTAGAGGACTATTGTGTAGGAGGCAGTATCCTGAAATTGACTCGTCAAGCACATTTGCTTATGTATGGTTTGAAATGAACATTCACTGTGTAAAATGGACTTTGTGAATAAGTGAGTGCATTGGTAGATCACTAAACATTCTATAAATAAAATACTATAGCAAGCTTTTCTCTCCATTGTTCCTTCGACTGATTTGAAACTTCTTCAGGCTCTATTAGTACAAATTCTATAAAAAAATACATTTATTTTAACGTGTGGGCTGTCCTTGAAGAATGTTCCCCTTTAGGTGTAAATAGGCCTATTTTATCGAGGTTTTTTTTTGTTAGATTTTTTTCAGGGCAACCCAAGTATATAATATAAATAATAATAATAATAATAATAATAATAATACATGGAGAAAAAGAAGATATATAGAAAGTAGATACTGTTTGATCTCAAGACCTTTGCTTCCAATAGTCCGAATTATCCAATCAAACTCCACAACATCAAAGCCATTATAAAAAGTAATGAAGGATTCAGTTGAGAGTGCCAATTCAAATCTTCACGTAACAACCCTGTCATTAACTGTCATTAAAGGGGAAGTCCATGTCATTATAGATTGATAATTAGTTTCACAAATCAATGGAATTCATTTAATGTTTTTCTTTCAGAACACGCTTGATCACACTTACAGTACATGACTTCCAAAGAAGCAAGCATATGGTTGACAGACAAACAGAAAACAAAGAAAAGAAGGTCACTACCACTGTAGGACATGTAAATGAAAAAAAGACCCCCACAAAAACACATCTTTAGTGATACAATGGCATATTCTGTACAAGGTTTAGATGATTGGAAAAAGAGAGAAATATGCAAAAGGTGAGGAAGCAATCAAAAACAAAGAGGATGAGCCGGCACTTGGGACAGATGAAGGGTGGTGGGAGAGGGCAGTTGGTGTCGGCTAGGCTAACATCACAGGGTGAGCGTGTTCCGAGAGACAGCGTCAGTGGAGCAAGCAATGCACAATACACAGTGGGATTCAGAGCTAGAAATTATTTTAGAACAAACAGAAGCAAGGTGGGAATGGATGCACAAGCCTTCAGCGAAGCTTTAATCCCCATGAAGCGTCCATGGCACCATCATGTTGCATATCGCAGAGCCACGTGTCACACGGATTGCTCCTTGGGGAACGTGAACGGGGCTCGGGGGCCAGGGGCGGCGGTGAAGCTGGTGTTGGAGTACGTGGGCTCGCTGGGTGGGTTCTGCGCATAAGGGTGCTGAGGCAAGAAAGTAGAGGGAGGGTAGGCGGCCGGACCGGCCTGAGACTCGGGGAAGTGCTCCGTGTTGCAGACTCGCTGGTAGCTCATGTATTCAGCCGGGTTCAACAGCTCTTCTGGACGCCTCCCAGAGTCCTGAGAGGAGGAGAGAAGAGGAGTGAAGAAAACACTGCAAGGTCACAGTGTTTCCTTTTGCTGAGAAAAGGTTGACTGAACGGAGCGTCATCACATCAGTACATTGCAGTGCACAGCAGAACAGTGTGTGTGTGTGTGTGTGTGTGTGGGGTGGGGGGGGATTGTCAAAGAATTGTGCAACCACTGAACCCATGCAGCAACCATGTATTTCTCAAAGTGCTTGCAAAGGGTAAAATGTCCTGCTGCTCCTGTGCTTTCACATATTTAAATGAGGTAATAAGGAACATTTTCAAAATTAGCCCCATTGGATGCAAATCAACCTTTTCCATTTCACAAAGTTCTGTGCTAATGGCCACATGTGTAGCCTCTTCAGAGGACTGGTGGTAACTGAAGGGCATAAGAGGAGTCCGCTCACTATATATATATATATATATATATATATATATATATATATACATATATATATATATATATATATATATATATATATATTTATTTATTTATTTATTTATTGTGTATATTGCGGGATGCATTGACAAGATGCAATGACATAAAATAAATTAATATATATCAATGATATATATTAATATATATCACCCACATGTGATTTTTTAAAATACATCAGGGATAAAACTGATTCAAATAATCGTTATTTAGTCACATTGGTGTGCCTCGTACATTAAACAAGCCTGACTCTCATTGGAGTTGAGTCTATTAAAAACGAAAAAGGCCCGAATTGACTCTGTATGTCGGGTGTTCTGACTCAGCCAACTATCACCCCACACAACTGACGGATTGGCCTGAGGTACATTTACAATTCAAATGCATTTACAATATGCAACATGGGTGATTGCAATCACATGCAAAACAAGGGGGAATTTAACTCACTTGCAAAATATCTATAATACAGATACAGAAAATAGTGGAGTTGTTTGATTTTGGTTCTGGGTCACGCATTAAATCAGTCCTTTCATCTCGATTTGCATCTCAATTGCTTTAATCAGTTGTCTTTATTCATCCAACAGTTTGGTTACACTTGCATGGCTACAATGATGTCAGCCAGCACTTGGTGTAAATCAGTGTCTGTTTAAAGGGGAACTCCATCAATTTAGCATTTACTTTGGTGGACTCACAAAAGGATGGAATAAATTAAAAAAACGGTTAAATCAATGCAGCAGTGGCGTTGACTTTGAGTTCCTAATATCTAAATACTGGTGCCTAAAATTCCCATCTTTTAATTGACACTCCCTGTCTGGTACATGCCAACTTCTTACATAGCTACATGTCCAAAGATTATAACATCTTGTTCTTGTAAAGCTAAAGTTTTACATCCAGCAGATCCAAATGAACCACTAAAGACATCATCTGTGTGACTCTCTCACTCCGGAACCACAGAAGACTGTTTTTATAGGCTGAGTAGAACTCCTGACATATAAGTGTTGATATGCCTGTTGAGCTGTTTACATGATTTGATAAATTAATGCCTCCCTGTAATTATCATTACTTGATTGAATATCAAACATCTATATAGGGTTGTGAGAAGCTGACTGTGTAACATGTACTTTCTCTCCAGCCAATGTAGAATTTAACCATCAGGACTTCAGCCAGTATTCTGCTGCACATTCGGTTTGACACATTTATTGTCTGACTTTTAGTGTATTAGAAGTCAAAACAAAACACTTCAAATTGATACTTTGAAGTTGATAAAGCCTTAAAGAGCTTTAACAGGCCTGTGTACACAGTGTCCTCGCTATGCCAGCCATCAGGTTGATGTCCTTTTGTAAAGCTGGAATTGGGTTGTCCAGCTGCGACTTGGAGTTATGAGTCAATACCTCTGTAGAAAAGTGCACAGGTTCATGCATTTATGTTTGCATCATTCGGTGCTGGCTTTGCAAGTTTTTAATCAAAGTACTGGCACCGGATGAGGAATGCAAAACTGTGTTGGTTTTGTGAGTGCAAATACATTTAATCCAATGAAAGAAAAAGTAATCATACGTCCCACTTGAGGGTGACATGTACTGCTTAGATTAGATTGAATGAATACTTCCTGATACAGAAGCCTTCACTCAGTTAAAATAATGCACAGGAATGTGTTTTGGGTGGGCAAAAGAATCAAGTTACAGGCACCACAATTGCATTTTGCTATTCAATTTGTACCAACTCGGCTATCCAGGATGCTCCCTGCCCTTTACAATTATATTTATATCTTAAATAAAAGCAAAAGCCTTGCAGGACATGAAATCACTACCAAATATGTATCTGCACAAACATGAATACAGTGCCTTAAGCTACACACATCTGTTGTTTTCAGTTCCAAACAATGTTTTAGGTCAACTTTGACCAGAATAAAATCTCCCATTCACCCAAAATTAAAATGACTGCAAGAAAATACATTTGGTTGGTGCATTCAAACATGTTCTTCAGCAGTTTCCTTCTTATGTAAAGTACACATTAGTGAATAAAGGCATATGATACACAATAATAATAACAATAGACATTTTACATGAACACAACGATAACAACAATATGTGTTTTCAACACTGCTACAAAGCTCAGGGCAGCTCTAAACAGCATTTATTTTTAAGGAATTCTTTGAATGTTTGTCTTGTCTTCAAAGAAAAAGGATTAATACATGATAATGAAATGACATGCAAAGGAAGAATTAAGTGGATGAGAGTGAAAATGAAACTTACGAATATTCCTCTAGCATCTCTACATCTACGAAAACGATGATCCCAACCCTGAAAACGTTTCAGCGGGGTGACAAAACCATAATCAAACTTCTGCATACACAATGTTGCATATCTTAAACGAATAAGAATAAGAATATCAAAATGAAAATGTGTATATTAACATTACACAATAAAGCTGTCATATAACACAAATATGATACATGAGTTAGTGTGTTGAAATATGGGGAATTAAATGAAAGATATTAATAAGCAGGCCATAAACAAACCAAAGTTCAAAGAGTAGTACTGTATATGAACAAAGCTCAAATTATGTTGTCTCAACTGAAACTGTGTCTTTATTTAAAACAACAGCTGCTGAGAAGACCTTGGGGATTTCAAGCTAAATTAAAACCAACAGTCTGAGGAGGAGATTCTTTTCTTCCAAGGTATAGGGTTGTCTCAAGACATTTGGGATTCAGTCCTGAAACATAAGCTTACTGCCTTAAAATTCTGATAAAGATGTTCTGGATGAAGTACCGATGTGAAGAAAAAGACAGCCAACTGAAAAAATAAAAGTCTCCCCAAAATAGACGGATGACTTCCTTTTGATACCATTCTGCTAACTTGTCTGTCTTCATTCATGGTGTGTACTCTGCCAAGGAATCAAACATGAGACAAGACATGCTTCAGCACGTCCAATGAGCTCGCGCAGCTGCTTACACCGCGAGAACGGAGAAGACAGCGGCTTCAAAATGGTCCTGTGGAGATTCAACAATTATTCAAAGAGCAAATGCGTACGAACGCTACAGGTGCTTGCACTTCGTGTGATCTGGAGAAGTCGTTTTATCGTTAAAGCAACACCTGTGGCTCAGATTGTTGCTGAATTGTGAGAGACCATAGATACAACAAAAAGCACGTCAAGATGTGTGTAGGAATGTTTTGTTTATTTGACTGTAAAAAATAATTTACAGTTAATAATTAGAGTAAACTCAGGAGCAAGAACAGCTGATGTGGTGACATCATCATGTCAGCTGCTGTTCCAATCGCAGAAAGACCGTCCTCCTGTTGTCCCATCCTCCCGTCCTCCCGAGTCTGGACTCACAAGACCAGAATCCGGAGACCAGACTCCAAAAGAACACAAGTCTGTAGTCGTGTACTTTGAATTGAGAAACGCCGAAAGTAAAGCAAAAGATGACAAGAAAAACATTCTCAAACGCATACATGCATGACTCTTATTATGGTACTTGTAATGTAATGTAATGTAATGTAATTTAAAAAAGGGGGATAATCTAAATTAAATCTGGCTCACCTGGACATCTTTTTAAAGCGGCAATATATGTTGAGTAGATAGCATAACCTTGGGCGAAATGACTTTTCATATCTGATAATGTGATAACTTTGTCAAAGCAAACGGATAGGAGGAAAACACAATCAGGCAGATTTAACAGATTTAGCACTGGCCAAAGGAGAAATTAAGAGCCTTTACTCTTCTCAAATAATATAATGCTAATTTTCTCACCCAGAATATGTATATATGAGCAGGAAATACATCTTTTTTTGAGTGGTGTAACATCATGACTGGAGCCAGTCAGGGTGAGGCTTAATGCCTTATTACAAATTGGGAATGTCAACAGGCAATTCCCCGGAGGACTTTTACAGTCCACCATCAACCACAGAGCTGCTGACTGAACACAATGTGAAAGTCGACATACCAATTCAATCAGTATACGTTCATGTTTTTAAATCATATGTAAAACATTCCTTGCTGTCTTAAAATTAATAAATATGGAAGACATTTTCCTTTTTTTAAATGTGGTTTTATGCATGCAATCTATTAACTAATGCCTTGCATGCTTGTTGAAAGACATGATCATTATTTCACTATTTCATTGCTATTTAATCATCCCAAAATATATTTCTATATTTAATATACCCGTGAACGTAGGTATTATCTCTTGTTTTAATTCACTTTTACCTGTATCAGTAAAACCCTTAACACATTAGGATATTTTGACACAAGGCTATAAAAATAAAGTTGTTCCCTTGTTTTAGGAAAATCAAAAATATTGTAGTAGGATTTTTGAAAGGTTAAAGGAGCTTCCTTCCACATTGTAGCTGCTAAATATTTCATACTAAAGATAAGTATGGGATGTGAATATGGACTGTTTGCAGATCTTTTTCATATTATAACTGTATACAACAGGGGTGCTCAATACGTCGATCGCGATCGACCGGTCGATCGTGGCGACCTGCCAGTCGATCGCGGCATAGTATTGGTAGATGGCATGACAGAAAAACAAATTGGCCCGCCCCCTGTAACTTTCTCTATAGCGCTAGATAACAGCAGAAGCGTGTCATTTATGTCTCTCCGTGTCGCGTTAACAGTCCTCTGCTCACCGTCTCGCGCGCTGCAGAGCTAAAAGAGAAACTCAAAAGTCACTAGCGCACCCCCCCCCCCCCCGCCCCCGCCACCTCCACGTCGGTCGATCGCCTTGACTTGCACACATTATAAGTAGCTTGCATGCTGAAAAAGTGTGACCACCCCTGGTATACAATAATAGTTAAAACTGATAATTTGCATGACAGTTAAGGATATCAATGGTGCAGTACAATTTTTTCAAATATACTCACATAAACAATATTATACAATCCATATAAGAAAGGGAGACAGTCACATTAAATATGAAAATATATATATATATATATATATATATATATTCTATATTCTATATTTTTGTAAGGTTCTGTTCTGTGTGTACTCTGTGGCCGTTTCTCAATTCAAAGTACACGACTGCAGACTTGTGTTCTTTTGGACTCTGGTCTTGGGAGTCTGGTCTTAGGAGTACAGACTCCGGAGGACGGGAGAACGGGAGGACGGTCTTTCTGCGATTGGAACAGCAGCTGACTTGATGACGTCACCACATCAGCTGTTCTTGCTCCTGAGTTTAATCTTATTATTTTTTACAGTCAAATAAACAAAACATCCTAAAATGACATTCCGTGAATCAACAACAGTAGTAGTTATAAAAAGTCAACTTTCAGTAGTTTATTTTCTCCTCCGGTACTGTTTCCGGTTGCTGGTGAAATGCATTCTGGGATATATACTGGCCAGAGTACGCACAAGTCCCCTGTGATGCATCCTCCGGAAAGTGGGAGGATCTATCTATCAACCATTCACTCCTACGGGCAATTTAGAGATCAATTAACCTGCAGCATGTCTTTGGACTGTGGGAGGAAGCTGGAGAACCCAGAGAGAACCCACACTGCCACGGGGAGAACATGCAAACTCCACACAGAAGGACCGCCTCGACCGGGAATTGAACCCACAGCCCTCTTGCTGTGAGGCGACAGTGCTAGCCACTACACCACCATTGAGCACATAATAAAATATGCAAGCTTATTCAAGCAAACCTGAGTTCACTAAATAGACCAACATTATATTATCTTCTTACTTCAGTATATACTCCGTGGACTCTGTTTCAGCTGTCATTGCTTCTCATAATGTGCCACACTGCTTTATGCATTTGCTCCTATACTTCAGCTGATTGGCTGCTTCCCATCGAGCTTTTCCTGGCCTGTCTCCACCCAGAAGACTATAAATTGCTCAAGCACAAACTCTTCAATCACTGTGCACCTGTCGACTGCAAATATATATTATTTACTGATATATTAGTTTTTTTTTTTTTACTTCAGTCTTTCTATAGATATTAATAATTTAGACTTCTATAGCACTTTTCTAGGTACAGAAAGACTATATATACACATATTTGATTGAATTAAAATAACTAGTTATTATGTAAAGATATAGCAGAGTAACTCAGTTGCTCTCTCTTTGTGCGCTACTGTGGTGTACAAAAACGTTATATCTTTTTTTTTTTTTACCAGACAGTGAGTGGGAAAATAAATAAGTATATATACTTTTCATAATACGGGAAAGTAAAGCTTGTTGATAACAAAATATGTCATCATTCTTTACAAATAATTAGTATTTGAATTCCCTGTTACGTATGAGTCTATAATGGTAGAGTGAGGCATTGCTAATTCATGATTGCTATCACAAAGGTTCGAGCAATCAACAAAAATAAATGAATTAAAACACAGTAAGATGCAAGCTGTCTCCTGGCAACCAGGCTCTTTGTCCAGAGAGAGCTGGACTCCCTGGTCTATTGTCTCTTGTTTCTATTAGTGTGAAGCTTCACTGAGTTGCTGGGTTGTTACACAGATACATACACAGATTTGACTTTGGAGGCTTTGTGAACAATGATATATGGATTTGCCTCAGCATGTCTCAGCAATTAGTTCAAGAAGGCCCCCTGAATCACCTGCCTTACATATTGTAGCTACCCTGTACAGTGGCTGTCAATCATGGTGTGGAATTGTGTATGCTGGTCAAGGGGGCGTGTGACAAGCCAGGCGGCAGTTCTTCAGAAAACGAGGAAGTCAGTTTCGAGAAACAAACGTAGTTTACTGGCAACATTAAGAGACAAAACGACACAGACAGGAGGTCGACACAGAACTAAATACACAGGGGAATGATGCACAGGTGGAAACAATGAGGGCGGGGTCAGCAATCACACAGGAGGGCGGAACACAATGAGGGAGGAGTCTGAAACGAGAGACAAAGTGAGTGACAGACAACACAACAGAAACAGACAGTGAAAACAGAACTACCCAGAGGGTCCGGGTGTAACAGCGTGCCCGTGATTGGCGGAGCAGAGGGGAGGCGGGGTTAACCTGGTGGAATTAGGGTTGGTTGACAGGAACCGTTGTTGTACGAGCTGCTGAGAGGAGCAGACTGTCTGTGTTGGTGGATGCCCAATAAATTAAGGGTTTATAACGTCTTCCCGTCTCCGTTTCATCAGTGCCATTACGTCCGAGATGTTACAATATTGTATTGCCATAGAAACCACTCCAAAGCAGTAGCAAAATAATAATTTAAGCCTTATTGCATCCCACATTCCAGTAGGTATGTAAAGATAATTTAAAGTTGGGCAGCAGACTGTGTTAGTGTGTGATGGAAGGAATGCTCTCCTTCAGATGAGGCATCAGAGCAGCGTCTTGTAGATGAGGGCTCTACTTGGCAACACATTTGAACTAATCAAGGTTGTCAAGCGTGGCATAATCACTTGACGACGACATTTTGTTTGTGACTGTTTGGGGAATGAATATTTTACATGAGATATCTTCAATATTATGCATTCTCATTGTCCTTAAGAAGGAGCATAACATACATCTTGAACACAACGAAGCACTGTCTATAAATGCGACTGTACGGAGAGCGTATGCCCCCAAGATTCAAAAGCCTCATGCAGCTAAATGTGCTGTATCATTGGCATTAGTGGGGAATGTTTATACGATCTCGGCAGATTTCTGCACGAAAAGGTTGTTGCCAACGATGTGTTGTCTGATGACGGATTTTTACATGTCATTTTTTTTAAATACTAAAGCTCATCTATGGCTTACAGTAATGGGCCAGCTAGATTCAGTTATCATTGAGTTTATGTTGTAGAGCCTGAAAATACCTCCGCCTCAATCAAACTCAGCAGAGCAACGACGGGGAATTCAAAAGACGGCAGAGAGTCAAGAGGAAGAGAGACAAAGGAAGCATGTGGAGCATATGAAGGTAGGACAGTGTGTGTAAGAAAGGGGATCGACGAAGGGAAGGGGTGCATCAGTCTGTGTACCTTGAGGCCAAAGTCTGAGGGGAAAGGCCTATAATGGCATGCGCTAGTATGAGCTAGGCTGGATGGTTGCATACTCGACAAGGTCTCCAGGGCCAGTGTGAGCAGAGCTTCGTGGGCTGGGAGTAGAGGCCAAAGCTGCAGTATCCAGCTCTGCATACTGGACATCGCAGTCCTTGTGGCCAGAGTTCTGGAGACAAGAGAGGCGAAAGGTGTGTGAAGAGTGAGGCAGCCAAAAACAGGAGAGAGAATGTAGGAGAAAGACTGAGAGAACGAAAGCTTGTGAGCAGTATTGTTAAAAGAGGAAAGCAAATGTGAAAGCATGGAATACATACTGTACATAAAATGTCGATGAGAAAGGACTCAGACTTTGTTCACATGCACAAATTGATCGTAGTTCCAGAAAACCGTTTGATACAAGTGCTTGCATGTGTAACAGAAAGATGCTTCTCTTCAGTAACACTGTGTTTATTTCAGATATGTTTTTATGATTCTGTTGCTCATGCCCGCATTTCTCAGAAATAACACAACAGTTGATAACCCATCGGATGCCATCAATCATTCGACCAGCCCACAGAGTCTCGAGTATGCAAAAAGGGATATTTACATTTTGTCCTACATAACAGATCCACTGGGTATTAAAACCAACTTTAAACACACATAATCATTGTAATCAAACAAAACAAAACAGAGTGGTACTATATGTTAACTCTAATGGTTGGATTATGATAGATACTTACAAAAAAAACGTTAATAACTGTATAATTTTGTGTTCTGCTCACTCAATTAGTGCACTGATTGTGGCTGTAATCACAGTTATTTTACTGCACATGGATGTATTTACACAACACCGCAAGCACAGTTAAATAACAATACAGGACTCTTAAGAGGCCCTGTGTTGTTATTTTTCTACACTACCTCCCCGAGTCGGGAGTGGGTAATTTGGGTGCCTGCTGCCTTCGTCTGATGATGATAGCCGTTTCTCAGATGCTGGAAAGGTTGCTTAATAAACTGAAATATCAGCATGCATGTAAACCTGTGGTTCTCAACAGGTCTGGCTCTGGGATGCACTATCTCCCCTTAATGACAAGCCGCGACCCAAATCGCGGAACATTCTCAACTTCTCAAATTTATATAATGAAAATATGGTGCAGGTTGAACCTTAGATCGTACGGAGACAGAATACGTACACAAACAAGCTTAATGATAAATCAAAACAACCAGCTGGTGGCGATGCTAGAGAGGGAACTATTTCTATAAAAGCTGCATTTTTATCAACAAACAAAAAGTGCATCTTCAGGACACGAGGTATTACAACATACATAACAATTAAGAATCTTCAGCCATTTTTAAACAACCTCAATAGCTTTTTCTGCACAAACAAAAAAGTCCAACAACTAAGAAATAGTATAAAAAAACACTCGAATCACCTAACTTTAACTGAGGAAACACATGCACTTCAAAAGCATTCATATATACAAAATTAAGTTTTTTTGTTATTACCTCATCAGTAGGAAAATACTGAAAAACATTGTACAGAAATTGTTTACATTGTTTACAGAAAATTAAGCATCACTCGAAACTTGAGTCTGGAGGAATTTCTAATGGGAAAAGCTGAATTTTATATTCAGTAGGATGTTTAAATTAATTATCCTAAAGAAAAAATTTCTCCCACATATCAGGATGGTTTGATCCAACCTGGCACACGCTGCTGAAAACATGGAGGGACGAGCCGGCAAAGAAACAGACACTTCGCTGCATTAAAAAGTCCCTTCAAAATCAAATCACAGGATGAAAAGAATTACAAATAATAATTCTATATTTTATGTGCCCGGGTTAAAGGCTTCTAATAACGGGTCACCAGTTGAAAATCACTGATGTAAACAGAGGCAAAGACCTTCACTAAATCAGCATCAGACCACTGTGAACAAACACAGATGATTGAACGACTGCTTCACTCAAAAAGCAATTTTCCAAGTGGAAGGTTGAGTAAATGATCTTAATGGGGTAATAAATAACTGAAAATAACAGATTTTAGCACTGTTTATCCATTTCCAAAGATACCTCCCAGATGTGTGTCTTCTGCTGTAGAAAGGCCACTCAATAAAAACATTTAAACTATGATGCATTTAGACACTCACTGACACATTTATTCACATACAAAGTCCATTGTAATGTATTCACTGTGCTAATTAAAACAATTTAACAAGAGCTTGATAGACAGAATGAAATAAACGATAAGGTACCAGGATGATATTAAAGCAAACAAAGTGTTGATTTCAGGGCCAGAATTTGGGTTTAAAACAATACAAGAAATAATTAACGAAATCAACAGACAGGAGAGGTTACAGTGTTGATGTCAAAGAGCTGTTATTATTTTTTCCCTGCATGCATGCACTCAAATGAAAATGTTCACGACTGCCCGTGCATTAGCGGCACCTCTATGAGGGCTATGCCTGTACTCGTAGAATTTGGAGTTACGATATGAGCTAACGGTGGACCTGGCTGCAGGGAGGAGGGTCATTTTCTTATGAGACCGGTATAATATAGCTCCTGTGTTTTGACCGGTACACAGGGTGGTGGAATTTTGTGTATTCTTGCACGGCAGCTTTAGCCTGGACACCAGACCGAACTTAGCCCCGCGCTAAAGAAATTTGGTCGGGAAGTTAGGGCTGGCATTGCTCCATTGGGGAGAAATTATTCTCCGGTCAAAAATTGACCGGGCCAATCAAATTGTTAGGGCAGGCTTTATACGATGACGGACAGATGATCCACAGTAACGTAACCAACTACGTCAACAAAAGGCGCTTGCTTCTTCCAGTGTGCGTGCAGTTGAGTTCAACAACTATGCGTCGCTTAAAGTACGTCTCATACTACGTTGCTCTGATTGGTTGTAGCTCTATCCAATTGAGCGAAGAGTCATTTGCTTTCCTGGTTCGGTTGAGACCCGCCCCATAATCACAGCCCAACGGAGCAGGATCAGACTCATATTCTGACTAGAATTCTGAGTATGACATCGTCAGGCTACGGCAGCTTGTTAGTAACTCGAAAAATAGATGCATGATGACCGGAATCAAAAGACTCCAGATACAGGATGAGGGGTAATCACTCTACTTTGCTGTGCTTTTTGTCTAAGAGTAAAATGACTGCATGAGAAAGTCAGTAATTGGATCAAATGGAGTCTCTCCTTTTTATTCTTTGTGCTTGTTACTGGTAATGAAATCAATGGAGCAACAGAGAGAGAGTTATGTCATGAAGCTGATGCAAAGCAAATATATCAGCTGTCTATATAAACAACATCTCAGGACAGATAGGCAGGGGATGCAGGGCTCTCAAGCCTCACGCATTGAGTGTGAGACTCACGCATTTCGGTCTTAACTCACGCCCTCCCGCCACACATCGTATTTCTCACGCTTAAAAAAACTCTCGGCTTTTTAATGTTTTAATGTGCCGTTGCGCGCAGACATGAGCCGCTCACTGTGGAGGAATCAAGCGCCTGGAGTTCTGCCGTGAGATGTCACTTATCAGCCAATCAAAAAGAAGAAATGGGCTACACAACAGCCAATCAGAAAAAGCTCACTAGCAAATCTCACGCTTGCCTGTCTTCAAAACTTGAGAGCCCTGGGGATGTGAAGGAGGAAATGCAATGGGATGATGTATGTTGCCCCCCCCCCTCCCCCTCCATTGTAACGGTGTACCTTATTTCCATCTGAGAAAGGATAACATATAAATGACTGCAGCCTTCACATAATTTAAATAATTTCTACAAAATGTACTATGCAATCTTTCCACTGTTGCATATTTCTTTTTTTTCCACCACTCACATCCTGCACTTGCATGATATTTAAATATCTGGAAAATGTGTTATGACCAGAGTGCAATCAGGGCGAAAATTACAGCCACATCACAATTAAAAATTGGCAGATAGTGTTATGCCCTTCGTGAATAATCATCAGTAACACTCAGCAGTCACAAATAGTGTTTTGAACACCTCACTAATACTCTGTTCATCTTCAGTGCAGCCCTAAACTTCAATTTAGGTTTAATGTTATCAGAGAAAAGAAAATCAAAAGAAATAGTTTTCTGTGTCAAATAATTATCAGAATTTAACTTAGAGCTCTTTTGAGTATTGATTCAAAGAGGATAGTTTAATATCCTCAAATAATACATAGAAAATAAAAATACATTTGTCAGGTGGAAAAACCTTGATAGTAATTGAGCAGAATGTCGTTGCTCGGATGATGTTTTTTGCAGTTCCTTGAAGATAACACACTTTTACTACACACCAGACAGCAATTACGCCAGTTATTCAACCCACCATGCAGCAATAAAGACATGAAACACACCCTTCACTGCAATGGCAATCATATACTATAACAAAATGCATATAATTCAACTTAAAAGCCTGACCAGCTAAGCTACCTTGTCAATTCAATTGACTAAACATTTGTTTGCCTCCTCTGATCGCTTGTTCATTTATAAAACTGAAAGAACCTAAGATCATAAACTTAAAAGCAGAAGAATGGTGAGTCTTTATTTTCTTATCGTTAACAAATCCCAAGACCAAAACCAACAATGTGTTGGCGTGGATCTCAGCTCCAAGCTGATGGGTTATTGAAGGCATACAGTAAATCTTTCATGTAGGTCACAACTATATAGTTTACAATACATATACTGTATTTAAGAAATGGACACCGGGATGTCACCCTTTTGTTTGTGGATACCAATTTTGAAACCTTGAGTTCGCCATAACCTGCTTTGTATTGCAATGCTAAGTTTAAGAAGACTTAATACATAAAGTGAACAGGAGAGTCATTTGTGACAATGAGATGTATTGTTGCAACAAGAGGAGTCACCCTGTGATGGCCATTAGAAAGAATGCAAGTTAAGGTATTGGCCCAACTTTTCAGAATCACAGGTTGCCACCCGTTTTTAAAACAAGGTAGTCTATAGCTTATGCGGTTGAACGAGAAGGACATTTGGGGGGTATTTACTTTAAGCAGTAGGATGATGCTAGCTCTTGGTCAACAATGACTCAGAGATACACACATACAAAACTGTACTTGGTCATGTTTTGTGGGTCTTTTCATGATAAATTCTGATAATAGCACAAAACGTTTAAAGACTTGGACTTGACAATGTTTTTGCAAAGTGTTTTCGCCAATACAGAATACAGAGGTCGTTGACAGACCCAGTGGCAGTCAGGTTCCCTGGCCTGACTGCCACTGAACATTTGCACTGTATTGTTCATTTATTTAATACTGTTGTCCATACTCATAGTATTTATATCTTATGTATCCTACCTCATCTATAAAGTCAGAACCTCTACTTCAATCCTCACCTGTACTTCTTCTACACTTTATGCATATCACATATCGACGTCACACCGGCACTTTATCTATATTTATATTATTACTTGCACATACTCTGCACTCTTCTGCTTTGCACTTCTGGTTAGATGCTAACTGCATCTCTTTGCACCAAGACTTGTACTTTGTGTAATGACAATACAGTTGAATTTAATCTAATCTAATCTTCATCTCATACAAATTCTGAGATGACCTTAGTCAAAGCACCCACTGGGTTTACTGATCAGCAACACCAGACAATAAGCTATGTGGGAGATCCTCAGTGGCCTTCAGGAAGGATGACGGCACTGCTTTTGCTACTCAATTTATCAAAACACCAGCAAGTATAAAAGCACACCTTTTCACCAGCAATTACCACTGGCCCACTAGGCGGGGGCTATGAGTAACCCCTTCATGGAGAAGTTCCTTTGAACCCATCGCTACTCACCGGCTTATCAGTGAAGGGGGTGGACTCGGAGGGCGCTATGTCGTAATAAGGAGGCTGAAGAGGAAGCTTCTGCATTTCCTCGTCCTTACCGAGATGAACCACCTATGGGAAACACAGAGAGCTCAGCAAGACTCCCGCAAAGCAGGCAGGTTAACTAGTTCATGCTGTGGCTGCTTTACAATCCTCAGCAAGGCTCAATTTGCTTTAGGGAGGCGAAGTCCCGCCCCTTTTGTGTCTCACAAGAGAACTTACCTTGTACAGTTAATGGCCAAAGACAATTTTTTCATCCTGTTAAAATGGTTCCATTAATTACACATTTGAAGTTTGTCAATTTGATAGACAATTCAAACAGAATGAAAACATTATTTGTCTTTTGCCATTGACTACTGCACTTAATAAGATCCCATGGTGGTCAACCGAAAAGGGCGGGACTTTGCTTCTCTATTAGCCCAACCCTGAATACAACCACCTTTCCTGCATGCACACACTTTACATCAGAGCTACCATACTGCCAGCACCAGAATATTATTTGTTTTTCCACCAGCAGAAACGAGATGTGAAATCTGACAAAGAACAAGGAGGTTGACATCAGTTTGAACTTAAGTCGCTCCGCTGAACTCTACATGAGCATCAAAAAAAGCGTCAATATACAGTCAAAGCACCTTGAAACCACCTTTCCATATTAATGTGTTAATATGTGAAATAATATCTTCTATTTTTTTTTTACAAGGACACAAAAACACAACATGTGTTTTGAATGGCGCATTTCTGCAACTGTGCGGCTTTGTCATATTCCATAGGAATATCTGCTCAGTTTTTGAGGATTTTAAAAACTGGACTGCAGATAATTTTACATTTAATAAGACCCTTAATGTGTCAAATGTGTGTTACGTGCTCTCTAACTAATATGCTTATAAAAGAGGCATTACTGTTGAATTGTCTACATCTTGAAAACTCTTGTGACTTTAAAGCAAACATGTCATCCAAAGTCAACTATATAAAATATCAGATTTGTTAAGGATAATGTTTAAGGATGGTTATATAATACACAATATAAAACACATAATCTAATGGACTATTTGAATGTCATAATAAAGGGGTTATTTTATATTTGTCTAATATTAATGTCTATCCATCCAGCAGCTAGAGATATTATTCCTAGATTGTTGATATAAGTTTTAGAAGCTGTATGTACTATGTAGTTTATGTATGCCTAAATAAAACACGTAGTTACCCTACGTGTTATCGTAGTTACCCTAACTACTTCTTCATAGTTTCCTCTCAACAAGTTGTTTAACATTTTCCGTGCAGCATATTCTTAATTGAGCCTTCATAATCACAATAGAAAGTTTGACGCCGCAAAGATTGCAAGTTAATGAAGGAAATCGAAGTTGGCCGGAACAATGAATTTATCAAGTCGATAAATGTCAGATTCAATAGGTTTTGAACAATGCGTTTCCCCTCCGCACCTCTGTAACATGGAAATTGATGGCTTAAAAGGCTTTCTAATTCGATCCCAATCAGCCAACATTCAGAAAGAGACAGAATTTCAGTCAATATACACCAGGTTGAGCTTTTCCATTGTTAGCGCCATAACTCAGTATAATAATTGGCTGGGTGGAGCATTTTGAAGCATAAAGACATCGGCCTCCTGGATGCGTGTGTGGCTCCCCAAGTCTACCTCGCGGCTACGGATACCGTCTGTTGTGGTGTAGCGAGCACAGATGTGGATACTTTGGTTGCGCCGGCATTTTTTTGCTCTGTGCATTGGGCAATGATGAAACCAAGACGCTGCCAATTTCCCTAGGCCAGCCTGCGTGGTCACCATAGCAACACATCCTGTAATATAGCCGCTATATCCAACTGTCTCAGAGTCCAATTTCAAGAATAGAATGTACCACATTACCCATTACCTGTCTGTGTCTGTGAGGCTCTTTATTGGTAATCCAAACTTCCCAGAACTGGGTTTTCATCGCTGTTCGGAGCGTTTTGAACTGAAGGCTGCAATAACACACATAGCAGAGAACAGGAAGGGAAGAATATTGAGTCTTTTTTTGGGGGTAAATTTAATAAGTTCATATTCATCTATTGCTATTTATTCATCTTAAACAAATGATCATTTATTATACATATGTGATGCCCACCAATGTACTTGTATGTGTGGTGAAATAGCTTTGGTGCACCCAAAGGGATACTGTATGTAATAGAAAGAGATTACCGGATTCTGCACGGAGGTGCAGTTCACCATGTCGCCAGCAGGGGGCATGGTGATTGTTAAGGACGAATACAGGTTGTTTAGTTCTATGAATGTATTCTATGTGTTGAAATATAAGTTATCATTTGTTTATGCCTTTTCTTTTGTACAGGCTAAATAAATATATGTCATTCTCCAAAGTATGGAACAGTGAGCAGTCATAAAAACGTTGTGCTGTCGTTTCTGTATCCTGTTTGCAGGAACAATATTATCTGCACCACAGGTACCAATCCTGGTGCCTGTAACACATACAAATAATGATTTATTATGAAATATAGCTACTTTCTTGAGAGATGGATGAAAACTGGTCTGGTAACTGGTGTCCACAAAAAAAGTGAGAAAATTGATTTGTACTTATGATAACCAATTAGTGTTTTTGAAAAAAGCAGCTCATCGAAAAGAATGACAGGTTTTTGGGGGCAGGAGCTCATGGAGTTGAAGGGCCGAAAAGTAATTTTTGGTTAATGATTTAAAGACGTTGCTCAGATTACCCCTCAAGAGATGATGTCGAATAAATCCGGAAGGTGCAGCCGTTGCTGTGTCACGACGTGCTGTGCAGAATTAATTCATTAATTACAGCCAGGGAACAACCTGAACGCTTCAGCCCTAAAAAAGGATTTTGGTTAGGTAATATTTTGCTGTGCACATGCCCGCTAGTGTAACCGCGATGCTTATTGCTTATGCATCAGTGATCATTGTGTATTCATGCACGCGTTACCCATCGTGTGGTGAACCTGCTGCTATAGGCTTATAGCTGTTGGGGGACATTTAGGATACACTGAGCAGGTATCTCCTCTTTCCTCTCTCCTTATGGATGCATTTTCATCTCTCAATCACACATTATTAACTCTGCTTTCTCCCCGGAGTCCTTTTGACTTGACGTCTCATAGGGTCATCGGACCCTATGAGACGGCATAGATCCCATCTGCCTGATGGATCATCGAGGTCTGGGTCGTGGAATTCTTGCTACCAACTACGCCGCTGCCCTGTTGTGACTTCGCTTACTATTGAGACTCCGCCCACTCCTCCTCTCTACCTCCATCTGCCTGATGGATCGTGGAGGTCTCCATCGTGGAATATGCCTACTACCAACTATTCATAGACTGTCATATTCATTGAATGTGTTTTAACTCTAAACCTGTCATTCTGTACACATTACATCTATTGCACCTGTCCATCCTGGAGAGGGATCCTCCTCTGTTGCTCTCCTGAAGGTTTCTTCCCTATTTTCCCCCTGAAGGGTTATTTGGGAGTTTTTCCTGATCCAATATGAGGTTTTGGGACTGGGATGTCTATGTGTACAGATTGTAAAGCACTCCGAGACAAATTTGTAATTTGTGAAATTGGGCTATACAAATAAACTGAATTGAATTATACCACTTTCTTTTGCCTACTTTTATTCACCTGGATGCATGCTTGCTGAGCATGCAGCTTCTTTTAAAGTGACTACAACCATAACATTGGACACATAAAATCCTGTAAAGTATCTATTACAGCCTCATCTGTCCACTATTCCTCTGCATTAGCTGTGCAGGGAAAAGAGAACATTAGTGTCCCCTCTAGTTATCTTGTCTGCACAGATGTCCAGGTGTTTGACCTTGAAGCTATTAAGAGTCTCATAAAGGTAAATATAAAATATCAGCAGCGCTGATACACGGTAGTGATACACGGTAGTGTATCAGCGTATTAGACAATTTACCATAGCAATATGTAAATTATGATTTACTAGTAATATACCATAACTTCATACACATACATGCTGTTATAGAATGAGTGTTATTGTTTAATAATTTACTATATTGTTTAGGAATGTCTGTGGATTATTATTTAAAGGATTACTGTAACGCACTGGTAAAATGAATTTCTTTGAGTGCCAACGAACAGATGACTGGCGGCAAGGGATGCCCTTTCCCTGACAGGGACGGACCCCTGGGAAGCCCCTGGAAGAGACCCCATTCATGTGATGTGCCGCATGTCAGAGGGCAAATGGTGGCCGGAGTGATGACATCATGTGAATATGCCAATCCACCGACCGACAGACGGCTCGGCCAATGAGCGGATAGGGACAAGGTGTTACCTGGACAATGAAACAATTGAGAAGTGAATATCTACCCTGGGGCCAGGACGCCCAGGAGATATAAAATGAACTATCTGATGAAGCTGAGATACTTTTTAGATTAATCAAGAGACAGTTAACTGCAATTGGATTAGCCAAGAGTGGTCGGTGTATTGCAAAGCCCTATAAGTCCTCGGCCGAGAATGTATACTCTGCATGAACTGTTATTATTTGTTATCAACTATTGGTAATACTTTTGATTACATACTTGTTATTAGAACATTTTCTTTGTTTCAGCACTCAGGGTTTTTGGAATACACAACAGTTGCCATGGCAGTCATAATAACCATTTTCCCCCCTACAATCTAGAACCGTCCATTATTTTGTTCCACCGTTTTTGACAAACGGTCTGATGGCCTCTGCTATGGAGGACTCAAAATTACTTAAGTATAAATAAATAAATAAATGTATAAATAAATGAATAGAAGCTTAAATAAATGTATAAATAAATAAATATAGGAATGAATAAATATACGTTATAAATCAACAGGACATCATTAAATAAATATATTTCTACATTTCTGTATTTCTTCATTCATTTATTTCTCTATTTATGTGTCCACACGTATTTCTCTATTTATGTGTGATATTTACGTGTCCGTATATTCAAATGAGCTGGGGTTGTCCGAACCTTTGTCTAAAGCCTGATTGGTCACAGGAGTGTGATGCACCTGGTGTGTTGTGCTCTACTTCTCCTGCCTGGCACATGATGCTGCAGTTGGCTCGCTCAGCTCACCGTTAGCAGAAGTTAGCCTAGACAGCTTTATGACTTCAGCCGTTTATCAATTCCAAGAACACTGAGTACAGACTTGTGTTTTCTTGGAGTCTGGTATTAAAAGTCTGGTCGAGGGAGTCCAGACTCTCGAGGACGCAGGTCGGTCTTGTCTTTCTGGTCTTGTGACGTCACCACATCAACTGTTCTTGGTCATGAATTGACTCCAATTATTCACTGTAAAATACTTTACAGTGAAGTAGAATGTGTTTCGGTGTTTATTGTCGTTTGGCGTAGGCTACGAATAAACGGTAATAACTATACAACGTCTCGTAGCTTTCCTGACACAGGGTCGCTACAATATGAAGTTATGAATCTTAACCCTCAGTCAAATTGACGTAATGTTATCTTTACATAATAAACTCTTTGTGCTCTGAGCGCCCGGCGCCCGGAGTTCAGTAGTCCCGTGAGCAGGACTTCAAATCTCCGTCGTATATCCTTATTAGGCTGAATCTCGATAAAACGACCACAGATTTGATGCTTAAACTACTAACTTCTTGGCTGAAAACATCCTTAAATTACATTCTGTGACTCAACAACAGTAGTATTTAGTATTTACAGACAAGAACGCACAATAAACTCTGTTCGTCTACAGGTCCAAGTGCTAGGGATCGATTGCTTCTGTCTTGCTCCCTGACTTGACCAATCCTGTTTAACAATGAAGTTTGGACCGCCCCAGCTCATTTGAATATATGGACATGTAAATGTCACACATAAATAAATGAAGAAATACGTGTGGACACATAAATAGAGATAAATAAATGAAGGAATACAGAAATGTAGAAATATATTTATTTAATGATGTCCTGTTGAGTTATAACTTATATTTATTCATTTCTGTATTTATTTATTTATGTATACATTTATCATTGTATTCATTTATTTATTAATACATTTATTTAAGCATTTATTTATTAATTCACATATTTACTTATTTATTCATACATGTATTTAAGCATTTATTTATTTATTCTTGCATTTATTCATGCATTTATTTATTTATACTTAAATCATTTTAAGTCCTCCATACTCTGCGGATGTTTGTTTGTTATGTGGACAAAGCTACAGCAAGGAACCTGGTAAATTTGTAAAACACCTGGTAAATAACTTACATGGCAGTGATTATGTGCTATTTAAATTCCCATGCAACCTTGACAAAAGATTATGGTTCCCATAAATTCTGTTGATCGCACTGACCCGGAGCCGAAGTTGGTGCGAACATTGAATTGATATTTCAAACTTCATGAGATGGAATTGGAAATTGTTCCTGACCCAATTCAAGAGGCACGCGTCAGGTTAATCTGGCACTGTGGTGGCACACGGTCGTAACTCGGTAAAGCCAGACAAGCATGCTGGCTTAAATTCTGCAAATGCGACTGGTTGCAGGAGCACACACATTTTGACATGCTGCATTTGACACAGTATGTACTTGGACACACTCTAACTTTATCTGGCACACTAACTAGTATGGTCGTATAAACTCATGCAACATATGTATTCTGTGATTTATAGAAAAGTAATATTTATTAATATTCTTATTTGCAGTGAAGAATGAATTAACCTGAGTATAACAGGGGATTATTTAATATGTAGGCCATGCAAAGGGAAATAAACTGAGACTTTATAATGACATTTTGATCAATTGGAGCAAGATTTAAATACTTCTCATAGAACCTCAAAATCGTGTGGTTATCAAAAGGTTAAGAGGGGTTCCCAGAGTTGACTCAACCTCACCTTCCACAATTAATTAGAATTGTTGCCAGCATGCTCACAAATTGCAGATGCTTTCTGATTCCTTATTCCGGTGGGAACACACTGTGGACTTTGGGATGTGGCGACTGCGTTCCCTGCGTAACTTCAGCAAGGGAACGTACCAGGTGCATTGTTGATGCAATTGCCTCATCCTCTGCATGTCTGTGCATCCAAGCACTGCAGGGGATTGAACACAGATTTTTGCGGTGGCGACGAGGGGTTTTGCCCCGCATCAGTGATCTGAGAAAACTTTTATATGAGTAGATTACGCTCACTAATCCACCAGCTGTTGGTATTTCAGTTTACATCTGACTAAAACTATAAACACACAACAACAACAAAATACAACAGAATGAATTAACAATATAGTCTGTGAAGTGACCATGTCTTATACCAGACACATGTTGCATTTGCAATAGGAACCACGCGGGCTGACATAAATACTGCCCCCTGCACACGGTGCAGAACAATCAACACGGTATTTATTCTGCAGTGTGAGGTCAGTATTTATGTGTCACAGATGACCCACGTACCATTACTTTGCTTATCAAGGGATACATTAATTACTGTTAGTTGGGTAATTACATTAAATGTAACTGGCTTCACTCATGCAAGGGGCCTTCTTATATTTAGATATTGGAGCACTCTGAGCTAATTGAACTGCATGCTTCCAGGATTAATGAAGGGAACTCTGTGACAAGCGCCAGCTTTTTTGTACAACATATTTAAAAAAGGGCCTCTGTCATTAAACTGGCATTTCACTGGATTCCCATGAATAACTTTTGAACACCAACGTGATATACTAGAGTATGTTATCTTTCTATCCCTCTAGCAATTGCTTGTGCTTGAATTGGCAAAGTTTCACTCAAAAAAAGTGTCTGAGATTTGAAAGAGAAAACATTTCTCAGACCTTGTGTTTCAGATTAGCCAGAGGGGGCTATGGATAATAGAAAGGAGGAGGAGGAGGAGGAGGAGGAGGAGGAGGAGGAGGAGGAGGAGGAAGAAGTCTTACCTGGATGTTATCGGATGTCAAGTGTCCCTTCATGTCGCTGTTTTTCTTTTTGGGCGGAGGCGGGGCCGGCTTGTGGGCGGGTGGGAGGTCGGTCCTGTTAAGAGAGTGAAAAGATAACATGACACTCAGCACAGACGTGGATCGCAACTCTTTCCGTCCCTCACCTTTCACAGCACTCTATAATGAGAAGTCCTGCCTGCACTTGCCTTTTTCCACTCTCTCCTTGGATTTTGACAGATCTGGTGC
The DNA here is from genome assembly GCA_036178185.1 of Liparis tanakae. NCBI lineage: Eukaryota > Metazoa > Chordata > Actinopteri > Perciformes > Liparidae > Liparis > Liparis tanakae. Next base: position 8,235,196 of record CM070099.1, on the reverse strand, counting down.
TGGCGGCTTTGTTGTGGCGGCAGCAGCCTTTCCCCCTGCCCTTTCAAAGGCTCTCGCTGGAGAGACACTGTGCTAATGAGAGTGGGCTGTAATTGGACACTGAGGTGAGGAGATGGGGATGGAGGGAGCATAGAGGGGCAGGGAGAAGGGCATGTGTGAGTCAAGTCCCTCAGGGTAGATCGAGCCTAATCTCGACACCCTGCCCGCTGTGCATAGACGTCTGTTTGACCCGTCGCCCCCCTGGTACTGCGACTCAGGGAGCTCAGCAGGTGGCTCCATGCTCCCAACCTCCCCCCCCCCCCCCCCCCCCCCCCGACACACACACACAAACCCGAAGCATTCACCCCACCCTTTCTGCTGACACACCTGGGGAAGAACAAACCTCGACAACCAAACTCCTGAACTTGTTAGCTTGCCGCCATTAACGGGGCAAGTAAGAACTCTTTTCCTCCAAATCGACAATAACGTCTTGACCAGACGGATGCCACACCGACACGTCATAATCGAAAGGGAAACTTAATTGTGAGCAGGACGGACAGCCGTGATTGAAACGCTCTGATGTCGAAATGGATAATTATCTCAAACAAGGAAGCAGAGGAGTTGTTGCTACGGAAAGCTGTACAAAGACAACCCTTCATTCAGACTCACTGAGACACGCAGGCAGTCAGATGTCATCTGTCCCACTCGATATCAGGAGTGATAATGAAGTGGAGCACAGACACTGAGCTGTGTACCTACACATATTATCTCCTCCCTCCTCCCGCCAATCCCATTCGCACTGGTTCACGTCCTTATTGAATAACATGACCTTTCCGCAAGGCCAAGCCAGCGTTTTAATGTGCAGAAAATTTGTGCATGAGTGCACCCCTTAACTCTCTTTTTCACGCTCATTATTTCCGGTCCGTAACCCAGACAGGGCTGCCGTGCCACTGCCGTAATCGTGTGGCACCCTGCAGCACAGAGGCAGCACGCAGCACCCTGCCTCGCCGAGCCCTTTCCGAGGAGAGGCATCCATTTTCCCCCCAGACCGATAATTACGAGTCCTGTGGAGCAGCGGTGTGCTCTTTATAAAATAATATAATCCGTTGCTTTTGAGTCACTGGATTCTGATACAGGTGAGAACGATGAAGGAAAAAAGCTGACAGCCGACGAGATCGTCAGTTTTCAAGAAATGCACTCTGCCTGCCCTGTTTCTACCACAAAAGCTCATTCTCCGACTTAATTGCCCTTTTATTAAAAATAAATGCAGTATTATCTAAGATTGTATACAGTGTGCCGCATCTTCTTGCTGTAATTACTCATCGTGCCATATTTATATCTGATTTGCATTCAGATCCTGCTGTTTTTTGATTTGATCTGACGTGAATCCGTCGGCGCACACGCCATCACTCGACACACTGCCACTAAAACAGAACGAGAAGCGCCATCGGCTTTCAATGAAGCGGCGTCTGTGCCGAGCGCACACACATACCGAACGGGCCAAGACAAACACACTGTGTGTGTTCAGCTACTCAAGCTGTGCTCCGATTCCTCTAATAATCCAGACTACTCGTCAACACACTGTTTCTAATAGGAGGCAGGACATTAACGTACTTTGGTGTCCGTCACTGGCAGGACGTAACAAGAGAAGAAAAGCACAACAACAACACAAAGAGAACACAAAATGCTTTAATATGTAATTCTCAGTTTTTGTGTTTCTGGAGATGATCCTGTAACTCCATTCACAAGTTCTGGTCCTTTTTTTCTTTCATGCAAATATGACATGCTGACATCTTCAACTGGGTTATTTATTTTGTTCTGAGTTTTGACACCGATGAGCAAAGTAACTAGTGAGATCTGTACAATGTGTCAAAGTAACAATCGGTCCGGTGATCAGACTTCATTTTATCATTTAAATCAACAATCAGGCCAGATTATCAAAACCATGAGGAGGTAGTGCTGGAAGTGGAATCACACGTCATATTGTGTGTGCTCTCTGTGAGCCAGGAAGTCAATAAATTGTGATACATTTGTAGACCGGACAGATCCTCTTCGTCACAGTTTTCTTAACCCCTGTGTGATGAATTATCTTGTGTTTCTTGCCCCATCTGATATTTACTGTTGTGTTTTGCCGCCACATCTCAGCTCTTAGCAGAGATGTGGCAAACTAGGTGAGAATTATAACTGATGGATACAACTGTGAAAAACAGACCCTATGGCCTTTTGTACTAACGATTTATTATAACATTTGCTGTCAAGATGTTCCTGAAACTGTGAACATTCTCTGATTTCTTCTCTTTTTTCAGCTATGAGAAGCTCCTACCCTTCCTGTGCAGTGCATTGTGGAAAAACAAATCTCCAATCACAGAGTACTAAATTATTACGCCACTTTAGTATGCATATACAGATATACTGTACACGTGTGCTTGTTCTGCCACTTCTCCAGTGTGAACACACTCCATACTCAGACCTAGCATTGAACTAGCATGTCACATTTGGAGCTACATGTAAGTGGCATCTTACCAGTCATGGAAGTGCATCAAATTTGCATTAGTCTGGTTGCAAAGAAACAAGACAGCGGCTGTCAAAAGATGGCGATGGCCAACATGCCGAGGTTGAGGTTTCAAACCATAGTCCAACAACCAATGTGTCATGTCACAGTGACTACTTCTAACACAGTCTATGGCTGTAATTTGAGATTCCAGGTATAAAGTATACACTCAAATGAAGGCGTCGAACCAAACGCGGATGGATTGAAATGGTGCAATTTTTATTGTTTGAATAATTCATCAGAAAAAGCTTCGCCGTGTCATTGGAGAGTCACTCAGGGAACGTGTTCTTTGCAGGTGAATGTATTTTTCTTCCCTCCGGCTAAATAATTAAACGACCCCTTTCCCATTCAAAACATGGTTTGGAGGTAAATTATATATATATATATATATATATATATATATATATATACATATACATATACATATACATATACCATCTCGTGAATGGTGTTGATTAATATATGCAGCCCCACCTCCTGCGGCCCTCATGCCTCCCTCATTTCTGCAGTGAGCACTATGTTTGCTCCATCCGTCATTAGTCAGATACAGCACGGTGATGCACATCTCAGCTTGACCCCTCGTGTGCAGCAGGCTTCCTCAGAGCTGAGCGTCATGCAGGCAGCTTGTGGGCGTTGACACAGACACTAATGAAAGCTGACAAGCACCACACGCCTGTGGGGAGCGCAGTGAGCACCGGGACAGGGGACCATGAGCTACATTCGAGTTTGCACTGTTTCTTACTCAGACATCCTTGAAGACCTCGCTCCTCCTCGCTCCTCCTGTTGACCACAAAAGGCTCAGGGCAGCTTAAAAGGAGCTGTAAAGGAGGGATAGCGTGGCGAAGACATAAGTAATCCATAAACTGAGAAAATGTAATCTGAGAGGTAATATTTACAGGAAATCCTATTACTTTTACAATGCACTCACACAAAAGTGACCTTTCTATTAGGAGCCTCTGCAACTACGAGGCCTTTTTTTGAGCGTTGCGACAGTGAGCAAAAACATTCTTGCAGTCCGCTGCATGTGAAAGAAAGTGAAGTATCGCATCCCCAGAAGCATTCGGATTCAAAATATGCAGGATGACCAGAGCCGGGCTCGTTGGAAAATAATGTGAAGTGTTCTAGCTGATCCTCTGTGCTCTCATTGATTTCTGTTGATCACAATCTTATTTGGCAATTTAAATGCTAATGATACTTTTAATTGCAAGATGGGATAAATGTGATTTGATCTTTAGGAGGAAATTACTTTCATGCTTTGTCTCGCTCCGATCTTCTCGAAAGGCGGACAACAATTACCCCGCCGAACTCAGCGGTTTCCTTTTTTTTCTTTTTCCTTTTCTCACAAGAGAAGAAAGAACAAAACAAGAATAAAACAAAATGACTTCTGTTTTTGTTCTTTGATAAGTTTATCAACAATGATTTCTGTTGCTGGAGGAAGGGTTTTAGCTTTTCAGAACATTTAACTTTACAATCAAACACACGTGTGCGCACACACACATACACACATACACACACGCGCGCGCACACACACACACACACACACACACACTCACACACACACACATGCACACACACACACACAACCAGTATCCAAACCTCTTCCAACACCTACGGTATTGATGCTGGATTACATACACTGCTACACAAAAGAACATAGACATCAAGGTTCTAGACAAGTTGCACTGCATATATAACATTCTGTACAGAGAAACACCAGGATATATTTGTACTCATAAACAACAACAGTGAATGATTTATATTCACACCTGGGACAGCAAGTCCATGGTGAGTGACTCACAAAGACAAGAAAGACAGTCCTACTTTGGTTACAGCTTAAAGCTAAGTGTCCAACAATAAATAACCATTTATCACATTTTAAAAAGGTCTCCACACACATCAATGTGACCGCTTTATAAATGAAAGGGTACAAGTACAAATAATACCGCTACCAATTGCATCTCCCACTGTCATCCTTTAAATTGCGTGAATGATATATTGTTATGACTTCAGCAATCCCATTTCTTCACTTTGACTTCACTGGAGAGTCTATTAATAATTTAAAATGTTCAAAAATCACCATGGAGCTACAGTTCACCCTTAGGAGACCTCTTCCAGCCCCTAAGGTGGAAGAATGTGCACCTACGTTGAGAAAAGAGAGTTGATGCTGTTTGGTGGCAATGACAACCCGCTCATAATGCCTTCTCCTCTCCCTCTACCCCAAACTCCGAGCCAGCCCCACCCCACCTTTAGCATTCTTCTTTTTTTAGATGTTGGAGTAAATGAGCGCCGAGGAAGTTGGAAGTGGTTCACGCCGGCGATGAATTTGCAAACACCAGTTGCACGTCAGGAACACTCGCGGGTGAATCCATGTGTCCCAGGGCAGGGGGGGGGGTGGGCACAATTGTCAAAGCGTTTACAGCGTTTTTTCGAAGTCATTCATCACACTCGGGTAAAAGACAAAGCGATGAACACATTATTCCAAGAACATAGCTTTTGACAATGCTCCATCTATTTTGATAATCAGCCGACTATTGTGCCAGTGCAGCCTCTGAAGGGCTGGTGATTTATTAGGATTGACCAATTTCGAGTCGCATCATGTGTTGCTTTGAGAGGGCAAACCGAGGCGTGACCGGCGGTGCAGCCAAGCATTATATCAAACGGCCAGGCTTGATTAACAGGCTCATCAACATGCAGAATTAAACCGTCTGGCTAAATGGTTCCCCTCTACCCTGACACCATGGCACTCATATAAAACTATGAATCTCTCGCAGCGGTGCTCTCCGTTTACACAAAACCCCCACACATTTGCCCCGCAACTTTTCTGCAATGGCATAATCAGACATTTAAAGTAAACAGTTTCTTGATAAAACACCCCCAAAAAAATGACGCCATGCCACAGGAAGATGGACAGAGATATTCATCTGGAGCTTTCGATCACATCTCGCTTCATGCCGAGCTACGAGTAGGGGAGGGGGGGGGGGGGATGGAGCAAAGACAACAGTTACACAGCACTGACACGACTAAAACTCTTGTCATGCGTAGTTGACGATAATCATGCACACGAAAGGGAGGGAAGAGAACAAGAGGCGAAGGAGGAGGAGGGAGGTTGCACAATGTGGTCCACTCACATCATTAATGAGATTCAGCTTATCAGAATCAAAGACGCAATACGCTTACTGATTTCCCTCTGAATGGCATTTTGATATGCACTCTTTTTGTTCAATCTCAAAAGTCAAAAAAAGTGTTTCTGTTCTGTCCACGCTCCACCCGATCTGATAAACTCTAAGTGGAGCTGGATATTTGATCTGAAGACATAATTGAGTTGGATTTATCCTGGCACTCTTTTCATGGAGTATGATTCTCCTTCATATTAGTTTATCGAGCTAGATTTATTATTTTCTTGGTCACGCAACAAATGGAGACGTTTGAGAATTTCACCTCACAAGTCACCATTTGTCGGGCGTTGTCAAAAGAACCGTGGACATCTCTTTTCATGTGTCAAGTCCAGTGCAAATGTCTGGAGAGTGAATCGTGTCGCCCGAGCGCTCTCAGCGCTCACAGAGGCGTGCTCAAGTAAGTCACTTGCAAGCCACCATTGCATGCAGGCAACAGAATAGAGGATCCGGGAGGACAGGGTTCAGCGGGGGACAGACTGGGGTCAGGTGCCTCTACTTTCCTTGTGGGGGACTCTGGCTTCTCTGGAGCCTGTGTCACACAACTATCAGCCACAGCAGCAACAGCAATGCTGAGGGAGGGGAGTGGGAAACAGAGAGCAGTTAAACTTCAGCATCAAGAGGGAGAGAGAAAGATAGATTAGCAGGGAGAGAGGAGGAGACAGAAAGCAATGGGAGAGGTAAGAGTGTGTGTGCTTCATTTGTCTTGAAAAGCATTGGCGAGAGGTAGAGGCGGCGTGCTATCAGGGGTCGCCGCGGGGCTTCTGGCTGCGCTCTGCGGATCTGAGGCCAAAAAAACCCTGCGTCGCTGCTTTGAATATCAAATCAATTACGAGATTCTAGAACAGAGGGCACTATAATCTCCTCTTGTGAGTAGATTAAAGACTCATATGCATCCTCATCCAGATTCCCCACACCCTCAACCTCAGTTGTTTTGGTAATATTCCCAGGAAGAAGCATAGCCAGCCCCCGTGCACAACAAGATCATTTCCATGAGGATTGTGTTTGCATCTTGCATACACAGTATTGCCAAGGGCATCGCGGAAGCCATGGCAACCAGGTGTTTAAGACGAGGGCAAATTCGCAATTCCTCATTTGAAGATATTTGGGATTCACAAAGCGATATTACTTGTTGTCCCCCCCTCTGTGTACAGGTATCAGCTAGCAGCGTTAAAGATTGTCACGACCTCTTGTTTGCAGGCCGAACAAAATGACCTGGTTGGCTGGAGGAGGGGCAGCAGGAGGGAATGAAGTTGGAGAGAAACAGGTTCATTAAATCTATTTTTAATAGCAAGCTGACTGGCTTAATTGATCCAGCGGAAGACTTTCTGAATTTAATTTAAATGACCTTTTGCAACTATAACCTCATATTTAATATAAGGAGATCAATATTTGAATCAGATTATTGTCATTCCTGCATGAGGAATTGCAGGAGATTTTAGGTCTGTATGTTTCCAATCAGCAGATCTTTGATGCGCTCATAACTGTTCTTAATAAAAAGCAATTTGCATAATTCCACAACTGTTTCCCCCGAACAGCATTCAGATACAGCCCGACCTCTGGATCTTCTCGTGCTGGAGAATCTCACGGAAAATCTCACTTCACTTCCTGAGGATATGTTTAACAAATGAACTCGACAGAGGTGAAGCTTTCCAAATGAGAGACTGAAGCGATGCTCCTGCAATCAGTCAATGGGGTTTTAATGGGAAATGGGCTTCACTTCGGACCACATTGCAATCAAGCAACGGCTTAATGAATGCCGCTTCACTGATAATCATCGACAATAGTAATCAAAAAGGAGCTTGCGTTTAAAAATCAGTCCGTCATAAAGTGAGCTACAGTATCTGGGAGGAGATTATCGGCCCTAAGAATGAATGAAAAGGAGGCAGCGATGTGTTTGGACTTCTAAAAGAAAAGAAAAAAAGGTCTTTGGTCTTTTTTAAAGTGGTTCTCATGGAGCGACCGTATAGTGCACACCTAATCTTACCACCTGTCCAGCCCCCTGCACTACTCTCGGGCAGAGGCTCGGTACTCACAGGTCATTATCTGTCTCAGTGCGGGTCTTCTGCTGACGCCGATGGACCATGTAAACGGTAACAGCCACACCGACGATGAGTCCGATGGCAACGAAACCTCCAAGAATCCCGATAACGCCACCCGGGGGACCCTGCGCCATTGGCTTCTCTGCAGACAGGAGGAGAAATAACAGCATTAGGACAGGTGCTCCCTGGGTAATTCATGCTGCTGGTTTGAACTTCAGGGAAGAAAAATTGTTAAAAACAGTAGAGAGTCATTGGACAAAGAAACACACATCTTATATCTGCACAAAACGTCTATGAATTGTTTTTAAAAGGTTTTGCAATAAATCACAAAAGATGCTGGACATATTTCAGCAATTGATCAAATAAAAATATAATTAATGAAATTATTAACACAACCAAAAAGAAGAAGAGAAAACACAAAAGACTATTTTCTTCACAAGCCCAACACTATTTATCAGGCTTGAGGCTCTCGGTTATAAATATATTTGAGGATGGAGCCATTGTCCTGCTCACCCTGGCATGGCGTGAATACCACACAATTTCTGTCAGTAGTTCAGGAGGAGCCCAAGCTGGCTTGGATTTGACAGCGTACCCGAATGCAATCTTAAGAGCACTGCAAAGCTATTATATTTTAAAAGTCCTTGCCAGCAGGGGGCAATGAATGCAAAATACATTTCCAGCTGTGTGAAATGACATGTCGGCAAGAACCATTAACCATTTCATATTGTTGATGTTGCCACCTTCAATAATCCAGAAACCGTTCTGTTGCTAAAGCAAGGCTATACACTTAAAGAGAATAGCAGTGGAAAGATACAATTCAATATTTTGTTGTTAATTCATTTACGAACTGCACCGGGATTCAATCTTCTACAGCCAGAGTATAATTGTCTCAGCTCGATACATCGCAAGACATGGGACATGTTTTGAAATCCCTGCCACGTCTTCGCTTAAGGGGCCTGCTGCTTTGACACTTTTACATTTGATATCGATGAGAAATCCTCCTGTTCCAGATCAGAATACTTCAAAATATAGTTTGCCTGGTCACGTCCATGTGAATCTCTTATATTTTGTCCCAACTGATGACACATATTACTAAAATGGGACAGTGGTCTCATTACAGACACATAATATAGATTGTTTGTTGTTGTTGTTGTTTTCTGCTGGCAAACAGCCCTGTCATCTGTTTTCATTGACAAAAGCGGTTAGAGGTGGCATTTTTAAGACAGGCCAGGGACCAATCAATGGGAGCCTGTTGTGACGGGGCGCTGCAGATTCAGCCCGTTTTCCACTTTGAAAAGGAAAGCCTATCTCTTGCCCTCATGATGTCTCCATTATTATCTGGCCGTCCCTCCCGGGAGTGACTGGATAAGGCCCCGCTCCCCGGGGGCCTCTTCTCAGCAGCCCCTGCCTGCTCGCTTGATTCACTGCCCATAATGGCGGATACACAGAGGACTGACTATTTTACACACGGCCACACAATGGCAGGCGCGCGACCCCACAATGTACCCGTCACCGGCTGCCTTAAAGTCAGTGGCCCTACATTGCGTCCATCGGGTTGCCGTGTCACGCTGCAGCTCCTGCTGCCGCTTTCATCTTCCATCTTCTGGTCTCAGTAACATTTTGTCTTATCTATGCGCCAAATGAAGGTAAACAGGGTTTCTAGCCAACCCACCATGCATGTCTTTTATTGTGAAGCATTTTAACAAAAAAAACGCTTTGAAGAGCGGCGTGAATGTGAGCTTGCCGTAGCATGGCAACAGATGAGCCAGAACTTCTACTGTTGTCTCAACGCACTACATGGAGAAAGCCAGTGGGCTGAATTGCATAACCCTAATGCAAATGCCGGACACAATAGTCTGTTGTATAACACAAACACGCAGAGGAGTGGACTGGATCAGAATCCAATTTCCCTGTTGTGGAGCCTTAGGCACTCTGCACACACAGGATTTAGACTTGTCGCCTCCTTCATAAAGATAGGGTAGGGTGAGCCATCTGGCTGTCCGTGTTGCTTTGTTTGCTTCTTGTATAGCTGCAGAATCATCATCAACAATGAAGGCTTGAGACCTTTTCAGCACACCAGATTTACGTTAAAGCAAACCCAAGATTCACATGTGGGCCTTGTGTTACGGTCACTATTGCACAATGGGCACAGGTGATGCTGACCTGGGATCATTTTGCCACAGAAGCAAGAGCCGAGAGCTCTTCAGATGTCAAACCAGGCGGCAACCTACTGTTCTGAAAAGTGAAGACAATGTTGAAGTGCCTTACACTGCCTTACACTTGCAGTCTTTCTAATAGCCAAGAAGTCAGATTGTAAACATTCGGCAACTGTGGGTCAGTGTTTAGCAGGTCCGTCTTTCAATCAGTGGATCGGCAGTTTGTTCCCCGCTCACGGCCCGCCCTAATAATAATAATAATGTATGTATTTTAATGTATGTAGTAGACGTGTCCTTAAGCAAGACATTAACCCTGAATTGATCCCCGTAGTTTTAAGTCTTCTTACAGCATGATCTTCACTTAATAAGTGATAGTCTCATTTCGAGTCACATTGTGATTGACACTACCAGAGCCAACATATGGTGTCTCTATGTCACTACTCCGCAGTCCATTCATGGTCACTTCAACTCAATAGATGAAAAAAATAAAACAAGATGGTGATGGACAAAATGCAGAAAGGTGAAACCTGAGGTTTCAAAACCCCAGTCACAGCGACTACGTCTACTTCTTATATCCAGTCTGTGAGTAAAACCCAACAACAGTATTCCCAGCAAACAACACACCGCCAAAATCAATAAATCCAAGTGGGGTTCAACTATACCGTCTAACTGGATCCTAATTGGTTCACTGATGGGAATTTATTTCCAAGGAAATTAATTTCTGAATATCTAGAAACATGCTGGAGGGACTACAAAGTAAGAAATCTCTTTTAAAAAATCACATCTAAAGCCAGACAGAGCAATTTTTTCTTTAATTTCAAAAAAATATTCTAAATTGTTTTTAAACAGTCCTTTGATAGTGTGAACCTGAGATTTCTGCCAAAACCATTCAAGGACAGGAGGAATATAAGAGGGGAAGACACAAGTGAGAATTTGGAGTTCAGCTGTCCAGGTGCTGCAAGAGTTTCAATTTAAAAATAAATAAATAAACGATCTGCAGAAACAGTCAAATGAGTCACCGGCAAAAACTCAGGATTAGAGCCGCAGCCTCTGCAATGTGGCATTCATCCTTCACAAAGAATACACTTACTATTGTCTGACACCAGACAACAATCAAAATCATCGTTTGGAAATTCGCCCTCGCTGCACACAACAGGCGGCGCTGCATGAAGAGGGCTCTCCTTTGTCCTTGTTGTCGAATAAACCGTGGATTGGCCACAGCAATAGGCACGGGGACCGGGATACTCTACATGCCATGTCTCTGCATCCTGCTTTCAGCCTCTACCAGTGCCATTACCAACACCATCATCATCTACACCTTCAGCAGGAAAAATGAGGAATAATTAACACTGTGCTGTTCACAGGACGGATGGAATTTAGTCTCTCATAAGGCGTGAAACCCATAATTTAACATTTCCATGAAATAAAGAATCCCCAGCTTTTTTTTGTCTGAGCACATACCTTACTGTTATACTGCTTAGCCTACTACCTGTTTGGGAATATATGGTTGCCCAATTTTACACCATTGTCATGCTTTTTTTATTTGGTAATCATCTCAGAAGGACGTTGATAACTCATACCGGGGGGAAAATAATGCATCCTCTCTGATAAGCAGTTAGCAATTTCTGTACCTAGAGATCAACACTACTTAAATATGCTGATACTTACCAAATATTGGGTCTGGAATAATATCTCTTCAAAAGGATATATGAGCTGTTGATATATCAGCAGAAGCAACATTTTAGAATAACTCTAAACTCTCAACTTACACTAAAGATGTTTTTGTGTCTTGAAATATAGAATTGCAGACGGCTAACGTGACCGAGTCAAAAGCTACACAGTAGAATTAAAGAGTGTATTAATACTAAGCCAGTAAACATATGGTCCCTATCTACATAGCGTTAAAGAGCCCCTGTGGGTCAGTGGTCAGCAGGTCTGTCTTTCAATCAGGGGTCGGCGGTTCAATGAATGTAACATGATTTTATGGAACCAGCTTCCACCTTCAGTCCGGGAGGCAGACACAGTCACCGCATTTAAGAGTAGACTGACGACTTTCCTCTTTGACAGAGCTTAAAGTCAGGGCTGAAGCAGGTTCACCTGGTCCAGCCCCTAGATATGCTGCTATAGGCTTTCTCCTCTTGTCTCCCTCCTTGTGGATGAATTTGTATCCCTCTATTGCACATTACTAACTCTGCTTCCTCTCTGGAGTCTTTTTGACTTCACGTCTCTAGATCCTATCTGCCTGATGGATCATTGAGGTCCGGGTCGTGGAATATGACTACTGCCAACTATTCATAGACTCTGTCATATTCATTGACTGTGTTGTTACTGTGTTTTAGTTTGTGTGTAATGATTCCTTCTGCACACTTTACATCTATTCCACCTGTCCATCCTGGAGAGGGATCCTCCTCTGTTGCTCTCTTGAAGGTTTCTTCAGTTTCTTCAGTGTTTGGAATTTTTTTCTGATCCGATGTCAAGTTTTGGGACAGGGATGTCTTTATGTACAGATTGTAAAGCACTCAGACAAATTTGTAATTTGTGAAAATTGAGCTATACAAATAAACTGAATTGAAAATTGAATTGGATTAGAAGTCACTTTGGATAAAAGCATCAGCTAAATGTAATATATTGTAACACTGAACATACCTATAATATTACACTGAGAAGTGTTCATTTTGATTAACACTAGTAACACTTGTAGTGTTATTTACATCTGACACTCGGACTCAGAGTAGAATAATAACTCTTACCAGAGTTGGGTTAACTCTGAAATGTTAACACTATGTTAAGTGTTACTTTATCACTCTAAATATAAGGGACCATATGTTCACTGGCTGAGTGTTCAAATGTACTCTTTAAGTGTTAAATTGACTGCCAATTGTACAATTGAATGTTGGATAGAGTGAGCTCTTCTCTTTTCCTATTCATCAAGGCACAAAGACGCAATCTGAGAGCTCAGCTCTCGGCCATGGCCGTTACCCATACCAGACGTCTTTTTGCTAACCCTCTTGACAGATAGACAAACAATCAAAACAACAAGTCCTTGGTCGACTTAATGTTTTTATTTATTTATATAACGTGAGGTTTTCTCTTTTCACAAAAGCAGCAACTGCAGTTTATTTAGCAGAATATGAACTGCATTCACTGGGGCGTTTGAGAGTCACCGCCTTCAAATCTGAGGCTATGCTGCTCTGCTTAAGACCGGTGGATTGCTGTCTCCAGGTGGGGACAGAGTAGCTACCCAAAGCGAAGGAGTTCAAGTATCTCGGGGTCTTGTTCACGAGTGAGGGTAAGATGGAGCGGGAGATCGACAGGCGGATCGGTGCAGCTGCAGCAGTAAAATAGGCGCTGTACCGGTCCGTCTTGGTGAAGAGAGAGCTGAGCCGAAAGCCAAAGCTCTCAATTTACTGGTCGGTCTACGGTCCAACTCTCACCTATGGTCACAAACTTTGGGTAGTGACCGAAAGAACGAGGTCGCGAATACAAGCGGCCAAAATGAGTTTCCTCCACAGGGTGGCCGGGCTCAGCGAGAGGGTAAGGAGCTCAGACATCAGGAGGGAGCTGGGAGTCGAGCCGCTACTCCTTCGGGTAGAAAGGAGTCAGCTGAGGTGGTCCGGGCATCTGTTTCGGATGCCTCCTGGGCGCCTACCGTTAGAGGTTTTTCTGGCACGTCCACTAGGAGGAGACCCGGGGAAGACCCAGGACACGCTGGAGGGATTACATCTCCCACTTGGCCTGTGAATGCCTCGGGATCCCCCAGAATGAGCTGGAAAATGTTGCGGGTGAGAGGGAAGTCTGGATCAGCCGGCTGGCTCTGCTGCCCCCGCGACCCGACCCCGGAATAAGGGGATGACAGTGGATGGATGAACTGTATTGTTAAAATATATAAGGTGGAACTGAACTTTACTGTGCTTGTAATTTGCTGTGGTATTACAATGGTATACTTATTTCTATACAACACTACCTTTCAGAGATAATGACGCAAAACATTTCATTTTGATATCTTTGGAAAATGTGCTGTTCATAGGCTACTTATGTGTTTTACGTAAGTACATATTTCAAGGCCCTTCTACTAGAGTATTTATACATTATGGTATTGCTTCTGCAAGTGTAATTTATCAATTTGGGCCACAAGGGGGCACAGAAAAAACAATCCTCAGAAAGTACAGAGAGCATTGTGTAACATTTAAAGCAAAGCATGAGCTCTCATCATGAAGACCTCACCAAAACCAACATGTTTAAAACTCTTTTGACCTCATAAGATTGTTTCACAAGTGGGAAACTGGTATGAAATCTGACCAAACTCTATTGATTAAGGCCTGTTGTTCAAATATGTCTTGTGGCCGCCACTCAGAGATTGCTATTGATTTTCAATAAGTGTAATGCACCCATCCATGCAGCGGCTCCCTCTGTGCCGTCGCTCCAGCACTGTGGCACATTTGAGCTGACGGGACTTGACCTTGGCTTTTCTGTGGCTGCAGGTCCCTCTGAGGTGGCAACAATCTTCATCCTTGTCACATCGACCCCCCCCCCCACCCCCACCACACACATACACACACACACACACACACACACTCCCCGGAGTTCACTGAACTGCATCAGATGTATGAGCTTTTGTTTCACTCTGGTGCAAAGCCAAACATAGAGTACAGGCCTGCACACAGTCCTCTGTTGGCTTTGATGGGCTTTGTGGAATTACGGTTGTGTCAGCTGGTAGCTGGAGGAGAATTACATCTCCCTGCTGATCCATCAAGAAGGGTATCCTTGGCTGAATGAAACTTTCACCCAGCAAGTTCCTCTGTTTGTCGTTTAGACGTTCAGCCTGCCAGAGGTCTCATGGGATTCGGTGTGTGTGTGTGTGTGTGTGTGCGTGTGTGTGTGTGTGGGGGGGTAAATAAATGCTTTGCATGTGATTATTACTTCTTCGTTCCTCAGGCAGAGGTTTCTCTGCACGCTCCCAAGAGAGAGGCAGTTACGAGTTAGAGAAAGATCTGGCTCCATTTATATGAAGCAAGAAAAACAGCTGATCAGCTGAAGCTGTGGCCTGAAAATTGATTACTTCCTCACTGCTGCTTGTTGGCCCTCTTTTTTGACTACATGTGACCCACATGTAGAGTGACACAGCAACGGAGCGTCTGCAACGTCCAAATGTGTGAAAATGGTGTAATCTAAAGCACCAGCTGCACTAGATAGACAAAACATGTGGGCTCTAGTGTTACCCATCTCCCAAATAACATGTTAGTCACACATACCGGAGCAGGAAGAGGTCAGGTGAGAGGCCAAAGGGCGAGCAGTCTCCAGCTGGAGCGGACTGAGCCCGTCACAGAATGCGGAATTTAAATGGAAGCAGGTTTTTCTCTTTTTTTCTCCTTCCTTTTAATTGTTTACAGTTGATCACTGCCATGTACCCGCTGAGGTCCAGTGTGGTTCATCTAACACTCGCATAGGGAAGACAATTCACAGCTTAATGTCTTTAAATGAACAGCCACCACCGGCAATCTGACGGTAAAACATGAATAAAAGGAAGTGCAGGCTTGAGATAACCTGAAAACTAACAGGTCACGCTTTGTATAAAAATGTTCCAGTCACAGTTTCTGATCATATTCCAAGAATGGATGCTGCTCCTGCCGCTACCCCCCCCCCCCCCCCGCCCATCAGAAATTGTAATTTCCATCTCCTCCACAGGGGCTGTGATACTTTCCAGCAATACTGGGGAGATATCAAGTGGACAGATTGAGAGTCTGGCTACAAACCAGCTCCACCCCAGTGATACCAGTCTGAGATGGACACCTGCTCCAAGGCCACAGTGACTGCTTTTTCTTTTTTTTTCTTGAGCTCGGCCTGCACGAGTAACCGGCCGACCAGCAGATACGGTCAAGGTGTCTGGTTGCTTTTTATCTCTCTATTCATGAGGTGTACAGCTAGCTACCTTACGTGGAAGTACATGGCCAGGCTGTTTGTAATTTATCTGGAGGAGATTTAATTTCTACCCCCACATTGGGTAAACGCTGCGGGCCCCAGTAAAGGGAAAGCAATGTGGTTTAGTACAGTTCATAAATCTGTATTTCATGCTGCCAACTCCAAGCGGCACATGCTGTTTTGGCTCCCTCTCCCACCCTGCCCCCTTCCCAAGTTGGTAATCTCGTTAAAGCCCAATGTTTCCAGAATCGTCTCCTCTGAGAGCTGGGGGTTCCTGATGTCATCCGTCCCATTTCTCCCAGATTCACATCGGTTGTCCGTCCTCTGCACCGCCTCTCCGACACTGGAGATAGGGGGCCAGGAGGCAGGGGGAGCAGAGGGATCACGATGGTCTGCGATGGCGGTTCTGTTTCGCTCCGCAGAGGGCAGCACTTTATTAAACGCAAATTGTGAACACATGGGATGTGTTTATTAGGAGGAAACCAGGCCCATTATGAACTTAACTGTCTCTGGCCCTGCTGAGCCGCCATGAGAAACACCTGAGGCCAGAGTATGACACAATGCCATAGCTGCAGTTTTTATTTTGTTTTTTTTGTAAAAAAAAGCCTGCTGAGTGATTCTGTTCAGTTTGTGACTCACCGCCACGTTTAAGAAATGTGGGGAAGTAATTGCCAGCCTTCAATAATGAAAAGAAAAATACACTTTGCAAGTGTCCGCATTCAAACAGGCGACACTCAATGCCAGCGAAAGGCAAGCCGGAGATTCTCCGTGTGACCCAGGGCACAACGACTGGAAGCGTCGCAGGGTCCAGCGGGCGACCAGCGCCGCCAGAGGCTCTGTGAGTGGATGCAAGATTGCAGGTTGCCAAGTCGATCTTGATGCTGTCATGAGGTATGAGGTCCTGTGACAGCCTAAATAACAACAGGTCTAATTAAAGGATGATTGGAATGGGTGGGCCACTGCCTCCTAATGGGGGAATAAAACGCAGCGTCGCTTCAGGATGTGAATTGCGCTCATTTATTAACTTCAGGAAGCCGGTAGCTGCTGTCAACGTGTAATAGCTTGCTTTAAGAGCTAGCCTACATAACTTTCCATCCGTTATGCCCACTGGCTCGTTCACTCCGGCACATAAATTAGACAACATTTACACAGCAGATTGCCCAATAGGAAACTGCTTTTCTGTTTTATGAAGGGGGAGATTTGAAGTGTACAGTAGCTCTGCTGCTGGTCTCCGCCGTGCATCGCCATTAATCTAAAAAAAGCTCTTTGTTCCTGTATAAATGAAGAGCTGGCTGTCCAGCGTCAGTGGTAGGGCTCCCTGTCTGCGTTAGCGGGCGCTCATTCTTGCCGCAGCTGAACTCTACAATTTGTATGTTAATTTCTTGGATGTTCTCAGCTCTAAACTGGAGGGACTACGGTGCCTATACACCAATGGTTCTCAAATGGGGGTCCGCGTACCCCTGGGGGTACATGAAGGCACTCCAGGGGGTACGTGAGATTTTTTAAAATAAATTTAAAATTAGTAACCATTAAAAAAATCCTTTAAAAATAGTTATTTAATAAATATTCAATAAAAGTGTAAGTTCATAAACAGATTTTTTTTATTAAGTAGGCAATTCAATTTAATTATCCTAAAAACACAGAGTCCCCCCCATATCAGGATGGTTTGTACCCCCTGGGGGGGGGGGGGGGGGGAGAACCACTGCTATACACAACCCTCGCCTCCACCTTGTCCCCCCAACCCTACCGTCTTCTCCGTGTTAGTAATTACTTCTCAGTGTCTCTACCCGGCAAGCGCGACAAGGTCAAGGCTTTGATTTCCTTTGTCTGGTTAAAAGCTGACAGAGTAACAGGCCCAGTCAGTCATGTGGATCAGGAGCTGGTTAGCAGTCTACGAATGTATCGCCTGTGTTTGGTATTTTTTAGATTCATCACTTAGTGCTAATGAATGTCGCCAAAGGTGAAATTAATCATCGTTGTAGTACGCTATAATTTAATGTCAATGAGTCTTTTATTTTCTCATCTTTAAGCTGCTCTCTGCTGTTATTATTGTATGTGATAGTATATCTGCATTGCTATGTACGCTGAAATGCAACAAAACATAAGCTTCCGGAGAAAGCAGCTCAAGAGATGATCCAACACTCAAAAAGAGATTTCACAAAATGTCACCCATAACTGACCCTTGGACTTATTGATGCAAAGAAACAAACATGCCCTCGGGACATGATTTCTTCCTACTTTTACAATTCAGGAAAAAAAATTGCATTTCCACAAAAAGTAGTGAAGTAAAATTATTCATAAACCGACCACTATCTAAAATATTCATGATTTTGTACAGGAATTACCATTACTTCACCCCATTTAAATAGTTCAGGTCATTTTAATTCAGATGCAAGACTAATGCAGGATGTTTTGCACTTTTCTAGTCTTCCGACCGAGTGCGAAGTGCTTTAACATGTCTTCATTCACCCATTTACATCCTGATGGGAGGAACTACGATGCGAGTTGCCAACAGCATCAGATCTGTATAATAATGTATGCCCCTTCAGACACCGCAGTCTGCTGGAGCAAATTGGGGTTACGTGTCTTGCTCAAGGACACTCAGACATCAACTAAAGAAGCTGGGGATCGAACCGCTGCTCCTGGGATTGAAAGACAGCCTGCAGAGCATATCTAGTAGATGCTAACATTTTTATTTGCATTAGTAATTCTTAGTAGATTGACAGATTAACTGCTAGTGATCCATTGAAGCCAGAGTCATACTACTACCGCCAATGTCATCTGCGACGCATCAATATCACATTTGCTCATTTTAGAATACTTATAGAACACTACGTCAAAGGTTGGACGCAACAGAGCGTTCCGGTGCTGTCATATCCCTTTCAGGCGTGTTGTAATCCAGCATGGAACAAGAGTGTCTTTTAGAGACTTTATGAAACCAACAACCAACATCTTCTGTAGTTATTTATCCATATATCCATGTTAAAATACGTTTTTGATGTTGTTGTTGTTGTTGTTGTTAGCCGTGAGCTGAAGTCCAAAATATTAAGTGTATATCGTGAGTGCAATAAATAATGTGTAGATTTTTTGTTTTGGCCTGTAAATAGCATTGTATGAAAATAATATGAATGTAAAGATGTTTTTTAAATATTTGAACAGGAAGTGACATCAGAAGTAATGGAGCATCATGGCACGACTAAATTAATTATTGTACACAGTCTTGGACAATATTTTGTCCTTTCAATAAATATTTGTGAAATAAAATGTCAGTAATATGTAGAATCAGACAACCGATGTTGGATGTCTGGAAATTAACATGTTCCTGACTGGTGAATCCCACCAGGCTGTCGGATGAAAGTAGACGTTCCTTGCTCCCAAATATGAGGGAGGAAACAAGAGAACAACACAGAATAGGTGCATACTGAATGTTCCAAGTGGAAATAAACCCCTTCAAATTCACACTGGGGATTCTCAACAATCCCCACCTCCACTACTAAGTGTGTCGACGAGCTGTTATTTATTGTCTCCAAAAGTCTAATCCCCCCATGGAGCTGAAATCTGTACTTCTGATTTGAGAAAAGGAACATAAGGCTCGAGCCGAGTTAGAGTCATTCAGGACAGTGCTGACCCAGCGAAGAAAGACCGCCGGGACGTACGACCCATCACCCGAAGCCGCAATTGTAAAGGCTATTACAGACAATGGGGACGAGAGCTATTTGAGATTTCTGCCATGAAGGTCAGCCAAAGAAACACTGGAGCAATCTCAACAGAGGACTGGACTTGAGACTATTTAAAAGAATAGATGAGTCGAATGTAAAAGAATATTTTTCAACTTTACATTATGCACCGGTAAGCTGAGTATCTTCTATAAGCAGATGGATTTTTAAGAGCAGTGGGCAAAGACACACCTGACCTGCCCTCTTACTTCTAGTCTAGTCTTTCTCCCTGCCTGAACCCAGATCTGCTTCAGACCACGTAGCAGGGGTGATTATTGGGATTCTGTACGCATACCATCACCCCCTCACCCCGTCGGAGTGCTGCGGCGCTCCGAGCAAACGGGTGCTCATACAGAGACCAGAGGTTCAAAGGCATTTCATCGAGCTGCTGAAGCTACTTACTTACAAGGCTAAATACTGGCAGAGAATCTCAAGACTCTCCCGCGGCCCCTGGAAATGATCTGTGGTGGAAATTCTGTGAGGGGAAAGTGCACAGGGAGAAGGAAAAACGACCCTCCAAAGAAATTAACGCTGTGCAAATCCCTGGAAACACAATCTGTGTGTGTGTGTGTGTGAGGGGGGGGGGGGGTTTATTTTTTACATCACAGATTTAACCTTGTTTTTATACCAGTACAGAAAATGGAGCAAAACATGCACACATAGAGTTCAAAAACAATATCTTCAGTTGTACAGTACACTGAAACACCACCAGGTTTAAACATTTACACACTTGCCTTCTTTGGGCTCAGTTTGTTACTTTTGGAAACCACTCGGACACAAAAAAATAACGAGAAGAAAAAAACGTCAAGACTGCTGAGTAAAAACATACTTTATTATTCCCTGAGAAGCAAGCAAACACACATTGTGCCTCCCCGGATCCAAAGCAAACACAGCTAACCTCAATCCTACCTTGATGGCAGCGATTAAGTTCAGTGCAGTCCATCAAGACTGAATGAAGATGATCCCTCGCATAACAGCTTCATATTTAATTTCAAGGAAAAAACTTATATATTTTTCCCTTACTGTTGGGGCAGATTGAAAAATGTGCCGTGTGTGATGATGCCATATGTATCGTGACTGTTTGGAATCTAAATTCATGCACCAAATCACAACAAGCTAGTGCTAGTGCTAGTGAGCTTTTTCTGATTGGCTGTTGTGTAGCCCATTTCCTCTTTTTGATTGGCTGATAAGTGGTACCTCATGGCAGAACTCCAGGGAGCGCTTGATTCCTCCACAGTGAGAGCGGCTCATGTTGGCGCTGCGGCACATTAAAACATTAAATAGCCGAGAGTTTTTTTAAGCGTGAGAAATACGATGTGTGGCGGGAGTGCGTGAGTTAAGACTGAAATGCGTGAGTCTCACGCTCAATGCGTAAGATTGAGAGCCCTGGGTAAGTCTAACTAGAAAATGTATATGCAATGAAACACCTGAGAAGCTGAAGACATAGGCTGAAATCAAAGCTGACTGAGTGAAGAGCCATGCTGTGTCTCAAAGCTTGTTGTACCCGGACATTCCTTTGCAGCGTCGCTAAATGGCCTCGTCCAAAAAATGCTACCATGTGGAGGATCGCAGCCTCATTTACTGCCACATGTTCCTTTGTTCGGTTTCCGCAGAGCTGCAACAGTGTAATTGTTTCAAACACGGATGCACGGATGCTCCATTCAGTCCAGTTGAAAATTTGCTTTGTAAAATAGATTTTCTTTTTCCCATTTCACTACAGATTCCATGATTGCCCTTTCCCCAGGTTTAACCTGTCACATTGATCTGGTTAAAGCACGGCTGAGACGCAACAATGTCGCTATTGAATCAAACAATTTAAAACCAATCAGAATCCCGTTGCGCCACACAAACAGGGAGGAGGCGTTACTCACGGCTGACTGGCTACTGTTATTGATGCTGTGTTGTGGAAAGTGGACAATTATGTTGTTTTTTCAACATTTGAAAAGACTTCAGCTCAACCAAATTACAACAAAAATACATATTTTGAAGAGGTCTGATTGCGTATTGTTGCTTCTTATCATTTCAGTCGATTTGACCACAATAGTAGTCTGCGTTTTCCTCTCAGAAACAGCAATCTTATGATTATTATAAATATTGTTATTTTTGGCCAGTTTCCTCTATTTCCTTCTATCTCATTGGTTAATGACATACAGTCAAACAGCATTGGGATAAGCACTTGAGTTGAGATTTTTTCAACTTTCCAGGATGGGTCACTACCGCTCAATAGTGCTGGAGGCATGACATATTTCACATGTTTGGAAAAACAAGTTCATGATAAACACCTTTGGTTCAGCAGAAATATTAAGTATCAGCTGCCTCCACAAATAAGGTAAACTACAATTTTTTTCAGATAATTTTATCATAAAAATGAATTAATAACATTTCTTTCTCAAAACGTTGATCTATTCAAGCAAACTGTATCGGGTCAGCAGCAGCAATTACAAACGGATTCCTGCACAAATACAAACTACATTATCTTCTTGAAAAGCTTCCATAGCAGTAAATTGGATGTGTTTCTTTGTGTGTTTTTGGTGAAGTGACCCTTTAACAATCCCCACTGCAGCAACAACAACAGTGTTTTACGATTCAAAGGACCATTGACTTCCAGAGTGTAGCTTGCTGATTAATCTCAACAACTGGGGGGCAGATAGAGAAGCTTCAGTATGTTCCAGTTATGCTCACTGCTCACTGTCTACTGATCTCTTTCACAACTTGATTGCTCCTGTTGGATTATCTGGCGAATGTGCGCCCGCATGAGCAGGACGAGCTTGCCGGTGTGTCTTTTAATTAAAGTTTCAGGAGGACTGGGAAAAGTCGAATTTAGCAAAGGCAGGGAGAAAAATTGTCTCGTTTTTCTTGTCTTCATTCCTGTCGGTTCTTATCTTCCTTTAAGCTCGGCCTCTGCACAGGTTATCTCCAAATTACCAACAGAACTAATTTATTTTCCAATTGAATTAGGTTTGAGAGAGAAGGCCCACACACACACTCTCTCCTTTATAGCCCCCCCACCCGCCACCCCAAGCCCCCGACAGTGCCACAGCTTCAATGATTAGGCCGCAGCGTGACCTGGATGAAACACCTCAATCAGAAACCACAGATTGTACTCTCATTCGCTCTCTTTGTCTTTCTCACAATCCTCTCTCCTCTTAGTCTTTCTCTTCCACAAACTCTTGACACAAAAAAAGGAAGCACTGAATTGAAATACAAGCCTCCCCCCCACAACTAACCATCTAACATTTAGTTCACACCTGCAATAATTTAACAGAGATTCAAATATCTGCAAATAAAATTGACAAAACATAGTATTCCAGCAGATCTGCTGTTTATTCTTAAAGTCTATAGATGTTTTATTATTATTATACCTATTTTTCCTTCTTAATCGACCTCTTGGTTAAACAAAATAACGTGTAACCAATCCAAGCTGAAACCTGAACATGAGATTTGTGTTAATATTCTCGAGGTCTAAATTGATTGCATTAAAGGCTGTAAATCCAAAATTAGGAGCATTTCTGTTGCCTCCACATGGCTCTCAACACGGTGACGGCTAACGGCGCTGTTGATGCTGGCGACGCTAACTCTAACAACAACCGCGCTGGCAGGGCGAACGGTGTTTACCAGAGGTGGAACCTTATGGATGAGCGTTACACAATGACAACCGCCATATGAGCACAGTGCAGAGCGAAGCGATACATGGTGCTGGAAATGGGAGTTGTGAGACTGTAAAGCAAAAGCAATGAACTAAAAGAGGCTAAACGTCCCAAAGTTTTGCACCATTGACAGACAATCCTCTGTGGGATCGTAATGCAATAAGATCCTCCTCACAGCAATTTCATTCATTGCTACAATGTACAAAAATCAATTCCTCTTCTTCTCCTATAATTATGTTATTAGTGGAGCTCCAATGTATTTTAGCATGTTAGCCAGAAGAGAACTGTGGTTATTCTGCTCTGGTGGTTATTCTTATTTTTTGTTTGCTGAATTAAAACCCCACTTGGCTAACTGTTCTCTCTACTTCAAATATTGCTTTAGATTTATTCCTACGGTATCTATTGCCTGGGAGACCTCTTGTCTTTGATGATTGCCCCTCTCCCTTCCTCGCCCCTCTCCCTTTTGCTTCTACATCTGCTTTCATTTTTCTCTGTGTGTATGACAAACAGCAAAGAAATTCCAAACTGTGGTTGTCCTAAGCCAGCAGCCCCTCCTCCAGCTTTTTCTTGGCAGGATGGCTCGTGTCTCACATTTAATCATACATGCTTTGCCAGGCAGCTGGGCCTGAGGGACATTCAGTGGGGGAACAGTAGAAACCTGATCCGGTGAGGCATGCAGCGTACAGTTAAACCTCTCCACAAAGACCCAGGAGTCCGGCCTGAACAACGCCATCATGATAGTTTAAACTGAAAAACAACGATGTCTGACTTGCTTTTGGTCGGTGGCATTGAAGTGGAGGAAAGTGGCAGAAAAACACTGAAAGTGAGAAAAAAGCATGGGGAGCACTTTTCGTGGTAAATTAATTGAACAGATGGAAAAGGGAAACGTCATTCTCTTTGCATGCTGTCCCCTTTTTCCCCCTATTTTTCTTCCATGAAGAATATGACTCTTGTCTAGTGAATGAAAATATAAACACTGCCAGACATGTGTGATCTATTAAGACAGCCACATTTAAATCTCCATCAGTGGCCAGCCCCACATCACAGTGTCCATTATTCTCATTCACATCCATCCTGTATAATTGCATCCTCAAAGAGAATGCTTTAAGGGAACTGGTAATTGAATGGCACATGAACCTAATCATCTCTCCAGAGTCTCCCGGGGCCTTCGGGGGTGACAAACTCTTTATCTCAAAAGTCAAAGGAGAACATCTCCCTTAATTCCACTCCGGATTCAACGAGTACAGGCCATTATAATGGTGGCTACAAATCTTCTTCTTTTTAGTCCATCTAGTATTTTACCCCCGACTATAGAGAAGCATGGAAGTAGTGTTGGGAAAGATGTTTTGAAGGTTCCACGTTATCCTTCATTGTATAATTCTGTAGCAGTCGCTGAAGTAAATAGAAAATCGGAATTGTTGGCTAGTGTCAATTAGGCTTCAACGCACATTTATTTTGAAGCCTCAATATCACTCTAATTTATTACGGAGACACGCATTATTGATGGAACTTATCAATGTTCTCACTGTTTCTTTGTGCTAAGCTAACCAGCTACTAGCTTTTGCCACCCATTACGGATGTTATCAGCTGTTTGAATGGCCGTTATTGTTGGTTATCTCTAACCACTGCTGGGTTTCATGAGTCATTGGAGACCTAATACGAACATGTCATTACCCACTGTGTGTTTCCAGTTTTTGAGAAACCACTTAACGTGAACTAAATTTGAATATCAGCCTAACAAGCACCCGTCAGCGGAGTCACAGGCTGCTGTCATTATGAGGGTCGGGAATAATTACAGTGCGGTGCAAATGAAGACATGGTCGAACTCCCATCAAATCTGTGAAATTGACAATGAACAACTCTTAAAGCTAAATTGTGCAAAGAGTTTCACCTAAAACAGCTGCTATGACATATGAAAAGGTAGACGGTTGAGTTCAAAGTAATTATCTATGTTTGGATACTTAATTTTTTTCTAAAAGTGGTTGCTGCACTAAAAAAAATGATTTGGTGGCGTTGTAAATTCTACTTAATTAATTGGTTTATATTCTACATTGTATTAATACAATTCACTGATTACTAGACTTTATTAAGTAAAAGTTACACATTTTAATCATACAATAAATTAACTCTGCGGGAAGAGTAAATGTTACTCCCCAATTTCTCATACTGTTTACATGTTTTATAATAACTGAAAATAAACTGAAAAAGGTAAGTACATTTTAATTAATCAAAACATACAATAAATTAACTCTGCGGGAAGAGTAAATGTTACTCCCCAATTTCTCATACTGTTTACATGTTATATAATAACTGAACATAAACTGAAAAAGGTAAGTACATTTTAATTAATCAAAACTAGGGCTGTCAATCGATTAAAAAAAATTAACTCATCGCACATTTTGAAATTCATTAATCGCGATTAATCGCAAATATCGTTTTTTTTCTTCTAAAGACTAAATCTTCTAAATGAAGCAGTAATCACTTCAGACAGTGTGTATTTTAAACACTTGATTGATAGTATTTGCTGTTAAAGACACCTTCACACAGAGCTGTGTTTCAGAGAGGCTCCGACCTATAAAGGGCCAGCCAGGTATTTAATATTGTGTATGATAAATTGTTTCTTCAGTGAAACATCAGATTAGTAAAACAAGATGCATTAGAGACACATTGGTCCTGTCATCTTTACAGCAGCAGAACCAGTGGCCTAGGAAACTGACTCGCATTCACATGTGTCACTCTGGAGGCTGGGGGCATTTTATACATTTTACAAAAATATTTTAATTCACCTTTTAAAGCCTTTTGCATATGACACACAACCCCACGTGTTCTACATCAAACATTCCAGAACAATCTCATCTCTATATGAGGCTCATTGTCCTCCTCATGTTCTGTCTCCTCTGACTGACGGGCTGCTAATGAGCTTCACCTGGGAGGTGGGCGGGCCTTGTGATTTACTGAGTGTTCATTGGGTTTTTTTTCCGCAAAATGTTGACAGACAAACGGATTGACAAATCACGGTGAAGGGTTTTGTGTGACGAGTTCTTTCCGTGCCGCGTCACCGACACGTCGCCCCTCTGTGTGCCTGTGGAGCGGAGCAGAGAGAGGAAGGAGCGCAGGAGGAAACCGATTTATTAATCCACGAGTTTAAACTCATTTCTGCTCGGTATTTTCGCGGAAAACTCATAGTTTTAAAAACGGAAACCGTGTGAGACACACTGCCGTGGCTTGACACTCAGAAAAGTGAAAAAACATCAACGAACACCGGAAATAAACAAAGTTGCGTTAATTGCGTTAAGATATTTTAGTGCGTTAACGCAGACAAATTAATCGCATAGATTAACGCGTTAACACTGACAGCCCTAATCAAAACGTCTATCGCGTTTGAATCAATCGACCCGTGCAATCTGCATTCACTCCAGCACTCCGATCACTCCCTCTAGTCCCTCATTCCCTTCACCTGGTCCTCACACCCTTCTCACCTGCAGCCCATCCCCTCATTAGTCCCTCACTATTTAGCTCCCTCAGTTCCACTTGTCCTCTGCCAGATCGTCTTGTGTTCTCAGACCAAGCCCTTGAGCAGTCCACTGTGTGCTCATTGATTTGTTCTGTTTCGTTCCTGACAATACTTTAAGTGAAGCATCTTTATCAGCATTTTCTGTCTCCTGAGTCGTGCGTTTGGGTCCACCCTAAATCCCGCCTTGACAAGTACTGCCAAAGCTTGCATGTTTACGCCATGAACCTTGCTTACCCTCCAGCATTGCGTTAAACAAGTGTGAATCCTAAGTGTGAACTTCTCGACACTGAATCTTTTGTTAAGAAAAACAAGAGTTTTTATAAAATGTAATGTTTTATTTGTTGACAAAATAAAGGATTTGAATTGCATTGTGGCTGTGATTTGTGATGTATAACAATTCACATTCATCAATAGAGTATTAAGAGCATATACATAATTATAATAAGTAATGTAGTATCATACAATTAAGTAATTGCAAATGAAAAAAGTATAATAAAATCTACTTAGCTCTAAATGATAGAGTTTACTTAATAATTTCATAACATTGAAATTCCTGTTTGTGAAAAAATTAAGTAGACTTTACTTAATTAGCTAAATAAATATTACTTATGTTTAAGCATAATTAAGTAACAGTTACTTAGTATTTTCATGGTTATTTAGTCTAAAATTAAGTAAGTTATACTTAACCCTGTCTAGTAGGATTTACTCAATCCTTCAACAGTAAAAGTTACTTAGTTAGTGTTAGTGCAAATTGTTACGAGGATTTTATTAAGTAAATCCTACATTTCATTTTTTTGAGTGTGTTGCTGTGGGCAAGTTTTAAATAAACATTTCTGAATGATAGTCTGAGAAGGTAGTGTTAGTTATTCCTTGTCCTGAAATACTGTTGCAAATGCTGACAAGCCATGACATGGTTCTGTGAATCACTAAACCCTACTCATGTCAGCTGAGTCAGAATATTTTCATATTTCTCACTTAAAATGAAACAAACATGTATTGTTCCCAAAGCCCTCATCCACAAAAATGCTGCACACAGTCCGAATTAACCAGTATACTTGATTTGTTTCTGGTTCCCTTCCATCCGTGGCTCTCTAAACAGAGCACGTTGTTTATCCTTTGTCTGGGTAGTTGCAGCTCCAAGAACACAGACATCGACTGACAATGCCAGCAAATTAAGACTCACAGAATACATCTCCAGTTACTCTGCACTCTTTGAAAATAGAAGTAAATGTGTTAACAATAGCTCATCAGCTGGAGCATCAGGCGAAATGTACAAACCTAAACCAACTCTATGTTTTCTCTCTCTTCTTCCAGTCTACTCAGTTTCTACCATCACTGCATGGAAAAGATTGTGTGTTTGTGTGTCTTCATCATAATCTTATTTTCAGTAACTGGAAAATGACAAGTAATCTCAGCCGCTCCTTTTTTTGGGTGGGAAACGCTGTACTATAACATGGTCTTCTGAGGATAATTATGAGAGAATATCAATGTAATACAAATTCTGTCAAAGCCGAGCCACCGTCCAATGGGGTCACCTCGTCCAGATGTATAAACTGGTCATGACATCATTATGAAGCACTGCTCCTCGTCCTTCACAGTGGCTCTTTCACGTCAGATTATAATGTACCCTGCAAACTTTCAATACCTTTGAAACATCTACTTTTTGCAGCAACTGATGAATTCAATAGAGAAAGGTCCTTCACTAACACAATAGATCACCTGATTGATAGCTATTCCTGAAAGAAGTGCCAGAACAAAACAAGAACCTCTACTCCAATTCCCTTAGAGGCGATGAGTTTTGTCGAGTGTCAAAATGAACAAAAAAGGGAGGAGAGGCTGATTTATTCTGCCCTGAAAATAGATGACAGGAGGAGACTGCTACCACACGAACTGCAGCACAACCCCACACACATAAAAGACGGATGAATGGGCGATAGATAATGAGATATGCTAAATCTTTTTAAGCTCCTTGACGATGAATTTGCGAAAGAACAGAGCTGTCGTCATCTAATGAGCAAAGATGCTCTGGTGTAAATATTTGCCATTCAGGTTAAATACAGCATATCATTAATTAGGGTGGACACAAAATCACCAGCAAATGTACATAATTATCAGATTCAGATTCAACTGTGTTGTCATTGCACAGATTACAGGTAATGAGGCAACAAAATATCGGTTAGCATTTGACCAGAGATGCAAAGAGAGCAGTATATGTTGTGGCATCACAAGGGGACAGGTAGTGGAGAGACGATATATTCCCACTCAATTACAGCCGCCACAAGACAAAATGGCCGCTCGGGCGGAAACTACAGCTCCCAGACTGCCTCACCACGCACCCAGCTGCAGGTGCTTGGACATCTAATTGAGCCCAACCCCAACCGGACTACCAGTTAAGCGGTTAAGCGGACTTTGTTAAGCGGACTTTGCTAAAGATAATTGTTTTTGTTTAAGAAACCTTTTCCCCCCCCCTCCCCCAGAGGCTTTTTGTTGAGAAATTGACTTTTTATATTTGTTTGAATGAATTAACCTTCCCGTTCATTTTAAACCTTGCAATTTGGCCTGTTTTTACTCCACCCTTGCACTGCCCCACCCTAGCTGGCACTAGGGACAGCCTGTGACGTGACAATGTACAAAGAAAAGTGCAATGCAGATATAATCTACAATGGATTTGTATAATACATAAATAAACCGTAAGTATACACAGCACAGTGGGGTGCAAGTGTCTATACGTAGATATTAAGGTGTAAGTGTGATGTGGAGAGAGGTTGGCGATTGTGAAGGGGGGGATGGAGGAGTGTGGGGGCATAGGGGCTGTCAACGTGCTACAGAGCTGAGGACTTTGACTGCGGAGGGGAAGGGAACTGTTCCTGAGTCTGCTCGTCCTGGAACAGAGGTTCCAGTAGCGCCTCCCAGAGGGAAGGAGGGCTAACAGCCTGGCGGGTGTGTGGGGCCTCTGACCTCCACAGGCATGGGGCAGCGGGCAGCTCATTAGGTTGAATGCTGTTGAGACTGTGTCAGAGGTGTTGATTCAGCTGCATGCAGTTCTTGTTTTCATATTTTCTTAATTAGGCTTTGTTTATAGACTTGCTAAGATGCCAAGGCCAGAATTAATTTAAAAATTTGAGTAATTTATTGAAAATTAAGGATAGTCTACCAGATTGAGATGGTCATGTTGTCTGTCTGTGTGTGTGTGTGTGTGTGTGTGTGTGTGTGTGTGTGTGTGTGTGTGTGTGAGTGCCCATTCTTTCTTGTCTTTTATTATATTTTCATCCAGTTGTTGTTCTTTCTCCTTCCTCTCTTTTGTGGAGCTCTTCTTTGTGAGCCCTGAAGGTATTTTCAGCCTGACCTGCAGCTCTTTTCCAGAGCGGTCTGTCCCTTGTGTTGTCATTATTTTATTCACTAAATAAAGCACCATGATCTTTATATTGATTAAAGCATGTCAGCCATGCTTAAGTAATCGTAAGTCTTAAAAACAAGTGTTGTGGACTAAAGTAACCTCTTAGAGAGCCAGACAATACATTTTAAAAGTCTTGAGCAACGGATCCAGTGTTGTGTCTTTTCCCTGTCGATTTGTGCTCCCCCGTATACCGGAACTTAAATCAACTCGTATCCCTAAACCTATACACCAACAATTGAAACACTAGCATTTTAACAGAAGGGAAACTAAAATTAGACCACCAGTTCCTGCTTCACCCTGTGGCATGGTTACAAAACGTTACGATGGAAGATGGTCTCTGCATCCAGAGGCTACTGTTTGGAAAACCTGGTGACTTCATCTTTCAGAATACAAAAAACAAACTATGTCCTAGTACAGAGTACTTTAACTATAAAGCTAGACAATTATATCCTTCAGACAAGTTGGGTATAAAATATGTGGGGTGAAATGAACCTCTGTGTGCCTGGAATTAATGTGCCTTCATTGTGTTTATTACTATTTCAATGTCTTTGTGTTATTTGTAACATGGCAGTATAGTAATTGATTTATATGGCCAAATCACTGAGCGTATATTAGAAATGGGGTATTTTAGTAAATTTCTATGAAAATTACAGTCACAAGTGTAGTAAAAGCAGAACAAGGAATGCAGTTGTATCAAGATCAAGTGACTTATTTTTTTTAAAGGGGACATATTATGAAAATTCCACTTATTTAAGTGCTTCTATACGTTCAGTATCTGGCACGTCTCCCAACACACAAACTCTGGAAAAAAACAACTCACGCGGCTTGTTGTGGTTCCTCTATGTCAGAAACGATATGCTTGAGTGAGTCGAATGGGATCACAATCTAATTCTAGGTAGTTTTCTAACCATGCCCATGTAGGGAGTCTGGCTACACTCCCTACCAACACATAAACACCAGGGTTGGCTGCTGATTACGGTGGAACGTAAGGGAGATACCTTTTCCAAAACGTGTAAGGGGTAAATACTAGTTTGTGAAAAACCCTTGTGAAAAGACCCTCTGGTCACTCTAACTTATGTTGCCAGACGTTAGGGTGGTCAGGGTGACCAGACGTCCGGCTTTCCCCGGACATGTCCTGTTTTTGAGATCTAAAAAATGCGTCCGGCAGGGATTCCAAAAACGTCTGTGATTTTGCTTCGTCGGATATTTGTGTTTCTCTGGGTTTTCACAAACTAGTATTTACCCCTTACACTTATTGGAAATGGTATCTCCCGAGCTCAGGCGCGAGGTCTGACGGTATAGAGAACAGTCATTGGTCAACCGATCTCAGGGTTGCCAGATACACGATAATTACCCTCCAAATAATACAACCATTGGTACGATACTTCACCATTTCCAATCTGGCAACACGGAGCACCTCGCCCACTCAAAACAGGTCAATCTGTGGGGAGGTGTTTTTGACAGAGTAAAAAGGGTGCTGTTTGAAATGATTCTTGTAATATTTTGACCAAAATATGTTGGAAACATTACATTAAGACCCCAAGGAACCATATCAACTTGTGGAAAGATGGGCATATGTCCCCTTTAAATTATGTTCATGTTTTTGTCTGAGTACCATTGTGTACGTACAATGTGTACACATTTTCCTGCATGTGCATATCTCGAAAAACCAATAAAAGATTTGATCACAAAAGATCAAGTGGCTCTTGGATATAAATATGATATTGCCTCATAAATTAAGGTAATCTAGCAGGGAGGATGGAGGTTTTATTTTGTTCCTTTAATGCATTCTCATACATTTATGTCATATAATAAGCATTTTTCTTTTTTTTAGATATAGCGCTTCTCTAGACAATCAAGTCTACTTGAAGTCGCTTACAGAGTCCAGTAGTCATCCACACACACATGCATTCAAGCTCTTAAGAATCATATACATACATATACATACACACCTTTTCCGACTATATCTGGATTAATCACAGACTTGCACTTTGGTAGCACTTGAATGGCTCTTATTATGGTACTGTTGTAGTTTGACTATGTTGAGGAAATGTTACTTTCTGTATTCTTGTTGTTCTTAGTTTGTACTCTAGGTTGAAATGCACTTATTGTAAGTCGCTTTGGATAAAAGCGTCTGCTAAATGACATGTAATGTAATGTAATGTAACATGTATTTACTTTCAATGGATTAATTTTCATTCAAATTTTACCCTTCAATTGGAAAAAATAATTATTGCTATGTATAAAAGCCTTGTAATTGAAGCAATATTCCTTCATTTTGGCGAGTTATGTAAATGTATTTTCCTTGTGCAGTGGCTTAAGAGAATACAACTGGCACAAAAAAAATAGATACATAATTGTTAATGTTCCCTGGTCCTAAAGTTGATTATATTTGACATGGTTTGGTTGAGAATATTACCAAATCTAATTCTGCAGCCACTACGGAGCTGCTGTCATGATACTTGCCTTGGTCCATCATGCTGATGTTTGACAGCTGTTTACTTTGGTTTTTGAACGTCTGGTTGATCAAGGGCAAGCTGCTACTAAAGTGAAGCCACTTTGTATAAGTGTTTGGCCTTAAGCCAGTTAAAAGCTTGGGAAGTATTAGGAAACAAAAGGCGTAAGTATGCAACTCTAAGAATTGGTTTGATTTGTGTCAATCATGACAGACGAAGGACGGTGCTAAGTAAAAACTGCAGGTATTTCAGGGTCCATCGCTTCCTGGCCTGTCTTAAATGATTTTAACAGTCTTGAAAAAAACAATGCTGTCAAAAAAGATTTTAATGTGAATCCCGTTGAGGAAATAAGTTCTTAATGAGGGAAATCTGCTTTGCACAACTCATTATTAACACTACACATACAAGCACTTCCACGACGACAACTCCGGCAGTAGAGTTGAAATACGTCGTCCAATATAAAGGTAGAAAACCAATACCTCTTTCCCTTTTTTCTTGCACTACAAGATATAACAGCAGCATTTAATCAGATTCAGCATTTAACCAGCAAAAAGAAAGTGTGCTTCATGTTTTGTAATACAACATCACTCCCATGTGCTGAAACTCCATTTTACAATGATAATATATATATATATATATATATATATATACCCAAACTATATTTCTTTCCATCCCAAAGCATTGTGCTTATTGCTGCACTGGACGTTTATCGTTTTTAATTCAATTACAATTTTTCAATTCAATTCAATTGATTTTCTACAGCCCAATGTCACAAATTACAAATTTGCCTCAGAGGGCTTTATAATCTGTACGAATACGACATCCCTGTCCCAGGATCTCACATGGGATCAGGAAACACTCCCAATCTTATATCGTATGTCATTGGGTGAGAACTTGAGCATATCTGGAACAAATAATTACATAGGTTTGAAGGAATAGAGAGAGGAATGTGAGAATCATTTTTCAACCAAACATAGCCAAAACAAATCTTTATTTAGATCTTATTTGCTTATGTTTCATCCAAACACTGCGGTAATGCACATTAGCCCACCAGCCACAATGTGTAACAGCGCCCGGGCCTCCAGATGGCTTTAGAGAGAGGTCCTCTGGTCACCCTGGTCTTCAGTTAACTGTAATCCTGACATAAAGAAAAGAAGTTTGATGCCTCAGGGTCACTCACAAGAAAACATTGTTCAACTGTCATTGAAATGATAACAAGAACAGCACACAGCTGTGCACTGTGGACATTAAAAAAACAATTTAATCACTGAAGGCCACAATAACCCACAAATATCTACATATGAGAGTATGAGCTGAGGATTCTTTTCTTCAAAATAATATATTTATAGAATGAACAGGAACACATAAATCCTGACACCGTTAGGCAGCCAGATCCCTTGCATGTGTGTTAAGCTTGGTGGTGGTGTTGTTTAATGAGAGGTTTAAAGTGGAGCTTTGTGTTCTTGTGTATATTCTTGTCAAGAGCCACATTATGCTGAGTTACTCATGAGGCTGCGAGCCAGGCCTCCACTTTCCTTCGCTGAATACCTTTTCAAACAGGAAGCTTTTACCACACACAGGTATTCATTAGAAGAAAAGACACCTGTTGAATAACACAAGTGTATCAGGTTTCCTTTTGACAAGATGCTTCATGGCAGGAAGTCCCTGATTTAGCCATCAGGGCCCCAAGACGGATGATCGTGCAAGTGTAAGATGTTTCTCAACATTATTCTACTGCAGCCTATACGCAGAGACAGAATATTGGCTTTGGACATTTCTGAAAACCATGGATTACACTGAATGTGTATGTTTTTGCATACAACCAGAGCAAGTTACAACCGTTATTAACCAAGATTTATTTGTTATTACGGTAACATGTTATTTTAATGAGTATAACAAGCAAGCATGTTTACTCGGGGTCAGGGATGGAGAGGGATGGACAACCACTTGTAATCGTCACACAAGGAATTTCATCCAGGAGGCCGCTGTGTGTGTCTTGTGTGAAACCAAAAGTAAACGTTGACTTTACGCAAGTTCTGTAAAGTTGTTATGCTTGATGCGTAAAGTTACATAAGAAAGTCCGCTAGGAGCAGCTGTTATTTATTCATGCTAGTTACATTGTTACAGTTACAGACAAACACAGGACTTTCACACAGGCAGCCGCTATGTATGTCCTGTGTGCAACCAAAAGCAAATGTTGACTTTACCCTTGTTACATAACATTAGAAGTTCCACTAAGCCAGTGGTTCTTAAACTGTGCCCTATAGTGGGGCGCCAAAGCATTACAGGTGGGAGATGCTAATTTTTATATTTCAAGACCTTTATTGAGAACTTCACATATTCCAAAATACACACACATAAAACTATCTCATTAATAAACTAGAACGGGCACTCGGTAGAGCGCATACCTTCGCATATCACAATATTGGGCATTGAATCATGAACATGTTAGCATTAGTTGCAAGCCAATTGGATAACAATTTACTATGGTCAAAATTAGGTTTTGACTTTTTCTTAACCTTGACCTTTGACCCGATCGATCCCAAAATCTAATGAAATGGTCTTAGGATAATAACCAATCATCCCCGCAAATTTCATACGATTCAAGAAGATGTTGACCTTTTTCATGACCTTGACATTGACCTTTGACCCGATCGATCCCAAAATCTAATCAAATGGTCCCCGGATAATAATCAATCATCCCACCAAATGTTATGCGATTTAGTTTAATACTTTTTTACTTATGCGAATAGCACGCATGCACGCATACAAATACACGGCGATCAAAACATTACCTTACGTATTTTCAATGCAAAGATACTAAAGAGTGAAACGCCTGTATTTTTGTGTAAATGTTTACATAACAGCGTTAACAGGTTACGCTGTGCATGCGTGACAGACGAGCATCTCTGTGAGTTTGGCTTTTCTGCTGTTGCCCTTCAAAACAAGAACTCAACATTGATCATTATTGTGGCTGGTCGTATCAAGCCTGAAACCCCGTTTTAAAAAGAGGTGTAGTGGAAAGCTTATTGCAGCATATAATAATGATATAACGTGATGACTCACACATACCTGCACTCGTTTTGTTTTCTTTTGCAAAGGTCTCACATTATTGTTTTGAAAAGTTATGCAGTGTAAAACTCTTTATTATACCAAATATTTGAACTTCTTTTGTTTAGTTTTCTCACAGGTTGCACTTTATTTTTATGGTCTTGAAAATACATTCAGTGCAAAACAGGTAAATTGCAGACAAAATAAGCTATTTTTTGCAGATACAACTGTATTTTTATTCTAATAAAGTGATTGAAAACATAGTTTTTTGTCTGATGGAGCAACTTGGTTTAATTTAAAGTGATTGCAAAATATTAGGAGTCACAAATAGTTATTTCAATACAAATTCAGCCTTGACTATTTTGTTAAAAATGTGTGCGCCAGTGCGGCACAAACATCTTTCTTCCTCCAAAAGTGGGGTGCAACAGAAAAAGTTTGAGAACCAATCCCTGCACTAAGCGCAGCTTTTATTTATTAATACAATTTACCTTCTCACGTTATTATGTTATGTTATTATTTTAAAACAAATCAGAATTGTTTCTAATCTTAACCACACTAACACTTACCACGTGGCCTTGTGAATTTCTGTAAGCATGATTAAATAAAACATTTTTGGTGTCGCCGAATTTCCTCCTGAGAAATGCCTGTGTACTACTGTTGAGCTGGTAAATATTGTAAATATGTAATTTCACAATTGTAAACAATAAGAAACAAGTATGACAAACAAGTGTTGGATAAACTACTAGATTTAAATGAGTCAACTTTATGGCAACTAATTCAAACCCTACGCCTCCTGATTGTCTAAGAAATGTTGCTGTCATGGCAATGCGCAACAGCCTTAGAAGTGATTTGATTATTGAATGCAGATAGAAAAGCAAACACCACTTCATGCCAACTCTACGTAATGAATAAGATTAATAAGTAGTAAAATTAATCAAAAAAATACCACAACTTCTGCCAACTTATCAGCAAACAGCGTGTATGCCTTCATCATCTTCAGGGAGAGAAATACATAAATAAACATGTCACCATGGTGAGCATTACATTCCGCTTATATTATTATTATTATTATCATTATTATTATTTTCAATCAAGATAACACATATATTCATATCTAATTGGAACATAAATCCTGTATTCACAGCTGCAACTGAAGGGGGAACATCTACACCTTATTATATTTAACTTTAAATTAAAAAAAATATCATACCAATTGCTGTTTAGGCAGTTTTTTTGTGAGTTAAAAATGCTCTTTATATATGTAGAATTGATATTTATTATTAATTGCTTTTCGTAATCTGATCAGAGCCGGCAAAGGCAGTTGCACACAGACAGAATGCATTTCTTCGTCCTATTGGAATCCTAGCACCATTTAGCATCTTAGCAATATAAATAAAATATGTGTTTGCTTTTACCCTGGGGCCGACCTAGGGAAAAAAGTTTGACCTTACCAGATCGGAAGAAAGAGTCTTTCTCTTAGACTAAAAAAAGAGCATATGGCCTCAACATATTTCATGTCCCGCCTTGTACCACGAGTCAACAATGGTTTCTTTTTACCAGAACCAATACCAGTCATCTCGTCCCTACTCCTGATATGTTACACACAGAAGCTGATGCCATAACGATAATGATTAATGTTGTTACAGGTGATTGACGTAGTGACACAGTGGCATTTTCAGTAATCATTCCCCTTTTAGTTTCACATGGTCCAGGACAAAGTCCTATTTTGGTGTTGTTTTGGAAGATGAGCACACAATTGCTAATGTGTGAATAAGGCAGGAATATTTCTTTCATCAAAAGTCTGAAGATATCGGATCAAACCCGATCATTTCAAACATTTTTATCCGTATGATGTTTTATGGAGAAGTGCGTCAATCCAACTACTAAAGTAGATCCAGCCCAGAATCTCATTCGCATAAAGACTCCAATACCACGGACACACTCACAGCACAAAGCAATATCAGCTTTGCTGATGTGGACTTTGTGACCAACCTCAGGTGTATGTATTGAAACCTGCTGCTGGAGAAAGTCAAGTAGTGACTCGTCATGGCAACTGGCCATGAGGCTTCCTTCAGGGGAATTAGTCCTGAATGTGTTTGTGTTGTGAAGATCAGTTAGTTTTTTTCCATATTTGCATGAATCAGCTTTTCAAGGATGGAGTTGCAAATACCTCCGTAATCTAATCAATGTCTGGCTTTGCATATGCATTTGTAACCGATCAGCAGATTTATTTCTGTTAGCAGTAATGCTGAACCTTCAAAGAGCAGCGATTGGGAGGTTAAAGCCCACACGTCTACACAGATTCCTTCAAATATGTGAAAGATGAAGAACTTAAATTAAATATTCTCTGGTGACCGCTGGTATCCAAATATAATTGAGTGGTTAAGTCGGTCTCCGTTGCATTTACCTGTGTGTGTCCCTTCTGGCGTATAATTAGATTCCACTGATTCCTTTTCTCAACTGAATTCACATCTCTACTCTTTCAACAATGAATCAAATTTAGATCTGGGCACCGCTCAAATGTTTTTGCTGGATTTGCACTGTGAGAAACTGAGGCAGTCAGAGGTGACCATGTGAGTT
Organism: Liparis tanakae; assembly: GCA_036178185.1. NCBI lineage: Eukaryota > Metazoa > Chordata > Actinopteri > Perciformes > Liparidae > Liparis > Liparis tanakae. Next base: position 8,197,015 of record CM070099.1, on the reverse strand, counting down.
TTGCAAAAACGACAAATTAGACATCTTGTTAAGTACACACAGCCTTGTGTGGTGCCCTTTAACAAAGGACGCCAAAGGTTCAAATGAGAAAAACGATCTAACACCGATGTGTCCGCGGTTAAGAAGATCATTTTAATTATTTCGTATAGACTCAATGGTTTTGATTAATCTCACTCTGTGGTTGAATTGTTCTCCCTAATATCCAATTTGATTCTCTGGAATCTTAGTTTAAGAGACCTTTCCATGAGTTGGACCATCCATGCAGGCGCATTTAGGCTGACTCTGAGTTTATATACTTCCCTCTAGCATTATTTGATTTGAGTTGAGTTGAGTCTCGAGGCTGTAACAACTGGACGGTACAGCCTCGTCCCGGTGGCTCTGCTGAGAAGGATTGCTTCTGACAACGAGTCGTGAGCTTTGCCTAATGTCAGACATGCCTGTATCTGCTGATGGGCTGTCTTCTCTGGCACTGTTAGTCTAAATGTAGACTTGCACTGACGCTAATGTACACTGATAAAGCTGTGATAGTCAATAGTCAGGGAAGAGAGTGTGGGGGTGGGAGACAGCTGGTCCTTAATTTACTCCATTTGTCCCATTTGTCAGGCGCCGGATCTTTCGAATGTTGACGGGGAGCCGCTCCTTCAGGAATTAATATTCAAAGACATTTAATTTAGCCCGTGGACTTTGCCCTCGACAAACAATGCTCAGCAGTCATGTAACGCCAAATATGCACAGCAGATGCCTCAGATTCTTTCACACACGTTCTCTCTGGCATCAACAATGTGTGGCAATACAGTAATTCCCAGGTTACTGTGTGTCTGAGGTCACAGTGCAGGAGAAGCATCAATCAACAAAAGGGATGCAGTGTATGCACACTAATTCCGTCTCTGCCACTCTCAAACCCACACTCCGCCCTACCACACACACACAAACAACTTCTTTGACGCTGGGTAAAATGGTCACAGGGACAGAGTATTCCCGGCTGGACTTTGTAGATGAGAGTTGTCAGCACTTTTCTCACTAGAGGGTTTAGGCTTTTCGTTCTGCTCTGGGAAGGCTGAGTTTAATTGGAGAACGCTAATGCACAGCTGGATAGCAGAGTGGGGTCGTGAAAGCAGGGCTGGTCTGTGTGTGTGTGTGTGTGTGTGTGTGTGTGTGTGTGTGTGTGTGTGTCTGTGTGTGGGTGTGGGTGTGTTCAGCAGCCACTGCAGGCTTCTCTCAAGATGCCAACTAATTTATTCATGGTATTCGAGCAGTTTGTTTATGAGCCGTCTAATTTACTAAATAATAGGCAATAATAATTTCAGTAGATTGATCCTGGGTTAATCCAAATAATTGCCAATTCATTATAACTCCACATTTTCTGGAAATAGAATTGTCTTGTTCTGTCTGTCAGTGGGGTATAATCTGCATGCCCAATCGATCAGGTTATATGCAAAACATGGCTTTTTTCTTTTATATCAACCAAATGCAAAATACAGTAAACAATATCAGAAAATATTCGGCACAATTAGAAAACGTGTAATTACTTCTCTGCATGGTATTTCACATTTAAATACAGCGGGAGGTCCCAGAATCATTAAAAGGCTATAAATAACGGGGCTTCGGGACGAGTCGATGTACAACATAAAAGCTTTATCTGGAAACATATCAGTTGTGGTTTGTTTCCATTAGCAACCGCCTTTCAATTCGTAGATGATCAATAGAGTCTTAGATTTTTGCTTTATGAACATTTTCATTATTTTCATGGTCTTTAGAATGTGCTCACAGTCGAGAAAAGCAGTTGGTTGATCTATGTTTACGTTCCTTGTCTCTTTACATGCATTGGCTTCATTCTATAATTGATTTGAAAAAAGTTTTGTAAATTCAAAGAATGTGTGTCAAGGATACAGTCTGACTAAAGTTTTCCATATAACTTGTCCTGAAGGATTTGTGATGACAAGCTTTTATTTGAGGGCGGTTTTCATTGGAAAATCTGTATCTATTTTTATAACCTTACTGTTTTCGAACCATAAAAAAACATACATAGGATATTTGGCTTCCATTAAATACAAAAATAAACATGGTGGTTTTGTTGACCTGAGGCTGGATGTGCTTTGTACTGAGTCATTGTGATAATGATGTTGGTTACTGGCTCCAACTCTGAGAGAGAGCGAGAGAGAGAGAGAGCGAGAGAGAGAGAGAGAGAGAGAGAGAGAGAAATATGTATAGTCAAAGTTTATATCAATATTCATCAATATTCATCCAAACACTGAAAAACTTATTTTTTTATTCAGTTTGTATTATAAGCCTGGAGTGGTTTAAAAGCTTATTTTAACCCCACTGTGGAGACCATAGAGGTTAAACCCTCCCAGGACCTGCGGGTTAAGTCCCAGTAGAGGTGTGTGATACGACCATTAGATTGTGAACGATTACAACGATTCTATAACCCGCCTTTACAGAGAGATGGTTGTCAGTTGCAGTTCCACGGCTCCATGTGGTCTCTCCGGCTCCGGGGGTCTCTCCTGTGCTGCGGCTAAATAACCAGAAAATATCCCCAAACGCAGTGAACTTGCTGTCTCTACTTGAAGAGGCCAGAGGAGGGGCAGAGTGATGATTATAGATCGAATACCCACAATTTCAACATTGTTATTCAGAAACCGGTGATATGGCAACTTGGGAGGCAATTTGACCTTGTGTGCTCTGAATAATCTGGTGTGCAGTTCACACACTCAGTGTGCTTACATGATGGTATAATTTGAATCTTGCTTTAGTCGGATTATGCTATCTTTTGGGGGATCTGTTATTATCCTAATATACATGGCAGTGAGTAATTCGAATCATTGGCCGAAAGCATGTCACCTCCGATACGACAGGTGGCGCTGTTTTCATTACAACTCGTGGTGATACAACCATTTCCGCTTGCTTGCGGATTTCCTAATCCAATTCACCGTTACATGCCGCAATAGTCGAATTATCAACCGGATCGGATCGAGTTATCCAGGGGTGTTAATCGGATCGTAGTCGGACCGCACATAGTCGAACAAAGGTCTTTACATGAAACGGATAATTCGATTTCAGTCAGACTAAGCCAGTTATTCGTCACTTATTATAACTTTGAAAACTAATCTCCTTTTGTTTTAATAGTGCTGTGCTGTGAATATAATTTATGAGAAGAGATGAGAAGAGTGGTGGATTTCAAAAAAGTAACTGTCCAATATTCAAACAAACTTTTTAATAAATTTGAGATTTGAATTTGTAGAGGCGTTGTGTTACTTTATGGGGATGTATTTCTTTAATCAAGTTTTATTGTGCTACTCAGTAGCCTGCAACATATTTTTAAACACCAATATAAAAATTGGGATCCTACTTAAAAAACAGCAGGATGATATTGCTGAACAAGCCCTTTGGCGGTATGAACGTCCATATGCATCTTCTCCTGTGAAAGTACTTGGTAAGCAGCTACAGAGAAGTCATCAGCATCAGATAGATCTTCCACAAGGCCAATACAGCGTCAGCCGAAAAAGACAGAGAGGAAAAACGTGTGTGCATAATTTAATTCTTTTGTTTCCCGAGCAGTCTTTAGGCTCAGGTGCGTACAGCTGTATTCACAATGAACACACACACACACACACACACACACACACACACACACACACACACACACACACACACACACACACACACACACACACACACACACACACACACACACACACACACACACACACACACACACACACACACACACACACACACACACACACACACACACACACAGGCTTAAATAGATCTGGAATACCTAATCAGCTCTGACAATGACCGCAACCCTCAGACAGATGTCAGCGTTAGCGATCTATTCATATGCAATGGCGTTAGTTTGTTTGTAAACACTCGGTCAGCTGCTGCTCCGCTGTGCACAAAAAAATGCTCATTGTCTAGGGAGCGGTGATAAAGGGATGTGAGAACAGATCTCAGCCGGAGTTTCCTCAGTTCATTCCACTGGTTTGGTCATGCAGCTTAACTAAGCAGGCTCTTTCCGAGACTTGACGTCACTCTCTCCAAGCGAGAGGCCGAGGATGTGTTCTGCATCACTACCGAAATGGTTAAACTCTTCATGTGTGAGACTTACAGTTGCACGGCCCTGAGAAGAAACGTGTCATCTGACCTCAGTGGCCGATTGGCCACATTACTGCATTCCAAAAACTTAATGAGAAAGTTATTTGTGGTAATGGTAATAATATGTTTGCAGTCAATCCAGAAACACATCCAAAATGAACATTACTGAGAATGCTTATATAAATTGTGCCTAAATACAGAGCCACGAAAATAACTGACTCTTAATCCTGCTACTAAACAAGACACCTTGGACACATTATCTTTATATCTTAAAATACCCCATACATTTAATCGTTTAACAGTTCCACTATTTAACAGCTGTAACGTATAACAGCTATTAAGGCTTAAAGTGTTGCTTACTTGAGAGAGAAAATGCTTTGAGTGACAGGTGGGTGAGTGCTAGCAGTTACGCTATGAACAGGAGGAGAAGGAAGCAAAGCTTCCAAATTAGATTATGGTAACTACCTTAAGCCCCTGGGCCAGGTTGAGCTCATCAGAAGTCCACCACCACCATCAATGTCGAGACTTCCTCCGAGCGTTCCCTCTTCTACTGGTGGCTTCACCCAAACGCCACGCTCAAGATATACAACATCAAAGAATCTTCTCATGTCGCCTTTTATACACGTCAATTTAAATGCGTTTTCATTGAGAATGAAGTCTCTCGTCATTGTAATTAAGAACCTAACATTTTTTTCTGATTGTATACTTGATTAACGTGAGCTGATGAAATGCATCGTTCACACTCGGCGAGGCCGAGCGCTGTGGGAGTGACCATCACCGACATTAAGCCCGCGACAGCGATTAACATACGAGTGAGGACATCATTTACAGTTACAGTTTTTTTTATTATGGACAACCTCACGTGACCTCAAATCTGTACACATTGAAAACAGATAGAAAAGAGCAAAACATATTTCTATATTACCCCCCCCCCCAAAAAAAAGGTTATTAGAAATAACTATGCGTAACCATACCATAAGCACTTTTTTATTTTTCTGCAGGTCATGACATGTTAGGTTGCACAACAGCAACAATACGTACTGAGAAAAAACATTTCATAACTCAGACAACAGAGTCCAACAAATATATATCTTAAAATGAAACACTTGAAGAAAATTACAGATATTTAGCCTCTTTAATAGCAGTACAAGGATCTGTATACACAGCTACAAGCAGCTAAAAGCCACCTCACCCATCAACGAGTAAGACTCTCCACCTCTATCCAGCCCAATGAGTTGCTCATGCAGTGCGGTCATTCTCCATTAGATCACTATAGTTTAACGTCTCGTGGAATTGGCCGTCTGTGTGCTTTCCTGGAACCATTTCAGATTGACACATTATTCTAATTCTTAGCCCATCGACCCATCGACAGCTACACAATTCAGGGCAGCAAAGACTCAAGCTAGTGTTGTCTTTCTTCAAGTGAGCCTATCAAATCAAACTGAATACCAAAAGAAAGTGGTATTTAAATAGCAATGTAATTCCGTGAAGCTCATCAACTCATGTAGCTACATTGTAACTATTGGAGACAAATACAATGATAAGACACATAAGAAAGAAAACACAAAATCCAGTTAGATAATTTTTTTCATTATTCTTCACAGAGATTTTAGTCTTGAATGCTTTAATGGATATTCTCTGATTTTAGGTCACGTAGACAACCCCACTTTTGAATTTAAGGCCCATAAGGAACATATTAAGAAGAAAAATAAGAAAAAATATAGCAATATTTCTTCCTAAGAGTACTTTGATAGAGACTCGCTGTCCTCCTCTGTTAGGATGGGGAAGAAAAGAAAAAAACGGATGGCCATGCATGTTAAAAGCCTTTGTGCCATCAAAGCCCCAAGGGCTACAAAGAGTTATATTAGCAAATGGATGGCAACAGCTGCAGACTTTGAGCTGTTCTTAATGTGCACGGTGCAGATGTCTGCACTCAAGTCACAGTCTGAGGCAGATCTGTCTGACTATCCAGGGCTGCTCTCATCATATCACTGTAGCTTCATTAATCACTGAAATTAATAACAACATCTGCCTGACAGTGTTTGCTCTCCAATTAAAAAAAAGGTACAGTAATAGCCACTAGAGACTGTGTTAAATATCGTGTGCGTCCCTTTGTCCAGCTTGGCCCCACGTGAAATGACAAGGTTACACCGAAGGTGTTTACATTACATTACATTTCTTCACCATGTCTGATTGTGTTACTTTCATTTTCACCATGGATGGGAGCGTAAGAGATATTCATCCTGCGCTTGTGTAGACTTCCAATCATTGACATTGGAACGGCAATGGAGAGCTGATTGCTAGATGGTGCAATAAGGCTCTGTCTAAAATGGCTGGATGAGAGAAGAGGAACATTTGGATTTAAATATCATCGGCCTAACTCACCAAATACCATTGCTTGGCCTAGAGAAGGATTGGGGGGTGGGGAGGCACAATGGAGTCATGAACGTTTGGCAACCGCTAATCACATTGTCTATTGTCGTTGCCACATGTCTGAACTAATTTGCTGATCACACTAAATGTTAGTGAGTCAGTCAAGTTAACGTCAACTGCGCTTTTTTCCCTAACCTTGTGGTTTTGATGCCTTGACCTCTTGAAGACGGAGGTATATTTTGAAAAGACACCAATCAACTCGAGTGGGAACAAAATGCCTGTTTCTGAAACATCCAAAACGGACTCTAGAGGGGTACCGAGAGCGTTACAGCTTGATGCTTGGAGCCTCTAATCAAGCTTCGGCATCTGACGAGTGGGGTGCGAGAACATGTTGTCACCGGAAGTGATGAGGCTTCAGAATTAAAATCAAGTAAGCAACTGCATGAGGCAAGCAAAGCTTTTTGGAAAGAGCTGCAACTAACAAGACCAATACACAGTGACGAGAAATATGTAGCAGACGTGAACTTAATATTCAACCAGATAACACCCATCTATCTAATCGGTGAACTGGGACAGAACATCGATGACCATTGAATTAATTTAATGCTTAAAACAAATACAAGTTACTTCACTGGGTCATCACAATTGAAAACATTTTTTTTCTCCATTTTCTTTCAGATTTTGTAACACCCTGAAAAATATACATTTACATGGCTGCATACAAACAATTTATTTATTTTAGATTTACTTTCAATAACATTAAATGGACAAACTGTGTGCGTATGCCCTTTTGTATGACAGCGAAGCCGCTAGTGGCATATCACAAATGTACCGGAGGAGCATTTCGAGGTGGGGCTTTGGAAATAAGCTATCGGCTTCATCTAGCCATCATCGAGTCTATAGGCTTGCAGTCAAAATACCTATGTTTTACATGAACAGGGTCCCTACGCAGTTTTCCCTACATAATTCCCAACTATAATCTCAACCGTATGTACAGTATTTACAGTGGAATGTTGAACATACTGAATACAAAAAGTAGATTAGGATGGAATGGAGTTACACTCAGTATTACAAAATAGGATCTCACAACACCCCGACAACATGAAGACAATGTTCACATCTACCAGTATACAGAATGTCAACCCCCATCTGAACGTTTTCTCTTCCTCCAACAAGTCTTAGAAGTAAGTGTGGCAGCGGTTTCATAATGTACGATGAAACCTTAAACTTGTGCTTTAAAAAGGGGGGTTTCTTTGGGCCACTATTTAAATGTTTTATTTAAATCTCTCTTCACTCTATTAGTGTTTCAATTGTTGTGCTTAGAAAGTCCAGCGATGTGCGAATAAATGGCGAAAGTTTGATCTCTTTAGGACTTAATCTATCCAGTATTGACTGGGCGGAGGAGAGAGAAAAAAGTGCTATGCCACCATTAAGCCATCATTAAACTTTAAAATGGTAATGAATGCCGCTTTAAGAGATGAATTGCTTTAAAGATCAAGTGCAGACACTTTGTTAGCATTGTGCTGGAGCCCCACTATATTACCCACAACTCACTAAAAGTAAAGGACCATCATTTGTCTACATTTTGCAGTCCGTGTCATATCTCCATTTTACTCGATGAGGTCATTCTACGGCGTGAATAACTTAAACGGTGGAGCAGCAACTGCTCTGACTTCGATAGGCACTGAATGCAAGAAGAAAAGATAAACAACGTTTGTCTCTGTTATGCTGCTAAAGCAAACGGAGAAATCGAAACGTTACAGCAATTCAATTCAGAACAATAAAGTAAAAGGCATTCTAACTGTGGTTGAGTTTTCCCTCTGATACAAAACTCATGTGCGATGTAAGAACCATCGTGAATACGCTAACTCCCCCCCCCAAAAAATAATTAAGGCAGTAGAAAGTAAAACTGAAATCATTTTTTTTTTTTTATCAGAATGTGATTTTTGCCATGTCCATTTTTGTTAAAAGTAGAATATAAATCTAATACAGTAGACAAGCATAGATTGTGCGGGGGATCACTCCCGCCGATGAAGAGCTCTGCTCTCAGATGTTATTTTTTCATTTTTCTTTATATATACAATATATTGATATGCATTTTCTGCAACATTGTTCCTGGGTACTGCGTGTACACATGAACTCATACCTCTGTCAATACTGACGACACTGGCAAAGTGTCATCTTTAAGCTGCAAATGAGTACAAATGCACTAGAATCAATACAGAAAGAATAGTGAACACACACAAAAATGCATAAAATAAGGTTTGATATAGTATTTATATCTCTTATATCTCTTTTGCCTCGGACATTTCCCATTTTTTTATTTTTTTAAGCAAATGCTTTTTTCGCTAATTATTCTGTTATGGACCTTGCTGCCACCTGACAGCCCTGGATTAAGATGAAAACTGAAATATGTTTAAAAAAAAAGGAATAACAGATGTAAATACTAATGAAAGCAGCCAGTGACCTCTTAAACACCAGCATGGCCACCGTTATTTTATTTTCTCCCTTTACATGCTTAAAAGCTTATGCCCCCCTCTATAGCTACACATAAAAGCATCAGTGGACATCACCTACCTACCCCCCTGTGTCCTTTGTGTTTCTGTGAACGACGACAAAATGATGTTGGTGTAAGTGTGTGTGTGTGTGTGTGTGTGTGTGTGTGTGTGTGTGTGTGTGTGTGTGGGGGGGGGGGGTACACAATTATGTTACTTTTCTCTAATGTCCATTTGATAAAAGAGTCAGAAGCAAACAACACACTCACGCACAAAAAAGACATTTCATTATAGTGGTACGATGGAGAGCTTGTGTACAAAGGCCAACCTGTTCATCGTGACATTTCAGAGCATTATTGAAGTTTGTTGTGGACATGGAGACTCACCAAAAACCTCTTTTGGACGCGACTGCGATGCACTACTGAAAAAAATAAGTTGCAGTCCTCCCCCCCTTCCCCCCGTATACCCGTTTATTCAGATTCACTGATGTAGAAACTAATTAGATGTGACTGACATTTAGGGACAATATTGAAAACGCTCAATATTCACCTGCCTGGCTCTGTAGACTGATTTGCACTCTGTAAACAAACAAACCAAGCCTACAGGGGTGGTGATGGGGGGGGTTCAAGAGGGACTAAGCGTTTCTTTGGAAAAACGGCAATAACACATCTGCTTTCAATGCTGTGAATATACAAAAGAATTGTCATTTCATGGACGCTAACCCCAGTGCGAAACGGGAGAAATGGTACAGGTGCTGCGTGGCTTCCTTGATTTTCTTTCTCTTGATTAAACATCTGACCACACAATTAAAACACATTCAACTCCACCTGTAAGCATGTCAAACATTGAACTCTCAATTCTCTGGTCACTTAAAAATCATACAAAAAGACATTATAAAAAAATAACAAAAACGGCAATGGTCATTAAAAAGATAACAGATCGCACATCCAGTGTAGGACTTTCACAAGTGTGCTCAGCAAGAACCTCAACCTGCAGCCTCTTTTTACACATTTAATACATTTATAACATGAGGAAATACAAAAAAAATAATATTACACCAGTACTGATGGACCTCAGTCACCTCCCAGGACCCGCGTGTCCGCTAGGACGAGTCCACTTACATACCTCAGTTCGTACTCTTTGCCCCATCACCTGATGGAACTGATACCTATGCTAATGTTAAGAAGTTGACGTCACTAGCACTTTAAGTAACCGCTTGTTTTTTTTCTTATAATTGAGATTAGTTGAATGATATGGTGGTGGGGGTGTGTGGGGGTGGGTGGTGGGTGGGTGGGACCAAAAGAGGAACGGGACAGTGAAGGGTGCAATCCGACAAATGGGAGGGGGTGGGGATGGTCGTGATGGAGGTGAAGGGTGCAATAGAATGTGGGTGGGTGTGGCCAAGGGGTTTGGTTTGGTTGCTGCATGCCACTACACGTACCACTCTTTCTTAGAAATGACGGAGCCGTCGGTTTGAGAGATCATATCATCGGCTATCTCAGGTTCAGGGTCATACTGGAAAGCCAGAGTCCGCTCGTCATAATCTCGGCTCTCCACCTCGTCCACCGTGAAGTAGGGCCTCTTCAGGTCCTCTTGCTCCCCGTCAAATTCGCGCTCGCTCAACCCGCCGGGGCCGCCGATCTGGGCGGGCTTCTTCTCGTCGTCGGAGTCGTCCGGGTACTGGAGGTTCTTGGGCATGGGCGGGTGAGCGGGCACGCCACTGGCCTTGCTGTACCCGTTACCGAACACATGTTTCTTGGTGCTGTAGTCCCCCTTGAAGGTGCGCTGGCGGCGACGCAGGAATACGAAGAGCAGTATGGCCGCCACGCCCAACAGGGCCACTCCCCCTACAGCGCCCCCGATGACGGCACCTGTATTGTGCTGCTCCGGCGGGATCTCGCTGCCCCCAAGGAGCAAGTTGTTAGGGAATTCTGGGTAGGAAAAGACAGATGGAAGGGAGTGTGTCAGTGCTCAGGTGGGAGGAGGTGCATTTGTGCAGGTGCAGATTTTTTTTTTTTAGGAGAGATGAAGTAAGGAAGACAAGGACGGTTAAAGGCGAAGGGAAAAGGAAGGACCCCCGGACCCCAAACCCAGAAGAGCGCCCCCCCCCCGAGCGTCGGAAGGCTCTGCCCATAAACAGTGGCATGCAGTTTCAGACATGGAACAACACAACACACAGTAAAACGACTGGAGAGACTTGACGGGAATAGTGTTTGTCAGTGTGCATTAGCCATCATTTCCTCTTTGTTCGGAAGGAGGAAGAAAATGAGACAGTTTAATCAACAGCACGGTGAAAGAATTCAATCATGGCTGTGGCCTTTCTGGTCACATTTTCAACTCTTTGGGGGTTTCACACAGGATCAAAGTGAGCACATTGGATGACAAACTGCGGTACAATCCAGCAACATGACATGTAACCGACTTCATCATCGGCGTGGCGGTAATGAAATAAATGAGCAATGCCGGAGATGATTAAGCAGCAGCTGAGCATTCACATCATCATGCATCAAGAGGGCCGATAAGCACGAAGCTCCTCCGATCAGACAGCAGGGCACAGAGGAGAGGAAGAAAAGGCGTAGCGCTCAGTAAAGAGAAGAGTATCAGATGAGTCAAAGGTGTGCTCTAATCTGGAGCGACAATGACCAACGGCCCGCTAGAGACACGCGATAACCAAGACTCCAGAGGCTGTTTTTTTGCCTCGTGTTAAATTCAAAACGGCCTCGATGTGGAGCTCAGATGGAACATCCATTCAACCATTTCTTTTCAAGAGAGCACGAAGCATCCTCAGAGGAGTGCAGGGCCGCTCCTGACGAGCACAGTTGTTGATTATGGTAAATTCTGAGCGTTGGAAACCGTGTCTCTTACACGCGCCTCAAATGACAAAAAAAAAAGAAGAAGATTTATAAAAATGTGCAAAGCTCCCTGAAGCGCAGAGACGGCAATATTCTACTGTGAAACGTGATCAAAGGCTGGAGGCGCGCAAGGTAGCTCTTGTCTAAACCTGCAGAGCAGAGGCACCTTAACTTCAATGGCTCCGACACTGAATCCCCAGGTGGTGGTGGGGAGGGAGGTGGGGGGTGCAACAACAAAGAGTTAAACCACCTATCTCCTAAACAAACGCTGTGGGAGAGAGGACTGAAAGTAGGGAGAGTGAAGCAGCGAGGGAGAAAGGGGGAGAGGGGAAGCTTCTCCCTTATCAACCACAGACTCGGTTATACAACGAGGCACGAGGCACAGACAAAGATTTGCCGCGTTTGATACGATTTCTGCCTGATGCTCGTTACTACCGCCCCATCCTGGTGAGTCACGATCCGACGAGTTTCGCAATGCTGCTCGTCAGCCATCTTCTCAGGCTGTGAGCAAATCTGTGAGATGTATCTAACTCTCACATTTTACACCGTTTAGAGGATGATATTATATTCAATGTACACGATTACGGTTCATTCGGATTGGGAGATTGTCTGAAAGTGGAGAATAATCAGAATTGATCCAAAATGAAGGTTTCTGTTAAGCAATTCTAAAAGTTCAGCGAAAATATTGACTCATCATCGCGTAGGCCAGCCTTTTTTTTGTGTATTATCGCCCTGCAGTTGAATCAAAACCATTACACTCGATTAGAACAGCTTTTCTTCTGCTTTTTTGGGAGGGATGCTCAGAAGAAGAGCCGCCAAAGCCATTCCCCTCTCCTTTAATTACAATGACACTCTCTCAGTCCGAAGCAGCGACTTCCCAAACGCAGTCCGCTCTCCTCAGCTGCTCTTCCTCCACGCTCGCTCTCCCGGGCCGAGGCAGCAAAGCGTTCCAATTTCTAAAGCGGTGCCGGGCACAGTTTCCAATATCAGCTCAGGTTTTAATCTGACCACCTAATGGGATTATGCAGACACAGGCCTTCATTACACACATGAATGAGAGAGCACCGACAGGTCACCCCCCCCGGTCTCGAAAAAAAACACATCTTCCCAACCAAAGAAAATCCAGAGGATTGAAGGAAGCGGAAGAGAAAATGGAACTGTAATCCCCTCCTCTATCATTAACTGCCTTCCTCTGCTGGATGCGTTTCCCCTCACATTGGCCCCTATTCAACTTAATTAGGCGGCCCCTTTGCCGTGGATTCTCTACGATTGCCAAGACTCGATATTTAGAAAGGTGACAAACACAAGGCCGGTGCATTAAATCTACAGAGGGAGTTGCAGTAAAAAAAAAGAAGATGATGCAGGCCTTCAAAGGCGCTCTCCATCACATCCGCTCTCCATAAGGGATCAGGTGACGCCACCTCTTGACACCCATATTTAAAGAATGTGAGCTTTAACATACAAACTGCAGACATGAAAGCAGTTGTAAACATTCAGCTATTTATGTGGCTCTATGGTCAGCAAATCCACCTCCGAGGAAGCCAGAGTAAAAAAAATGTAAGACGATGGATGGAAGGGATGGAAGGGAGGAGCATCGGCGTGTTCAGGGTGCCTGTGCCTTTGTAATGGGGCTACTTTAAAAAGCGGAGGAAGAAGAAGTTTAGAAAATGCCATTTAAGCGCTCAACCGATAACTTCAGTACTAAAGGGACACGCCGCAAAAAAAGTATTCCGCTCTCACGGCATTATCAGGCACCCAACAACAAGCCGCCCTCCCATTCAGCCCACTGGCTTCTTGTCGCTTCTGTGTACTAACTAATCACGTTAAAGAAACACTATTAAGACACTTTTAATATATATATCTAGATATATATACATATATATTAATGGTCAGAGGCGCTTGACAGCGGGGGAGGGAGGAAGCGTTGTTGCACGCTACCGGCAGCACCTGCCAACAGAAAGATAAAAAAAGACCTCAAAGCGGCACAACAGGCCTGATATTCCATCCATCCATCCATTTTCCACCGCTTTATCCGGGGTCGGGTCGCGGGGGCAGCAGGCCCAGCAGGTTGACCCAGACTCCCCTCTCGCCCGCAACATTTTCCAGCTCATTCTGGGGGATCCCGAGGCATTCCCAGGCCAGCCGGGAGATATAATCCCTCCAGAGCGTCCTGGGTCTTCCCCGGGGTCTCCTCCCAGTTGGACGTGCCTGGAAAACCTCCAATGGGAGGCGATCAGGAAGCATTCGAATTAGATGCCCGAACCACCTCAGCTGACTCCACTCGATGCGAAGGAGTAGCGGCTCGACTCCGAGCTCCCTCCTGATGTCCGAGCTCCTGACCCCATCTCTAAGGCTGAGCCCGGCCACCCTACGGAGGAAACTCATTTTGGCCGCTTGTATTCGCGACCTCGTTCTTTCGGTCACTACCAGACGGGTTTTTTAGCGTAGCGACGCCACTGGTCACTACCCAAAGTTCGTGACCATAGGCGAGGATTGGAACGTAGACCGACCAGTAAATTGAGAGCTTCGCCTTTCGGCTCAGCTCTCTCTTCACCAAGACGGACCGGTACAGCGCCTGTTTTACTGCTGCAGCTGCACCGATCCGCCTGTCGATCTCCCGCTCCATCCTACCCTCACTCGTGAACAAGACCCCGAGATACTTGAACTCCTTCGCTTGGGGCAGGCGCTCTGTCCCCACCTGGAGGGAGCAATCCACCGGTTTCCGGCAGAGCACCATGGCCTCAGATTTGGCTGTGCCGACCCTCAGCCCTGCCGCTTCACACTCGGCAGCCAAACGCCCCAGCGAGTGCCGGAGGTCATGGTCTGAGGATGCTAACAGGACCACATCATCTGCAAACAGAAGAGAGGCGATCCCAAGACCCCCAAACCTGACCTGCTCCACCCCCAGGCTGCGCCTAGATATCCTGTCCATGAAAATCACAAACAGGACCGGTGATAAAGGGCAGCCCTGGCGGAGACCAACACCCACCGGGAACGTGTCTGACTTACTGCCGAGGATGCGAACACAGCTCCTACTGCAGGTGTACAGAGACCGGATAGCCCGTAGGCCTGATATTGTTTCGGGAAAACAAAAGGCATGCTGGAAATATGCAGATAGCGGGCTAACCTTGAGTAGCAAAGACTAAAATGAAATACCGAGATTAATAGGTGCCGAGATGTGCTCTGAAAGGCGATAATTCAAAGCAAAGGCGTGATAGATGCAAAACCAACGCTGTTTCGCTTCACATTAATCACAGTATTTTGAAACGCTCACATTTTTCCTCTATTGAGGAGATGATTTACTCCATACGGAACATTCCACGACTCAATGAGGGTTCTCGTTTGTGTCCAACAGGAGTGTGCGTCTTTAAGAGAGACAAACGGTAAACAAATGTGAAATTGTTATTGATCTTTTTTAAAAGCCTGACGCATCTTGTCGCATCAGCCTAGGGCCAGATGTGTGGCTTCAGAAAACAGCACACACACAAACACACATTGGGAGCAGGTGTGTTTGTTGTTGTTGTTGTTGTTGTTGTTGTTGTTGTTGTTGTGTATTACAGTGTAAGTGACAGCAGTGCATGTTCAAAGACACTGAAGGAGATTGACGTCTGAAGCAGAGACGAGTTTTACAAATGAATAAAAAAAACACGAATAAGGGAGAGAATCTTTATGACACAACTGCATCCTGCAGGTACCGTCTCTGGGTGTGCTCCAGTCATGTCTGAACACGATGACGAGAAGGAGAGAGGCAGGGACGGACATTCCTGAGCCTTGACGCAATCACTCGGACAAGGTGTGATGACAGCGGCTGGGAAAATGAGAGGGGATCTCAAAAGAGCGGTGCGGGGAGTGGTGTTTTAATGTGACGCAATGAGGAACAAGCTGCAGACAACGCAGGATCAAAAGAAAACAGAGCAGTGCTCAGAGTGTGAGGAGTGGCAACATGGAAGGGGAGACGAGGAGAGGAAAAAAAGATGGAACATAAAAGAAGATGGAGCAAGGGCCTTTGAGAGGCTTTGGGGGAGTGACAACGGCAAATAGAGGACGGCATAATGAACGGGTGAGGACGGGGCGGGGGAGGATGGAGACAATTCAGGAAGACGCATTCATTCAGTGATTCCAACGATCATCATTACTCCCCCTGTCTGAATGTGCCAGTGGTCGTGAAGTCATGGAAATGTAATGCTGCCACAACGAATGAAAGCTCATCCCTGACGGGGCCTTAATGTGCTGCCGGGGAGCCGAGGCAAAGCTCTTCTTCTTCACTTGCCTCCCAAATATCCAGCGCTTTCTTTTAAACGGATTCTCTCGGCGCTGTTGCCGACTGAAGGGAGGCCCGAGCTTTCTTCGCGTTCATGGAAACGAGGCATTTTCCAATCATCTGATTGGGTATTAAAATGAAATTTCGCTGAGGAAAAAAAAATTACAAAACTGAAAAATGGACCGCCGGAGGAGAAAACGCTTCCCAAAATATTCAGACTTCATCTGCAGTGAAGCACGAAACAACTCCAAGGCCCGGCTGAGCAACATGGACTGCTGCAGAAGCGGCATCGGGCTCTTTTTAACTCCAGCTGGTGACCAAGGACATTTACAGTCTCTGGATTACGTCTGTGGCTGTTTATAGTATCAATAAGTCATTGCAACAAGAAGCGCGACTAAGATGACAAACTAGACCACATCAATGTTGTCAAGCGCTGGAAAACAGTCGTTTCCAAAAGGCTTGGGAGAACAGCGTGTTTCATGCTCTTGTTGATGTAATAAGGTCATTCTGTGCTACGCAGGTTGTGATAATCACTCTAATACGCCTTTAATGAGCAATGAATATTTACACCGGCTTCTAAACACCAATGCTGTTTTAAGAACCATGTTTGCACATGAGTTACCAATATTAATGCATCTCTACATTTCCCTGCTGGCCCGCATGTGGCCGCAGTGGAAGTGCTTTGAGGACGACTTATGGGTCAGCGGTCACGCGGCAAACTATATCGGCACGTCCCGAAGGCGTCAAGTCGGTGGAGTAGGGGGCGGGGGTCAATGTTTGTTGACAAGCGCCGTCCAAACCCCTTAGATTGTTCTCCGTCTCCTCCTTTCTCTATCCGCCATCTCCTTGTTGTTATTTGGGAGCTGTGTGTGTAATGACTGAATCACCACGCAGCAATGTGGAGCCAGTGGTCAGACCCTGAGACAGCGTCTGACCTACTTCATCATGAACCAACACCACACTGGGCGTATAGCGAGGAGGAGGAGGAGGAGGAGGAGGAGGAGGAGGAAGAAGAAAAGGGCGGAAGAGCAGAGTTAGCCAATCCCCACCCTTCAACCCACTCCGCTCCATCTGTCTGCCACATCCCTCTCCTCTGCATCTTCTCCAGAGAGCCAAGACAGCAAGCCGTGCAGAAACAAAAGTTCACCACCGCAATCTCGGATGCGCCGCTCTCACATGCTGCCGCCCCCTGGTGGAACTTCCATTTCGCTCCCACAGCCAGGCTGTATGTCTAAAAAAAGAGATCACTTTACACAGTGAGCCTCCTCCTCCTCCTCCTCCTCCTCCTCCTCCTCCTCCTCCTCCTCCTCCTCCTCCTCCTCCTCCTCCCCCGAAATGACGTCACACCGCCCCCTCAGTGCTCTCCCGGGCACGGCGCATCACGAGAGGCTTTATGGGGCGGCCTATGGCGCGCGAGCAAAAAGGCTCATGCTAATGTCTCATTTGGATAATGAGTTGTATTCTTGGCAGGATCCGAGCAGCGTGTAGACCCTCCCGTAGTGAGGACGGGAGGTGTGTGTGTGTGTGTGTGTGTGTGTGTGTGTGTGTGTTGGGAGGGAGGGGGTGTCACTCCCTCAGACTGCGGGAACAGAATCCTTTCGGGGTTTGTAGCTGCCTGATTGGGAATCTCAAGGGTGATGAGAAACGAGTGGAGGGACCACGACGGCGAACGAGGTCCCTCCACCCGATCTGGCTGCAAATCATAAACACTCTACACACATATATAAATACACACACACACACACACACACACACATACACACATACACACACATGTGGCCATTGGATCTATGAATAATGCAAGCTGTGAAGTGAGACGGAAACACTGCGAATGTGCTTCAGTGCGCATATTGAGACGGACTCCCCCGTGACAGGGGAAGACAAACACATTTCACATTGCTGGGGGAGCCGCTGCAAAGCTGACATCATAATGTCTCTTGTCTCTGTCAAGGGGAGGGAAAGCAGACAAATGGCAGCGCGGAGCAACGCTGCTGTTAGATGTCAGCAATGTATGGCGCGCCATTTGTTCTATCGGGGGGAGCTTTGTCACAAGGAGCGATCCTACAGAGGAAGAGAAAACGAGGGACTTTCGCGGTGATGCGTCTGTCCCTCACCTGATAACGTTGCGCCAGCAAAACCTGTTTGCTTCTCAGTTTGGGGTTCGGCAACCGCTGTGGAGCAATTTACAGCCGAATGGTTGCAATGGTTTTTTTGGGGCCTTCGAAAACCACAAAATCTCCCTTCAAGTTCCGTGAAACGGTACCATCGCATCTTAAATGCGATGCAACTCGAGACAGAGAGGATCCAATCGGATGTTTTGGAGTAAGTCGAGTAGGGAGAGGGAGGTTTAATTTGATAGGGAGGAAGTTCATGTTTTATTTTATGTTTTTCAGATGGGTTCAATTTCATTCTGCAAAGCATTTATGTCCCAGCTGTTTGTTTCTTTAAGAAAATAAGGGAAAACCAGAGTGTTGACAAAAACAGCTTTTCAAGTGGTGAATAACCCTCGTGAAAAATCTGAATTTATTATAAAAAAATGTTTTAAACCACTGGTTCTCCCTCTCTTTAGAAGGACAGCGGTGAGCACCGGGAGTCATGTACATCCCGTCCTCTGGCCCATCTCCTTCTGCCACTGCACTACTCCCAACTTCTGTTTTCCCAGGAGCCCATTTCTGGAATCCACTTTGCCTTTCTAACTACCCCCCCCCCCCCCCCCCCATTAAAAAAACAACAACTTCCGACCCACTGAAGCATCTTCTTCGGTCACATGGATACCCTTATTTATGTATATTTCCATTGGACTGCCTATGTTTTATTCATCTCCTATTCCTCGGGTAAGATGTCCGCTCGCTCCCCCCCCTCCCCCCCCCACCTCTTTTCTATCAACTTCATTTGCTCACACGGGAGCGAACTATTGCTTGTTCATGCAAGCGTGAACAGATGTCGGCGCCGGTTGCCCGCGCTCGCAGAAGGATCCGTCCTCACGCCCTCCTTGCTAAATTGATGAGAACGCTCTCACTCGATCCAGTTCAACCTGAGTGCTGGAGCCCAGCAGCCGAGCCGGCTGCACCTCGGCGCCTCGGCTGCGACGAATGGCGATGAACGTCGCCGTCGACGGGAGTGGATTCACCGAAAGAGAGGTGGCGCGCAATAGCGTGACCGTGAGCTGCTCCGATATTATCCTTCACAGCAGATCCTACTAATGCACCAGGAATTATGCATCGTCTTTCACTCGGCCCCGGCCCCCCATCTCCATCTCACAAAGATTAGCGCCGTGTGTGTGTTTGTGTGTTGGGGTGGTCAAGGTTAAAAAAGTTGAAAAGATTATTCAAGTGTGTAAACAAATCCGCTCGGTGGTGAATGTAGTTTTACTGAAGGAAATGTTCCCACAAGGCAAATTGTACACACACACACACACACACACACACACACACACACACACACACACACACACACACACACACACACACACACACACACACACACACACACACACTTCAGAGGTGATAATGACATAATTGTAAAGCAATCCTGACAAAACGGCTATTCATCAAGTCTTATTATGCGCTGGGAAGAAATGTAAGATGGCACCATTGATTAGCTTTGAGCGTGATGTTGGAAAAGCTGATTGTTGTGCTCTCTTAAATTGTTCTTTGAGGTTTCAGCCCTCTTCCAGCGGCCTCACCCGCTGCAATACTTCACAATTTGACAAACAAATCTTTCATTGCGAGGCTGTTTAATTGTCTTATTCTTTCTTCTTTGTAGCCTCTGATGCCCACGAGTAATCCGCTGATTAATCAGATCTGACGACTTGTCCCCTCAGGAGATTTCTGAACTCAATGGGAACGAGAGGTGTTCACAAGGAAGACACCCATCACATGCAGCTCATCTTTCTCAGTATAGATAACTCTTCTTCCTCCTCCTCCTCTTCTTCTTCATATTCCCTTTCTTCTTTTTTACCTCACACTTTCTCTTCCACCTTTTTTCACTCTCCGAGATCGAGGGTTGATTAAAACTGGAGAGCAGTTCATTACATTCTGACGAGCGGCACCATATCCGCGGAACACATGTCCTTGGAGAAAGCTGCCTCGGCCCACGCGACTCACCGCAGTCTGGGCCCTTTTGGCAGCAAACACCGGCTCCAGACTAATTGAAACAAGGTGCTGCGTGGCCCCTCTATCTGCCGAGGTGACAGTTACGCAGCTCCCACAAATCTGTCCATGCAAAAACTGAAGGGGCTTGATTAAAATGCGCCTTCCTTAAGAGCTCCATCAGTGTTGCTTCCCGGTGTGAGAAAATGCCTTTTTTATTTGTTCCTGCGAAACAAACAAGTTGTCACGGATATTTTATCTCGCCAGTCTCCCTGGCAGGTGTTTATTGTTGTGTCAATTTTGAAGCTCAATTTTGAAGCTCAACTTCAAAATGAAAACAAAAAAGGCGACTAGCAGTAGTGTATTCTGATGCATCCAAATCTGGATGACGAGAGAACAACGTAGGTCTGTCGGGTATAGTTTACTGCTGGCTCGAAAAAAGCCCAGAGGGACTCTGGAAACACAGAACTCTTCAGACTGCCTCTCAATCCAACACCGAATAAATGTGTCCTCAACCAAGAAATTAACATCTCACGTTCAGCACAAGTCCAGACATCGTCAGCTCTGGTTGTCTCTGTAAGCCGATGATCACACCTTTGTCACCTCCTCTCCCTGCAGAGAACACTTAGCTGACATTACCAAGGCCTAGTGCTGCAGCCTTGTCCGGCACACAGCAGCGGGGCTCTCTCAGCTCATCTGCCATGTCTCAACGATGCTCTTTGAAGTTAATGAAGCATCAGCACACTTCTTTACCTCCGCCACCGGATCATTACGCGACGCCAGTCTCAAGGCTGCAAAAGTGCACATGAAAGACTGGGAGGGGAACAAAAGCCTCAATTTCACCTCTAACGGTGTTCTCATCCATGTCTTCAGAACCGATGCTAAGTCCACCACAGGCGGATGTACTTTCAGGTACTTTCAGATGCCTTCTAGACCGACCAATTCCTCTTTGCACATATCCTCGTAGCTCGATGGTGATGCGGGCAAATGTGCCGACAGACCTGCCAGGCTAGCATTTCACGACATCAGCAAAGAGCACACGCGCTGTATGATCCCACTGCAACGGATCAATGTTGGATGTGTGAGACACAAGGGCAAGACGGCTCCTGTTCCTATCCGCTGCTCCACTCCTCTCTGCAGCCTCAAGCAGCAACCCATACAAGTGTTTGACAGTCAACTCCAGCTTCTGCAACTTGAATGGGCGCCATTTTGGAGCTGAGGCTGTGTAGGACGCTTCAGGAGGGGAGGCTGGTTCTTCACCATTTAACTTGTCACGGTTACTATGGGAACTGGCAACATGCTTTTAAAGGTTTGTCCGTGACCCTTTGGGAATGCCATCTAATAGTAGAGAACTTCGACCTGCAGCTCCACTGAAATAGGGGTTCCAAAAGCTTCATTTAGAGATGCGGTCCTGCCCAGAAATATTTGCTAATTTTTGCATGAAGGGTTCTTGATGAGACAAAGGGCTCCTTTAATAACCCCTTTTTACCAGGAAAGACTTTATCAACGATTGTTGAAGCGATGGGTCTTCCGAGCCCAAGCACCTCTAATAACTGGAAACCTGAACACTGATTTTTTACAGTTTAAATTGTAGTTCCAGATTTCTCTTAGGACAGTTGGCTTAGACTGCAAGGAGTCATTTTAATCAAAGCCTACAATAGCTGGATTGGGTTTCCATGGCAGCAGTGACCGTAAAGTCAGGGATAGGGCTCAAGTTGTTATGGGTAAACCCCCCCTGGGTGGGTTCTACACAAAACCCTTAGAATATTATAGGGTTCTCAGTAGAAGCCCATGGATGGATTGTTTGTTAGTACCCTAAGAAGGTGGAAAGGTTCTTGATAGATCCCAGAGACAGGGTTCTGGGCAGAACCTTAACATAGAAGGGTTCTCTCACAGTATAACCCTATATGTTAGGTTCTAGGTGGAGCCTTCTGATAATGTTCCAGGTGGAGGATTTAGAAAACCCTGTATGGTTCTAGCTCAGGGGTCACCAACCTTTTTGACACAGAGAGCTACTTCAAGGGTACAATATAATACAAAGGGCTACTTCCCGAAAAATACATTTGCATAAATTACCTTTTAATAATGAGCTGCCACATGACATCCACGTCGTTTGATGTAACCTGAAGCTTTTATAACTAAGGGTGTTTGATGGTTCTGACCAACATTCTGATTAAGAACATAGATTGTGCCGAAGACTCGGACAGTAATACCAAATATTTAAGAAGAATAGGTCCTCTGCACCCACTGACAGTGTGCAGGCCCTAATTTTAGTGGAGTGGTTATGTTTGCGCTCACAGCATTTATTTTTAAGCCCTGGATATTTATTGTGAGAGATAGAATGTCAGGGTCATAGTGAGATGTTATGCTCAGTTGGACTCTATCACTGAGATAAAGATGAACTAGTTCAGTTTGTAATATACCATTCAATGGAGAAACATATTACACGTATCAACACCTCCTGACATTCTGTAACTACCTGGATGTACAGGTCACTCTGTGCACCATTTACTTTGAGCTAAACTCATTGGCTGTAATCCTGGCTGCCTTTGAGCGTGAGAAACCCAGCGCAGCAGTCTCCCCAAGGTCCTAGTGCCCGGGTATTATGGACTTTCAATTTTTTTAACGGAGCTACATTTTTAGAACATGCCTTGCGGGCGACTCGTGTGGTCCCTGCAGGTGACCAGTTGCCCACGGGCACCGTGTTGACTACCTCTGTTCTAGCTAATATGGTTCTGGCTAGAGTCCGTATTTGAGAGTAGCATTCAGCCAGCTCATTTCACAGGATACAAAGAGACCAGCAAGTGATTTGAAAACTTTTATCCGTCTGAATATGTGTCAGCATGACTCTACTCGCAAAGACGGAGTTCTTTCATCTGAAGTAAAAGTGACGATCAAGTTGTCAAGTAGAAAGTGGGCAACAGTTTAGGTCTCTTGATGATGTGTACAAACTAAGTGTATTCATTACAGTCAATACGTAGATTTATAGGAAGTAAACCAACATGGGAGCCAAGAGGGTTTTCAAATTAAATGATTACATATTAGTTAACCTGTTGCTAAACAAACCTCAAACCGTTATATGGCTCAGAGAAAACAATGGAGAGAAAGAAGGCTGGGAATCAAATTTTGCATTCAGACTAAATTGAAAGTGAATGTGCTCTGATTATTGTACCCACACATTGTTCGCCTCACCGACTCGATAAAATTATACGGACAAATGATTAGAATAAACCGAAAGACTGCGGGAACAATAGCAATTGTGTTTGTTAATTTAAGCAATCAATACAAAAGCAGGAATATAAAATTACATTGCTGCCTTTGTTTTGCCATATTATAAAAAGGAAACAGTACTTTATGCCAAAACAGTGGCAATCTCTTCGGAACACAACTACTCAATACAAGCGGACGCCAGTAGATTTCCTGACACTAGATTCGTTCTTCACTTTCCTGCTTGGTAAGTAAGGGCTGCTCATGCTTGTTTGAGATTTCTATTATCACATTACTAACTCGCCTACTTTGGGACGGGCAACTTCTCAAAGGGCAGGTAATGACATCACATCCTAACACGGCCCAGCGTTTCCCCCTTTACCAGTAGAGCGTTGAAAGAGAGGAGACAGGAAAGAAAAGAAAAAAGAAATGCAATGATACTGTCGGGCACAGCTGTTCACTTCACACCAAGCACAGCGTTCCCAGAGACGCTGACATGAGTCAACATGCAAAGCAATGCGAGTTAGAACACCCCCGCTTCCCAGAAACCAAGCAGCACAAGAGTATAGTGGGGAATAAAAAAAAGAAAGAAAAGAAGCCTTTCCATTCCGACCAGAGCAAAACTGTGACGCTCTCCCAATACCACATGCACAGCTGGTACCAATAGAAGAAGATTCCCACAATGGTACAATGTACAGCTCAGATCTGGTACAGATTGTAGCAGAGGCTTTGAGTGCAGAGTATCGTCTCCTATGGAGGAACCGCTGTGCGTGAGTGCCAGCTATTAAGGGGCAGGCGAAAGGGAACCGATTCAGTTTTGTTTCCCCCGGAAGACAGAAGAGACACGAAGAATGAACTCAGCCGCCGAGGAGAGAGAGGCACGGGGCCGTTTAGGAGAGATGAGAGCATGATGCAGAGTTGCAGGCTGACTATGACCAACGCAGTACCCTCACCTCAAATCTCCCCCATTTGTTTGTTTTTTTACTTGATGTTATCTCAAGCACCGATAATAGAACTGCTTTGTATCGCTCCCACACATGCGTCTGGGTCCGTACCGGGGCTGGCTGGACGTGGGCGGCCGTTGTGTTCTCACAATTTGTGAACACACAGGCGATGTGCCGCCATCAACGCCGTCCCTTGCCCATGTGCGGATATTTGTGTTTGATCGCTATATTTTTATGTGTGTGTGTGTATGGGGGGGATATTTTAAGAGGCGGGTACTGTATTGATGCGAGCCATGCCAGAGGTACGGAAGAGAGAAGAGAACGGAAGCGACCGGCGTCATCGTCGTCTACCTGTGATGTTGACGTCCACGGTGGCGGGGCGGGTCCCGATGCCGTTGGTCGCGTCGCAGACGTACGTGCCGGCCAGGTCGGAGGTCACCGGCCCCTTGAACAACAGGGTGTTGTTCTTGATCTCTACATTGCTGGACAGGGAGCCGTTCAATCTGTGGAGATAGAGCGAGAGAGAGAGAGAGGCAATAATGTAGACGCCATAAAAACAAAAAGAATGACACCAGACCTCGGACCCTGAAGCGGCAAAGCAATTCAAAGCGCATAAAAAAAACGGTCTCTCTTGCCAAACAAACCTGGATGGGAATGTGTGGGGGAGATGAATACCAGAGATATTTGACAGAAGTATATTTCAGCCATCATCCATCAAGTCCAAACAAAATTGTGAGGACAGGGAATCCCAGCAGGTCCAAACAGGTAAGACATACTTGATGCCTGAGGACAAAGGCCTATTTTCTTTTTTGGCATGTGGGATATAAAACAGACAGTGGTAGGAGGAGGAGGAGGAGGAGGAGGAGGAGGAGGAGGAGGAGGGGGCAGGGCTTCGTTCCTCTACCACTCCACAGCTCAGGGGAGCCGTCAGGAGAAGCAGCTGATCAAGCGATAAATGCAGAATGCACCAGATAAGCCGGGCTGTCAAAGCGAAGTGGAGCCCAGCCTCCGCCCGGCCCGAGGTGTTTGTCTTCATGGTCGGCCGTATCTCTCCACACCGTGCTCAGACTTGCTTGTGTCTTTTGATCAGGTCAGCACATTTCTGAGGTCACAGCGCACAGGCAAACCGCCCTTGTATTATCTGGAACGCTGTTTAAGGAGCCCGGGGGCTGGGGGCTGGTGAGGGGGAGGGGGGGACAAAAGGTATCAAATTTCCTGACAATTAGATGCTTCCTGTCGGCTTCCCTTTCGATCAGCTCCATTGGCTGCTGTGAATGGATTTAAGAGCTACAAACGCGACTGTGATGGTATTGAGCGGGGCTTTGGTCTGAGCGAGGTGAGCAAACTCTGAGTTTTTTCTCTCTTCGCAACACAGCACTCGCGGCAGAGAACTAAAGTAATAGAAAGAGCTGTAAGCAAGTTGTTTTCCATCTGCCACCCTAGAAATGCATCTTGCAAAGCAGCTGCAAACAACCCTGAATACAGTATGTCACGACGCAATAATCAGTCACCTTGTGAGCCTCTAGCAAATGCTGAGTTCTGAAAACCACAATTATGTTGCAGGAGAAATTAAAGGCTGGCTGCAGACATTAAAGGCTGGCTGCGATTCACCACATATCCAGATAATTTGTCATCCAAATGCGTGTGTGTGTGTGTATGTGTGTGTGTGTGTGTGTGTGTGTGTGTTGGCCTAAGGTGCAGCGAAATGAAAGGCTGACAAACAGCTCGAGAGGGATGCAGATAGTTTGATGACTGGCTGCGCCGCTGGACAGTACATCCCTCAAGAATAAATTTCACATTGAAAACGGGAAGAGATAACAATATTTATTAAAGGAAAAAAACGAGAGTGGTTTCTGTGCTTCAAACTAACACATACGACTTAAATCAAACAAACATCTGTTTAGTTGGCGTGAAAGTTTCAACGCTTTTATGTTAAATGCTAAATGTGAGCTTAGATTGTTTTGAGGGCGCCACAGACAACATATGGAATATAAACTAACGGCGTATGTTAAATAAAAGGGGCAATAAACTGGGCTTAAATAGAACTGAAAGAGGCATCTGGCAATCTGTGAGTCTTATGCAGAGCTACGGGTGAATCGACAGCTTCCTTACGCTGGCCTTTAAAATCGACATTAAGAGTGGAATCACTTGTTCCAGAAAGAGATAAGTGAGCTAATTAGAGTGGAGTTTGAGCCGAGGGAGCGGATGTGTGAGCACCAATGATGCTTTTCAGGGACAGAGAATATCACGTCCGAAAATGTGCACGCAAATAATTGAGTTATATTTGATCTGATCATGACCAACTCTCCCCCGACTTAGTATTCCTGTGCCCACTGAAGACTCTGCACGACCCACTAAAAACTGACTCAGCAAATGAGCCCTGCAAACAAAGACTTCAAAACCAAACAATGAAGTTCTCACAGGGTGTGTTCTGTAAGGCAGTTCCCCATGAGCCCATTTTGAGGACTAGCTCTGGCTTTGTGCTCGAAGAAGAAAAACATTCTAATAATCAAAGATGCACAGATTATTTTATAAATGTGTTTTTGTTGAAGGATTGTAGTGTAAACAAGTGATTTCAGGCAAACCAAGTACTTCAGAAAAAAGATGAAAAAAAGAAAATAAATTGACAATGTAAATACATGAATACGAAATAATGTGGCGATGTATCAGAGGCATTCATATTCTTTGGATTTGGCTGCACCTCTCATGTTTGTGTGTGTGGTTGGAGTGCCGGCCTGTTCCGGATCCTTCCGTCACAGCCTCGTGCTGACCTCCACAGTGGAGCCCAGGGGAACCTTCACAACAGATTTGGCATCTCATTTTCAGAGGAGCAATGGCCGTCCCATCCTATCTGTCAGCACTGTGCCTTCGTCTTTCTAGATCACATCTCTTCACCCTTCTCCCTTCTCCCTTCTCCTCCTCCTCCTCCTCCTCCTCCTCCTCCCCCTCTCTCCCACTATCTCCCTAAATCTCTCCTTGCACCCGAGAAAAAAGAGGGGAAATAAACAAGCGTGGAGTGTTCTCCATCTCGGCTTCTTCTTTTGCTGCTCTGTGTGTATCAGTGCCCCCAGAGCTAAGAGAATATAAAAAGAATAAGGGGGGTAAAAAACCCTCTCTACGCCTCATTACAATACAACAGTGGCCCGTAGAGTAGATACAATGAGGGCATGATGGTGTATCAATCCACAGCTATTCAAGTCTAATGACATATTTCTCAGCACCGCCTTCACAGAGCAATCATACGACACATTGCCATACTTATCTCTCAATTCTACCGCATAATACTTCCATCTAGAGCTGTGTGATTCACAAAAAGTTGCTTTGTATTCAGAGAGCTGAACATAATTTGTTCTATTTTTCTAAAAATATATTTTGCAATGGAGTGCGACACTACAGCGGTCTCGGTGCTTGCATGTAAAGCACATCGTTTCCACATGAACAGCCTTCATGCAATGACTCGCAGCAGATCAAACCTGGGGTTATTGGGCCATTCCCAGAGGCATTACATATGTTAGTGTCTCTCTTTGCCCATGCGTTTGCAGCGAGGGCCTCGGAGGCAAGATGACAGTGATGTCAGCCCCGCGGTATGTCGGCCTAATCCTCGGCTCTGACTCCAGCCTCCCCCCCTCCCTCCCCTCCCTGTGTCAGAGACGGGCCTTCTGTGCCATCCGGAGAACACAACGACACTAAGAACTGAGTGTTCCTACAGCTCTCTACCTGCATGCCCGGTCCTCCTACTTCAAAGAGAACACCCCCCCTCCAAAAAAAGAAAAGAAAAGCGAACCGTGTTCTGTTTGCATTTAGCTTCCAGTATCTGTGACCGCCAGTGGAGATAGGGCGGCGTGTGTAATAGGACCATTGTGCTCAGCCTCGGGTCCTGCTCTTATCTCCGTTACACGCTTCATAAACAAACATATAAACAGAGACACTTTTTCTGAAGATGATGAAGGCAGTTGGTGTGTTTTTATGAAGCAAATTACTTTCTTGTATGACTTGAAACAAGTGTTGGAGAAAAAAAAGGACTGCATTGAACAATGTTAAATTGCTTTGCTGGGCTTTAGTAAGTCATCCTTTGATGTTCCACAAAGAAGAAACAACACGTAGCGATGCCATCGCGTCCTCACAGCCGTAATGGGTTTTGTTAGGGTTCAGTCAGACTCACAGTTTCCACTGGTAGATGGTGACCGGGGGGTTGGCGTCAGCCCTACAGGTCAGCTGAACATTCTGACGGTTCAGGTACCAGTTCCCATCAAAGCCCTCGATCTTCACCTCCGGTTCGTCTGCAAGAGAGACACACTGGAGTCAATTCACCGCCTCACAACATCTTACAAAAACACCGCTGTCTCACGAGACTGTGCCTCTAAAGCTGTCGCTAAATGAAACAATCTAGATAAATAATATCTGTTGTTATTATTCAATTCCTATTTTCTTAGTAGGAGTCGGGTGTCTACTCAGCAGCTCATTTGCAGTTTTGCTCTGGACTGGAAAAGCTGTGTTGGCAAGAGGTTTGTTTACTGTAAACTGTGGTTGATCCGTTTACTCTTGCAGCAGGAAAAAAAAACACACGATGCATGAGAACATGAAATACAGGTGAAAATGAGTTCAAACCCACTTGCACATTTCATGAAAAAGAAATGCGTCTTTTGTCGTTAAAATAGTAAAAAGTAGACTTCAAGTTTGCGAGTTTTCAAGTTAATTCTGTTTTTGTTTCAGCACCTGTCTCTTTAAGCCCCCCCCTACTCTTTTGAGAAGTATATATGGCAATCCCATGTTTTTTCATCTAGGTAGCTCAAAAATAACTTGCTGGGCTGTCTTATTCCAAATGTATTTGCAAAAGCATAGAAAAGATAAAGTTTTTCCACCCACAGTATGACTACTTTTATTACAGGAGCTTTGAGAGAGAAGATCATTACACTGCACGTTGAGCACCACGCTGTCCGTGATCCGTTCGGTCCGGTACGTCACGATGCACGTGAGCTTCTGCTTGTGGGTCTCGCGGCTCGGCACAACCACGTAGCTGCTGCGCACCGTCACCGTCCCGTTCGGGTTGCGCGTCTCCTGGAAAGTGGCCTCGCCCTTCAACCTGGTGTCCCATTTGATCACGCTCGTGGGCTTCCCGTTGGCCGACACGCAAGTGGCGACTGTCATCTTGCGTTTCGTGGCCCTGGCGACGATCGTGGGCGTCGTCAAGGTCATGCGCGTCGTGGGCCGAGCTGTAGAGAGGAGAACGATTGAGAGAGACAATTGAGTTAATAATAATAATGCATTATATTTGTATCGCCCTCTTCCTTTAAGAATCTCAGAGTGCCACACAGATAGTAAAAACAAATAAAACTGATTAAAACATAGTTAAAGAAACCCATAAAAAAAGGAATAAAAAATAAAAAAAGTAATAGCTGACAATAAATTAACTCAAGGTAAAAAATATGCCTTCCTGAATAAAACGTTTTTTAGGCCAGTGTCTGAGTCGCCCTCAGGTGGTCAGGAAGACCGTTCCACAGGCGTGGCGCTGCCGAGTGGAAGGCTTTCTGTGAGTTTACCTCAGATTGTAGCATCGCCTTCACCTTCAATCAGATATTCAATGAAAATTAAACTCAGCGCGGGAGATAAAAAACGGGTGTTACCTCCAACCACGCACAGTTGTGCCTCTTTACTTCCTGAAAGCCACTCACAGATTCACAACCCCCTTGCCTACCCGAATGCACATCCAATTTGAATCCTTTGAATTACCAATTAGTCATCTACTCTCAGCACATCAAAAGGAATGCTTGACAAAAAATGCTGAGCATGCTTGAATAAATGCACAGCTGAAAGAGACGGGACAAGAAGAGGCCTCTCTGAACGCCGCCGCTAGGTCATGACCACGCAGGTTCCTCGCATTCACTGAGCCACTCGGAAGCCTACAAAAGACCTTGGAAGCTTGGAAAGACAAAATGGGGACTCAAAGC
This sequence comes from Liparis tanakae, assembly GCA_036178185.1. Lineage (NCBI taxonomy): Eukaryota > Metazoa > Chordata > Actinopteri > Perciformes > Liparidae > Liparis > Liparis tanakae. Next base: position 8,166,746 of record CM070099.1, on the reverse strand, counting down.
TGACAAGAAGCCATGGGGACAACTTAGGCCAAGTACTTTTATTCTCTTTTCTGAGGCTTAATGGAGAAAAAAAACACTTATTTTCTAATTAGATGTCTAATCAGATCGAGCGTTCAACCTTTTCAAAGATGCCTCTCGCCCAAAATAAACTATGTCTCAGACACTCACCTCCCCCACCGCCAACTCCCCTTCAAAATGAGATTATTCAAGCCAAATGACACACTCAGAAGTGGCCTTATTGATTTCCATCTCACCTGCCATTTTCATTGACTGCTCTCTGCAGCTGTTTCCTATTTCTTTTTCGATTTTTGTCAAAGCCCACACCGGCCAATCCGGGAGTGGTGCTAAACGACACATCACCCCTCAACACTGAGCGTTGCATACACAACAGGGTCCTCAACGAATTATTCAACCGCGAAGGTGCCGGTGGCGGTTTTACAGGGCGGGGAGGTTTAACGGTGAAGAACATGGTTCTAGCAGCAGCTTTATCAAAAAGAGAAACAGCACCTTCTAAAGGTATTCTACCTACTTAACAATGAAGCCTGTGGCGATGAAACAATGAGCGATAAAAAGCTCTTTCTTTTAGATGTCAGTTTGACCCTGTCTTTTCTGATTCAGGAGAAAAGGGATTTTTTTTTTCCTGCCTCTGCCTCAAGGTCAAAAAGAGACCACATTTAGTAGCCAGGTTTAAAGTCCCTGTGACTTCTCTTCAGGACAGCAACAAAGTGCTGGAGGAAGCGGATGATACATGCTTTTGACAGGCAGGCAACTTTTTGAGGCCCCTGAATATCGTCACTGAAACAACTTGGAAAGGGTCGAGCATTTAGAGTTCTTAACTTCCTGATTTGTCATGGCAGACATTTATATTTGGGCCTAAAATTCATTCCACATCTATCTGTGTGTGAAGTTATCGCGTCCATGGAGACAAATTTGATCGAGATAAAGAAAAGATGTTTCCAAAAAGAGCTGCGATTAACATTACACAGGGTTCTTACACATGTTGACCAATGGCTTTCCATGACTTTTCCATGATTTTTCCATGACTTTAAACCAAATTTCCATGACGAAACTGAAATCTCGGTACAAACATGAACAATTTAGAAAATGTTGTTCCAGGTTTTCCATGACCGTACGAACCCCGATTTCATAAAATACGAAACACTGACAATCTCCATTGTGCACTCACCAAATACAGTGAGGTTGACCATGTTCTCCCGGTTTCCCGCGGGAAACGTGGTGTACTCGCAGATGTAGGCAGCTTCGTCCGACAGCTGCAGGCTGGAGAACACGATGGTGGTGTCCTCCAGCAAGGGCATGTGGTGGCGGACCGCCGCCTGCTTGAAGGTGACGCGCTCCTTGAAGGGCGGCAGGACGGACACGCCGAGGGCCGGGTTGGCGATGGCCACGTTCTGCTTGGTGCCGTTGAGCAGCTTCTGCCAGGTGACTTGGGAGATCTTAACCGGCGGGTTGCTGTTGATGAAGATGCAGCGCAGCTCTACTTGTGAGCCCACGAAGCCAGACTTGCTGGGGTCCATCTGCACCATCTGCCCGTTGCCAGCTAGAAGTAACAAGCAGAGAGAAGAGGGGGGGAGGGGGAGGACATTTAATTAACACGTGTCCAAGGCCAAGCAAAGCACTCCATTCAATAGCAAGTACATACACAGAGTCAAAGGGTGGATTCAGCCTTCGAGGCAACACTGGCACGCAACACACTCGCCAACCGCCTCGGAGGCCACGTCTGCTCCTTTTACGTTGGTACCAAGAGTCGCTCCAATGCGGCGGGGTGGGGGCGCGACCAATGCATCGCAAATGAATGAGCACCGGGGCAGTGAGTTGGAGTCATCGTCTGCAGCCGCCCACCCCCTCTTAACCAGCAACACACTGGCTGTCCCATTGTAATATTAATTACTTTTTACACACAAATACTTTAATGACTGCCAAGAGCTCCTATTGAGAGAAACGATGTGTAAGCATTCCAAACACACATCATCTGTAGAAAAAGAACGTCAATTGTGGTCCTCTCCCTTGCTGTCTAAACCTCAATTCTCCCATGCATATCCTGACCTCTTACTAAATGCCCCTCTTTCTCGTTTAATTTACAAATGTGGCAATACTTTGCAACTTCCAGCTTCTCAAAAGAGAGGATTTGCTGCTTGTCTCTGTTTATGATTATGTTTTATTTTATGTATTTAATGAAAATAATTAAATTGAGAAATCACAAAAAGAAAAAGAAAAGAATCAAAAGAGAAATCCAAACACTAAATAAATAAATACAAATTAAAATGGAAACAATGTTCTGTCCTTCTTTGTTCCTTAAATGTGAGTCTCCAGTGCCGAAAATCCACTCTCACCAGATCTAAAAAGGAACAGACGTGTTCCCGAAGTGCCGCAGGGCTCCAGCAAACTGATGTTATCCCAAGCTCTGATTTATGTTCCTTTCCAGGTGAAGTCTGACGATGTCCTGCTTCCTGGTCCGACAACCCCCTGGCTGGGCTTCGTATTTACAACAAGCTGCAGCTATAATTATCTCTCATGGATGGACGAGGACCCACAGGAGGAAATGATGAAACTCCTCCGTTAATCACACGGAAATCATGAAGCCACCGGTGAATGTCAAGTCACAAATAGAGAGGAAATATGTGGCCTTAAAGTGTGTGTGTGTGTGTGTGTGTGTGTGTGTGTGTGTGGGGGGGGGGGCAGAGCGTCTACTTTGAGTAACTGCATCACAACGGCGGATAATCTCCGCGTTCGGAGAGAAAACTTTCCACAAGGGGCTTTAAAATGTGGAAGAATATGCGAGTGGGGGATCGGTTCATGTGCACACCCAATGAATACAACATTTGAAGCAGTCTATCTTTAACTGCACATGAATCCGCGGCGGAGTGATAGGGCGAGCCGTTTGTGCGGGCTGTCAAACTGTCGGGCTGTCAAACTGTCGGCTCACATAAAAACTGACGGTAGGCGGGCAAAGCACCGGGGCGCGATGCAGGCCGGGGAAACATCGGGCCCAGACTCGGGCTCCAAGACCATTAAAAGGAGAACAATGTGTTTTCTTTCCATCTTTCACAAGGGACGGGTTGAGCGGCTCGCGCCGGGAAAAACGCGTTACGAAAGAAAGGCAATTTCTACCCATTGTTGTGTACTTTCACTCAAATACGTCCTCCGCTGCAGACATCAAATCATATATAGATATAAAACACTAAGTGACAACCTTTGAAGTTACTGAGTGCACATCGTCTTTCATTTCCTTCTGACCACATCAGCCAGACCCTCTGTGTGAAGGGATTTAGACTTGGGGGAATTGGAAGATGACAGATTGATTTGCTAATACGGTTTGACAGGGAGGACTGGCCACCTTGTCATCCGCACCCAGAGGAACACCTGTGTCCTTGTGCACCTCAGGGGCAACGCTGTACTCCCCTTTTATCACAGCTTAGATTATCAGTTGTGACCAGCTCTGGTATGATTTCTTCTTATTATTTTTGTGAAGGCACAACACAATTTACTGTGTGACAACACCAGTTAAAGTGCAATCTTAAATTGGAGCGATGTGGGGGGGTGGGTGAGGGGTGTGGTTGTGCAGGAGGACGGAACAAACTCATGCAGGGTTTTTACACGTTTTGACCGATGGATTCCCATGACTTTTCCATGACTTCAAACCAAATTTCCATGACCAAACTGAAATCTCGATAAAAACATGAAAAATGTAGAACATTGTGCGTATTGAAATCGTACGCCGGCTTATATTTTGAGCGCTTTTCTTTAAAAAACATATTAATTATGTCAAACTTGGCGTAAATGAACATGTGATTATAACACATTTCCATGACTTTTCCAAAACTTTTATGATTTAAGTTTTTTCCATGACTTTTCCAGGTTTTCCATGACCGTACGAACCCTGTCATGAACGTGTACCTGGCCAGACCTCGTCCGCTTGACTGCTAAAAACAATACTGGCAAGAACTGGCTTTGTGGAAAGCTGGAGCCCCTCCCTCTCTCCCTCTGCTCTTCCTCCTTCGAGTCCAACGCTCCCCACTCACACTGAACTAAATAAACAGCAGCTCATGCAAATGGCAACCAGAGGAATAGGCATAATTACACAGCCACAGAGCCCAAATCCTCCCCTCCGTGAAGGGGCTGTGGGCGCCCACAGGGAACCCTTTCACTGAAGGATTCTGAGGAGTCCTCGGCTAAGCACACTAGAGCTGTAATTACAGACTACACCACTGCGCGGCAAAGCCGTGGACGAGCAGAGCCACGTTCGTGCGCGGGGGCATTACGAGGGGAGATTTCCGTGACGGTTATGAGAGCCAGTGGTGCAGAAACAGAGGGGGGAGAAGAAAAAGTAAAGGAGTGGGGATGCGGTGCTGGCGAGGGGGAGAGGAAGGGGGCGCTTAAGGGAGATTTGTAAGTTTTCTCCGGAGGAGGGAGGGGGTTTAGAGGCCGGCTGGCTGTGTTCCAACACTGACTTGAAGCAGACAGGAGGGTGACGGTCATGCGTCAGCACACCTGAGGCTCCACAGCCTCCTCGAGAGAGGAGCCCTATTTCTGGGAGGAAAGGCATTGGGACGAACAAACAAAGCATGCCCAAGCCGGCAGAATATCAACGACAAAAGAGTGCTTTGTTTCACACCAGGTGAGCCGACTTGGATGAAGGGGACATAAGGGGAACTGTTCAAACAGCTGCTGTACCGCCTGGCCTTGCGCTGATAGCGAGAGACTCCCAAGGCCGCAGCACGGCGCCGTGCACAGCACATTCAGCTGTAATAAGATCGGGTCAGGCAGCGAGGAAAAGCATGTGCTTTGTGTTGTTTTGCATACGGCACATTGGACAATGTCCTGCACCAAATAACCGTCTTTGGTCAAATGGGTCTCTTATGGCGCGTGGACGATAACTAGGGAAATCCTCACTGCAGAGAGTTCTGATCAGAGACGCCGAGGGCCGGATGTGGATGAATCATAGGCAGTATGTAGGAAGAAGACTGTTTGAAGCTTTGGACTGTGTCGCCATCTTGGTACAAGCTAAGTACAATGAAACAACTTTACAATTAACAGAGTTATAATTAACTTCCAAGAACAGACCGACGGGACAGCGCCGTGGTAACAAGGTAGCCACAGCCAAAAGCGTATCGATTTGACTCCAAATGGGCGATTATTTATGAAATGAACATATAGAAGATTTGAAACTGGCGATTGAGAACGTGAACGCACGTTTACAATGTTTACTGAGGGAATAAGTCAAGAGATTAGTTAAAGTAGGGCCATGTTCTCATAGACTTCAATACAACCAGACTTCTTGTTGCAACCAGAGGAGGTGCCTTAGTCTCTTTAAATCAAATAGAGATGTTATCACCCACATGGGGAAACAAAAACGGATATGAAACACAAGCGGGATTTCCTTTCTGTAACAAATAAAAAATGAATGAGAATTAACACGTCTGCTTGTGTCTCTGCTGCAGACGGGGAATATGATCAAATTACAGTTTTAACACTAAATATACTACATTCATCTGATGAATCCCAGAGATTCTTCATTTCAATGTAAAAGCTGACCTTGCACTACATTAAAAAAAATATCATAGAGCCTTCAATTGAAAAACGGGGCATCTACCTTAATTCATAGGAAGCTTACTTTCTATTCAAAAAAATAAAAAAGCTTCTTGGCAGCTCATCTCGCCATGGATATATATATTTAACACTATTGTCTTTTCTTTTCTTCTTTCTTAGATGAACTGGCCCACAACCAACAATATTTCAAAAACACTTGTGTTGGCTCATTTACCACGGGCCAATCACATCCAAGAGGAATCCATTAGCGAGTCAAACAAAGTTCTCAATAATTCACCTCGGTGTGAGGAAGGCAAAGATTAAATAGGACTCGATGCATATTCCAAAAGAGGCACTAATTAATGTCTTCTATTTAAAGCCGCCCCAGGCAACTTAGCATACCACCAGTCCCAAATGGCAGTGAGATGTCGCCGTTTGAAGACTTAAAAAAAGAAGAAAATGTGTAGTGCGACGTCGTTAAACTGTAACCTTCTTTGGCTTAATTGCCGTCTGCTTTCATGGGAGGAGAGAGGGTTAAATGTTCTTCTTTTTTTCACCGGGGCTGAGCGCTTTCACCAGTACAGACGGGGAACATTTCTTGGTCCTGTCCAAGTGCACTTGAAATTCTACAATTTAATTCAGACAAATAGATACCATCTGTGATGTGTCAGTTTATAAGAGACGCAACACCCTCTTCCACCAAAGCGCTCATTGAGCGATTCAGGCAGATCAATTGGATGAATTTTGGTATAAACTTCTTGCCAAAACGCGGGATATAAAGCTGAGGATTCTCTTCGTGCTCGATTTGCTTTGATTACTCCATTGTTACTTAAGTGGGATGCTGGATGGATAAAACACGACTAGAGCCACTGGGGATAATTACTGTTTAATGCAGTCCCAGTTCCCACGGCAATGGTAGGGCCTCTGTGCTCCCCCTATTCATGACCACACATGAGGTGTTTACTGGGGGGCAGGGTGTGTATAGTCCATACACACACACACAAACATTAGTTGTTTGTTTATTCCCCTGGTTTATTCTCTCTGTTGGAGTTCAACTAGCGGCATTTAACCGGCGTTATCAACAGATAGAAGTGTTTTTTTTTTTAAAGATGCACTATGAAATTAATGATATGAGCCATCTCACTGGAGGCGTTACCACATCCAGACAGGGCACTTCATTTAGCAGGAGCAGCCCATGTTTGATGTTGCTTTTTCGTCGAGCAGTCACAGCTTCTTCTTTTTCCTTCTTTTCCCGGATATGGAGCAGCATGCGTCAGACAATTTGCTTTAATCTACACTCCGACACTATTTGAGGGTGCGTCTGCTGGGTCTCTTGGGTAAACAATGGCGTACCTGCCAAACCGGCTCCCTCTACCCTCCGTCTCCCTGAGCAAACATTGCAACTGCAGAGCCGAAGCCCTCGCTGGAACAGATGGATCGTAGTCCTGCTCCTAATTTGCCACTATCTGGTTTAGATTTGAAACAGTCTTTTGTTGAGGACGATGTAACATCTGCTGAGCTGTAAACGTTAATGATTATCAGGGATGTTTATTATGTTCGGCAACTTCCCGATCTGGGAAGGCTCCGTAGCGCTTTTTTTTTTTTTTAACTATTCCCACTGGCCGTGTGTGATGACCGAGCGCCGCTGCTCAGCAGCAATGTGTCCTGCAACTTTCAGGTTGGCGGTGCGTAGCCTTAGCCAGTCAACCACGTGCACCGCTTCTCACCTAATGGGGCTGCCTCCATCGCTCTGTGTGAGCACAAGTTCGCCCTACCTCCCACACACACACACACACACACACACACACACCCTCGAGCGGCATCGAGGCTTTTCAAATGTCATGGGGATGCATCGGCTAGCCTGCAACAGAGCTTCTCATCATATTTCATTGTGGTAATGATTCAGCCGTGAATGAAACACAGGGTGAACAACACCGCTTCTCCATTTCCTCGTTATGAAGCAAACAATAGATGACACCGTGGAGTATGCTGTGCCCTTCTTTTCTTAACATCGACTTGCTAAATGATCTTTGAATATGACAACTGAAGCTGGCCCAAAAATAAAAGAAGGCTTTTGCCCCAGAGAGAGAGAGAGAGAGAGAGAGAGAGAGAGAGAGAGAGAGAGAGAGAGTAAACACAGTATAAGAGAGCTCTGACCCTCCCCCCTGCAGCTTAACTAAACAAGGCCACCACGGTTTCGGTTCTACGACACAGAATAAACAGCCCTGACGTTACCTGACCAACTGGCGAGATGACATCACCCACAGATGTCAGATAACAAGCAAGCGTCGGTCAACAAAAGGTCTGGGCACAAGTGGACGGCAGGGAGAATGCAACTGATAAATGAGTGACTGTGAGCATTATCGTTTGACTGAAACTGACTGGGGGACGGGGGGGACGGGGGACTGGGGACGGGGGGGGACACGGGGCACATCCAGGTGCCGACAGCGTCAATGTGTGGGATCAGAACCAAAACGCTGCGGGAGAGCAATAATAGCGAGATAATAACTCGCTTCATGAGACAGATCTCAAGCCACGGCACAGGGGAGCACTTATTCAGACCGGACAATTAGTCGACAAAGCACCTCGCCCACAGGAAGGCCTCAGCGCACATGACGATTACCATTGGTTATGTTACAATAACGCAGCATGTATGTGTCTGGGCTTGGCGGAAGTCTTCACGCAGGTGTGTGTGTTTGTGTGTGTGGGGGGGGGGGGTCTGTGGGTGGCCGCAGGTACCGTCTGAAAAGTACGGCAGGCGTTAAATGGGTTGAGGATATTGTATAAATGTGCCGTAGAGGATTTCGGGGAGTTGCGGGGGAGGGTAAGCAGCGGGAGTGACGTGCAGCGGGTCAGACATGGCGAGCAGATTATAGCACTCAGGATATTAAAGCGGGGAGGAGACGATGTCGCAGGCAACACACCTCCCGGGGAAATCTCCGTATTCGCATAGGGCACAGGGCGACATTTGCTCCACAATAACAGGGCTGCTGCTGCAGGAGCACGCTTCTCCCCCCGGGGGCCCTGAGGGTCGGACGCGACCTGCTCCTGGGAGAGGTCAAAGAGGATGAGACTTACATTTTTCCTAATGGAGCAAATTAAAAGGTTCCCTTAAGCTCACCTGACATGTCCCCGTAAGGAGAATGTTTAAAAAAAGTGTAGATAAGTAAAGCTCCGGGACAAACAGACGACTACGTCCAACAATGAGCCAATCGTCCTCATCTTTGTAGAGAGTTGCACATGCTCAGTACGGACGGGGTCGCAAAGACAGGCTGATAAACGAGGACTGGCGTACCCTGGCGATACCCAATCCAACATTTTTGATTGTATTAGAGACATCTGTGAATTGGAGAATAAAAAAAACATCCAATGCAAACTGAAAGCAATTAAATCCTCTCACCAGTAGCATTGACCGAATACTGAAACGAACCAGTCGTCTCTGTACGCGTGTCGGAGGAATTAAGCACAAACAAACAGGATTATGAATTTTGCCCCGTAGTCATATCATTTAAGGCATGGATTAGTATCCTGTTCTCACCACTGGAGGAATTCATGAGCACAGCTCCTTAAGCTGATAAAGTTAGACATGCTGCTACTTAATCCATCCCTGAACATGCTATCTTGTTATGGAAATCTCTTTTTCTTCTCATCTACATGTTCCGATAAATTAAAGCTCATCCGAGACATTCGCAGGATTAATTTTTTTGCCCCGAATTATTTTAGCGTCGACAAAGAAGTTAAGAGCAGAAGCATCAACAGCGAGCGTGATGTGTAAACAGAGATAAGCGCTAACGCAATGCGGCGGAGATGGCTGCGTGGGAACGCGCCTCAGCTTCACCGGCAATGTTTGGCTTCTGGTCTTCACCCAACGGCCCCCTTTGTTCTTTTTCATGTGCGTTTTTTGATCGTTAACCTCTATGAAATCCAGCGATTCTCGGCACAAGTCTGGAGACTGGGACTGAACCGTTTCCTTAACCACGACCACAGACCCCTCTTTCCAAGGCGAGTGGGGCTCCATGTTCCACATACATATAAGCGTTGGAATGCACACCACATCTCAGGCCCATGTTCATATTCTGTTGCATGCGATTTCCAGCTGTGATGGAGTATTGTCTTTCCCACCCGTCTCTGAACCTCACCATATATATATATATATATATATATATATATATATATACACAAACACAAATACAAAAACTCCTCTCTTACAGCTCAGTGTGGTTCCTACTTCAGGCTCTAGGTATGAGCAACATTATGAAATATATTGTCTCTACTTATACCTACTTATACCTTATACCTCGGTCTGACACTCCATAGATTTCTTATGTTCCTTCTTATCAGCTTGGACCAAATACACAATATTGCATTAACAAAAATGTTTTACAGGAGCAAAGCAATGTTCTGGACATTTGTTTTTCCTTCGCCATTCTTTCTACTTCTCGAGATGGTGAGAGATTTAAAAAACACATTCAATAACAGCACTTAAATGTCTGCACATTTCGGGGAGCTGGCTCCTTAAGAGAAAAGCAACTGGCATCAGGCATCAGTCGGAGAACCACAAAGCCACAGCAAGGGGAAAGGCGCAGGCTGAAAGCTGAGTCGGGGGGTATGAGTTACTCCAGTCTCCACTGGCCGTCGGATGTCTAACAATGTGTATTGACACAGAGGAGCTTTGGGTGTACTCAAAGCGATGAACACCGCAAGAGTAAAAGGACGGGACACTTCTTGGATTGGACGAGACAAAAATAAGGGGTCAATCACGGGTATTAGAAATCACAAAATGTTCCTTTCAGTTTGGTCTGAAAACACCGCAGTGGGTGGGCAACAAAAAAAGAAAAGCCAGGAAATTAACTCGTGGCTTTTTTCCCCCCTAAGTGTAGCTGTTTAAAATTAAGTGGGATCCGATGCATTTAAGCGCCAGTGAGTGTTGAATAAATACCGAATCCAGACTCGGAGCAAACGAGATCCACAGATCAACTACATCTCAATGTCTTTAAAAAAATGCCATACTAAGGGGCATCCAGATGAAAATGAACAATGGCGGACAGAGAGATAGAGAGAGAAAGAGAAAGAGAGAGAGAGAGAGAGAGAGAGAGAGCTGCCAGCAACTGCAGATAATGGTGCGGTTCAGCTCAATTTCGATGTGGCTAAATAGTTACCGTGGGACTGCTGCACCGACAGCCTGCACTGCTCACTGCAATCAAACCGGCACCTTAATTACCCTGCGTGTTAAAATATATTCCGTAGTTAAAGATTTCACAGCGGACTGGGAATGCAGAGGGATTGCAGTGACATGAGCCTGTGAGCATGTGAAGGGGCTTGTTGGATGAAACAAAGACGAAGAAGGATTACTTTTTTTTTTTTAAATAGCAGAACTGACAAATCCTGATAGTGTATTACTATTGATCAGAAGCAGGTGGAGCGAAGCAGGCAGTCGCGGGGAGACTCAACTGTCCTTGTCACCGTTTCATCGGAAGGAGAAGGAGTCGGATTAGCATGCGAGTCCTCCTAAAGTGACGGCATCGAAGGAGCTTTTTGTAGCCGCAAACAAACAAACGTCCCGGATAAAAATCGCCCACGTGAACGTCCACGCTTTTGACATTAACAGCCTCTCGAAAACTGCTGACTTGGTCCGAGACTGCCGCTGGAGCCGGTGGGAGCGCCAGACAAAAAACGCTGCACACTGCATTTTATTTGTACATTTATTTGTACCTCCGGGCTGCAGGAGTATTATTTGGACCTCACCTTGTCCTCCCTTTCCTGTGTCTATAACGTGGGCTTGCTCATTGTTCGACAGGATCGACAAGCTCCCTGGTAGAGCTGATTAAAAGCTTTAAGGTCAGAGAAGTGGGACAGATAATGAGCGAACACCTCTCCGCTCGCTGTGAGCCAATCCCCTACTGGGTGTGTCCTCCATCGGCGTAGGATCAATGGCTCCATTAAGACTCTGCGCTTTTTTCCCCTCCTCTTTTTCTTTCTTCTGACAGCGCTACTTTCCTTTCACCTTCCTCTTCTTACTTCCTTCTGCTCTTCATCATAACAAAGAAAAATAACTTTACTAGACCCAAGGGCATCAACTTGCCTTTGTTTCAGTTAAAAACAATAAAGACTAGAATGCAGAGCGACAACCACACGCTGCAAAATATTTCTTTATTATGGATTCCCACATCCTGGTAAAAATAACTTTGAAAAGCTTGGCTGACCACCGATGATTTGCAAGGGGATTACAGATCATTAAAGAGATGTTGGAAGTTGACTTGAAGTCTTGAATCTCAGGGTTTATTCCCCCCCCCCTCTCTCTCTCTTTCACACACACACAATAGATGAGGGTCTCTCAAACTCCCCAACAGCCAGTCAAGATCTCTGGATTCATAATCCACACATTTCAATTTATTCAGGCCTGAGTCTGGAGAGTTAGGATACCCGTCGCCATGGACACTGAACAGACTTCACCCCCCTCTGGTAGGCTTTGCATTCAGAGATCTACAGAGGAGAGAATGTTCTTCTTTTGACATTGTATCTCTCAATAATCTATGAAATGAAACCTAATACCGGGCTTTAGCCACGGGATAAGACTTCAAGGGACGAGCGACTTGCCACGGAGAGATATCGTCAAGTGTGTCCAACTCGCCACACATCTCTACTTCATCTCCAGAGTCCTTCCAGTTTCACGGGTTTCTATAGGTCCCTCCCCCACTCAGTCACCTAGCTGGTCCGTCTTGATATGATTCAGTTGTTGAGCACAGAGGCGCATTATGCTGCAGTTTTTTCCCGTCATTACATTAATATGATTTGTCATCTTGTTACTGGTTGTGGCAAGAAGATAAAAGTAGCCGACTAAACTGACTTGCATAACAAAGACTCTGCCAAAGAAAGCATCAGACCTCACGTGCCTTACCTGTCCTACAAAGGAGAATACCTCCTACAATGTCATGTTATGTCCGGCTTATAATGAAAAAGGTTAATAAGAAGCTGTGTATTCATTTGGTTAGACTATAAAGAGGCCTTGCTGCTTTCGGTTGTATTAGTAGGGCATTGTAACAGCTTATTCGCTGTTACAAGGCCCTACTTATCTGGGAGGGTGTGCTTCATCACCTTGTGTCTCCACATTTAGATCTTTCGAGAGCAGAACCGCAAAGCGAAGGAAGCGAGTTCACACCGCCTGACTCGTGTTTATAAGGAGGTGCGAACCTCGGCTATGCATAAGATAGAGGTGAAAGTGGTGATGAAGTGCGAGGTCACATCTCCACGTCCCGATTAAGAATGTGTTTCTTTTTTTTCCTCTCCCGTTTCAAACAAGGTCAGAAGGACATGGAAGGAGTTGTGTGGTGCGATATCCCGAAGCGACACCGAGAAGGAAGGAATGGACGGACTCTAAAATCTATGGAATATGCGGGAAATGTTTTGAAGACATTTTGGGCATATGTACAACTGGGTATTGGACTTCACTACTTTTATGTTTGTCATCAGTTATTGCATAACGACATTACATGCCTGGTCCAATTTGAAAGGTTACTTAGTCTCTGTATTTAGACATGTATGGCTTTAACCCACAAATTTGTCTTTTCTTTGCCAGATGGTCTTTTAATGAGTCAGATTCAAATTATGTCCAGAATAAAGGCGTGTGATTTTGTGAATACTTAAAACAACTATTACAGTGTGGAAGGGATTTGAGACCAAAGCAAATTTAAGCACACTATTTCAAATCCATCCGCCATGAACAGTAAGTTAATTTAGACATTTCACATAATGCAAGAAAAAAAACTAATATGAGATAAGGTCAAATAATCCTTTAAAGTCCCACAGCAGGGAAATATGCAAACAAAAAACACTAGACTGCAGTTTTAAAAGGTACTATTATGTGTACCGACTAACCAGGTACTAAATATGTAATTACAGACTACCAGTGACAAGGAGAATAATGAGATTTAGATTTTTCCGGTTAGTTAAGTATCACACCTTTGCCCTGCAGCATGGGAGTTTTTATAGAAACTCGGGGAAACTTATTCTCACCGAGACTACAGCTACCATCGTTTCCAGCCAAAGTGCATCAGACTTTCGGTTGCCTCCAAATGGGAATAGCTCAGGGGGAAATGTCTCTTCTTCTGCGCTCTTCCCAGATTGCACTCAATCTCCTCGTAGAGCTGGTCGGAAGTGATTGAACAGAAATGAGCGGGTGTCTCGATAACTGACAACAGTTCTAGCTGCAGTGCTGTGAACGGACATATGGGCAAGACGGGGGGAAATAAAGGGCAGCGGGCCGTGACCAGGGGGCATTCCTCATGGCTACTTATTGTGCCTAAGCTTGTGTTTAATCTAATTTAAAAGTGTGTTTATAATGTTGTACTGCATTTCGCAACTAACCCTTCCATGCATGCCATGGTGATAATTACACCTAGCCTTATTTTCAGAATGATGGATTTGTTTAGGGGTAGGAAAGAAAACGGGACAAATAATCACATCAATCATTGTGTCTTTGGGTCGAATGGAGCTATGTGCGACCCAAACAACACGACTGACTGGAGTGCAGCTTTATTATCTCAGGCTAAAATAACGAGAGGGCCCATTTGCACAGCGATCGCATTGTAAAACACACGCTAGCCCATCACACGCGGCCACCCGCTCAGAATAAAAAATCCAAGAACTCGCTGACTGATGAAGGCCAGCGGTGGGCTTAAGGTTTTCTAGCGAGGCCGGGTTCCTAAAGCTGCTTCTATCCGCTGCAGCCGTGCGCTCACATGCTGTACAGCGACACTGCCAACCCTTTATACATAATAGATGTGGAGCCGTGGAGCCGCAGCGGGACGGGGCTGGCGAGAGACACATTTATTTCCATTGTTTACCAGGCTGGAACGCTTCATACTAATCATACAGCCACTCATTCATCACGCTAATGCGGCGGCCGACTGTGGCGACGCTTTTTGTTGCATTACATTTTAAAACGGAATGATCCTCGGTGCTGCATCCGATCGGTTTGAGTCGCCTCTCGCTTGTACGTGTGATTTAAGCCGAGGGGGAAATATGTGTCTTTTTTCACAGTAGCATGTCTATTGTTTTATGAAATCATCCCACAAATGCACATCTCTAAACTATGAATTGGCATCTTATTATTATGTCAGTACTTATTGTTCCTAATGAAACAAAAAGACTATCCATTTACTTATTTGTTCTATCATCAAAATATATTTGTTTCCTGGGAGGTGTAAACATTGGTGGTGCGCAGCAATTTAAAATGTGCTGTTTTACTATTCCCCAAACAGTTAGTTATTGAGCAATTCTCATGCAAATTTTGCTGTTTTTAAATGCAATTTACTTCATGAATACAAACACTCTGTGCCCTTTCTCTCTTTATTTCATCCTATCATTGTAGGTTGAAAAAACATTTATATTTACACATCCATTTTCTAGCTACGAGCTGACTTTGCTCGGCTGCACTAAACCTTGTTGTGACCTAGTTAGCAGAATGCCACATGACAAAGTCTCTCTCTCTCTCTCTCTGTTTGTTTAGCAGGGGGTGGGGTTGATCAGGTGGGTGAAGGAGGACGGACCCCCGTCGCTTTGTTAACGCGCTGCCACTCCCCTGCAGGGGCAGCGGGCCCGGGCAGGCCGTGTGACGCTCCCCTCGTTCCCACAGCTCAGCCCGCTCCACTTTGCTCGACTCGTGAACTGTGACACGGCTCCAAGGTTGTTTCAACTCCCCTTGTTCTCCTTTGTCTCTCTCTCTCTCACACCGGGAAAGCCAGTCAGAGTGGGAGTGTGAAACATTGTCGCACTCCGCTGATGGCTCTCACCCTTTACGCATCAGCTGGCGCGCTCCAGTGACCACCTGAAGGATCCCCGCCGTCAGGATCTAAGCGCTGCATGTTGTGTTCCTATACGAGAAGAGGAGCATAAACTAAAACGCCGACTTGCCCAGACACGATTTACCTTGCACAACTTCAAAATGATTCAGACTTCATGTTTGCAGGAATAGAATCCAACAACAGCACAAATGGTAACGCCGCCACGATGAGAGCAAGCGGTGACGCAAAAGTGGGAGTCTGACAAAAGCTCTGCGTGCGCATTGTACGAATAACGTTTTTGAAATGGTCCGTCTAACTGAGAAGATTACCCCAGCATTACAGGACGTAGCACATATATGTCATGCGCGCCGCCTGGTATATAAGGAAGAAAATCAAACTACTCCCTTTTATGCTTTTGCTTTAAACGTTTTCTGAAGAGGTAGTTCAGAGCAGCTTGTGATCCCTGCAGTCAAATTTAGCACAACAGGTAACCGACAAACAAGCCGACCACAGGGGTCCTCTAAACGACAAAGGATCATAATCTTTCAGTGGCCGACCTAAATGGAGACTTAGCTGGAGGCATGATAATTAGAATCACTTGTAAGAGTTTGTCCCACAGCTGCAGTCGAGTCGAGTGATTACAAGAGAAAAGTCTCCGTTGAAGAATGAACAAAAAGGCTAATAACTGGCTTTACCTGCATTTCAAAACAAAGAACATGAATAGTTTTGATGTAATGCCAGGGTTGTTAAACTCAAACTAGGGAGAAAAAAAGGAAGGCAATCACACGGTAAAGCAATTATGTTGCAATTTACCATTTTGCTGTAAAATTGCTCCTCAAGCTTAGACCGTTATTCCTCGGTGTTACCGTTAACCCCTCTCCAAATAGTCCACAGGTCTCTACTGGTCTCCTACATCCAGCCAACAGAGGTCGGATTTCCTTTAACAAAGTTTTGTGTTTGTTTGTTTATTTCCTCAAAGCTAATTTAGCAGACTCAGCATGTGTGGCCATGAGGGGATTACCAGTGTAGACGTGCAATGTGTGTTGGTTTCATTACATAAACCAATTACAGAATGAGGCACCATGAGAGAATTAAAAGTTTGATCAACCCTAGAGTGGATGACAGTATAATTGGATTGGATAACAGTTGGACGGCTGCTATCTGTGTGCAAAAAAAGAGAAAAAAGAAACAGGAGCTTGTTTATTTGTGAGGTAAACGTCTGTTAATGGTAAAGTGTTTTTAAATTAGGCTAACGACTGGTGAAACGTTGAAATTAATACATTTAAAGTGTTTGACTGATCAAATCTATTAAGAAAACTGATCTCAAGCTTGTTAAAGCGGGCTTGTGTAACTTTAGGAAGATGCTTCAGGCTGACTTGGTGAAACCAGTGCTTTGTGGTAGCTATTGTTAGCAAACATTATATAATGTATTCCCTCTGTAAACATGGTGAACATGAGTTTATGACTAGTTTCAGGTCCTACTCAATACAGCATGTTTGTTTAGTAAATTGTGGTTCTATTTAGAGTAAAATCGACTGTAAAGCAGGGTATCCTTTAAGGGCGGGGCTAACTTGTGATTGACAGGTCGCTAACACTTTTCACATGGTGTCTTCAGATCATGAAAGTTAATTGTAACATTTTGGTCGCCCTAAAATGTAATTTCTAACACTATTGAGTCAGTTCTCCAGCGTTAAGGCTCCATACTTCTATACTCAATACACTACGTTTTAACTTTTAACATAATTGTCATTTTAAAATGATGTAGCCTCCCTTTACTATACGATAACCCTGAACACAAGTTAAGGTGTTTTTACAAGACTAGGTGTTGCACAGGCAGTTTGTATGACATGTGTGCAACACATCTGTGGCTAGACGGCATTGCAAAGCGCCAGAGAAAGCCTTAAATCTCCTAGATTTGCAATCTAAAAAGATCACACGTTCCACACAGCGTTGTAAATCTCAGCTGATGCAAGTTGCATTTGTGTGTGTGTGTGTGGCTGGAAAACACAACCGCTGCATTGCAGCGAAGAGCCAATCGCCGTCGTAACTGAGCGGCGTGCCATTCAGAGGGATCGGGTGGCAGTCAGTGATATGCAAATGAGTGTGTTCCATAGAGGTAATGTGTAGCCGACATTAGAAAATGAGCATCACCTCCTAAACGTTTGCCTGCGTTAATCCATCAAATCTAAGGGAAATACAAATGTTATAGTGTTGTTGGACACTGACGCACTGAAATATTTTAGCAATAAAAATCACATAAATGGGCGCATTTATTTTCGAAAAGCATATATATATTCCTCCGACGGTGTGCCAGAACATATTATTACTTCTATTCATTTATCGGCCAATTGTTGCAGTTCGTCTACCAAAGATCTGGCGGAGATGCCCTCGGACCAGCCGACGCCTAAAATAACCATTAATGCAAGAACAGAGATTTACCGGAGATTACAGGAAAATAGTCTTTAGAGCCGTTGCAGATTGACTGAGCCGTTGCTGAAAGCTGAATGTTTTACATGCAGTTCATGGTGGGGGGAGTCATTTGGATTCAAACACCTACAGGGGGGATTAAAAGAGGGCGGAGGAGGGGAATTAAGGTTTGAGTATGTTTGGAATTCATTGACCTGCTTCTAAATGAATAACAACAATAGCAATATCTCAATATTGAATGTGTTCAACCTGGTGAGAGCATGAATAAAAAGAAGAGCGGTTCAGCATTATCGCGTGTGCGTCCTTGACTGACCTTGCCGGGGTCGTCCCCCTGATGTGGCGCTGACGTTGTTTACACTGACTACACAGAGTCATGTGGCACATCTACTCCCAGGAGAGCCAGTGAGCACTGAAAACTACTGACATATATACATATACATATATATATATATATATATATATATATATATATATATATGTTATAAAAACTAAATGAAAAAAAGCCATCTGCAGCAGTAAACCCCTGCAAAACCAAAATATGTCCCAAACACTTTCACATCCGAGGTTTTAGAGTAGCCTACCGCTATTATACGGCACTTTCACGATGAAAGAAGCCAGTTGTTATGAGAGAGGCATGAGGCGAAGCGGAATGACAAGGGGAAAGACAGAGAGGAACCTTTTCATTCCTCGGAGATTTATTTTATCAGGCGGAGTGTCTGTTTGCCATTTGTCTCGTTTGTCTCTTTTTTATGTGTTCAGCGCTCTACTTTGTAAACGACGAACGCCCACATTGTAAACATTGACGTTCCCGATGAAGGGATCGGCGTTTGGCAGAGGGGATGGTTATTACAGGGAATGACAACAAGGTCTAAGCGATATCGGTGACAGATTACCCGCCTAATTAGCAGTGTGCTTTTCATCATGAGGAAAGTCAATTATCTATTGAATTTATTTATATTTTGCTTTGAAAATCAATGGGAAAATTAAATCGTCTCAAGAAGCGACCAACACCTCTGTGCTAAGTGCGCTCCAGGACAGCGCTGCTGCAGCAGCTTTCCCCCAAGGGGTTCCTTAAAAGCCCCCAGAAACAATGTTCCTGCACTCCTCTGATTCCTGACACCTCCGGGGGTCAGCCACGGTCACTGAATCTTTTATGAAGGGGAGACACAAACTTCTACCTCTGGAAGAAGCACACCGACCACAATGCCGTTTGTATTTATTTATTTATATTATATTGTTTTTTTGCACATTTGAAACAACGAAGAGTGCGAAAAGAAAAGAGGAAGACGAAGATGGAGGGAAAACAGCTGCGGCGGCCGGATCAAATGGGGATGCGAGAGGGAGCGGCTTGTTTTGCCCCTGTGCAGCGATGGGGGAGAGCCGAGCGTGTCGTGCATCACATCTTTATGTGAGCATCAGTGCACAGCTTAGAACTGCATTATGGAACCAAAGCAGCAGAAAATATCTTTACGGAACAGCTGAATAAAAAAAACCACATGGCTAATTTATAGACCACGGGAACATCGTCAAATCATTTATTTGAGCTTGTTGAAGGACGATGAAGGGCCATGGAGCAAACATCTTTATCCCTATTGTAATGTGTATGCAATTATTCTGTAACGTGCTACATTATCTTCCAATATATCATGTTTTTGCTATATGTACCTAGTAGCACCTACCGAGAGAAGGCATCAATACGCTCAAGGACAGTTTCAAGTGAGACTCTTATTCCAGCATTATGTTGTTTATGCTTTTCATTTCGAGTAAATATGGGCAGGAATGTCTCAATGGTGATCATCGGCAAAGTGCTCACAAAAACCAACCCGTCAGGACGAGGAGTGTTGATTGTAAACAAGGCCGTGTCTTTGTATATGTCTTTGTATACATAATACATAGACTTGTTTACTTCACATGGAGCTGTGTCCATGCACTACCTGTGACGCCTTTGGTTTTCACACATGAGAAATGTGGCACGGGAGACAAGATGCAGTAGGATGTACAAAGAGTGTTTCCTGCAACATGAAGATAAAGCTTCACCCCTTTTTTCTTCTTCTTAATAAACACTGTTGGTCTTTCACAGAAAGAACGTTGTTACCGGTAGCTTTTATTGACACATGAGGCACGCAGAACATGCTGCAAATGAAAAGGGAAATATTTAAAAAAACGATGTGAACGAGGCACTCACAGTCGCGACAAATGCGAAACAAACAGAGGCAGAAGGTTCAGCTGACATTTGACAAGCTTTTGTTTTCCGGCGAGGCCGTCTTCACCGTCGAGTTCCACGAGAACAAAAGCGTCACATGAAAATACAACGTTGATCCCCACAATACGTACAGACACACAACATATTAAACCGCACGCGGTGCGCGTCTTGAGAGAGGGAGGGCTGAACGCTCTGCCTGAGTAATAAGTGTCGTAATACTCGGGTCTTGTTCGGCAGCACACCTGCTTTCCAGCCTTGGCGCCCGCTCCACAGATGCATTTAGCAGATGTGCCTCTGAGAAGTAACAGCGCTCTGTAACGTGGGTGCGAAAAGAAGGAGTAAACAGCCCACAAGGATTACAATATTCACAGAAGCAAAAACACATTTTTCTCAAATTGTAGACAGGCTGCGTTATAAGAGCATCCAATAAAATGTGTGAACAAGCAGTAAAAATAAAAAAAAACAGCATGTCCACCCCCTTTTTTTTTCTTCCCTTGTCGTCTTCTTCTCTCCTTGTTCAATAACTCGAGACGAGGCAGCCGTTGGTTCAGGGGGGGGGGGGTCAATAAAGCAATACGCAGAGGGCTTCTCGACGATGGACGAGGCCGTAGAGCCAGAAAATATGACGCGTCAAATGTTAATAGTTTCAGCCGTGAATGCGCGCGCCTCCTGGCATCAGGCCGAGAGGGTCGGCCGGTGCGATAAAGACGTGTCATGGTCCGCGGTGTGAAATTGGGATATCTCACAACGGCACGGTAATTGTGTCGGAAGCGGAAAAAAAAGTCATGCGATCTTCGTGGTGACATTCTTGACGCTGTTGTTTAAGTTGGTGACTTCTCGCATATGTGCGTCCACACTGACAGGCGATCAGGTGTGTTTTCCTATAAATTTTTCACAATAAAAGGCCCATGTTATTTGTGCCGCTTACTCTTCCTGCCAGCAGTATTACTGGACTCGTGTTAAAGAATGGCCGCTCACAAAGTGCTGCTAATTCTGTGATTAACCAATGTTCTCAGAAATTCGTCACGATAAAAGTGGTCGGTTAATTATTGTCATTTAAAAGCTAGTATTTTTCAAATTAACTTTGTAAGCTGAAGGAAATTCTTAGCGTTTTTTTTTGCAGGGCGACCGGACATAATGAAGAGAACAAATGTGACCATGTGGCGTTTGGCTCCATTTCAACGGTTCTGTTACGCATCCAGTCATTTTGTTCGTCTAGCTCCCACAATATGTTCAAACCAGTCCGTCTGGCATTGACGCAGTGCTGCAAGCTTAAGAGGAAAAAAAACCTCATCATCACGATGGCTGTGAGACATACACAAATCTAAATGTTACTTCTTAAATAGGGCAGATGGGTATCGCTTCTTCTTTAATCAAAGCTGAGCTTGGCACATTCAAACCGTGAGGAGACCCAAAAATCCACGATGATTGGCAGGTCAAAAGATGACTAAATATCTGGGTTAAAAATCAGGTTGAAAGTGATCCATTTTTAGACCTCTGGGTTACACATAGAAACCACTTCTACAGCATCTCACTGTCTCTGTGCAGCGGGGAGCAGGCTTTAATCACACTACTCAGCTCACGACAGTCAAATGTCATCTTGTCAATCAACATTTTGAAGAAAAGACTAATCTAGAACGGGTTTATCTTCCACATAATCCACTTGAGGTGATCTCAAGAACATGCATTACTTAGGAGAATCAAAAGCACAGAAGTATAAAAGCCCTTTCATAACACTATGCATGTAACACAATTTAGCAATCCCCCAGATTGTTGCGGTGCCTAAATAGCATGCTCAATACACCTCTCCCAAACTCAAACAGATCCCTCATGGAAATACATCACACACACACACACACACACACACACACACACACACACACACACACACACACACACACACACACACACACACACACACACACGAGTTTAACGGCTTCTTCTGCATTACGCTACTCTTGTCCACGGACCGGTTAAACGGCCCGCTCCACAGCTGATGTCGCCCATGCTGCAGCTGCTGCTTCGTCTTTTTCTTCTTTCCTCTTTGGTGCAGACACGTGGGCGAGCCCGGGTGTGGCCTGCCTCTGCCGCAGCTTACTCTCTGGCGAGAGTCGCATGTATAATTTCTACACGTTTCCCTCACCGCGACATGGCCAATGCGAAAGGCGCTTGAAAACCACGGCTTTACGAGCGCCGCTGACAGTCACACGGGCCTCGGACTCTACTTTTGTGCAAACGGGCCTCGGGGTCTAGCGACTATACGTGTGCCCATCCCTTGCCATTGTCCACACGGAGCAGTGTGCATGGAGAGCTGCATTTTAAATTAATTTTAAAAGCTCTAACCACACATTGCATCAACAATAGTAAAGCCTCTTTTTAGCATTCAAGGTTTTCTCTTTGTGTTGCTGTGTGATATCACCGGTAATATCTCCGACAAACACACCAATGTGGAGGTCTGTGTGGGTTTTCAGGAACATCAAGAAGGATCGGTGTGGGGGAACGTTGACATGGCAACAGATGAACAACAGCCCCATTCAGTGGGCCGAGCCCCTGGTATTATGAGTAATTGTTTCAACAGAGACGGTTGGTGTGGCGCTGTGGCTGCAGGCAGGGACTTGTCCTCCCCGCCACCGCTCAAACCTGAACTTCCAGAAGACGAGCTGGTGTCGGTGCAGAGGCTGCCGTTTGATAAGTGCATATTGTGATTATTTATTCAAGACCCTAGGTGACACGTTGGGACAGCGGGGGAGGGGGGAAGGCGGGGCTAACAAAGAAGAGAAAACCCAGGAGAGTGCCGGTGAAATTGTTCAGAGCTCTCTGCAGCTGCAAAACTCGCGCAGGGGTTGTCGACATTGCAATCCCCCTCGGACGCGAAGCATCTGCTGCACTTACAGAAAGATTGCGTCTTGTTGGTTGGCTAACGGGGGCGCATCATTCCTCGGACGAACTGCTGATGGTCTCGCGGCGTTCCGCTTCGGTCCCAACGGCACATCTTTTTTTCCTGCAACGTCGGCTCACTTGCACGACTCCTTGTTGAGAGACGTGACACGGATGATTTGATTTAAGAGTGCGTTAACCGTAAAGACGATGTCACTCTTTAAACATTTAAAGCATTTATTTTATACCAAGTGGGTATCTTGAGGTTTATGTCAGCGATGAAACTAATTGACAGGAAATTAATTATAAATATTTTGGAATTTATCATTATCAAGTCACATTTGCTGGAAAATTGCTGCTTTTTATGTTTTATATCATTGACGGTTGGTTAGTCTAAACAAGACTTTATAATGGCCGTCTTCCCTTTTTGTCTGACATTTTATGGACTAAATGATCAATCCATATGTCACAAGAACTGTTGACGGATAAATAAGTGTTGAAAATAAATTTAGAAGTGAAGTAACTTAGAACAAGACAGGTTCGACAGGGTGCCTCGTTAATGCCTAAGTGCATAAGAAGCGTAATTGCTCGCACATGAGTATTTCAGAACATAAATCTACACAATCTGGAAACATGCCAGATCTCGTTAGCACACTTCCTGGCCTACATACTGCATATTAAAAAGAAACCCGACACAACTTCTGACACGCTCGATTGCCCCTCCGGGAGGCTTTGTGCCAACACAAAGCGTCTCCTCCTCTACGCTGTCGCCAATCAGGTTCGGCCGAGAGTTTACCACAAACGCCATCGCAAATTAATGCTTAATTACTACAGAAATACCCATTTGCTATTGTTTCCCCGAGGAGAGCTCCCCCTGCGCCCAACCATCTGCATTACTTCAATAATGTTACCCGTTGTTAGACCGAGCGGCCTCGCTTTCCCACAATGCCCCTCCTTATTAAAACCCAGATTTCATGCTGCGTGTGGATAATTTCCCCCACGTCCTTCCCGGTTTATTGTTTTTCATACAATGCAACTCTTCCTCCGGGCAAGTGTCCTCACTTCCTGTGGCCCCAACAATCCCATCGTTATGCTTTGCCAACACTTCTGTGTTCCATTAGTGTCTGGCGTCCCTCCACTAATTGCATGAAACTAGGTCTGCAGCCTCTTTTACACCCAATCAGCGGGGGACAGACGGCTTCCTCTCCCTGATTATATGCCACGGTAGCCGAGGTGACGGCGTCGGTGCGGACTGGCTCAGGAGGGTGCTGGCCTCCTCGTGGTGTCACTCATGATGGTTTGCCATCACCGCGAGAAGTAAAAAAAAAGGGGAGTGGGAGGTGAGGTGGCGGGGTAGACGGTGACAAAGCCAATTATTTTCACCTATCTCGCTGCTCCCTGCCAGCAGACATGCAATCGTAAATGGTGGCGGTGATGCCCGGACAGGCTTTGAGGCCTCGGAGAATATGGTTTCACAGAGGAAGCCGTCACAGGAAACCACTTTAGGCCTTTCAGACGCTTCTTACTTGTCGCCTATTAGAGTGTGTTGACAGGAATTTACAAAACCCTCATTTCTGCAAAAAAATATTTAATAAAACACCGGCTTCTGCGCATTTGATCTGAAGATGCCTGTGCAGTCATCCACGGTCGCGTTCTTAAAGCATAGTATACTTCCTGCTCAGTGTTGTATTTATGTAAATGAAGGACGTGTGCGGGGGCATATGAAGCAGCGGGGTGGAATTTCAGCTCTGCAGCAAAGAACCGGCGAGGTGGAAGCAGGGATGCTGTTACAGTTTGAGGATCTGATGATGCGAGACGACACAAAGCTGGACTACAAGGTCTCCCCGGGTTGCTGCTAAGAATAAACGTCAGGAGGCCGGACGGGCAAAATTGTTAAGCGACCCCTCTTGCGATGAGTCGGCCTTCCCCGTAGCGAGCGGGACATGAACAGAGTTTTGTCTCATAACCATTGGAAGCCAGTAATACGCAATAAAACAAACGCATATAAGATAGAAATGTCTGTTTTTGTTTCTCTCCCCCTTCTCTCCCGATGTTCTCGCCGTCAGGCCCACTGGGGGCTCAAACCCGTGGATTCAGACGGCGGAAGGAGCTAATGCCGACGCAAATGTCAGGCATTTAAGTGCTAGTGAATCTCTATATCTTCTACTAATGGAAGTGTTAAGTACCCTTTTTGAAAATAAGTGTAGCTGTGTTACATCAGTGGACATGTCTGAAATGCTGCTGTTAAACATGACAGAAAGAAAGAAGATAGATAAAGTAGTCTGATATTCCACAAACAAGTCGGCCTTTTGAGACTTCGTAAACTCATTCAAAACGGCATGAAAAGGTGTCCTTCTGTCTGTGCTGACTTAAGAACAACATGTTTGGTGAATGGAGGCCCCTCCCCTCCTTACCGTGCCCTTTGAGCCATTAGACAATGACAGCTTTATGAGCCATCAGTGCCTCTCTGCTGTTCGTTTAGGACCCCTCTTTACAAATGTTTTTTGGCACTGTGCATCATAAAAGTTGGCACTCGAGGCCAGTTTAACCCCCTTTCCATCCAAAGCTAGGTCACTTCTCATTAAAACATAATCTAGACTATATTACATTGCAAGCAAGACCATATATTTAAAAAAAAGGGATTTTCCATGGGTACAGGGACAGCGGAGCACGTTCTCCAATAGACTGCTTCACAGGAGAACATTCCTGATACAGGAGAACATCCCTGCCACTATTATACTTTAGAATAAATCACCTCTGGCCAAATCCTCCTCAACAAGTAGTGAATAAAACAAGGTTTATTGACATTCGATTTGTTCTTTTCCTTTAATATTTAAATTATTAAATGTAATGCCATGCTATTTAATTATATATATATATATACACATACATACATACATACATACATACATACATACATACATATATATATATATATATATATATATATATATATATATATATATATATATATATATATATAAAATATGTTGCTGCTGCTTCAGGAATTTCCCACTGGAGTTAAATAAAGTAAAATCTAATCTAATCTAAAAAGTGAGAGTGAAGTGGGGGAACTTCAAGAACATACACAAGGCCTTGTGTAGGCGTTGTACTTTAGGCCTTTGGAACTCGTTTTAAAGTAAATAAAAGGTCAGATTAACAGCTGCTCCTTCAATTCATTCATCCACCAAAGCAGAGCAGTCCATAGTCTATCTATATTTTCATTCAAGCAAGGGCAGAAGTAATAGAGGAAATGTAAAAAAAAGAAAATCATCTCATACCATCAAGTTTTCATCCATTTCTGGTTTTATCCCAGGGTTGGTATCGGCACCCAATAATTAACAATTGGTTCTTAGCCTATGATCTAACCATTTTAACTGCATTTTAAAATATAAAAACAAGGTGACCTCATCTCCGCAGAGCACGGACATGAGCTACAGCCCCCTGTGAGTCCGCCGCATGTGTCAACCTGTTGGTTCCAGGTGAACAATGACGCATTTCCTTTGCTTTCTCATCACTGCCGGGTTCAAAGAGGCCAAATGTCACGAGGCCCCGTCACATCTATAAATACCCCGCATTTATATTTCATTTACTTCACTGGAGGCAATATTAATTAATTAATTAATATCATTGTTCTCGTTCTGATGCTGGTTACATTTGTTTAACACATAGGGTAGATCTAATGTCTACATGTTTTGATCATCTAAGGAAATTCCTCTTTATTTTTTACAATATATTCCTTTTATTTAGGGCAAAAGTAAACTTTCTCCAAATACTTGTGGTATTCTTACATCAGACATGGCAGCCATTGTCCCATGACATCTACAGTGAAAAAAATCAGTAGAGGAGACAAGATACCAATCCAACAGGATTACAGCCCTCAGCTGATATAGGGGCCAAAACCGATACCAGTATCTGAAAGGCCCACGGTACGGCCTAAAGTCTACGCACAGAGCCAATATCACGTTCTCGTATCATTTACCAGCTCATTCAGTCTCCACAAGAACAGCGACAACAAGTTTCTCTCGCTATCAGATCCGTACATCCCGCCCGATCCTGAACAAAATGAGAGAAACCATAGTACATCCCTACAGCGTTAACATTATATAGCTATTCAAATAACAAACATATAATAACGCAAACCTTTTATGTTCATATCACGCAGTGATAGAGCGATACTCAAGTATTGGCAGTGGAGGAAAAAAAAACCTCTCTAGACACACCAAAGTAAGAAAGACCACTTTGCAGATGACAGGCTGTGTAATCTGACGACTTTGGGGAGACGCATATCCATAACCCAACAACAGATGCGACTGCAGATATTATGGACGCACTTCACATTCTGCATGTTGACAAAAGGTTTCGGAGCACCAGCTCTCCCGCGGGGCATCACAGTAAATGGATACACGGTAAACTGAAGCAGCGCAACGAATATAATCATTACTTTAACTCTCGGGGCTCTTTGGCAAGCTCTCTAATCATAAGGAAAGTACAAAAAGAGAGCACACAATGGTTCGGTTTCGAGCTGCAGGACGCACGGTTTGCCGTTACATGTTGGATGGGCTGTATATGAACGGTGTCAGGCTCATGGTTCCACCTCAAACTGCAATAACAACCCACAAGTTCAAAGCCAGAGTAACATTTCTATTAACCCATTTCAAATGATGGACACTTGAATGTAATTTCCAGGCGACACTGAGGCAAAGAAAACACTTAGCAGAGCTTCAAAGTACATTTCAATCTGAAAAGTGTTTCATATCGAGGGAAATTACAAACATCAGAAGCCGGCCAAAGAGGTGTCAGGAGCCGGGCCTGTAATCTGATTTTAGAGGTTGGGCCTTTAAGTCAAGTCAAGCCTCTTGTCTATAGAAAAGCGCTCTGTCAGGACCTGCATGGTGGGCCCCCTCTTTGTGTCACTGTCATTTAGCATCTGCACCGGCCTGTCAGAGAGAATGCCACCCTCACGCTGGCTGCTAGCCCCCGTAGGAGGCAGGATGCTGCACAAAAGCCCCGGGATGATAGATGATGTTATACAACAGCCACTGTTTTTGTGAGTGAACGGGGGAGCGACACGGGGGAGTGACACGGGCGGTGGTGGGGGGGGGGGGGGGGGGGGGGGGCGACGACTCTCTGACATCCACTTTCCACTGATGGATACGATTCAAAAGATGTGTCAGCTTGTGAGATGAAGCCATCAGAGGTAGCAGAGAGGCATACAAAAGGGGGGACTGAAAACAGGAAACCGGTGTGTGTCAGCAAAACGTCTGAGGGACCTATAGGTTACAGTCATTACATTTGGCATTTTCATTTATTTTCACGTCGGATTTGCTGCGATCGGTACAGAAAGACAGAAGAAACCAAAAAAGAGAGAGAGGGAGATAAAGCGAGAGCCTGGTGTCGAGACGGCTTTTGAAAGATGTTTTTTTAAATGTGAAGAAAATGGCGTGGTTGGAATAAAGCAGTACACAATAGTTGGTTGGAGATAAACAGCAGAGTGGAGATGGGGGGGGGGGGGGGGGAATCACGAGCAGCACTGTAACTGAACAGAAGAAGAAAAAGATAATGCCCGAACAGATCAACTAAATCAACAGAAAATCCAAGAACGCCGATGCCACAGATCTGTTGGCTCGCTGAGGGATCTCCGGCGAAATGCGTTGCGAAAATCAGCCTGGCTGCTGCTGAGAAAAAGAAAAATACAAAAACGCACCTTTAGCACTGTGCAAATACCTCTACAGGGCCAGCTCCTGAGAGGAGAACATATTCATCAACAGGAACTTCCTCCTTGTCAGTCGTCTGTCCCGTTCCTCCCACCAGACAACGACAAATGCATTTCCGGGTGCTGAACATTAAACTCCTGTGTCTCCTCGGTGAGCTTCAGCACCCCGAGGGTGTGTGTGTGTGTGTGTTTGTGTGCGTGTGTGTGCGTGTGCGTGTGTGTGTCACGGCCACTGCTCTGGCCTGATACACCATGACAGACCGGGCTTCGGGCGGTCAGGACAAATGCCATCACGCCACAGTCGGCATGCAGCACACAGAAACACCGCCATGAGCTATCTAAGTAGGCAGCTGTGTCTTAGGGAGATGCATCCAAAAGAGGAAACTGGCATTTTACCACACAAACGCATTCACTGGGAACCGAGAGGAACGATAAGCATGTAACAGACTTAACAGGAATTTAACATTGGCAACACCAGCCTGGGAAAATTCCTCATTGTGTTTTGTGACAATGCGAGGCCAAGAGACAACCTTGATGTGCTCTACAAGGTATCAACATCGTTCTCAAATTAGCTGGATAAGCAAGAACTAGTTGTTGACGAGTCCCTCTTCAAGAAATATGTCTTATCCCTTCTGGTTAGGTTTGCTAAGGTAGTCAATATGCTGCCTAGAGCCGACTGAATAGAAAATTTCACGGACATATTGATGTACCACTCTAGCCTTACTCGACTGCAATCCATCACGACCAATACCATCTGAGCTACAATGGGAATGTGACGAATCAATGAAGGACAAGAAAGAACTACTTTCATGTAGGCAGCGACAACATATTGTAACAATCCATGAGGTAGAACAAAACACGCAGGCACGCAATCAGACGCCACAAAGCTGTAAAAGAAAACCGCTATAGTGGCCTTTTATCAACATCAGCTCGAGGCGTTGTGCTGATTTCTAGACCAGTGAAAAGCAAAGTGATGAATAGTTCATTGTAATTTCAATATTCATGAAAACATTATCGGGATTATCACTCTGGCAATAATACTGCAGCTCTACTTTACAGTAAAACAAGAGAATTTGTCCACTTGATTTCAAAAAGCACAACACCATTGAGGCGAGACCTTGTGTGGCGCACATATAGGTCTTTTGGGGCTTTTTCTTGGTGCGATGACAGAGGTCAAAGGGCAGCAACAGGAGGGGAAGCCAAATGTACTTTGAGTGTGTCACACCTGGCGACATCGCTGCAGACCTCTAGATGAGTACTATTAACCCCCTGGCCCGACGCCTTTTGTGTTCTTCGGGCTGCATCTGCTCCGGTGAAACAACGCGGGCTGCGGGAGCTAATTTACTGGGGAAGGAAACGGGCCAGCTGCAAAGAAATGTTTAGAGTCCGGGGGAAAGGAAAAGGGCGACACAACTAAGGGGCGACACAATGCGGAAGACCGATCCGTCTGTCTCGGATCACCTGTTTTGCCTGCGCTGTTAAAGACAGCGAGATATTCGTGCCACGGTGTCAATCGCATGGGGGGCTGCCGCTCGTATACAAGACATTAACCTCTGTGTTTAGGCAGCAGCAAAGTGCATTTCTCATCTCAGTGCAGAGCCCCCTCTGAAAGGAAGGGGCGGGCCGGTGAGGCAAACAGCAATACAGCGAGGCTTTCTAGGGAAAGACAACCGTTATTAAATTGTCTTCCCTTTTCAGGGACAAGGGTCAATTCTTTGTATGCACCTTTAGCTGCTATCAATGTCTGAGAGACGTTTGACAACAGAAGAGGTTAACATGCTCCCGTCTCGGATATATGTAAGCCAGGGAAATCAATCTAGTAGCAATAGAAATAAGTCGCTTTCGCATTATGCGGCAGAGAGCACTTACTCATGCACACAATGAGGTCAACACGTGACCCCCCCCCCCCCCCTTCCCACACACCACCCCTCCCCCCCACCCCTCCAGTGCCGCGTACAAACACATCCCTTCTGCAGGGCTCTGGGGGGGGCATTAAGGACCATCTGACTGAATCTCTAACATGATGCTGCCCCGACACATCAGACCGCTGCGAGTGCATGTCGCTAAAAATACTTCCACGCATGCATGCAAGCTCTGGATGAGGGTGTGGGGGGGATCTGGCGAGTGCAGTCGTAGTATTCACGGCGCCAAATTGGTTACGCACACAGCACTGCGATGTGCGAGCTGCAGCCCGAGCTCATTAACTCCCTCGGACATATTCCCCCCGTCGATGCTTAAAACATATGACAGGAGGAGGAGGAGCGACCAGCTCTGCTGCGATAAATCACAGATTAAGTATCTCCGCAGAAAGGTTACACGTTTCCAAATGAATCCTTTTTTTATCATCTTTGTGGGATTTGTCACAGCTCAATTTTTGATTTCTAACACATCAACTGGCTGCTAAGTTCTGAAGCTGTGTTTATTCACACAGGGGCTGACAGTCCCGTGAAAATATGAATCATATAACTAAGGTTCAAGTCACGGCGGTGAATAATGTGGAAGACAGAGCCAGTCCTGAATGTTAATCGACTATGTTTAATTAATCCTACGAATAATCTGCAGTGCAGGAAAAGTCTAGAAGACTTTTTAAAAAGTCAGGCGAAAGTAGCTGCATCACCAATATGCACACCCACTCAGAAATTTGTTTAACCTGGGATATATTGGCCGACGGCTAAATTCAGTTTGCAATAACGACCGGGCGATGCATCTGGATTATTCCGGGCGTCAAACCTGCGGGAGCTCGTTTTGTTTCAGACTCGCGCAAAGATTGAGAGATAATCGACAATTATGTGGATTCAAATAAACGTGCATTATCTCGGAGCGGCAACGCCTGTAATCCTCTCGTTATTCATAAAGTCTCATCTCTCATCCGCCGCTTGAAACTCAGCACTGTGGAGACGCTAAACAAATGAGTCTACACATGCAGTACAAAGGGCTTATTCATTGCCTGGCAGAGCCTCCTACCCAGCCTTGAAATGCCCATATGTATGTATATATATATATATATATATATATATATATATATATATATATAAAAATATAAACACACACATATATATATATTTTATTTATATATATATGTGAACATAATAGTAGAGATTTGTTCAATGGGAACACTGTTCAAGGTGTGTGGGAAGGCAGACCTCAAAAGACACACAGATAAGCCTTTTATTCTTGGCTTTTGTTTATCTCACAGGGCATTTTTTAAAGGATATCATTCATTATTCAGAATGTATTTGGAGAATAAAGACTCCGAGCTGTGCTTGGTTTTGAAGACGCTCTTTGTATAAAATGTTAAATAAAGCAGACCTTTGCTCCGGGGATTACCTTTTTCAAATGCCAGATTATCTTTCCCATAGTCGACAGAGAGATCCTCTACTATAGGCCCGTACTATCACACACAATCTTTGCGATAGAGCTCAGAATCTGCTAATCCACCAATAATTTCCCCATTTCTTCCCCATCAGCCTTCACTCGTCCAAAAGCCCACTTTCCTTTTCTTGCGATATCAGCGGCCAGTTTCGCAGCAAGCTGCACTGAACCAGTTCTTCCTGCTGTGCTTCTGTATCGTCGTGTGCTCGATTCTGAAAAGGGAATTATAAATAAGTGACAGCTACTGCGGAAAGGACAGGTTACCGCTGCGAACCATTAGGATCTTTAGGCAGCAGCAAATACTGCTGATCTTACGAGGCGTTCAGATTTTTTGTGTTTCCAAATCAATGCCATAAACTCCTTGAGGTACTCATAAGTCTGCTATCCAACCAATTATTTTTTAAATACATACTTTTAGAGGAAGTGTAACATTGGGGATTGGCGTGTTTCACAATGCGGGAGTATATATCGTCATCATTCATTAGTGAGAGGAAACGCATGAACAGATGTACCAGGCTGTGTGCGTATGTGCGTGTGCGTGTGCGTGTTTACTGGGTACAAACAGGCAGGACGAGTCAATTATCTTGTACAATCAAATAGAACACACCATTGAAGTGTGTATGCCTGAGCAAGCAGCAATGTCTTAATCTAAGTGGTGAGATGTATTCTCAGATGACAGAGTTTCAGCCTGATGGATCCTCCAAGGCTGACACGTGAAAAGATGTTGTGGATGTCTAGATTCCCCTGACACTCATTCGCTGATGACCAATTGCGCATCCTCCGTCCTGCCCTCACACATCCGCATCAATCCAGCAAGTAAATACACTGAGTGGCTTAATGCATTTTCCCTCCCCGGGGAGTCGGCAGACCAAAAATGGCATTGGGTAGGTAGTTAAATAAATAAATATCCCGCTGAGTGGTGAAGTGGACTTTGAATAACCTGTGAGCAGCCTTTCTAACCCATGCTGTCCATAAAAAAGAAAGGAAATATGGAAAGATGGTTATTTTTAGTAAAGGTCTTGAGAGAAGAAGGAGCCCCAGACATGGGGAACATAGTCGAGTTCAAATGAGGAAAGAGGAGACAGGTGGCCCTTGTTCACCGAATATAAAAAAGCACCACGGCATCATAAGCCCGTGCACTCGCGGAGGGGTAATTAAAGGCCTCCTTTAGCATGGCCTCCATTCAAACTGCAATTAGGATTTGGGCACATCACGACTGTGAAAATCACTCCAGCTAACTAGGCCCGTCCACACAGTGACATCATGTGTTGGAGAGATCATTTATGTCCCATCGCTGCACCAGTTCACGTCCAGCTATGAATGTGATTGGCCTTGGGGCAACGGCAGGATGGGCGAGAGTGAGCAACGTTTGCCGCAGCGAGATCGGCCAGGTGAAGCTTCACCCGGTCGCTCTTCGGCCGTGTAACGCGCTGCGATGGGATCCGAGCACACGGCCGCGGCAGCAGCAGCTGGATGCACGAGAAATTAGGCCAAAACACATCCAGTGGTCCGGCACCATAACCTTGACCGGAGAGCAGGCTGACGGACGGGACTGACTATCATTTCATACCGGCAGAGCGGGGGACATTGGTCCAATTACAGGCACTGGGTACATGTTGTTAACTTGAGCCCTTCGACTGTACATTTCACAGCAGCTCAGAGATCAGGGATGAAATTGACAGAGATACCCTTTTCCTGCTGTCACAACCTCCTGTGTTACTCTGTCACCGGCAGGTGATGGAGGAGCAAAATAGGCTGTCTGAGGCATCCGATGCAGATGGTGACGACATCAAAGTCTGCGGATTCTGACAGGCCTCTTCGCAGCCCTGACTTCTTGTTAAGCACTCGGGGAGAAATGGACTCTGCGGTGTAGTGGAATTTCACGGAACAGGCGTACACCTGCAGCGACCCTATAGTCCGTTATATAATAAAACAAATACACGATTATGGTTAGAATAAATTGCACTGTGCACAGAGTTCAAACCTCCTAGTTCATCTTTACACCATTTGGCCAAAGTTGATTCCTGGTCGATGTAAACATCGACCTCAGTTGATTAGGTAATGGCTGAACCAAAGAAATTTCCAAAAACGTGTGATTTTTTTTTGTTAAATTGTGATCAAATCTTGTATTTGCGATTTACATTGTTGTTGTTTTTTGGTTTGTTAAAGCAATATCTTAAGGATAGTCTATCAAATTAAGTGTTCTAGTTACTTTTAGTGTTTTACAGTCCAAGTTGATTGTTAAAAATGTACCGTCAACAATTAACATTATTTCCCAATCAAGAAATATCAAATGTCCCGTTTCCAGTTTCCTCAATGACTTCTGATATTTGATTGAAGTTACAGCACAAGCTGATATTTCTGAACCAAATGATATTAAACAGTTCAACAGAATATGGTGGCTGAGCTTGAAAGTGGAAATGCAGACAAGAAAGCCGCTGCATTTCATCCCAACTCTGCCAGATTACTAATGAGGTATGGGCCTATAGATGGCACTTCAGACATGACAGCTACCAATATTGACCTTTAAAAGGAGGAGTAAATACAAAGATTGTCTCCCAAAGCACAGACTGCAGCCAGAGGTCAATACCAAGACTCCCTTAGAGCCATTTAAGTACAACATTGTGTTTGCGTGTTGGCTAAATGATGCTACGGAACAGTCTGGAATATGTGAACAGGGCCGACTTGACGCGAGTGCAGCAGACAGTCAGGAGTCGAGAGGCGGCCACGGCCCGGTATACGCCTGAGTGTTAATTGGAAACACAGTGCAACGGCTTCTTCACTGAGGCGTGTCATTAGAGAGGAAATAAGCACGAGCAGCAAAATAACCAAAGGCGCTGGTGAGGGTAGAGGAGCAGGGCTCAATGTAATCGGAGCAGGCAGATGAGACAACACTAAATACACATCTGACTGAGGCGACACGGCAAGCTCAATACAGACTAATAGCCCGATACACTTCTCAAAGCAAAAGTGAAAATGTGTAATTTTCTTGTTTTCTGACTTAATAACTAGAACTGTATGTGAGAAAAGGTTTCCACCTTAATCTTTTCATGAGACAGTTTAGCCTGCTATTGGCTTGGGTCAAATCCAAGTCATTCAAAAATATGATCATGTTCTGGGCTAAATTGATGGATTAACATGCACTATGCCCCTCAGTTCTAGGAGAAACTCATTTGAAGCCGTGAAAGGCTGATTTTGTCATTAGATATAGGAGGATCTGTCTGCATCTGCTTCGGATGCATCATACAGGTGTGCTATTGCACCGTAAAGTGCAGTGCTGGTGCGCGTGAGACCCTCCCACATCCTACCCCCATCCCCTGACTTCTATTTCTCTGTTGGTCAGCCCGCAGCAAATCCGAAAAGCCTCCCAGCGTCTCCATGGCGACGGGCCTCATTCGAGCAGATGGCCTCAGTGTGCCGCGCGGCAATTAAAGAGGGAGCATCGCGTTGGGAAAGTGGGTCAGGGGGGGGGGGTCGGGAGACAGGCCTGGCAATGTGAATCTGCCTCTGCTTCGGGCCGGCGCACGGACGCACGTATGCGTTGAGCGCCCTCCGCGACGACACACATGAGGCTGTTTACTCACGCCTCGATGGACTCCTTCACCGGGCCTTACCAGGCCAAACACCGGGCCCCGCGCCCGTCACAGAGCGGAAGCGTTGTGAGCTTGGAAAGAGGGATAGCATAGCATTGTATATACTGTAAGTCACTTAAAGAGAAATACCTCTTAAACCGTTGCACTGTTTTGCACTGTTTGTTTTGTACTGCACTGTTCTTGTTGTTGTGTTGTGTGTTGCGTCATGTTTTGTCTTGCTTTGTGTTATAAAGTACAATCAATGTAACACACTGAGTCACTTTACCAAGTAAAATTCCTTATTTGTGCAAACCTACTTGGCCAATAAAACAGATTCTGTGCAGGGATGCAGTGGGTGGGGCTGCTCCCAGATGTCACACACCGAATATTCCCCAGCGGTGAGAGGAAGTCTGGAAAAACATCCATCATAATTCCATGGAGAAAATCCCACAGCCAAATCAATAGGATTACCCCTTTAAATCCGATCCAACGACATACAGAATCAGCTCCCCTGTTATTTGGATTACTTCTACTAGAGCACCAATCACTACCGGCTAGCATTGCTTCTTTGTCTGTCTGTCTGTCTGTCTGTCTGTCTGTCTGTCTGTCTGTCTGTCTGTCTGTCTGTCTGTCTGTCTGTCTGTGTGTCTGTGTGTGTCTGTGTGTGTGTGTGTGTGTGTGTGTGTGTGTGTGTGTGTGTGTGTGTGTGTGTTGTTTCAGCTTCACCTAAATATTCAGCAGGGAGGAAACGTACCCATGGCGATGCAACGCAAAGCAAATCGTTTTCATCCCCCAAACTGCTTCCATTGCATGTTGAGCAGTTGAAACACGGGGCTTCAATTTAATCTCAACTTGAACCCACTCGTTTCATAATATCTGCTTGAGTTTTCGAATCGCTCATTACTCAAATGAAGAGAGGCTTTAATTAAGCTAATTCCACAGACAATTATGATCTTTAACACATTAGAGCTTTTTAATTTAATTTACTGTTTTATGTGCCACTCGCACAATTATGCAACCGGCAACGCATTTTGTGTGAAGATAGCTATAATGGAGAATATGTGGTTGCTGTTGGTGTGTGGCTTGGGAAGAGAATAAAGGCTTAATGAACTGGAAAAAAACAATTCAATGAACTTCTTATTTTCTCTAAGTGTGGGGAAAAAGAACGTAGGCCAACACCATTTCAAGGCAAACTAGGATCACCCTTGGAACGCAGCCTCGTTCAGCAGCAGCATGACGATCTGCAAGCTCCCATGCATCCTCCGCAGGCTCGACATGGAAATCTCCATTTCCCCCACTCTTCTCCTCACTACTAGGCTGTAATTTTTTCATTGCACATTATTGACTATATCTGGATTAAAACACAGATTTGCACTTTATTAGCACTTGAATGGCTCTTATTATGGTACTTTTGTAGTTTGACTATGTTGAGGAAATGTTACTTTCTGTATTCTTGTTGTTCTTAGTTTGTACTCTAGGTTGAAATGCACTTATTGTAAGTCGCTTTGGATAAAAGCCTCCGCTAAATGACATGTAACGTAATGTAATGTAATCTTGCTAGACTTAGGGTTGGAAGGAACGGAACTTCTTGAGAGACACTGGTCTGTCGGGCCAGTAGGCCGGAGGTCTTTGAAGGGTTTTGCTGCCGCATTCAAACATGTGTTCCGCCTTCAGCATCGACTTCCATTTCCAGAATGCCGAGCATTCAATCCCGAGGAATAGTTGCAACTCCTACGTGTATCCACGTCGATGATCGCGATCCTCGCCCACCTCGTGAAGTCGGAAGGACTAGTGGCTGAAGCGCGAGACGGAATTTAACTGGAACACATTAAGACAGGAAGTTGCACAGGTTCACTCTCGCTCTGTGAAGCCACAAGGTACGTGGGTACAAGTTCAGTGAGTGGGAGTGGTTGTGGACACTTCCATTCTGCATAACTTATTATCATATAAATGGTGTAGTTCGTATGTTTGACACGTGGGTGGCAGTAGAAGAGGGGGGAGGGGCTCTTGACCCCCACCAGCCTTCCGTTTCTCTGGCCTGCCGTGACATTTGGCATCGCCATGGCTCGACTGACAATTGCTGTAAGCTACAAAATGGCCCAGCGTGATTTTCTTTGCTGGTATCAAAGCCCTCTCCAGATTCCTGACTGGTTAATTCCACTCTCAAAACCCACAGCCAAGAATGACTGCCAGAGTGGGAGCTCCCATGTGGAAACCCCTGGCAGAGTTGTTGAGCTCCATACATGCATATCATTACTACAACTTCCAAGGCAACACATGTTAGAGGATATAACCACTAAATAAACTCCTCATATATTATTATTATTTCCACAACTTAATGCATCTTCCCCCGTTTTTTTTTTTTTTAATGTACTGTATTTGTGTTAAATGAGTGTTTAACACAGCCCAGCCATACCCTACAGCTTTGCGTCTTGCACACAATTAATTTTACAAAATAGTTGCAGCTCGGATGCAGACTCAGCTTCGTAATGTGATAAACGCAACCACTTTCCAATCCATGCTCAGAGGTGGGACTAGTTGTTCAATTCCTCGCTCGCCCATCTCATTGATTTACACATATTGACATACAATACCACCACACATAATTGTAATGTTTAAATTGCCAGTAAAAAAGAGAAGGGGGCATACAGAAAGGAGGCGGAGGCCATTTGGCACACCTGACCTACAATGCAACGTTGGAGTCAAATTCCAGCAGGCTTGGAACTGGGGAATCAATAGCAGACTAAATGAGTTGCTTTGGAATAGACCCTACGAGCAGAAATGGAAGGATCAATGCCAAACTGCAGGACTGCAGGGCGGACCATGTCTGTGTTTATCTCCATCTTTTTTGCAAGGTTGGCCTCAATCTTAGTTCATCGTCAGCTGTGGCCACGGTTGGGCGTGGGGAATAATAGCTGAAACCCTCTCAGAAATGTTCACACAGAAAGAAATGTAATCCAAGCCTATCGTGCAATTAACTTCAGAGTCGATCACAGCAGGTGCAAACAGGGACGGGAGGGAAGTATATACGACGGCCGCAGAGCTGACCCGTTATCAGTCACATTCTGCTTGTCCGTCTGCACAGGACGGGGTTACTAAGGAGCTTTGCACCAAGCTGCAGCACACGTGAAGCTTAGCTCCATGTCAGAGAATAAATAAATCTGCCCCCCACCCCCTTTATAGCAACGACATCGCCCACGACATCAACCACGCTGTTGCTTTAAAACGAGAGATATCAGCGCAGAATATTGAATGAGCGAACGCCATCACTCATTAAAAAGGGAAACATTTCATGAAAACAAACCTCCTTTTGTATGAAGTGCTCACCAAGTCGGCTCTCAGCGAGCACCGTCCACAAAAGGCAGAACGGAGAGAGAGAGAGGGAATGGGGAGAGGAAATAGGAAGGCAATGGCAAGTATATCAAAAGCAAAAGATAATAATGTGGATTTCTGGCAGGAGATGAGCTCTGACTTTCATATAAAAATGGCAGAACTTTCAGGTTTGACTTTGATTTCACACGTTTTCTGCATGGAAAGATTGGAAACGCCGCATAATTGTAGAAACGCCCGATATTTTAAATCAAATGTGCTCTGCAAGCTTTTACTCAACCGATACTATTTACCAGTGGGTGCCATGTGCATTGGCTGAGCCGGGAGGCTCGTAATATGATTGACAGATGTGGCTCTCGAAGGTCGAGCCGGATGTTTTCAGTCAGATGTTGAAAGGGCAGTTTGTGGAGATAGTCAATGCCTTTTACGTTTTCAGGTCGCACACTCGGTAAAACTGTTGGCATTTATCAGCTGGAATTTGTTTTTGCAGGATGGAAAAGCCACTTTATTCAGAAGCTGGGAGTCAAAATCACGAGAAAAGCTGCTTTGAGACAGAGTAGAAAATAGCTCTTTCCAACAAAGGAAAAGAGACCCTCTGGAGGATATTATTGGCTTTGAAAAATATGCTATATGCAATAAATATTTCATCTCAACAGCCGTATGATAAAATAGGGGCAAAGACCAACATCAGATCGACATCGCTGTGAGGGAGAATGGATATTCAACTGAAGGCTGTTTTTGGCCCAAACACTGGAGCCCGCTGATGCATCGGCCCGACCCACGACAGTAAAAAGGTAGCGCTGCGGGCCAGCTCTTGGCAACAGACCGCACGAGTCAGCACAAACTTCAACAGAGTCAAACGGCATAAAAAAGATGGCAACAGCAACAACCGGTCCATCAACTTTGCTTCTGGTTCACCCAATAGATGTGAAATGCAGAGGTTTGGACCAGATGCACACCACCTCGAAGCGGATGGAGCCAATTGGGTGGTGAAGACATTGCTTGATGTTTTTTCAAGACAAACATTCTACAACTTGACTTGTTCAGGCGGTGGGAGCTGCACCCATCAGATGCAGCGGAGGACCGGGAATGAACCACTCCCTCAATCCCAGATCAGCCTGTGACTAAACACCCTTGTCGTAAACCCAGACACAAAACACGGCGTTCCCATGAGACATCTTGTTATTAAACTGGTGAGGCAGAAAATACATTCAAACTGCCTTTGCACAGGGTTTCGGAAAAAGAAAACATAAAAGCAGTTTCTCGTGAAGAAATAAATATGATTGGCCTTTCACTGCAAATGAATCTTTGCAGGTGGGAACTATATTAAGTGAGCTCTGAAGGGAGAGACACAACAAGCGTATTGGCAAGCCGAAAGCAGAGCAGCCTGTGAGAATCCCTCCAACCTGTGAGATTATTTACCTTTTTTTTCCTTTGGAGAACATCTACATTGACTCGGGAAACCATAATAACCCCGTCCTCAGATGCTGGCAAACAAACTGCAAGCAAAATCTGGAACAAGGGTAGTCCATCAATGTCCTTCTCATTCTCAAGAGTAGAGAGTTAAACCATTTAATCCATCGACAAGGATTGGCTAAATAAAAAGAAAACTACCTCAACAGATTAATGCCAAATCAGAAAAGCTCAGAGCGAGATTTTATCCCCTTTATTGATTCCTTTCTTCTTTGCTTAGCTGATGCGGCGGTCTGAGTTGAAACAGAGACACATAGAGAGGATTTGAAGCAGCGAATGGCGGCTGCGGCTCCCTGATAAATGCATTTTCCATCCTGAGCCGACATGGTCGACCGCCTGGTGTGAAGAAAGTGAAAAAAGTAGCTGGAGATGAGACCCAGCAGCGGCCAAACACCACCAACTCACAACCCGCATGAATACGAGATACGATACCAAGCTGCGTGCTCTGACAGAACAAGCTATCTGGTAACACGAGGCAGCCGATGTCTGGGACAAACATTACTTGTGATATTTGAATATCCATGCCCCAAAACGTCTTCACTCAGAAATCCAAGCAATCGCACCTCACTCGAAAGGAGCATTCTCTGAAGCATTAATACACTCTTCGCCGTGACCTTAAGTCCTGCCTGTGAACTACAGCCTCAAAACAATCGGAGAGGCGGACTTAATTTGACATCCATTCAGTCTTTAATGCCATTTGTGCAGTCTCCTGCACGAGGAAAACACTCCTAACCTTTCCATTATTTAGGCTCGGTGCCGATCGTCATGTTTTATTAATCTATCCATGCAGAGGAGGCCACTGGGGCTGGAAATGCGCATCGCGCAGCTCTCAAATCAGTGTGCTGTCGGCAAGCGGTGCAAAATTCGAGCCAAATTTCTTTTTCTATACTTCGCTGATGAAAAGAGAATTAATGAAGGACATCTCCATTTCCAGAATCAGAACTGACACACAAACAAGAAGAAGATTTGCAGAGACGTTTCATGCAGTATCAGGTAAAGGATTTGCTAGAGAGCTGCACCACAATGAGCTAAATGCTCAAATAAATGAAATTGCACTGGCCCAAGTGCCCCCACATTAGTTTCTACAGCAAAAAGGGAAGTTTAATATATCTCTCTCTCTCTCTCTCTCTCTCTCTCTCTCTCTCTCTCTCTCTCTCTCTCTCTCTCTCTCTCTCTCTCTCTCTCTCTCTCTCTCTCTCTCTCTCTCTCTCTCTCTCTCTCTCTCTCTCTCTCTCTCTCTCTCTCTCTCTCTCTCTCTCTCTCTCTCTCTCTCTCTCTCTCTCTCTCTCTCTCTCTCTCTCTCTCTCTCTCTCTCTCTCTCTCTCTCTCTCTCTCTCTCTCTCTCATATCACCTCAGCAGGGACCAACGAGAGACTCAAAGGAACTGGGATCAGAGCCATTTGCATTCAAACCATAAAGGTCCCAACAATCCAGTGGTGGCTTTCCCCCGTCTCACTAAGCCACAAACTGTCATCCGACAAGAAATGATGCGGCCACTGCAGTCTTCAATCAGACCAGCGAAAGTCAAAATGCTATAATTACAACGTTCCGTGCAGCGAGCCGTCTGTGTTAGTGCTCCACATCAAACAGCACCACTATTCATCCGCGACACACAAAGTATGAAAGAAACCTCCTGCCAAGTAGGGCCATGGCAATCCAAACCATGATTGTTCCGGTCTACATTACGATTGCTCATCGACATTGGAAATATTTTCCAATTTAAAAAGTGGTCTGCTGCGCTTTTGTGAGCAAAGTAAACAATGTCCAGGATCAAGAACGCCGTGCTCTCGTAAACAATGAAAACATAAGCACATCGG
The DNA here is from genome assembly GCA_036178185.1 of Liparis tanakae. Taxonomy (NCBI): domain Eukaryota; kingdom Metazoa; phylum Chordata; class Actinopteri; order Perciformes; family Liparidae; genus Liparis; species Liparis tanakae. The sequence goes on along the minus strand of CM070099.1, from coordinate 8,124,630 downwards.
TCGTAAAGATACGAACGATGACGACAAAGCACGGTGAGACGAGATGCCATTGTTAACTGGTCAGCCGCCTCAACTGATAGGCAGGGGCCCCCCTGGAAGCTTACTGCCCACCGTAAGACAGGGCCTTCCCTCACCGCTACGGAGGACATGCACCCGGCGAGGGCAGCCAGCTGAAAAGGGGCACATTAGATTTCTAGCCTAACACAAGATAAATAAAGAGCATCACTTCGAAACGGATTGGGGCAAAATTATCCTCCTTCTCGTCTGGTTTTCAGAATCGTCCAAAGTCAAAATCGCAATTACGTATGAAATTTGATTAATTTCCCGGCCCCACTACCAAACATTCAGCAGAAGCTCGCGGTCAACAAAACTGAACCACAGGAGTCTCAAGCAGAACGATACAGCTGCCAAGTGATTACAAATCATTATAATTCAAACTACACAATTTCCCTTCATGAATAATAACACATTCAAAGTAGATGCTCGTCCACTATTTAGCTCCGCATATCCCAAATGTTTAATCCAACTAAGATGAGGAATTAGAGCTGGAAAATGTCGTTATCCCACCTTTGAGAGTGATAAACAAATATATTTAAAAACAAAAAATTTGCATTACATAGTTTACAATGTAGTACCATGCTAATCGCTGCTCTCCTGTGTATACATACACACATTAAAATATATATATATATATATATATATATATATATATATATATCATTTGATATATGATCACACCAAATGAAATATCAGAGTGGAGAAGCAGAGTGCGAAAATAAGAAAGCAGGAGCAGAGCAGCTAGTATTATTCACAGATCCATAATTCTCAATGTTCCTTTTTTTCATAATCTATTTGGCAAGCGGCTCAAAATATTTCCCATTATTGAATTTGGCACTCTTGTGCCATCCACAAATGGCTATTACTGCGAAACCGCAAAACATGGCCTTCCCTGATTGATAACTGCAACAGGATTTGCTGCCACTTTTATTTGTTAGAGCCCATTCTCCCACTTGCTTGTACTTCTGTAATGAAGGAAGAGTCTGGAACACGCTGTATATCAATTAAGCCATCAAAGAAGGGGTTGGGGGTGGCAGGCATTTATGGCAACGCCCTTTAACCTCAGGGTGAAAGACCAGATCCTTGTTTCTGCATGTCAAAAGAAATGGGTCCAAACAACTGCTGCAGTAAAACTGTTGTTTTTTTCCCCTCCAAGCCCATTTCTGCATGTAGAAGGCACCAATTGTGCCGTCACTTTGATTTCAAATAAACTATAATAGATAACTGCAATAAAAAAAAGGAACGAAACAAGAGCAACTTTATTCACACAGCGCCTAATTAGGCTAATAGAAAGAAGGAAAAAACACACCTTCCGCTTCTGCTTGAATAAGAAGTTTTCCAGGAGGCTTTTTAAGTGCAATTTTTGAATCATGTTCCACCCTCTTGATTGAACAGCTTCAAAAGCTTTCCCCCCGTGAATCCCAAGGGAACTAGTTAATCCTGATATTCTCCATAAGCAAAGGGATCATCTCAATGTAAATCAGACAGGGGCTTTTGATCAAGGTATTCAATCGACCTTAAAACGCCTGACGCCACAAGGAGCCTCGCGACGAACAAGGTCAACGTCTCCGGTGGTTCTCTCAGGCTCGAAGGAGGTGGAGGAAGGGGGGGAAGGTAAATAAATAAAAGCAACGCCGCAGATGTGAAGAACATATTAGCCCAGAAAACACGGTTCAGACTGGGAGAGAACCAGGATACCATTTAAAACACGCTCTGACATTTCTTGACCCTTTTTCGATCCTGTCTGAAATGACAGAATGTAAAAGACCTAAAGAAAAAAGACCTAAAGAAAAAAGTGAACTTTCAACATACACACACACACATATACATATATATATATATTCCATCTCTCCTGAAATCTATAAAGTAACCAGGTCCACTTCTTAAATGTGCACAGATCGAGCGCAAATGTCAACACATCCCAAATCCCTTTTCCTCAGGAAACGTCATTTAATGGCAATGAAGAAATGAGTGGTTTGCCCTCAATGGATCCATGATATTGTTTTTATATTTTTATGTACAACATTCGACTAGCACACAGGAGTTGAGGATTAACAGGCCGCTGTTTTCAATGACGAGCGGAGGAGCACTTTACCACGGGGCACTGGGCAAACTTCTTGCCCACACGCTTTTTTGCACATATCGCCATCTGCCTGCAGCCCGGGTACCTGCATTATTTTATTTGTGCATGCCAAATAAGTATTCAGCAGCCGTTTAGATTGTAAGATTGAGGGGCAAAATAAGAAATGTCCAATGTCCTCTTTAAATAAAAAATAAACAAAATATAAACGCATCACATGGATCCACCCATTCATGCATTAACGTCAAATCAAGTCTGTCACTGCAACAAAAAAAACACCACGCCGCACAGCACGTACACACACTCACACACTGAGGCGCAGGGATGACAAAATGAGGCGCGTCGTGTCTCGGATGTGTTCTGCTGCTTACCTTGGACGTACAGCGCCACTAGCAGTATCCATATCCCCGCACGCATCGCCATGGCGCCTCCTCAAACTATCCGGATCTCGTCTGATAACCTGAGACTGGACGCGGGGGTAAAGGGGTGGGGGCTCACTCGAGACGACAAAGACCGAGCATGCAACTTCTGCAAAAAACTCTTCGGAAATCCCGAGCTAGTCTTCCTCCCTCGCGGTACAGTGGGACACTTTCGCACAACTAGAGGATCGGTGCCAAAGCATCAATGTTTAGGTCTGTGGCGAGTCCTTTTTGCCGGCGTAGTTTGCACGAAGTAGAACCTGGGTTCCCTACACCAAAAAAAAGAAGAAACGGCTGCAGATGTGCAGTTTAGGTGATGGGAGTTTAAAAGAGTGCGATTATTTTGGGACTACAGCAGACGGGTTGGTTTCAAAGCAGCGCTTCTAGTTGAACCACCTCGCCGTCGTCGCTCCTTCCATCCACCGCAGCGGCTGCAGGACTGGCTCCCTCCTTCCCAGCGCCGTGGATCAGAGTTAAAGAGGGCGGGAGGTCCTCGATCGATGCTGCGCCGGGGTAGTTACCAGCACTTGCAGAGTTCCCCTGGAATAGTGGGGGTGGAGAATGACGCCTTTGCGCTTCTGCCAGCAAAACAAAGAAGACGAACAGCACCTAACAGACAATCTGCCGGAAACGTCCCGGTTTTAGTTCCTCTCGGTTTTCCGCAGCCACGGCCAGCCGGAGAGATCAGCACGCCAGGCCGGTGAAGTTGGTGTCACTGTGAGAAATGGTGGGACGCGTAACTACCCTGTCCTCGTTCTTTTTGTTGTTGTTGTTGTTGGGCTGGTCAGGTGGATGAAATACAACGAAGCGATGTCCAGCTCTGCGCAGCGCTCCGCTGATCTGCCCGCACGGTGTGCTGCTGCCGAACAGTGCGGCGGTTTTGGGAGAGATCAGGATCGCGTGACGTTGGGCGAAGGGAGGAGCCTGGATTGTCCTGCGAAAAGCTGATGACAAAACGCGCGCATACTCACACATACGCACGCGCACACACAGCAGGCTACAGGCTACTGCTGTGTGGTAGCCACTTTGGAGGTGAGCGACTCTCAAACTTTTCAGGGGGCTTTAACGTGACTCGTTTGGAGCGGCGCGCAGAGGGGAGCAGAAACCATTCCGCGAGGCCTGAGAGAGATCCGTCGCGGAGACAGGGCGTGGGGATGTGGGAAGAGGACAGCGACGCGGCGTGTGCCGGCATGCCGAAGGGAAATCATGCATTGTGAAATAGGTTACTCATATCCCTTTAAGCCACCGAAACCAAATCTGCACCCCCTATGTGTTGAGGAATCTGCATTTATTAATTATCAGCATCTTCAATGTACACCCAAATACATAAGTATGTAAATCAAATTGAGTTAATCTCATCGGTGTGCTCTGCCCAAAAGAGCCCCCCCCCCCCCAATTACACCTCAAAAAACACCTATGTTTGTATTATTATAGCATTACGTTCAAACACGTTTTATGAGTAAGGAAGTGTCAAAAGACTTCTGTGGCACCCAAAACCTCAAGTGAACCTCAAGTCTCCCACATGTCAGGGTGTGGCAATAAGGCTGGAATATGACAAAGCGTTTCAGTGAGGTAGAGTTGCTTGATTCAAACTAGGGGAGGGACACTGGATCTTATGCCATGTTCACACCAAAAGCGTTTTGCGAATCTTCGTAAGGGGCGGGGCTTATCTCTGTGGCTTATTTTCCGCTATTCCCCATGAAGAATTAACCATTAGTTAAGCTTTATACTTGTTGTGGCCATCCCACAAACGTCAGAAAATCTAACGCCTTTGTGTTTGTGTTCATATCATCACCCGTAGACTCACACAGCTCGGTCACTTTCACAGATTAAGTTTACGGCTACCAACGCTACGAGATCAGAGTATCTAACGCTTTCATGTTTGGGTTCATAACGTCACCTGTGCCTGTTTTATTCTCTGTGATTCCGGTACTCAGAAAAAAGGTTGTGTTAAAAAGCTCCGGTTGGCCTTAAACCGCAGCTTTGAGTTTGTCCTCCATCTTGTTCTGATTGAACAACAGCGGGACAGTGATGACACGCGGAGCAACTCAAGAGCTGATTGGCCCCGAGTTGCGGAATTACACCAAAAGTTGAAATATTTCAACTAGTTGCAAAGTTTCACAACTTTCCTTTCTTCCTTTCTTCCTTCCTTCCTTCCTTCCTTCCTTCAGCATCCAAACAGTATCAGGTATCTGAAGGTATACTGCCTGTAAAGGAACAGGAGGGTGGATGTGATAACAGTTCCCTCTACTGGACAGTATTCTTGTGATAATCAATGCCGGTCACGTCCATCATGTTTCATGGCCGCAGGGTCGATCGGGCAGTTTGTGGTCTGCAGGATTGTGCATGGTCAAAAATTCCATCTTTAGACACAATATTAGATCAGAACCACACAATTATCTTTGCTGAACAACAAGAGAAATTACCTGGCATGATGACAAAACAGCACTGGGACAATTGGGTTCAAGGGTCAGTGTAGCTTCAGGGTACGGCAACATAAATCACACGGGAAAAAAAGTGAAAGAACTGCATGCCTCACGCGGTATCTTTTCCCCATGTGAAGGCTGTGCAGTTAATCAACATGTTGACAATCCGGTTAAAAGCAATGAAGAACAGACTACTGTGTCCGTACTGGGAGCACACAGATAAACTCTGGAGGACATGGCATTTTGTCGTGTGAAATACAAAGTCTGCGAAGGGACATGAAAGCGGCGGCCGCTAGAAATTTATGGATGCTTTCTCCGATATCTTCTTTTTTTTGCTCAATGGAATCATTTCAATTGAATGCGTTGCAGCCAAAATGCATTAATGTCTATTGACAAGGGACGTGTGGAAAGAGGAAATTCATTGGTATCAGGCAAGATAGCAGGATTGCCAGGGTTGAATAAAACACAAAGTATGAATTAACAATGTCAATTCTGCTCCATGTACTCAGAAGATAATCACTTCCGTTCATAAACCTTTAAATGTCAGTGCAGCAGCAGCAGCCTGGTGGTATGTGAGATGGGGAGTGGGCTAAATTGATAAGATGGACGGGAGGAAAGGGAGCACTAAATCCTCTCCTTCAAGAACGACGAGCCTAAATGTGCCCTTGGGCAAGGCACATCACCAGTAGCTGCTCCAGTGACCTCCGAGTTCCGATGCCCCCGTCATTGATCTTCCGAGGCTGGGATTGATTTGCAGGCGAGCTGATGAAATTTGATACACTCGTTCTGAACTCCAGCTGGCGGCTGTGTCTCAGCCAATGCGGAGATTTGGAAAGTGTTGAAAAGTAGCGATGGCTACACGGAGGCCGAAGGAAAGTAACAGATGAAGGGTTTTTTCAGATTAATACATCAATGTGAAATAAACAGCGCTGATGCTTTCCCCTGCAGATGGAATACTGTATGTTTGCTGATGAGAGTATTGCTAATGTATTTATTCAACGCTAATTCGAGGAACTTTCTTTTTTCGTATTTTTTGTTTGGCGGTCTCTGTGGACAATAGCGGTACTGTCTCCATGCTACTGCAGCAAGGTCTGGCAGTCTTCACTGTGCAGTCCTGGTTCTGGTTATCTCGTGTCTCCCTTCCTTCGCTCCGGTGGGCCCAGCAATGCGGCCCAGACCTCCAACAGCCACCCCCCCCCTCCCCCTTTGGCTGACGCTCTGACTGCAGGTGAGTTTCTGGTGAACCTGTGGGCCGTAGAACATTTGGCTGATCTCACGGGAAATCTGACCCAATGACGTGCATTTAGAATAGCCATTAAGAAATTGCCTATATTCTCGATTGCCAATGTAAGTCGTATAGAGGCATCGGTACGAGTAACAGCGGTACAGAGGCAGTGGTACATAATAACCTGTCACCAGAAATGTTGTGTCCACAGCAAATATAGGTGTGGACTACATTTTGTAGACTTACAATATTGTACATATTTTTTATTATTTATTATGTGGTCACATTGTATAATTTTGTATTTCTTCTCATCTTTTCTTAAAATTATTTTAAAGCAGATTTTTTATTATGTATTATGTGGTCACATTGTATAATTTTGTATTTCTTCTCATCTTTCTTCTCATCTTTTCTTAAAATTATTTTAAAGCTGATTCACGGCTTCCTGTTCATCACGTCGGAGGAAACATTTAAACCAAATTTGTTCCAAGCCCATAAAACTCAAACGGCACATTCTCTCAAGAAACGCCATGAAATACAGCCCACTTGAATCACACAATGTCATTTATCAACTACTGTGACACAGGGAGTGAGTCTAATCTGCTTCAGTCCCACATTCTGTCATCACCTCTGGCATGTGATGCAAACACTGATTCATGGAGTACAGCGTGTCGCGTTGGTGACTTGTTTCAAGCTGTCACAAACTTGCAATAGTGAGCTAAAAAAAAAATCCCAGAAGTTTGGCAAAGTGCTGATGTGCGAGACACAATTCAGGTGTTTATTTTCACCATCCAGAAGAGCATGACATCTGCATTGGGCTCGTAATTGTAATTGTTTCACCTCAGACTTTGAACCAGTGGAAGATAAAACTTATATTAATTAATCTCCCAGCCGTTGATGGACAGGCACATAGATATATTACAGGCTATTTGTAGACATAATTTCTGGAGGACTAAGCTGGTCACACCACAAAGATCTTTGGTGATGCGTTCACTTCCCCCCTAAAACGCACAAACGCGGCGTCGAAGAGGAAAGCCAACAGCGCACCGCGCGAGGCAGCTAATCTCCATCAGAGTGAACCGGGGAGGCCTTATCAACCTTTTACAGTCTGTCTATTGATGGAGGGATGGAAATTGTATCCCGGCATTAGCAGCATGTGCTCCAAGAAATCACTGGAAGAAGAAAAACGGAAGTCGTAGGGTTTACCTCTCCCGGTAGGTTCTGAAAAAACCCGAGAGGAGATAGGTCACTCGCACTGCTCTCAACTCTGGTGCCTCGGTGTCGGACAAATTGAAGGGAAAATACCTCTGTGTCCAAAGGTGAATTATTTATGAGGTTTCTCACAGGGGCCATAGGTGTAACATTGGACACCAGAACTCCTACCTACCCACGTAATATACACTATATATTATATGTAGCATATTTAATTAAACCCTTTTAACTGTAGGATAAATAATGCTGTAATACATCAGATACATTTCACCTGTTGGTGTTTGTTAGTATTTAAGAGTGAAGCTGATCTTTACGGCATCCATGGTCTCCCTCATGAATCCTTGACATTTGAGTATGCATACTGCATTAAACATTGTAAAATGTACTTGCCTATTGGAAGACTTTGACTGAATATACGGTGTTTGCCAGAAGTTAAAGAATACCAGATTATTTTTCATGAGAATGGGAAAATATTTGTTGTAATAAAAAAGAAAATACCTCCTAATCATAACAAAAGACCTTATTAAGGCAAGAACACAGGGTGATTATTCTCTGTCAAATATGCCTCCAAAGCTCAGTTCTGTTGTTTTTTTTTACCACAAAAAAACAATGGCTAGGCAAGAAAATACAGGTGACACTGTCGCCTGCAGCATTTCTAACGGTGTGCACGGAGCAGGTATTCAGCCTTTAATGTATTAGTTTAGGTTGTGTTTTACTTACAAGACAAGGAGGGATGGTTTGCTCCTGCACATGTGTGTGTATGTGTGTGTGCATGTATGTGTGTGTCTTTGGATACTTCTTTACCTCAGGGTACACTTAGGAAAATGCCAGTTCCCAACCGAAAGAGAAAATCAATCTCTAATAAAGTAGCCAAAGTCAATTCCTGTTACTCACCGGCTACAGTAGACAATCGGACCAGGGAGCTGGGAAAGGAGTGAGGAACAACTCCCCCGTTGTGTCTGCAGCGACACATTGACCTCAGTCTTACTGCGACTAATGAGTGAGCAGTATGTGTGCTGCTCGTCAACAAACAGGCAGCTATTGTGGCAGAAAGTTGACAGATAAGGGGCTCGACAACAATGTGGCCTATGTCTTGTAATACATCCCACAAATGAAGTGGGAATTCAATTGTTAATTTTTTGGAGGGGTTTCTGAATGAATAGTTTCATCATAAATATTGAGTTAAACTGCTACAGTTCTATAGAATCTGGCCTGGCCCTATCATTTTTGATTGTTTCCTCATTCTCATATTTAAAGCCACACCCACGCGTTGATTTCTGCGATTTGTGTGCAGAAATGTTGCACTTGCAATCTTCTCGAGCTTTGGATCCAGCAGCCACATCTCAGCACGTAGACTCTTTTGCAGCGACAGCCGGATAAAGATCTCCGGCCAGAAGATAATGAGATGGGTCACATGTAAGGCAGCTCTTGCCAAGTCACATTGTTCACTACCTATCAGCCGGCTCGCCTTTTCTTCCCTTCTTTCTTCAACTAGCCTCTTCAGTGTCCGAGTGCCTCGCTGGAGGTCATCTCCACTCTGGCCCGTTGCCTTGTTAAGAATGTTGATGCTCCCGCTCTCACACAGGAGGGGCAAGACAAATATATATTCTTCTGAGGGTGCGATCAGCCGTTCCCTAAATCACTCACAACTCCGTAATCACAGTACCTTTACTGGTGGCAATGAGCCACATTTATTTGACTCCTTGGTGCTAGAAATAGGCTAAGCGGTCCTTCTGACACTGTGCAAGGATACTGCCACTGCGGTCCACATGTGTCGGACGGGGTTGATTTGCTTTCAATCCAATCAAATAGTCAATAGACACTTCTTCATTTGCTAATGAGTATTCCCTCTGATACCTCCCGGTTTCAGCGTGACAACCTTTTTCGTGCCAAAAGCTTTTCAACAGTTTGAATATTTGTGATGAATATCCCCTTTGCGGAATTGATTGCTGGATGGAGAGTGAAGTGAATCCAGCTTTTGTTGCCGGTGCTCAAAAGCCCCAATTGAGATTCTTAAATTTGCGGAGAATGTTCCAGGCCTGTCCTGTCTGATAAAACGCCAAATATAATTGACATCCTTCCTGGTCCCAATAGACAAGGATTTAGCACTCTGGGAGAAACAATCCTCCAAGGGTGCCACGACGGCTCCTTGCAGAGAATAAAGTCTGGCCCTTGCCTCGGCTTCAGGACACCACAATATTTAAGGGAAATTTGTTTTAAAAACATCCACGCCAACAAACCATACCTCTGGACATCTGGAGGTACCAGCATGTTGTCAAGATATAGACTGCATCAGCAATTTTTCAAATATGTCCTCCGTCAGACTTCGAGGAGGACACCCAAAGGTGACACTGCTCCGCCACTGTGTTCCTAGCAGAATCGCAATCCTCCAGTTGGGATGCGACTCAGCATTACCGTTACCTAATTGGTTGTTTCTATTTTATTTTTTTTAACTTTTTATTTCGCATTTTTTAACAAAACAGCAATCCTTTAAGCATACAATCAAAACAGTAGTATCAGTATCCAGCCCACAGCATGTACAAATGGCAATCTCCACATACATGAACAACTACATCAACAAATAACCACACTCAAACACAACATCCATATCCGCATATACACGCGCATAGCATTCCCCCCCGCCCCTTCCCACATATATATACTTTTACATAAACACTCCACGAGGAGGGTTTATTGAGGAGGGAGGGAAGGGCTGAATAGTTAATTTGATTACAATTAATTGATATAAGTAGTAAATCTAAAATAATCAAATAAATAACTAAATGGATTTGCACCTTTGTATAGCCATGGTATTCTAGTGGTAAGCTCATTTTGTTACCTCACCCCCTCTCAGTTGTAGTCTCTAGGTTTAAATACGACACTCGGTATGATGCAACACAAGTCCATAAGTCCATCTTCTTGTGAAGATATCTATTGTCATTTGTAATTTTGCAGTCATTTTTTCTAGTGTATGAACCTGACTAAGTTATGGTTGGTGGTTTTGCATCCTTCCAGTTCACAGTTATCATTTTCCTGGCAATTATTAAAAGTATATGCAAAATATGGACTACTGGACAGTCCCGAAAGATATGGGTGTGATCTCCTATTTTTCCACATTTTCTACAAAATAATGAAGCTGAAGTATCCTTCACATATGGAAATATTATAAGAGGTGTATTGAAATATCTGATTTTGAATTGCCAATAAAATTATTTCCACAATTGGCTATTGATTCCCTTATGACATGTGTTGCAAAAATCTTCCCATGTTTTATCTTCAATTATAACATATAATTCCAATTCCCACTTTTCCTTGGTGTTCAATGTATTTTGCGGTGTGTCAGCTGTAAGCCTTTTATATATGTGGGAGATGTGTTTTTTAGTTGGAAAGCAGTTTTCTAATGTACTAATAAAATAGTCTTCCATTAGGTTTCTTTCTGACTAACTGTCTGTCGTCATGGTTCATAATATAGTGGCTCATATGAAGGTACCTATGCAAGTCCTTTGATGGAAGTGTATATTTCTCTTGCAGCTGAGAAAATGACTTTGAGCTAATCATGTGACAAAATCCAGATTATTTGCTGTCCTTGCTCCTCAGTGGTGGAATGAGCTCCCCACTGACATAGGAACAGCAGAAAGTCTCTGAATCTTCTGCCAGAAACTAAAAAACATTTTTTTTTCCGAATATACCTTTAATAGAAACAGATTTGCACTTTAGTGGCAGTTAAATGGCAATTAAATAGTGTTATTTTGTAGTTTGGCTTTCTTTAAGAAATATTACTTTCTTGATTCTTGTTCTAAGTTTGTACTCTTGCATAACAGCGTCTTCTAAATGACATGTAATGTCATTTAATTAAAATTAATGATGGGGTTTGTATGTACAGTATGTGTTCAACGTAGCTACCTGGGTGCTTTCGACAATTGCTTCCTAACACAAAGCTTTTTCCGAGTATTCTTTTAAACAATTGACTGTCATTGTTCCGTCTCCTCGTCTGGCTCTCCTGATGCATATAAACTTGAATCTCTCTCCTATCTGACTGCTGGTTAGACGCCACAGAATACTCACACACTGAACCTCAGTAATAAAACACCCACAGGACCAGGCAAGTGCACAGACATTTTGGGGGGCCGGTGCTCAAACCCAAAAAAAGGGCACATGCCAAAAAAAGATTCTGACAGAGTTAGAGCATAAGCAGCAATATGACCTGCATTTCCTCTGGGCAGCATCAGACAGTTCTGATTGGCTAATGGGTCGTCGCGCTAGCCACGTATCGCCCTCCTCGCCGGTCTGATTCTGATCCATATTGTCCTCTTACGTCATTTTCAAAATGAGCGATATTGATAGACATCAACAGCCAAGAGCAGTGGTTCTAAAACTAAGGCCTGCACATTCATTCGGCCCTCTGAACCAGGGGCGGTTTTTCCTACAGGCGGTATAGGCACCTGCCTAGGGCGCCATTCAGAGGGGGCCGCAAAAAAATGCGCTCCCCTCTGAAAAGAAAGACATCAGTTTTAAATTTTTTGTTTTTGCCACCGCTGGGGCTTGAACCCAGGACCTTGTGTCCACCGAACACAAGCTTCTACCCACTAAGCCACAGAACCCAATTTGATTATTTTATCACACTGGATTAATTTCTCTTCTTTACCAAAAGTACAAAACCGGGGCTTGTGAGTGACGTTGAGCACGCCGGGGCGAAAGTCTCACAAGAACAAAAATAAATGCCCCATCGGATATCAAAACACATTTGGGGGGACTTGATGATAGAGAGAGAGTAACTTTTATTCTTAAACACTGATGAATGAAGAAAAAAAAGTGCCTTCTGAAAAAAGGGCACTTAACTCATCCAGGCCAAAAGGGGCACATACATATTTGTATCAATGCTTTCAGATCATTACTTTCCTGAGATGGTTGAGAGTGCTCCTCTCGGTTCTTGCTGCTGCCTCCTTTATCACAAGGTTTTCTTTTGGCCAATTGTTGTTTCAGGCTCTCAAAAAGCTTTGATTTCAGAGTGTTGTTTTTCTTCCAATTACAAAATCCGCAACTAGGCGATCAATATATGATGGCAAATACATCTTTAATTGTTTATCTGTTATCAGCTGAATTGTACGGTTCTTTATTGTAAATGTAGTTTCTATAAAAGGTGAGTCACAAAATAGTCTTACTATCTTAAAGCCCCACTATGTAACTTTTCCACTTTAAAATAACAGCTTGAAAAAAATGGTGCCGCTACAATGACTTTTAATATGTTGATTTGCTCCTCCGCCACTGACATCGGGGGTCTGTGGCCAGAAAACTGCTGAATGTAAGATGTTGGGACCGGCCCGGTACTTCCGGTTGAGGAACAGGAAGTACTTCAACTTGCTGTCTGGCAGTGATTACGCAACGTCATATAGTGCCAGTCCACGCTCACAGGTGACTTTTTATTTGCTCCGCTACGCGACTCGTAGAGACGGAGTGACATGCTGCTGTGGAGAACACCGGGCCGGGTCTGAACGAGACGGCTGCCGCTGATCGAGGAAGCGAGCCGCGATCAGCTGGGAGCTCTCGAGCCGGAAGAGCCATATATGGCTCGAGAGCCAGACGTTAAATACCTGAAGGGGGCGCTACAGGGGAAAAGTTACATAGTGTCGCTTTAACCTTGGTGCATACCAACGTTTGAAAATGTAATTAAACAGTGTAGTATGACCTAACTGAAGTACTCTATGTATGGTGTAAGTGTAGATTTTTCCATGTTTACATCAGAAAATCTATATATAAACGTAGTAATATATTACCGAACACAAATTTAAAATGTCAATACAATAACAAATCGTTGACACAGAGTTGCAGTTTGTATTTATCTTCATGCAGATCCCGCAGGTAGAGAGGAGGGGCAGCCTCTCCACCGGTATCTGAGTTCACAAGAGCTTTCCATTTTTAAGATCGACTATGTTACAAACCTCAAGCTGAACAGGTAGGTCATATACAGACAGCTTTAGCTTATTTGACAACGATGTGCCGCTAGCCTCACCAGGTCAATGTGGTTGAGTTAAGCATACCGAGACACTACGATGAAAATAGCGTAAGATATCGCTATTCTACATGGAGTTGAGCGGCCGTTAGCCTCCTCTCATTGGCTCTCACCTGCAAAGGTTATATTGTAGTTACAGGGAAAAGTAGAGTTAACTCAAACCACATCTTTACTTCACCTAATTTATTGTTTCTTCACCACAGCTTCCCTTCTCTGCTCTGTTACGCTCCAACCTCAGTCGGATACTAAGTATAAATTATGAGGTAGTATCTCATTATTATGATAGTAAATTGAAATGATGAGATAGTATCTCATTATTATGAGATAGTGAGTCGAAATAATGAGATAGCATTTCATCGTGAGATAGTATCTTATTATTATGAGCTGCTAAATAAGGATTATTAGATATTATCTCATAATTATGTAACGCTAAGCCACAATTATGAAATGCTAAGTCACAACTATGAGATGGTAAGTCATAATTATGAGATACTATCTCATAATTATGACTAACCATCTCAGAACTTTTACAGGATCCTTATTTTTTTCTTACAGTACGGAAATGGGCTTCCATACTGTAGAGTTGTCAGGATCTGGAGTTTGTGTTTTGTGTTATGTCTTGTTTTGAAGTCTGTGTCTTCTTGTCTGCCGTGCTCCTGATTGTTTCCTCCTGTGTGATTGCTGGCCCCGTCCTCATTGTGTCCACCTGTGTCTCGTTCCCCGTTGTCCAATCACCTCTCACCTTGCCTGTGTATGTAAACCCTGTTTGTCTCATTCCCAGTGTGGCGTTGTATTGTTTGGTCCGCGTTTTTTGTCGTCCTGTTTCATAGTTAAGATCATAGTTCATAGTTCAAGATTAAATATTGTTTTTTGCATCATGTCGGCTTTTGGGTCGTCTCACTTTGCGACATCCGAGGCCGTTCGTGACAGAACAACGCCACCTTTTAATGGACCCAGCCTTTGGTCCCTGCTTCTGGACTTCCGCTTGGCAAGCCCACACTCAGATCCTTATCGAGGAGATACAGGAGTCTCTCCGGGTCCTTAAGGCCAGGGCGCCGGTTCGAGTTCCCGGCATTCCGTCGCCGGTTCAAGTTCCTGTCGCCGGTTCCAGTCCCCGGCGTTCCTGTCCCCGGCTTTCCGTCGCCGGTTCCAGTCCCCGGCGTTCCGTCGCCGGTTCCTGTCCCCGGCGTTCCTGTTCCCGGCGTTCCTGTTCCTGTCCCCGGCTTTCCATTGCCGGCGCCAGTCCCCGGCATTCCCGTTCCTGTTCCAGTCACCGGCGTCCCACTCCCCTGTGTTCCGGATCCAGTCCCCGATGTCCCAATCCCCTGTGTTCCAGTTCCCTGTGTCAAGTCCAGTCTAGCCCCAGTTCCCCGTGTCAAGTCCAGTCTAGCCCCAGTTCCCCGCGTCAAGTCCAGTCTAGCCCCAGTTCCCCGTGTCAAGTCCAGTCTAGCCCCAGTTCCCCGTGTCGTGTCCAGTCCAGCCCCGGTTCCCCGTGACCCCTCCCGTCCAGCCCCGGTTCCCCCTGTCTCTTCGCCTGGTCCCGGTCCCCTGGCCCCACGTTCCTGTCCTCCGGCCCGGAGCCCGTCCCTCGGCGGGTTGGTCGTCCGCTGGGTCGCCCCCCCCGGTCTCTGTCCGTCATACCCTTGGCCCCTCCTCCGGCTCCCCTCCACCCACCCGTTTTGAGCATTTCTTTGGACGTCTGGAATCCGTCCCTTGAGGGGGGGGGGGGTACACTGTCAGGATCTGGAGTTTGTGTTTTGTGTTATGTCTTGTTTTGAAGTCTGTCTTCTTGTCTGCCGTGCTCCTGATTGTTTCCTCCTGTGTGACTGCTGGCCCCGTCCTCATTGTGTCTCGTTGTCCAATCACCTCTCACCTTGCCTGTGTATGTAAACCCTGTTTGTCTCATTCCCAGTGTGGCGTCGTATTGTTTGGTCCGCGTTTTTTTTGTCGTCCTGTTTCATAGTTAAGATCATAGTTCAAGTTTTTTTTTTGCATCATATTGGCTTTTGGGTCCTCTCTCTTTGCGACATCCGCGGCCGTTCGTGACAAGAGTAGGTGGTTCCAGGTAACGATTCCTTTTATATTGTTAATATTAATCTGAATTATTATTAATCTGTCATTCATTTAATTTATTTTAACTCTAAATATGTCCTTTACACATTACATCTATTCTTCTGTCCCTCCTGGAGAGGGATCCTCCTCTGTTGCTCTCCTGAAGGCTTCTTTACTTTTTTCCCCCTGAAGGGTTATTTGGGAGTTTTTCCTGATCCGATGTGAGGTTTTGGGGCGGGGATGTCTATGTGTACAGATTGTAAAGCACTCCGAGACAAATGTGAAATTGGGCTATACAAATTAACTGAATTGAATGTTACAATGAGAGAGGGGGACGAGGCTGGCCTCTCGAACGAGAGGTCGTTGGCTGAATTATTACTTTACCACACATCCAATTTTGGAAATGCATAACAATTTGTAAATGGAAAATAAAAAATAATAGAAATCCAAATAATACATAGAAACTTGATAACATCTGTCAAGGAAACTATGATATAACAATAATATAGAACTGAACTTCCACGCTTTCAATCAGACAGTGTTTGAACTCTAACTGTGCCCACTCCCCCTTGGTATTGGGGCATGGAGGTGTGACTTACCCTCTCAGTAGGAACAAATGCACATTGTGCGAATATGACTATTACAGTAACTTGTAAGAAAGGTCTAAGTGAGTGTGAACCACTCACACCTCATCAGAACAAAGCATCTGTCCGGACTTTATATTGTGAATTTGTATAAACACGTGACGTTTGTGATCTAATCACATAGCGTTAAGTGTTTTTCAACTTATTAGTTACATTAAGCTAACTTTATACTTGTAGCTGGTTAGTTTTCCCCTTGCAGAAGATCTTTGAGGTCTGATGACGGCAGTACTGTGTCTCTCTTATTCTTGCTGTCGCTCCTCTATCCGTCATAGATCTGCTTTTCAATGCGTCCCCTTTCTTAGCTGGACCCTGAGCTCCGCTAGCAGCGTCGCTGCGTTAGCTAGTGAAGGTCTCCTCTACGGTAGTCAGCTCAAGGCATTTTTCTTGTATGTCTTGTTTATTCTGGAGGTCATCACATTTCGCTCTGAGATCCACGTTGCGGTGGAGCAGGTACCGGTTCTGCATTGCTGGATACTGAGTCTTTCTTCAGTCTGTGCGATTCTTTCTTCATGCTCTTTCCCTTTATCTTTAATGTCAATAACAGCTTGTTCTTGTCGCGAGAGGGAAATCTTGGTGTTATTATGTCTATCTTGGTTTTCTTCACAGAAATTCTTCGAATTCCAGTAAGTCCATTTCCAACTCAGCTCCTCTGCTAGCCGTTAGCTTTGGAGGCTTCTGTTTATACTCCTTTTCCTTCGAGTTGTCTTACCTGTACTCAAACTAATTATATAGAGGCACTCTGTTCTTTACCATTTAACGTATGTGTAGTGGGGAATGCTCCCCAGAGAAGGAAGAAGGAAGGCTAAGCTTTTGAAGGAAGCCCTTAAGCTGACTCCCCAATCAGCAGCAGTATATAAAAGCTTCCTGTTGCCATCGCCTCACTCCCTCTTAGCCTGTCCTCGCGCTTGGTGAGTTCCAAACACTTTTAGTTGCACTGTTTGTTAATGTTTTGCAGCATGGAGGTAACTTTAATCTTTGTTTACCATTTATACCTGCTGCTGATTTTGCCCCACTTGTTTTCTGCTATTTTATTTGTTGTGCTGATAATATTTGATATTTTTTTTTTATTTTACCTGTTTTTGCTGTTGCTATTTTGCATGGTTTGTTTATGGTTAATTGTTTTTTGCGTGTGTTTGGCTTTAAATTGATTTGTTTTAATATCAAAGAATTCCTGTAATAAACTTTGGTTTTAATTATACTAAACCTAAGGTCTCTGGCCTGATAACGGTAAAAAAGAAATGTGTCATTACAATTAATTTAGATATATTAGTTGTAAACTTGTGTTTCTTGGGGTGCAAGGCCCCGGGCGGCGTTGTTGGTCCCTTTCATGTCCCTTCCCCCAAGGTCTCACCACAGTATCATTTAAATGTATATGTCACATTTCTTGTCTTGTCCGACGGAGCTCTGTCTCTATGTTATGACTCGTGGTCATGGCGTCACCGGAAGTCCTACCTTTCTCTTGTTTCTAATGTCTTTTCTTAAATCTGCTGTGTCACCATCGATGGGATTGTTAAAGCCAGCCCCTTGTTGAGCGAATGTTTCCAGAACACTAAAACCCCACAATGTGCTGTTTGTATACGAGACACATTAGTTATTACAATAAGAGGGTTTGTTTACCGTTATATTTATTCCAGATTGACATTTCTGTGCTTTCCAAACCAGCAAACCAAACATAAATTGGGTGATGACAGAAAAATAAATTGCAATTCAGAAATGAATGCAATGTAAGTAGAACCTAGATTGACCATGTTGAGTTGCTGACTGCATCATGCTCGGGCTAATCTCGACCGCTGCCTGAGGCGGGGGGATTTCATTTCTTTATTTCAAAGGAACACGTCATTAAAAGTGTTTGCAGATAGACACATACTTCTAGTTCAGGGGTCGGGAACATCTGGCTCGCGAGCCATATATGGCTCTTTCGGTGACGGCATATGGCTCTTTTGAGTTTGAGTAAAAAAATCAAAAAATCTCCGCCCGCCCCCCTGTAACTTTATCATGCCAGATTACAGCAGAAGTAATGTCAGGTCCCTTTCTTAGACCCCGTTTACACAATGGGAAAATGCATATAAACGCATATATTTTCATGCGTTTTGGCCTTTCATTTACACGAAAACGGAGGTTTTATCACGGAAAACGATCATTTCTAAAAACTCCGGCGAAAGTGGAGATTTCTGAAAACGCAGTTTTTGTGTTTGCGTGTGAACGAGGGCAAACAGAGTTTTAGGTTGGCAAACGTCACAGTATGCGATTAAAGATGCTTCACAGTGCGCCCCAACCGCGTTGTCGCCGGGGCGGGGATCGGCTCTCGTAAAAGGCGTCAGAGGTCTGCGGCGATGTCGGCAACCCACCCGACCCGTCTTGAAACACGGACCAAGGAGTCTAACGCACGCGCGAGTCAGAGGGTGAATGGTAACTGCGTGGCGCAGTGACAGTGAGGGCCGGCAGCTCGCCGGCCCCGAGGCGCCGGGCGCACCACCGGCCCGTCTCGCCCGAACTGAGCGTGAGCGCGCAATAGTTATGATGGCGACCGGGGGCGTATTTTTGCGGGTTCATGTAAACAGGAACTTTTTTGAAAACAACCTTGTGTGTACAACGTTATTTTTGAAAACGGAGGGGCAGAAATATTAGTTTCTGTAAATACCCGGCTATGTGTAAACGTGGCCTTAAAGATGTCTTTGTTCGTTTATTAAACTAAAAGTCTGTTATTGATCGTCTCCACAGCAGCATGTCTCTCTGTGTCGCGTCTCTGCTCGCCGTCTCGCGCGTCGCTGAGCTCCGCCGGTGTGTGTGTGCGCGCATCGGGGCGGAGCAAATAAAAAGTCACCTGCACTCCAAGATTAAGTAGCGATCATGTCACAGATGTTACTCTGCTGACTCACTGTCAAGCGGCAATTTCTGTGAAAAGTTTATTGATGCGATTAAGTTGGATTACACTTGATGTCATTTCCTTTTGCTGCCCACCAAAACAAAATACAATTTCCTCCAATTGGTTTCATTTTACAAGAATAGAATAATCAGAGCATGAAAATGTTGAATCAATCAGTGTAGAATATTAGGGAAAGAAATGATTTGACTTTTTATAGGAGACTGTCTGCTGGTTAATGCACATAATAAGGAAGACAGACAATGTCTGCACTCCATAAATACACTTTAATGCTTTTAACAGCATGGCAGCAGACAGTACAAAAGTACACAGCTCTATTCTTTCACATTTCCCCCCCCCCCCCCCCAGGCAGGAGATATTTTGTCCTGTCATTTGAGAGTACGACTATCATTTTACAAACTCAACACATGATAAAGTTTGGCCATCAGAATTTAACTTGCAGTAATTTTAGAATAGTAAAAACCCACACCTGTATAAAAAACATTTAAATAAATCATTATGTCAGCACAGCCTGTATTAATTTAAAATCAACATGATATAGAGCAGGATTCATATTTCAATTACATTACATTAAGTGTGTAGGCCTTTAAGCACAGGGGGCATTGTTTTTCTATCTATTCAATTAATTTGCTGGTCAAAACATTTTTTCCGAACCTTCACAGAGAACTGATCGAGCGTTAAAGGCAGGGCCTCGCTATGAAGGCCCCTCAGTGATGCATGTAGCAACAAAAAGTTCAACCTCTATAAAATTACCCAGATCTCCCAGTAATCTTCTGCATCCACAGGGCCAGGAGAGCAAGTGTTTCCTTTAACTCCGCCTCCCAGGCCCTGGGTCAGCTACAGTCCACAGGTTGGAGAATAACTTAATTATTCTATTAGTGCAATTAACAAATTTCAGGACCAAATGATTATACAAATAAATGCTAGTTGATATACCACGTATTGAGTAACAGATGTAGCTCTATGGGAAAACATATTTTTGAGCATCTGACATCATGTGACTCACAAGATGGCATAACTACATTTGGCAACTATATACATTTAGCTTTTAAGCCTGGTATACTTCCTTGGGACCTGGCACAGAGAGATCCACTCCTTATGTTCTTGCATTAAACCATAAAAGGTGTGGTGGAAATGAGTGTTCCTTTACACATAATACTATTCAATTGTACTGGTTGATAACAGCTACACATGTTCTCCTCAAACATGAATTACCATGTCATGTGGCAGATTAATTCTTTACGTAATTAAAGTCGCATACTGTATAAAAGTGTACGTCACTGGGCGGAGCAAAGTCTGCAGTTAAGCCAGTGAGGGAGATGGAGAGGCAAGACCCAAGTGCTGCAAGGAAAGGATTATATCTGCAGATCTTTAATTTCAGTCTTGGGCTCCAAAGGCCTGCAGAGAGAACACGAGAGAGCTGATGAGTGACCAGTGGGCTATCAGCAAATGGGTGGGCAGTGACACAGAGCTCATCACAGGGACCATTCCGGAGGTGCACACAAGACAAAATGTAGCTGTGGGCAACGGACGGATCCATCATCATATTTCATCACGGCTGCAAAATATGTCATGGAATTTATGGGATTAAAATGTATTATCTGTGGCTATACCTCAGAGAGATGTCACACTTGTTTAAGTTTTTTCTTTGTAAAAGATCAGAACAAAAGAAAAACATGTTGTGTTTGACAGGGAGATGGGAAGCTGCTTGTATCGGGAGTACTCCAGCGCATCTTGATTATTTTAGTATTATCACAGGGGGGGCTTCGGAATCAGCTCCAGATCAATCCTCTTTAATGCTTATGTGGGGCCCTCAGTAACAATGGACATTGACCCCCCCCAATATTTTCATGTATTTGTTATTTTTATTGATTGTTCATTGTTTCATTTATTTCCCTGGTATGTGTGTATCTGCATGTATGTGAATGGTTACTAATGGTTAAGCTGAGTAAATTCAGACAGGCACTTACTGAGGACAGCTCAGTGGTCCTGAAAGAAAGTCCGCGAAACGCTATGGGCAGTTATAGAACATCAGCCTGCAAGTGAAGTAGCTGTTTTGTTTGTGTGATTTCAGATATAAAATATATCAAACCCATTACACGCCTGGACCTTAAATGTGTTCAAGTGTGCTACACTTATGTGAGAGAAACATCTGGTATTCAATTAGATCTTTAGCGAGCCCGACAACAGGAGGTTACCTCAAAGTAGCGGTGGTGTCACTGGGCCTGCAATAATGATGTGGCTAATGTGCCTATCGAGCGACACGCGGATCGAGAGCTCAGCCTGCCGCAGTATCTTAAGATAACACTGCGCAGTCTGTTTCTTCTGATAAGGTGCAATCTGACTCAAAAGGGATGAGCAAGCTACAGGAATAGGAGTTGTCTGGCAAAAAATAAAACCCAGTTAACAGCCACACATTAATAAATCCATGTCCTCAATCAGGACCAAAAAAAAAAGAAAATCCTGTCATGTTCCCGTTTGAAACCCCCACAGTCCATCAGCCTATCTCTGACTTGTTTTTGCCTGAATGAGTGAATTATACCCGTGAGCATGCCAGGGGGTTATCTGCATTCACCTCCCTGTAACAAGCTGTCTTATAAAGTTGTTGTGAAAGTGTATTTCTTTTTCTTTAGCAGAGGTAGCAACATTTGGGAATACGGGGATAGCTGAAATAAATAAAGAAAAGAGGATCTGCCAGAGCTGATAAGACTTCAGGATGGTGACATTGATTAAAGCCTGTTTCCCTCAGCATGTGAATGTAGCTGATATATAAAAAAACACCTACCCAACAACACAGTGGGGTGGAATTTTTTTTTTTACTCAGTGCATCCTGTATCTGTGATTATTAAAACGCTCCGTTCAAGGGCCACTTTTGGGACGTGATGGGAGTTAAGGGCCAGTTGACAAGGTTTTTACAGCAAATCTTTCAACATTTATTTATATATATATATATATATATACTTACACTTTTGTAACTCAAGTTCTATGACCACAAGAGGAGCCCACAAAAGAAAGAGCTCTGCAGGTTTTTGGAGGAGAACCAGGAGAGTGTTGGTATTTTACCACCGTATTCCCCTCTCCTTGCATGCGTCTAGCATATATGGAGTGGAAGAAGCAAGGCACAATCCCCTGCAGCGTATACTCCGGTGATTATCGGGACACATGCTGCTCCCCAGCCCCTGAGGCTGACAAGATCTGGCAGCCGATTCAGATAAAGTGTGAGCAGTATCTGCAGGTTTAAGATGTGTATCTGTGGACAGAATGGCCTCAAACTACATCATTATGCCCTTGAGATACAGACGGTTATCAAAATTAAATGACTCGCTATAGTCATCATAATAGTTTATTGGGTACCAAGGCAGCCATTGCATCTATTATTATTATTGTTTGTCTCTTGAAGACAGTACAACCACTGTGAAAGTCAGGGTCACACATATAAAATGACAAAAACAGACATACATCTCATCTACAAAGCCTTGATTGGTGATGCTCCATCATATCTTAAGGAGCTTGTAGCAACATATTGCCCCACTAGAGAGCTGCGTTCACTAAATGCGGGGCTACTTGTGGTTCCTAGAGTCTTAAAAAGTAGGATCTGAACCAGAGCCTTCAGTTATCAAGCTCCTCTTTCATGGAACCAATTTTCACCTTCAGTCCGGGAGGCAGACACAGTCACCACCTTTAAGAGTAGACTTAAGACCTTCCTCTTTAATAGTGCTTATAGTTAGGGCTGAATCAGGTTCACCTGGTCCAGCCCCTTGATATGCTGCTATAGGCTTATAGGCTGCTGGGGGACGCTTTAGGATACACCGAGCACCCATCTCTCCATTGCACATTACTAACTCTTCTCCCTCCCCGGAGTCCTTGTGACTTCACGTCTCATAGGGTCCATTGGACCTGGCTGTGTCTGAAGCTGTAGTATTGGACAGCAAAGCCACACTGTAGTGGTGAGTGACAGTATTGATTATAGGCTGTCAATACAGGCACCCTGCCACCATTGCAGCAATCCTTGATTTTTGATAATTTGCAAAACATTATGTAATGTTCCCAATTTGTTGAAAATAAATGTGCTTCAAACGGCTGGTATTGGCATGATAAAAGCAAACTGGTTCCTCTTGCTATAAACACACTTAACTATGTCTACTGTTGGATGTAGGATGAACATATTGTCTTTGATGCAAATGATTTGCAATTTGTTATCCTTTTAAGATAGAAGGACTTGTATTGGAATATATCTAATGCCACAGATTTACCATGGAAAACTGATTTTGAAGAAGTACATTTTCCCTTTCAAAGGCGATATTTCAGTTCAGACAACTCTCAGCCTTTGAAGTGGCTGAACTAATGGGTTTGAAATCAATGTGTTGTCTGAACATTACTCTTTGCAGCCACGCAATAGCAGTTATGTAACAGAAAGATGCCGCATGGAAATGACCGCAAAGGAGCCATCACACTGGCTTGATCAAACAGGATCTAAAACATCATTTCACAGCGTACTCTTTTTGTACTTACATTTGCATAATAACCTTTCCAACCACAGCGGCTGTAAAGGGACACGTGTGGTGTGACAGCTATAATACTGTTACTTTTTGGATAACTACAATACATCATTTTGTATGCACACAATATTATAACACTTAATATTTCTACCTATCAAATGTTCTTTATATAACGGGATATCTATAGAAAATATTGTATATATATATATATATATATACCTTCACAGACCTCACAGACCTTCAGTATATGAAGATTGCCACGGTATTCGTTTGAATGAATGTTAAAAAATTAATCGGAATTAACCAGCATGTAAAGCCCAGTATACAATATATAGTTGTGTTATGCAACACAATACTATTAATCATAAATTGAAAGGGGAAATATTTCATTATTTTATTTTTTGAGATGCTTAGTTCAACCATCAAGACAAAACATGGAAAGATGCTTGGTGACTGTGTTTGGTATATCTTTGCAAAAGTGCTGCACAGTTTACTGCATTGATAATATGATGGGGACATGCTGTGTGTGTGTGTGTGTGTGTGTGTGTGGGGGGGGGGACTTGAGCAATCAAGGTGATGTGCTGCTGTCAGTGAAAGGCAGCTTTGGAAAGCGTAGGCTACACTATCTGTTAGGCCGCCAGAGCACAGGGCTGTGCTGTGGCGTGATAACACGGGACCCACGCATAAAACAAGCTTAGTCTCCTCGAAAAGTTCTTTAATCAGCCTGATGCGCTTAGTGAGCAAAGACTGTGGGAATTGAAGTGAAAAAACTGAGGTCAGATAATGAGACTTACATCTGTAACATAGAGAATGGGATTTATGTGACTTCAACCATGGCAGAGGAGGGAAAAAAGCTCATTATTCTTATCAATTGTCAGAGAGGCAAGATATCGATATTATGCATTTTCTGCGAGACCTCTTCTCGGATATTAGCCAAAGCCTTACAGTTTGCATTTCACGTGTCCATTTTTCACAATTCACGCTTGCAAATGCCTGAGGCCACTGTTTAAATTTGTCTTCCGGCTTTATCAATGCGCTATATTTTCACGCTATTTTCAGAGAAAGCTGCAGTTAATTGAACAGATGGATGATAATCACGTCTGTCACAAACTCTCCCTGGAGACCGGCCTTCTCTCCCTCTGGTGGGCAACGGCACAGGTTTTTTGTGTGTATGTTGTCCAAAGCTACAAAAGAAATAAAATGTGATGGGAAACATGTTTATCAAGCCACGAAGCCACAGACATCGCATCATTCAGTAATCATGGCTGACATTGATTAGGCTCTAACTAATCATTGCAACAGTCTAGTGCAGTTTTCACATTTCTTCTGAAAACCATCGTTTATCAACCAAAAAAATGTATCTCAGCTGCAAACGCTTTTGTGTATTTTTCATCTTATGATCAAAGAGGAAAGCTGTCACAGTTGGAATTTTCTTTTTATGAACAAGAGGCTACACATTCCTGAATGATAAATCATTTTTATTTTGCCTGAGGTCCCGCCACAGGACAGCATCCCTGGAGCTGCTGAGGTGTATTGCTCATGGGCACTCCAGCAGCTTGCATGCTTGCTGTCATTTGTGCCTATATTTCAAGGATAGTCCCCCAGCTTACTACCATGCTAAAATGCAGCGAGGCAATGTCATGGTCGCTGGAGTCTCATCGTCAATACCAGCTGCAAACAAAATATTAATAAATCTAATGCGAGTGCAATAAGCAAATGAGACTCTGCTTCAGGGGAGACGGCTTGAGGTGAACAGGGTAAAAAGATGAATTAATATAGATCACCACATAACCTCCCCAGGTGATTACAGATATTACAGAATATTGTTTTTCAATTACAAGCTTTCTGAAATCATGTTTAAATATGCAAATGAGCCCTCCACTTTTCAAATATGTGAATTTGTGCATACATTTTCAGAACAGAAATCTGAACGTTGGATATAGCCGGCTTCAAAAGTCTCGTTTCATTTGGATGAGATAATAATGTCAAGTTTTTTTACGACTTTTGGGTATCTTTATGAAAAAAATAGAAACATTGGTGTATGTAGGTGCTACTGAAATTGAGATTTCTGTCTCAGAGTATAAAACCATATTTAAAAATATGATCAAATAAACTCGTTTTTTTGGGATGTTTTCTTTCCACAACTCTGAAAGAAGACATGTAACAGAAACAAACAAGACAAAACTATCTAAAATGACAACTGCATAAAACAATGTGTTTTGCCAGGGGTGTTTCCCCTTTAAATATGATTTAAGCTCCTTCTTTGTTTCATATTGATTCTAGTCGTTAATCAGATTGCAAGTTTTGGATTAATGTAATGTTGCAAACTGTGACTCCTGATAACAGCTTTTCAACAGCTCTGTAAACCCTCGTGATTTATCCCGACACTGCCACACCATCTCAAACACACATTACTAATTGCCTGTTTCCCGTCTCTGTGACAAAAGTCCTTTGTTTGTTTGTTAGATTGATCAACTCCTCAGCTTTCCTCTCTGACATTCTCTCAATGCGTTACATAGTTTGGTTGGAGAAAATGTATTATTTTCGTCCAGCCAGACAGGTTGAGAAGAGCAGCTGTAGGCTACACTACATGTGATTTCTTAATTAATGCATTACATCCCACAACCCGACGCTGTGATCAGCGTTGATCCTGCAGTGCATGCACAGAAACAGGCAAAAGAAGAACCCCGGGTTAGACCTCTGATTTGTGAAGCTGATCAAATTGGCTCCAAGTTAGAAGTTAGAAATCATAAACACTGTGCCAGTAACATGGCTTCTGTGCAACATAACCAAATAATCTCCAGCACAGAGAAATATATATCCCTCAATAAAGTTTGAAACGTCATTTTTCATCTGCTTCCGCTTTTATTAACTCAAGTTATTACAATGAAAGACGACAAAGAAATCTGGAAAACAAAGTGCTTAGTGTCTGCTTTAGCAAGAGTCTTGTTTGCCAGCAAAAGAAAACATTCTCTCCCCAACAGACATAAGGCTCCGCACAATGCAAATTCAGCTTAAACTCAATGATGCATGTGTAATGAACTTTCTACATTTGAAATGACTGACTGAGCAATGAGCTCTATGTGCATCTGGTGTGAGCAAGGCGGTGCATTTGTGTCCATTCGCGGCACACGGGCAGTTCATTTCATTCATGCAAAAAAAGTAATAACAATTAAAAAAAAAATTACAGGCAAGGCAGAATCACAGATGAGGGGAAATGGATTAGGTTTTTGTTGAAATAGCTGCGGCGGAATCGTCACGAGATGGCCAAAGAGCCTGCCGCTGCCTTCCCTATTAGCATTACATAAGAGATGTCAAGGCTGGCTCGGCTAACACTCCCCCATGATGCTACGAGCTACTCATGCATGTTTTACATTCTGTTATGCTGCTGCTAGATTGGCCCGCAGAACCTCTGGAGGCTCAGAAGTGACTCTTCTAGTGGAAGTCAATGCCTTTGCTCTACTTTGTAACATAGACGCATGCACAATGTATGCAACGGCTTGCCTGCAGGAGAAAGATTATACGCGTGTTGCGTCACCGTTACTCTCAAAAACACAGGACCTCGTTTAGTTTTTTTTTTTTTTTAGTTTTTGTCTTCCTCTGCGCAGTGTGCCAGCTGAGCTGCAGCCCCGTCTCGTGTCCTGACATCTCAGAAGGTTGAAAGAGCTAGAGGTATACGGGGTTACAGCATGTCAGCCTAACCTATCACTCATCATAAAGAATATACAGTAAGGCTGCCATTGCACACACAAGCGTGTTTGTATATGGACGTGCAGCTGTCTGTTTGTGCGGTTGCATCTCCCTCCAACTGTTACCCTAGTAGGTCATCGCTCATTTAACTCGTCTGGTTGGGATAAATGTTACAAAAGACAACGGCATTAGATGTGCATTGAACAAGTTTGCTCCTGTATTCAGAACATTAATTAGTTTGTCACAGGCACAGCTGGAGGAAGCACACCTTTATAACATGTATCCTCCTCTACACAGCAGCACCTTGTTGCTCCCTGTGTGATCGCTGCTTGTTGTTAATGAAGTGTAGCTATGAACTAAGTGTGTTGTGTTGTTAATAAAGCAGGTATGTATCAAAAGCAGCAGCTTCTGGGTTTGTTGCTCGGTTTAATGTTTTTTTGTGTCGTTGGAAAGCAGAAAAAAATCCCAAAGTAGAAATTACTCAAATGCAGCTAATCTGGTTTTAGGCAGCGCAGCGTTTTTAAATTGATATCCATATTACACTGGACGACTCAAAATTGGCACATAATTCGATGTATGTCACTTTCGTCAGCTTGCTTCAAGATAGGATGGACACCTTATCACTGAATTTATCGTTCCTTAGCGCGACCACCGCTTGTGCTCAAATTGTTGTGATTAAAAAGGTAATTTCTGCATTTAAAGTGACCTGGATGATGAATTTTGTATTACACTGTCAGTGTGATATGTACTGCAATTTAGGCAACAGGTAATTCTGCAATATGTAATTCCCCCTTCCCCCCTAAACTCTGCATACTTGAATGGGTATCTTAATCTGTTGCTGCTGAAAAGCTACACAGGTGGGCTGCCGCCTGCCTTAGGAAACTGGACCTCCGTGATGTAAGCAAGGCTCTAAACGGATCATTCCTACGTACCGCAGTAAAAGATAAAATACAAATTTCTCTTTTGTCGGCATGCGCTTGAGGGGGTGGGGGGAGGGGGTTGAGGAAGAGGATAGCGCTTAATGTCATGTGTGTGTCCACCGCTCCTCCCCCACACAGAGAGCTAAGTAATTTTATGCTCTAATTCCTTCCCTTTAAATTAGGCAGGAGGCATAAAATATAAAAGAGGAGATATTTCCAGAGGTCACGTGATTGCCGACATGAATGCTTGACAACCACTTGAAGCGAAAATATTTGATTATGTCCTGCAAATAACACTCGGCTGTAACTTGAATACATACGAGAGTCGTCCCTAATGTGTTCTTGGTTCCTTTATCTACCCGTGAAATAAGATGTGATGTAGCCATAGGATAATCTGCCAACTGGTTTTGCATTCATTTGGGTTCAATGCAATCCCCCGCTGGGACCGTTTCTGGCAATCGAACATGTGACAACAAAAAATATAAACGAGGGGGTAATTTTCTTATGCGTGACAACATAAATGATAACCCATGTCAGAGACACCTGTGATGAAGAACAGCTTTCAAAAGGTTGCTTGTGGCTGTTGAATGATACAGCTGCTTTAACACCAGTGGAGCCACATTTAAAACCATATACAACATTGATGGTTCTCTGTTTCTCACAGGCGATGTGTGCGAGTTCACCGATCATTGACCTTCTCATCTACATTTACACTTTGTGGTCTTTTGATCCAACAGCACGCTAGCACATGTCCCATCTCTTTGTTGTGTCTCTTCTTTTCTTTTTCGATGTGACACACTTTGATTAGGGTTTGCGACTCACATCGTATTTAAAGCAGTGAGTTGTTGGGAATAAATTAATCGCTGTCAAATCCACACCCCCCTTCGACACACTGACATTTATGAGGTGTTATTTCTCCGATGTATTAGTAAATTGCATGCATGCAATTCATTTCCCTCAAGGCACCTTGTCTTTTTTTCCTCATTTGAATGGAGTGACTGGGGCAGCGAGCTATATGGGAGATATATTAGTGTCCAGGAGCACAGCACCGAGTGGGTAGGACCTGTGTCAGTGATTTATGCCAAATCCGAAAGCCCTGTAGGATCGTGTTGTCAATCCCATTGGCATCACCTCAGGGTCACATCAGAGCACTGGGTTGGAAAAAAACGAGACAGTTTGTTTACAAATTCAGCCGCCTGTTTGTTTCTTTGTTGGAGATGGGAATTAAAAAGTAAATTGGTGCTGCTTTTGTTGTATTAAATATGAAGAGGAGTTATTTACATTTTCCTGGCATTTGGTCCTGAACAACAAGCAGCGTTGGTTTCATTCAATTCTGTCTGACTTTTCTGTGATCTTGAGAGACATGTTGGAGACTTTCTCGAGAAGGCTTCATGGCAATTTCCTGAGGAGGGTTTCTAAACATGTAAAGCAAATCAAGCAGGATACTGAGTGAGGGTGAGCAATTACAAGATGTACTCAAGAAGCACACACAACATGAACCAAGAATGCAAAAAGCGGATATTTAGTTAATCGCAGGGTCACAGTGTTCTCCTGAATCATGCTGTTGCATGCTTGAGTCATTACCTTTCTCTGGTAGTGCTATCCTGAGGTCACTAAGCTTATTAATCATCACAGAATATACATTAGTTTATGGCTATTGCTTTCACTAAATTAACAGCAGAGTTTATTTGATCTATAATGACAAAAGAATCAAACTAAAAAGGCAACACGCCAAAATCTCACACTCACAAAATGCTTCCACACAATGTCCACGACTTTCAATCATCCTTTAAATCCGTGTATCTCAACTTTCCTTTTCATTTGCACTAAATATGCATTGAAAGATTATGAACTGCATGTTATTTGTTAAAAACTAACATAATTGGTAGGCCTCCTCTTGAAAATTGCATACCCAAGCTAAAATGAGTGGATCTCTGCAACCACAAGGGCCATTTGAATATTTTTATATATTCGTGTTACAATAATAATAATAATTGGGAGCTTTTATTCAGATTCATAAATATCAGTATATATGTTACTGGTTCATATTAAATAAAGTTGGCACAAATTAAAAAGTGTAAGGTTCGTCTGACTTTTTTTTTTTTTTTTTTTTAAATGGTCCAGCTGCCTGTGTAAACCTCTCCTAAATCATAGGAAAATATGTGCTAGGTTTCTTTGCAAAGGACTGTAATAAAGTGACACAGAAAATAAATTAGAGAGTATTTAGTGCAGAAGATTCAGGCGAGATCTCCAAATCTTTCTTTTTCTCTCTTTCCCCCTGGTCGGAGCTGTCCCTCTTGCATCTTCAACAATGTTCTTAGTGTGAGACACGGGATACCCGGCGAACATATCAGTGTGGATTTAGCGAACATAATGCCTTTTCTTTTCCTTACATACATAAGCGTAATGTTCTGACTGTAAAGCGATGGTGTTTCATGTTGCTGGTGCTCTTGAACCCACATGTGTTTGGGGTAGAGATTTGCTGGATATGTGTGGAATCGGTAAGGAATGCTTTTCATTTGCCATCTTACTTTGTTTGTAACCACCAAGCTACTGATCAGCTGGTCATTTATGTTAAATTAATTTAGATAATACTTATATAATAATCTTCTATTTATTGTTTCAGTTGTGTTTAGAGCATGTTAACTTGGATGATATATTATTGAATCCTCAATTTGTCTGTAAAAAATAAATACAATATATTTTAACTTTAAACATCTCAAGTGGAAACACTTAAGGAGTTACATAAATGAGGATATTGTTGAATATTTTTTTAATATGAACTGTTCATGTCAGGTTTGCATTTATACTAAACCGGGATGTATCCATTGACGCTAACTATTTAGCTTAGCCTACTATCTCAAACTCTTAAATGCATCCAATGTTTTGAACTTACTATTTCAAACTCTTTTAAAGTTAAGGCTGATAATCTTGAATAACCAGCCCAACCAGAAAAACCTAGCCAAGTGTTACAAACTAGCTAAAAAAATGCTAAATCTAGCAAGAAGCTGTCAAGCTAGCAGCTTGAGGAAGACTCGAGTGACGAACATCGAGTGGCCGGGCAGAACACGCAGACAGGTAGAACATCCAATTCCACTTGGGCTGTATTAAATGATTGGTCAGGTTTCTTACAGTCCTTGGTCAGAGCATTTAAATCATTGCTTTTATCGAGCCATTTAATTTTCCCCACTGATTTAAGCTAACTATTTAAACTGTTTATACATTGAATTTAGCAGAAATTAAACATTGTATTCATAACGTCTATGTTGTATTTGACTTAGCTGAGTTAAATAGTTGAGTGACTGCAGAGGTGCAACTAATGTTACACCTGATCACGTTGGTAATCAAAAATTAAATCACAAGTCATGATGTAATAGGTATTTTCAAAATCAAGACATTAGACGGCATTGTTCAGGTTAAGAGTACTTATAGGGTTGTATTCAAGAGCATTATTGTTATCTTTTGCTACTATTTTAACTTTAGGATACTTTTACTGCTCTGTTTCTTGCAAAATAAAGCAGTGTAGCAATGTGATTTGTTTAGGCTACATTACAGTTTTGTGGCTTTTCATTTCCCACCAGATCATTTAGAAAAACTCAACAGTAGGCTAAGCAGTCTCATACAGTATGCAACCTGACAGTATCCTCCAATTGTGATTGAATTAATTCATTTCCTCTTTGCTGAAGTTGTTGATGTATTCTCCCTCGGTGTGATGGAAGTGCGGGCATTACCCTCCCATTCGCTCCCATTTTGTTGACCCAGTGGGAAGCATTCATCCCAGTAAGGTTTATTCATGAGGACAGGCGAGTGCCCCGTGCATTATAAATAGAACAGAACTCTCCGCTGTGCTCAGGCGCCAACTGCATCCCGCCCGTTGTTACTGGTCAGCTCTAAAACGCAGCAATACTCTCCACACAGAGACTGAGAACATGATAGGATGAGTGTTGTTTACCTTTAGTCTCAATCACAAGGGTATCCTACTTGATTTGACAATGTGCTTGCTATCCCCACATTGCAAGAGTTGAGTCAATATTGGAAAACAAGCTATAAGATTCGAAACCCTGAAATTGTTTTTGCTTTGCTCACCGATAAAGGCCGATTCATTGAACGAGTTGCTGCTTTCCTTGATTGGCAATATTTTCAAGTTTTGCTCACAATGATGAGATGTTAAATCGTCCTGGATGCTGTTGGCAGAATAGAGGGCAGCACTGCAACATCACAGCCTTGAGTACAAGTGACTGTGTTTGATGCAAGTTATCTGCATCTCTGCAAATTTCCTCTGATGCTTATGAAAAGCCTTATGAAAAGAATCAACCCCAATCCGAAGCAAAACACACAGCCATTCATCAGAGCATTTTTGATTATTCAAATGCCACCGTTTCATTTAAATGGCAAAAAACTGGTTTTAATCTTTCGGCATATTTCATTTTAAAGCCACCCTCTTTCTCTATCAGACCTCACAAAGGCTTCTTTACTCTGCCTTATGTGATTTAAAGTTTGATACAGACTCAAACTGATTGCAACAAAATGTAACTTATTTTTTGTGATGAGAAAAGGTTGATTCAAATTAGTTTGCCGTTAACCCTTCTTTCTTTATAACCTCGCAGTCCCTTTGAGTACTTTGCCTCGAGGCCTTCTTAGACTTGTGGGAGCGGCAACACCACATATTTCTAGATTATTCTCTGACCAGCACAATGATTGAAGTACGTAAAATACAACTCGATCAATCACATAGGATTAGTGTTTATTGATTTGCAGATTATTTTCAACTGAAAATGGCAATTGAATTGTGAATTGTTAATTTTCTCCAATTATTTCCTAATTGGAATATGCATAAGTAGTGCTTTCTTTGGATTAAATGGCATACTATGTATTCATACTACAGGAATAGAATACCTCAATAGGCTGAAAAAGAAAAAGTTCAAATCCGATAAACCTGGAGTATTCATTATGTTTAACAGCACATTTCTTAATTCCTGGCGGCTGGTTCGAGAAAAAACTCTCCTATGTTCTGTGTGCTTGAAACAATAGTCTTTCTGTGATGGATTATGCTTTCTCAGATATTTAATCTTAAATTACTGAATAACCTGAAATAAAAAACTGTTCTTTATAATTCAGTCTAACTGCAGCTGTGAACAAAATGAATTAAAGTCTGAGCTGCTTCCTTTTTTAATATTTCAAAATACACTATATAACAGTGGGTTCAAAACTCATTTTTATCTTTTTTACTCCTAAAATATTGTTTGTATTTCTTTGGCCTGAGATAAATAACAGCCAACAAATATTAGTGAGATTTTATATTGTGAGTAATATGGAGAAAGTGCTGCCCCTAGCAATGTCAGAGTAAATTACAGTAATCCAGAAATAGGTGCTGAGGATAGGAGGTGAACATGTCATCCTGACTTAAGTCAAGCCAAAAGGAGCTTTGCACAAAACAAAGCCAGCCTCACTGCTTCCCACAACCAAAGAAAACCTTTGTTTTCTTGCAGCAGCCAACGATTGCAGCTCAAGAGAAGTCCAATCACATCAGGGTTTTAAATATGTTATCTCCCCAGAACACAATGAACCCGCTGAGCCCATCGATATTTGTTTGATAAGCAAAAATGGGTGATATATTCAGACATTTGCCAGTAACTCTCTAATGCTTGAATACAACATTGTGGAAATACGAACAAAATTATATCCACAATGTTTACCAAGCTTATGTTCTTCTTTTCTTTATGGAGGCTGTGCAATTGGGTCATAAATCTCTCGGCATCCACAATTGACAATAACATGAAGGTCTGGTGAAAAGTGTATAAACGGCAAGATCAGAAAACAAAAACTCTAGAGAAAGAGTACTGTCATGTGGAATTTATTTCACAACTCTATACAACTTGTATACAACTATTAGCTAAAAGAGAGGATCCACAATCTGACATACTCTGCAGGCGGCTGGTATGATTACATGTTGTGGCATCACAAGGGGACAGGTAGTGGAAGGACGCTATATTCCTACTCAGTTACAGCGGCCACTACAAACTACATCTCCCAGACTGCCTCACCACTTACCCTGCTGCAGGTGCTTAGGGCATCTAATTGAGGGAGGGCTGGGAAGCTTGATAAGAGACAGGGGAGGAGAGCACACAGGGGGGAGGAGCCAGATGTGAAAGGTCAGCCAGGACGAGGACACGACCCCAGCGGACTATAAAGAGGAGGATTTTGTCACATGGACTTTGATACGATGAGTATTTTGTATTTTGTATACATTTTCGATAATATATTTTTTGGAACCTTTTTCTCCCCAGTATAATTTTTGTTGAATAAAGGACTTTTATGATTTGTTTGAATGAATAAACTTTCCCCTTCATTCTTAAACCTAACAATGTTGGCTGTTTTTCCTCCTATCTTGCACTGCCCCACCCTAGCCGGCGCTAGGGATAGCCCGTGACGTGACACATGTGATTTTTTCTTTTTGATTCAGGATCCAAGAATGTTTTTTTAAAGATTATGCTGTATTGCATTGAGTTACGCCATTTTAGCAAGTTGGACAACAACCTACATAGCATATGTTAGCTTGCAGCTAATCCGATGTATGCTAACGCGACTGTTATTCTGCTACATTAGTGTAGCTAGCTGAGGGTACCTCATCTCTTCTTTTTCCCCTATGAGCCCGAGTGCTTCTCTGACTCTTTCTCCTTTTAATAGAGAATCACAGACAGACATTTGACAGAACTTGTCATTTTTACTATTCTCTCCATCAGTCCAGTTCAGTCTTTGCAAAGCACACTTGACCGTCAATATGGCCCATCACATTGCCATAAATCAACCAGGAAAATATCTCCTCTTACACTGACACACCGGACTTGTTTCTGAAGACAATCCACCCATTTATTTTCTTTATCGGATCATGAATCAGGAAATCTTAGATTATGTAAAATTATCTGTCTGGCCCAGCGTGTGTATCAATCGTGATCACCCGGTTTGAATATCAGATGTGTCAAGACGGAGACGGCAATGTGAGCAGGAAATATCGTGAGCAAGCAAATGTGCTGACAGGGTCCTTAAATCAAATCAAATGTATAACTGGAAAATCAATTTCCCATGTTTAATAAATCAGGTTGAAATAACAAAGCTGTCGCCTTAGACGATCAGCTTTAAAAACACTGATGCTGAAAGCTAAGGACCCAGTATGGCTGCCAGGGGTGTGTTAAATCACCTGACAGACCGTTGCTGCAAAATAAAGAAATGTCAACATTACTTATTCTTTCTGTATACTGTTGTCACATATAATCTTCTAGCTGTAAGTTATTCAGCAATAGAAAACAAATCCACATGATAAAACAACCAGAACCAACCAACCAACCAACCCCCCCCCCCCATACACACACACCTCCCCTGCCTGTCTCCGACTGCACAGATGCTCTGAAAGGCTTGGACTGGTTATAGAGTGTCACTCACAATCATTCTCAAAGAGGGTCAAAGTGCATTCATCCAGAAAATGCCAGATTCCACTATAATATTTTTTTTCTTATTCTATCTCCATCACCTCTTACGTTGGCTATCTGAATTTGTGAAGAAAGGCTATTGAAAGCCTTGACCTTCAGAAGGACAGTTATAACTCCTCACAGATGTGTGCGTACTGGGATTTTTGTGGAATACAAATTATGGAACACAGCAGGGTTTACTCAAGCTTGTAACTATAACACCGTTTAGGTTTTAGCTGAATATTTGTATTATGAAAATGGCAACTGTGCTTTACAAATTAGTTCCACCTTTCAATATGGAATACATCATGCGTCTATGCTGGCATTTAAAATGTCATTCTTAGTCAAATATACATACATAACTCGTTGTGTCGTGTTAGGGATCATATGTAAAATCCTTTTGCCGTTTACTCACACGTTTCTCACGAGGAATGAAGGCGTAGAGTACATTCTTTCCTGTGATTATGGGCATGACAGTGATGTTGCAAGGGACGATGTGCTTGCTCTGACTGCATCAGCGTCACCACAGGACGTCCACAGAGATATAGCTTTGCATGCAAAGCAATGCAAAACTATCTCACTAGCTGAAAAGTTTCCCCAAGTGCTGCTTTAGAAAGAAAATTAAGCGAGACAGCAGAAAACCTACAGAATGGCAAAGGACTGGTCACAGCTGGTGGTACTCCCCGCTGCAGAGTGCTAGTATCTTCTTTATTTGAAATATAAGTATATTATGTGGAATTGTCCTGTTTTGCAGGGGGAAATGAACGGGGGCCTGTGTGCTAAGCATTCTTCAGAGGCAGGTGATTTCCTTCTGCAAACTGCATTTAGAATGCATAACCCCTCAATTCAAACAGATTGTAGATGATGTCTGCAGCCAGGCGTAGCCACGAGAGCCGTCCTTCCATGCTCAAATGGGCAGTGAGGATGCACGATTCTGCCGTGTGATGTCGGGAAGTAACCCTGTAACAGGTACAGAGTGCCCAAAACTTCATCGATGATGCATATTTGATGCTGAATATTTGATGGGAAGTGTGGGGGCAGAATGGGGAGGATGAAAAGCCACGTCTATGCCTGGAACCCAGGATTTGATCAGCATATTAATGCAGAATTGTGATTATACTTTGTCGGCAATAACTCAAGGCCGGGTATTTAATGAAAAAAGGGGCCGACCTTCCAAGTTTTACCAATAATTGGAAAGTTCACTATCACCATTCAATCTTAAAATAAATTCTTTGATTTACATAATTAGAATTTTGGATCTCCATAGAGGAGTCCACTGTTTCTTAATATGCGCTGTAGGACATTACACAAACCTCCACAGAGGACAAGTGAGAAGTATTTTAAAAGGGAGATGAGGCGGCGTGCTGCAAAGACGCATGAGTTCAGCCCGAAGGAGACACCTTTCTGTTGAAGGGGGCTGATTTAATGTAGCTGTTAGGGAGAATGGACTCACTACATCCTTCACATATGCTCCGTGTGGGCAGCGTTTAACTTGACTTCCTTTGTAAAATCAGCAAACAAGAAGAAAACTGCATTTATTATTAGTATTCACTGATTGCCTAAAGTCATACCCCCTGAACTGAACTTCAAATTATTCACTTATGAACTTTAAGCACCAACCATTAACCACCTTTTTGAGTGAATATGTGGGAAACAAGTTCTCTCCCCCACCGAGGGTATTGTGAAGCAAACCACAAGCACGGCTAAAATCGTGACTGTGTGACCTTAACCGACTATGTAAATGTGTTTACACAGACAGGGAAGCACAGGAAGTATGGCTGTATAATCCGTGTTGGCTGTATATTAATGTCAATTTATGTATTTTAGAGTGGGCCTCACCTTTCTAAAGATATCAATGAAATGAATGAATTCTTAAGTTACAGCCATATGGCTGTTAAAATAACAACGCAGTACACAATTCATCATCCTATTACAAGTGAGTGGAAGTCAGAGCTTATGTTGTAAAACAACGTTTTAAATCGCCCCAGCTTTGTTTCATGAAATCCTGTCTGTCCGGTAAATAACTGGGTCAGCAGTTTTCTTTCATTCCACTTTATAAACTGAACATTACGGTTAAGAAATCACTAAAGCACAGAAGTTACAAATGTGTTGAAAAACACATTTGAAGATGTGAACTCAAACAGTATTTCAATTAAGTAGCATGACCTAATGGAACACATGCAGACTATTATCCATCGGTTTGGGTGATTGTGTCTGAAACACAAATGGTGCTACTGGTCTACTGCGTGGAGCTGATAATAGTTGCATATCATTTTGGTGTGGACACAGAGAGACAGAGTTGTTGGTTTTAAATACCAGGACACAGAAATTACAACAATATGTCTCTTTCTAAAAAAGTATATTTCTAATATTTCCAGGCCATGAACTGTACATTTCACATTGACAGCAGGGCATGTATTAGTGCGATATAAAAGGAAATTTCAAAACTCAGTGTCACATTTCCAATTCCATGCTGTCACCGTTATCACAAGTTTGTCATATTGGTGTATCATGTTCCAATACTTTTTAATCCCTTGTGACAAGGTCTGCAACATTTACCTTTTTGCATTTCCTCTTATTTCTTCAGAGAGATGAACAGAGAGCGCAAAAAGCACAAACTCTGACTTGTTTATAGTTACATCATTCCTCTCTCCGTAATGCAGCCAAGAGGAAACTGCAAACCTCTAAACAAATTGTGTGGATTGTTTTCCTTTTAAGGTTTATGTGAGAAATTACAGCCTCGGGAAAATGTGTGTGTTTAGCTTTTGACTGTGTAGGGCAGATCTTCCAATTGGCTGTCACAATTGTTGTGCCATCCCACCTTTCCCTACGGCTGTGTTACCTTATTAAATGTCCAGGCAGCAACAAAATGCTAGCAGATTTTGATGGAGAACTCCGAGAAAGAATTTGTTCCATCTTGATGGTATAACTGAAGCTATCATTTACTAAAGCATAAAACAAAAATCTGCCTAGTTTCACTCTAAACTCCCAAACATCGTTTCAAGGTACTAGTCTGGAGGAATCATCTACAACTGTTGTGATTGAACAATTGTTGACCATTTCCTTCCCCAGCAGTTTCAGAACAACTTGAATGGTATTTCAAAATGGGTACAAAGCTTCACTTCCAAATGTCACATCTAATCGTCTGCATTTCTATACATAATGTACAGCACACAAGGTTTTTCATATCTGAAAAGGTGCAGGCAGTGCTCGCATTTGAGGAAAAAACACGGGACGTGAAGAAAAACACAATAGGCTGTGCTTCTGGGCTAAGAAGATGAATCTGTTTCCTCCAGCAATGAAAACCCTGGCTGTATACTAAGCGAGACAGGATGCGCCCAGGTATGGTGTGTCTTATGGTTCCACTATTCATCACTTCAAACACATACTCAGCTCACTGCCAATACAGTGCCTCGTCCTCGATGCAGCTCAGCGGTGTGACTGCCACCAGTGCGCTGGGCCCAGAAGCCACAGCCAGTGATTTACTATCTAGCTGTATTTTGTATCACTTGGGTGCACACCGCTAGCCACACTGTGGCCCTGTCACAAGCAGCCCTGCTATGTTTGTAATACTGTGTCAAGCGGTACCTGTGAGGTGGTATCTCTGAAACATTCATCAGGGGACACTCTTATCTGGTTCTGTCTCAACTTTGCCTGCACAAAAATGACAGATAGGTGTGATGAGGCAGAACCAACAGAAAGTATATTCTGCATCAAATTAATCAGATAACTTGTTGCAATTCCTCGCCATGGAAGTATGCTCTGTGATATAAGCAGGGCCGGCAGCTGGCTTAACAACACTAGGGAGCTGTTTAGGAATCATAACTATATTGTAAATTGTGTGGCTTGTGTGTGTTTTGAGATAAAATGTTGCAGAATAATTACTCATAACAGAAAGTGTCAGCTATTATTGGGGAAATTAAGAAGTTAAACTTCACATTTTATAAATTGACACTGACATACATGTTCTTGACAAATTAGTCTACTCACATAGGATTCAACAATAAAGTGATGGCTGATGGGAAATTGGCCGAATCCCAATGCGCCGGGCCTAATCCCTCAAACACTTTATGAGTTAAATTTAATCTATTGAGGGGCCTGGCATTCTCCCTTAATCTGCCTGTATAGCATGGAGCTATTAAAGCGACACTATGTAACAATTCCTACCTTAAAATAACAGCTTGAAAAAAATGGTGCCGCTACAATGACTTTTAATATGGCGATTTGCGCCTCCGCCACTGCCATCGGGGGTCTGTGGGCTAAATACCCGACTATGTACGATTTGTAGCCGCCCGGTCGTACTACGACCTGCTTTCTGGCAGTGATTACCAACGTCACATAGTCCAGTCCACGCTCGCAGGTGACTTTTTATTTGTTCCGCTACGCGACGCGTAGAGATAGAGTGACATGCTGCTGTGGAGACGATCAATAACAGACGTTTAGTTTAATAAAAGAACAAAGACGTCTTTAAGAAAGGGACCTGACATTACTTCTGCTGTAATCTGGCGTGATAGAGAAAGTTACAGGGAGCGGGCGGAGATACATTTTTTTTTACTCAAACTCAAAAGAGCCATATGCGTCACCGGAAGAGCCATATATGGCTCGAGAGCCAGAGGTTCACGACACCTGATCTATCATAACTGGGTATTTACGACACTGAAGTAAACGTTAAATACCTGAAGGGGGCGATACAAGGGAAAAACTACATAATGGGGCTTTAAGTAATATCGAATAATATTCATTCCGTTTATTACTATCTCAATGTTTTTGGGAGATTAATATTATTTGGAATGTGTTCATATTAAAATAGATAGGGTTTTGAAGTGAAACTTAGTATATCTTTATATATTGGATTATAACTGGTTTATTTTCATGTATTTTTCTCAAATGGACAGTCCCAAGATTGGAAAATACATTCAGTTGCATCATTATGCATGGCTTCTTAGTTATAACAGTGATATTCTCATTGGTATTTAGATTATATACTAGGCATCTCCCTATTGCATCTCCAAGTATGAGACATGGGTTTACTCACAATGGGTTCACATTTCTAGGGCGAGTGGGACTGACTACAGGGCACAAATGGTGACATGGAATGGTGATAAAAGCATTACATTCTGCGGCTGACAAGATAATCATCCTTTTTAAATTATCTGATTATCTAATGGGTTTAGGACATTTACAAAAAAGGTGTTGATGTGAGTGGAAACTTGCTTATTATGAATGTATGATATGCATTCCTAGTGGCAGAAGCTGTCTCACAATACTTTGTTACTTCATGTCAAGTCTTTTTGTATGCAGCCTGCTGGTCTGTGATCAGGTTGTGCCTACAATATACCAAATGAACACAATGCTGCTACACATGCTGCCCCGAATGCAGCAGTTAAGCTAGCAGCCCTCCGACTGCGGCACACATGCCCGAAGGAAACACAACCACTGCTCTCATCTCGATGGACCAGCACAGAACTACAATGAAGGACGACGTCTCTCTCTTGATTCAAGACTCTCCCAAGCCGCTTGAAGCCTCACTAGATTCACTGCAGACAACATACTTTCCAGACGCGCCTCTCCTCTGTGGAGTCAGAGTTCTCTCATTTTCCCCCAGTGCACCACTCATAGGCTACAGTAGAATAAATACTTCTTTATTGATCGGACCCTTTTTCTCATTGTCACGAGAGCTGATTCAACTGTAGTTTAATCTGATCACCCCCCAGTGTTACTAGACCCCACATGCACTTTTAGTAATTCGGAACACCCTCATTGGATACTAGACACAGCCTTGCAGGTGTACACTTCTTTTTGTGAATTGTTAACAACAAAATGTATGACCTTTTAGAATCTAATGAAAAAGATAACTTCTCCCCTTACTTGCTTTGGGAAACATTGAAGGCCACGATAAGACGTGAGATTGTATCATATTCATCAAGAACCAATAAGATGAGGGGGAATGAACAGGACCAGCTTATTAAATCAATAAACACAGTGGATACTCAGTACTCTACATCACCATCCCTTTAACTCTATAAAAAGAAGCTAGACCTGCAAACTCAGTACAATTTATTATCAAGGTCTGGATCGTGGAATATTCCTACTACCAACTATGCCATGGCCCTGCTGAGACTCCACCCACTCCTCATCTCTCCCTCCATCTGCCTGATACATCGTGGAGGTCTCCATCGTGGAATATGCCTACTACCAACTATTCATACACTCTGTCATATTCATTGACTGTGTTGTTACTGTGTTTTGATTTGTGTGCAATGATTCATTCTCTACACATGGCATCTATTGCACCTGTCCATCCTGGAGAGGGATCCTCCTCTGTTGCTCTCCTGAAGGTTTCTTCCCTTTTTTTTCCCCTGAAGGGTTATTTGGGAGTTTTTCCTGATCCGATGTGAGGTTTTGGGACTGGGATGTCTATGTGTACAGATTGTAAAGCACTCTGAGACACATTTGTAATTTTTTTAAATGGGCTAAACAACTAAACTGAATTGAATTAACATTGACATATTCCTGTGGAATTCATGATGGGAGAACTGGGGATGTTTTTAAATACAAAGCCAATGCACAGATGCATCTATGATTAACGAGTCATTTCTGCCGGGAGCGTGAATAACGCAACACAAAAAATGCTGCAGCTGAATTTTTTGGCACAATCCCAATGCCCCCCTAAGCCCCCAAACTCTGAACCCTCAGGGACTTACTGATATCACCTGGTAAATGATTGAGTGTGAGAGACTCTCAAGGCTTGAAGTGCTGTAAATATGAATGTGAAAGCACTTTACTGCAACATATCACGTGATTATGACTACATACAAAAATAATAATTGTGTGTATATTTATGAAACGATTTGAACGTCTTCCAGGGTCTTTCCTCGCAAGATAAGATATCATTTCCATTTCATGTCAAAACGGCTTCAATAACAAATCGAAATGTTTGATATACAGTAACGTGAGTAAAGCAACGCGAGAGTTTGCTTCTTTTTTTTGGTGAGAACGCAGCATGAAGGAGAGTGAACAGACAGACAGCTCTCCACTGCAGACAAAACATCACCATCAGATTTTAAAGGACAATACATCAAAAAGTATAGTAGTACACTATCATATATTTACACTAGGATTCCCACAATGCTTCGCAAGGTT
This sequence comes from Liparis tanakae, assembly GCA_036178185.1. NCBI lineage: Eukaryota > Metazoa > Chordata > Actinopteri > Perciformes > Liparidae > Liparis > Liparis tanakae. The sequence goes on along the minus strand of CM070099.1, from coordinate 8,081,906 downwards.
AAAACTAACATTTCCGAGTTTTAAGATACAATTGTGAGTACAGTGGTTAAAGCCTGTGGGGTAATTTACTGGGGAAATCTGTTAAATCTAGTAGAACTCTGGAAAAAGTGTTACACCACAACAAAAATACAACTTAATATTCACTAAGTGTGTATAAAGGGGTCCTTAAAGAAAGGGCGTTTGATAAGCCATAATTAACTATTTATCAAGAAAACCTGTGGTGCTTACTGCCATGATCTTTCTTGTTAATATCTTGTTTACCTGTAAATATTCTTTGTATAGTCAGAAAGTAAATCCTATAGAGATATACCGTGAGACTGAAAAAGGATGGACTCTGTGGAAAAGAAGTGATGCCCAGGGGAGTGCCCTTAGATCTGAGAGATGGCAATAAAAGTGGGAAGAAAAAGACATATTACAGTATATGGTAAGACAAAGAAAGTTTGTCCCTGTTACAGTTTTAAAAGTTATTGTGCAGTTACGTGTTTTTATGTGCTCTTAATCTAACGGTTCCTATAACTATTATAGTATTGCAATGGACTGAGGAACATGTCATGTAAAACTGTTGTGTTATAAGTGTTATTGTGTTTGCAGGAAGAAGTTGTTCTAGATAGAAGATAGGTTATGGCAATTACTGAGTTCAGTAGGTCAGTGAAGGTCTCATGACCTCTGTGTAGCTGTGAAACCCGTCAATCATCCTCGCTACCTATAGAGCTGAGGGGGACACATGAGCGTACTTGGGATTGGCAGATCGAATGAAGTGGGATGTTGTTGTTTTGTGGTACTTGTGTGTGAAGCAGGTCAATGACCGGGAGCAGACGGAGTAGAATGTTTAACAGTGTTTACTGTTGTTTACCGTTGTTGGTACCGTCCCCGAATAAACAACAACGTCTCGTAGCTTTCCTGACCCTGGGTCGCTGCAGTATCATTGAAACTGAATTAACTGGCGTTGCCTCCAACAGTTAGTAGGTAATGAAATAAAAGGTCTGTGCTTCTTATTTAGTCTGTAATATTATCTAACCCTTTTTTAAACAGTTCTATAACTTTAACAGACGCAAAATACATTAACCGCCTTGAAACACAGTTTGGTATATATTTAGAAGTTGGCCGAAAACAAAACGATGTTTAGATCCATACACAATAACATAATCTAAAATGTGTATGAAAATAATCAGACTAGCAGCTTTAACATGTGAACATTAATAACAAAACCCCTGCTGGGATCGTGGAGGCCTAAACCGATAATGGCCGCTTCGCTTGTCCACACAAGCATCAAACAAATAGGCACTTGCAGAGTCAGTTAATACTCACTACCACAGTGTTAGGAGGAGGAGGTGAAGAAAGGCGGGTGGATGGTTGCCTGGCAGAAGAAACGGCAGGTAGTCTGGGAGCGACAGACACGGGAAACAGCTCTCCGTCGTGGGACATTTTTCCGATCCGTCTCCTCAATCACATAAATTAGCACCAAGTTCAGACGCTGATTCCTGACGGTTTTACATGGTGAGCTAAACATATTATGTTAATAGAGATTAGCAACACCACATTGTTTTGTAATATACCAGTTAATCACAGGATATTAAAACTGCAAACCACTATTTTTTACCTTGGGTAGATCACATACATGCAGTAACTATTCGTCAGCCATTAGTTGGATGTTCACACTATTACCTTTGCTTTGGTCAAAAGCTGTTGCTGTCCTATATGATAACAATGCTCTTCCGCGTAGGTCCTGCCCCTCTACCTGATAGTGAGGCTGGATTGGCGGTTGGTCTCAGGACAACCCCACCCACACAAGGGAAAACAATGACTGATAGATGAACACATTACAAAACTGTCTACCTCCTGAGGTTTAAATCCTAATTTGTAGACAGGGTTAAATTATTGTATACATAATATTATTATATATTATCTATTTAAAAAAAAAAATATTTATAGGGCTCCAATAGTATTTTAAAACTTTTAGAATATCTTATCTTTCTGACGGTGTACATGCTTTTGTTCTCTCGTCACAACAAAACTATGTGGTGTGACATTGAAATATTGTTTTATCCCAGTGAAAGATTCCTAAAGAAATTTCATGATGACAGTTCTGGGGTCACAGGTCATTGCTATTCAGACCAAGAGTGGCTTCCTGTTCATACACAATGCACATTGGATGTATTGGAAGCTGTGCTTTACATGGGACTAAATTGAGAATGTAAAAATACATCCAAACATATAAAGTCAGCACCGTTGTTTCTAATTGACCAGGCTCCACATAGGCACATTTCTTTTCACCGCTAAATGATAACAATTATATCTACATGAAAGGTACTTCAAAAGCATGGCGTTTAAGACCAAAGAAACTTCAGGAAGAATCCTCCCCCTTTACAGCCTCCCATCATCAAAGGAACTGAGATGGAGAGGGCTGATAGCTACAGATTCCTTGGAATTGTTAAGTTGTAATATTTATTTAGATTTTGCACATGTACATAGAGGAAGTCTTATGCTTTAAATGAATACATATAGAAAGATATTATAATAGGAAATATTAGGGAGAATATTCTTCTGACTGTATTATGAATGAATTGTAGAGCATTAGGAAAAGACACTGTTTACTGTTTTGTCTTTGCAAATGTTAAACGCGAATGGCAAGAGGTACTGTTTATATATATATGTTGCGTGGGAATGAATGTTAGTTAGTATTTCAGAAATGTCGAAGCCGGTTGAACCCCTGACATTATTTTAATCCGGAGGATAACATTCTGGACTTTTATTGTTGAAATATTTTTTTAGTAGTTTGACCGGAAGTGACGTTGTGACCCGGCGTCATGACGGTTGACCCCTCCATTTTGATAGCGGACCATAAGCCAACAAGAACGTGATGCAGGAATGGACTATTTTTTGAGAGTAGGTGATTGTCCGTGTACCTGTGGAGCCCGGATCACCCCGAAACCCACGTTTGTGAGCTTTGATTGTTTGTTAAAGACCAGCAAAGATTTCATTTCTTCAGGCTGCTCAGGAAAGCTGGTCTGAATCGTCGCCTTCTCACCCAGGCCTACAGAGGAGAGCGTCCTCACAGCAGGCAACGCTGTCTGGTATGGTAACGCCACACAGGCAGAGAGGAAGCTCTGCAAAGAGTCATAAGGACTGCAGAGGATCATAGGGAGAAAACTTCCTTCCATGGACTCTATGCATGTGCAGAGCTGTCGGAAAAGAGCAGAGGGAATCATTGGAGACCCACTCCACCCAGCTCACTCTCTTTTCAGACAAACACGGCACATATAAGCTGAGACGAAGCAGAGCGCACAGCATCGTCACCCACAGAACGTTTTCTTTTCAACTCTTTCCTACCTGCCACAGTCAGACTGATGGCAAAACAAAACTATTACACATTGAGAATGTGTAAACAATAACCCAACACCACCTCAGATCGCAATATATAATACATTACAAGCTGTGAAAAATGTGCAATATTCTAATATCTGCAATATCCCCATATAACTCTCCCCTTTTCCCTCTTTTCTTTTCACAAGCTAGGAACAGCACTCAAGGGCCAGCTGACTTTTTATTTCAGCCGTCACACCACATCCACGTTGTTTGATGAAACCTCAAACTTTTATGACTGCTATTTTGATTGTTCTGAACACAATTCTAAACTGATCTGATTAAGAACAAAGCGTGCGCCGAAAACACATACGGTAATGAAAATAACAATAAAAATGTTAAGAACAATAGGTCCTCCACTCTGACTAAGTCAGTGCTCGGGCCCTAACAATAATAATAACAAATATACATTGTCATTATATATAATATGGTTCAAGTCATTCAGAAATCAAATTCCTTTTTTTTTGGCCTGAACAAGTCCTTCAAGGACTTGTGTGCTTTGCTTAGGCGTGAACCTTTTCCATGACTGCCTGTTGCCTGGAGGTGATTGGGGTGGAGGAGGGTCACCTTCAGGTTCAGGCTGAAACGACAACCGCATGGACATTAACATTTAACAGTCTTTTAACATTTGACAGTGTAGTGTTATGGCATAACTGGGTTTTGAGACCGTAGTATCTTTAAGTAACTTTTATTGTCTTAACAATACATAACACTGAGACTGACTGGATTCGGGCAACTCCAACAGCGGACTGCCGACTGTACACGCCCCCCTCTGATAACACATACCTCCTGATCACGCCACATGTCTAAAAAGTATTACCATTACATTACATCACCCTTTCTTTGAGTTATTTAAAGACATACATTCAATTTCAAAATATCTTCAGGATTTAAAGTTGTTGTGGCCCTAGCACTTAAAGCGACACTATGTAACTTTTCCCCTGTAGCGCCCCCTTCAGGTATTTAACGTCTGGCTCTCGAGCCATATATGGCTCTTCCGGCTCGTGAGCTCACAGCTGATCTCCCAGCTGATCGATGCGTGCTACCAGCAGCGCGTCTCGGCAGCCGCAGCGAGCCGTTCAGCCGCGGCATGTTATTCTGTCTGTACGCGTCGCGTAGTGGAGCAAATAAAAAGTCACCTGCGAGCGTGGACTGGCACTATATGACGTTGCGTAATCACTGCCAGACAGCAAGTTGAACTACTTCCTGTTCCTCAACCGGAAGTACCGGGCCGGTGTTCTGTCATTTTTTGCTGCCTTGTCAGAATTTGCTACCCGCTGCATAAACCGATAGGTGTGTATCGATTCATGCTACCCTATCTGATAGGATGTTATTGTACTATCAAAATATGCTTTTCTTTCAAAGTTTAATGTTTCACTTTTCACTGTTAAAGTGTTTATCTTCAACACTAAATACCCTAATAATAAACCAGTGATTTATTATGATAATGTGAACAAACTCATGTTTACAATAATTTGTTGACACAAAAGAAATAGCAACTGCTTATCACTCATTAATCTACATGTCATTACTACATATTATTAATACCTGTACAATATACAAGCTGAATGTACTTTTAATTAGGGAAATAATCGGGATTTTGAGGATGTCACTCCCCGTTATGAGACGTGCATCGACAGGGTGGCAAAACATTATGGGTGTGTCAAAAAAAAACTCGGAAAATCGACTCGGCACATGCGCAAATATATCGGTTCTTGACAAGTAGCATGAAATGACAGAACACCGGTCCCAACATCTTACATTCAGCAGTTTTCTGGCCACATACCCCCGATGTCAGTGGCGGAGGCGCAAATCAACATATTAAAAGTCATTGTAGCGGCACAATTTTTTTCAAGCTGTTATTTTAAGGTGGAAAAGTTACATAGTGGGGCTTTAACAGTGCAACCACTCTAAAAAAGCTCTCGGTAAAAACGGGCCGGGCAAAACAGCGCGTTGGAGTCGTGTTTCGTTTTAGGATTATAAAGCTCTGGGTAATTAATTATGAGGGTCTCATCGGGAAAACAGGAAGGAAAACCCGTCTCCTGCTTGATCCGATTGGCTGACTTGGCCGAGTGTGACATTAATGAACTTTTAACGTGCCTAAAAACACTATGAAAAACGTACCATTGCGTATTCACACAACGATTTGCCGATTTTGAAGCTCTAAAAAGCAGGTTTGAACTGCTCAGTAATCTATTTGCAGCTGAAGTGGAAAACACACCATCAAACCTCAAACCTCCTTATAGCAAAGTAGCTGATAGGGAACTGTCTTGTAACCTTCCGATCGTCTAGAGAACAAACTCACCCTCTCCACCCGTATTTATTAGTAACGGCAATCACACCTCTTAATCTTAAAAGTTAGTTAGGCTTACGACCAGGTTATAAACAGGTAATAAAACGGGTCATAAAATAGCCGGGTCAAACGTCATGATCCCGCGACCAATATTACTTCCGGTCAGCTATGTGATGAAAACTTCCCTTTCACAATAAAAGTCTCACATGTCACTCTCCTGCTTCAAGCAACGTCAGACTTCAACCGGCTTCCAACTCATGTGTCAACATTGAAACAATAAACTAACTTTAATTCTCATGCGGCATACATATAATCATAAACACACATACAATTATAAACATTATTTCTGCCATTGACATATACATAGAGTAGAACTTACCCCTATGCTTCATAAAACATCAACAACAATATCGATATTCTCCCTAATATTAATATTAATATTAATTTAAATTACAAATGTTCCCCATGTACATGTGCAAAGTCAAAATGACCTATTACAACTCAACAGCTCCAATGCAGTGACACGCAGAAGGCACAATGTGAGTCTGTGGGCGCTGCAGAGTTTCCACGTTTCGTCCCCAACACAATGCTTCAGCTGCCTCCCAGGCTGCTCACACCTCTCTATATTTGGCAGCACATACCTGTTTGAACAACTGCTCTCTTTAATGAAAATTAACAACACTTCACTGATGAGCATTTTCACCCCATCCTGAGGATTTCCTCAGAGCCTGACCCCAGACATTGATGAACTTGTATCCAAGATGAGACACAAGTGTCTGGCTCAGACCAGTGAGCATCACAGAGAAGCAAACAGTGCTTTGAGCATTTTCAGTTTTTAATGTAATTTCATTTTTGCATTTTTTTTCTCTTTCTTTGAAGTTAATTATTTTTGGCTGTTTGCCTTCAGCAAATGCATTCATTTGCAATTACTCTTGAAAAACTGCAGATAGAGCCATAAACAATTAATGGAACAGATTTTATAACTTTTATTTTTATGTATGTATTATTTATAATTTGTGTTTCATTTATTTCATAATTAATGTTGTTTTATAGGCAATACTCTATATGCCTTGTTGGTTACAGGTTCAATATGTGCACTAATATAAGTTAAGTATAAGTGCAGTAACTATAAGGTTCTTTCAATACCTTTTCAATAAATGTTGAACCCATCCGGCCCTTGACTTGTATCAATTTCTTTATTTCCGCCCACTGTGTATTTGAATTTGACACCCCTGGTCTAAAGTCATGGGAAAGTCATGGAAAAATTATGGAAATTCATTGGTCAAAATGTGTAAAACCCTGTTGAGCTTCTGTGTCTTCCCTGTCTATGGCCCACTAAGCTCAAGGTAATTTATTTTGTTCTTACACAAGACTGTTGTATTGTCTAGCACTGATATTGCTCAAGGACAAAACAAAAATAGATTAAAAGTGCCAGATAAATAAAGAGATCTTATAGACTCTCCATAAACACTGACCAGTGACATGCTCATTGCCCTCTTTCTCCATTTGCTTGTGTCCAACATACACAAGATGATTTTAGACAAAACAGAGTAAAAATACAAATAAAAAGCAGTGAGTGGAAAAGTTAGATATGGACATTCTTAGCAGAACACAGTGGACATCTGTGAGAGTGGTCACACACACAAAGAGGTCAGAACTTAAAGGATCTCTGTGGGAAAGGAGAGTGCTTTTTGCAATCGCTTTCTGGTGAATCTTTCTTATCAGAGAAATGGGAAGCAACGCTAGACTAGCAGCACTGAAAGCACCAGCCAGTGACACACCTGAAGTACCCCTTTCTAAAACTCCATTAGCACAACACGCAAATACATGCAATGTTATCTTTATTTAACTTTCAACATACTTGGTCCTAACAATCAAATTTGCCTCAGCGACACTCCTAACAATGGGAGCCGACAGTGCTGAAAGTGAAATGGATGAAAATCAGCAAAACTTCTAAGTATGCACTTTCATCATGAAAACAGTGCTTTAATCTCGGCAAAAGAGGATTCATGCCTCCAACCACTTTGCATCTTATTAGCTCGGATGGATTTTTTGGAAAGCGAGATCTTAAACCAAGGCTCTCACGGAAAAAAAGACGCAAAGTGGTTTGAATACAAAACGTACACCCTTTCAGACAGGAGTCATAATTATTAGAAGAGTGCATTTTGTCTCTGTGCTGACAAAGCAGTTTGTGGAAAAGATTTTTCTGGATTTGTGTAAATTATGTATATAATATTTTGATGAATTTCCACTATTGCATTTAAAATAAATTGGCTGAGGGGAGACATTTCTGGCCGAAGTAACAGGTGACGGTCTCTTGAACTAGAAGAACATGTGCAGCAAGGGCTACTGTTTTTGTTTTATTATTATTTATGAAACATATCTATATCATTTTCATTTGTTCTTGTCAGCCACTGTATCCATGCCAATAACTGTACATCCCAGGACTTGATCTCTCCTCCACCATTTGTCATTTTTCTTGACTTGGAATCCCACATCGACACTGTCTGTTTGATGCACAGGGCTTGCAGGATGTGAGGATCAAAAGGGAAAGTTAAAATCTACAGATGAGGACACACTATTGTTCAAATTTGCAAATTCATCACAAGAGAACTCTGATAAGCTTTCAAGGAAAGAACATTGTATACATATATTGTTTTTCTCTCCTCTCTCCCCTCATGTTGTGCTGTAAACACTTTAATCTTTTATTTACATTTCGTTGCCTGTACTCTGTGCAATGACAATACATTGAATCCAATCCAATCATATATATATATATATATATATATATATATATATATATATATATATATATATATATATATATATACACACACATACATACGACTGCTGAGACACCAGCAGCACCAATAATGGCTTCTTGGATTGAAACTTATAAAGAGGGGAAGAAAATGCATTTCAAATAAAATAACCTTTATTTTTCACTGTCAAAATTGAGACGCAGTTAATCCTTTAAAGTGTATCATTTCACTTGGAGTATAAACAACTCTCTCCCATCCATGACGTTTACCTCTCCTCTTTGTGTTCGCAATTTTCACCATGAATAAAGAAGCTCCTCCTTTCTTCCTCAAGCTATACCCTGACTGAAGTGCAATCTGTTATAATATCAACTCAAGCCCCCGTTGGCAAGCATCATTAGCTTCCACTGTTTTTTTTGCATATTTAACGCCGGCCCCATCCATGTGATAAGAGACAGCATTACAATGGATTCTGCACAGGGAGATGATTACTGCTTAGTGTGACACTGCTCTTTACAGTGGAGTTTAACTTATCTGACCATTAAGACAAGGATCTTCTATACTTATCAATGTAGACTGGATCAAATCCACACATCTTGATTTTCTCACGGCAGGGTTTTATCTTGTGTTTGATTTTTCTTCTCTTCACAATTCCTTCTAAAGGATGGGTGTTACCTTCTGAACGATCTTGCAGGGTTTCATCGATGTGAGGGAATCTGCAACTATTTGTGTAAAAACTAAACACCTCCTCCTCTGTCGTAAGTTTCCACCCCGACGACGGCCCTTGCTGGTGTGCTGGTGCACCTGGCACTGCTCTATAGGTAGGAAGACATGGCTTAAGATTTCACACTCTCCTCTGTCATGAAAAATTGAGCATATGGGAGTCATTGAAACGTATTCATGCTCACAATGTTAGAGGGAGCACAGGGCCACAGTAATGGTTGTCAGGGGCTGGTACGCCTCAGTGAACTGAAGGCGACATTTTCTGTCTCATTGGCTACTGGAATGATTGAGTTATATAACCCTGCAGGATGCTAAAGATTTGTGCCACGTGTGAGCGCAAATAAAACCCTGAACTTAATGTGTGTGTTGGCAGTGAAGATCATCTCAGATAGTCCACGGTTTACATGAAAGCTTGGTATTTAAGTGTCCTATTCAAGAACAAGATGGAACATTTTCCATCCACCTGCCTTAGGTCTCCCTTTTTTGTGAAACTAAATCAATATGATGCTTGACCATGGACAAAAAGAAAGAAAGATCTGGCAACATTTATAGATTGCATTTATAGAAAGCAAAACTACAGTCGGAAACAATGGATATACAGGGCCGCAAAAATATATTGCGCGAGCAACATGCCACTCCTTTTGGAGCTTAGCTTTCAATCCTACAAACGCATCTGGTTTGGTTGCCCTTTTTTTTAGATGCAAATGTTGTGAAAATTAGATCAATGCACTTCTGCATGCTCCAATTACATTAATGAGGTAGAAAAAGGCAAACGGTGTCAACAGCAAGTTTGTTGTGGATGGCTAGATAAAAGAAAATGGTCCACCGTCTCACTGTGGGAGAGGTCAATACAGAAGGAATGCAAAAGTTAATTTTTTTTCCATGGAAATTATTACCATCATTACCTTCGCATTGAAAATGCGGAAGGTTATGTTTTGATCGCCGTGTATTTGTGTGTGTGCGTGCGTGTGTGCGTGCTATTCGCGTAAGTCAAAAAGTATTATCGTGGTACCGAATCGCATGAAATTTGGTGGGATGATTGGTTATTATCCGGGGACCATTTGATTATATTTTGGGATCGATCGGATCAAAGGTCAAGGTCATGAAAAGGTCAATATTTTACTTTTTCCATAGCAAGGTCAATTGTTATCCAATTGGCATGCAATGCCAAAATGTTAATAATGCAATGCCCAATCTTGTGATATGCGAAGGTATGCGCTCTACCGAGTGCCCGTTCTAGTTTTACAATGTGCAGGCCAAAAATTCAGTGTATCTGGTATTTGGTGAGACAATGCCTAAATATATACTTAGTCCATCCAACATTGGATCCAAGGATAGTTTGCTTTGCTCAATATAAAGATAATCTTATCAACTTTAAATAATCAATTTGTGAACTGATTAGTTGAACAGGAACAGCTCAAGTTATTCTGACAGTTCACACATTTTCCTGAGATGGTCTCCTTCATTGCTTGCCTCGTAGTGACACTTAATTCACATTTAAATAGCTAAAATGAGCTCCTCTTCTGTGTTGACAAGCCATATATCAGAAATGAAAGGGCAGCTGCTTTTACCTTTCCTGAAACTATGGTATTAGCGTTACTGTCAGTGGAGGTGGCTTTACAGCCATTTGGCCGGTGGGTTGTTGACATTTCTATTGTTTGTACATCACAGCTTTCCCGCCATTCCCCCCAACTCAGAACTTCCCCCCTAAAACAAGGACAAAGACATATCCTTTGTCCTGGCCATGGTCATTGGAGTTGTAACAAGGAAGCCAATGTCACTGAAAAAGACACGGAGAAGAGAAAAGACGGATTGCAGCATGTTCAAGTTGGATCAGCTCATCTAAAACATGAAAACTGTGTTTTGTTCTAAATAGGAGCGGCATGATTTAAAACCAGAACCCTGAAGACAACAGATAACAGTTCAGGTGCCTCTACCAATGTCTTCTCCGTGACTTTGATTGGTTCTTCCAAGGTCCAGCAAAAAACATTGAGGTATCTTCATCTAAAGTGTTTCTATTAGGACGTCTTTGACAAAAGAATGTATAGGAACCCTTAAAATACCAGCCACACATAATTCAAAGTGCCATCTTCTTCGAAGACAACAGTCTTATCTTGGGTGAGCTACAGTCTGTGAGATATAAGAATGTTATTTATCGGAGCAAAGCTTTTGTGTAGTGTAACAGTGACATATTTCCTAATCGTCTTGCCTTCGCTTGAGATTCCGGACGATAAAGCAAAGCCGAATGTTATAACAGTTCAGTCGTTACGATCTGCTTCACTTTATTCACGGCTTTCTATCATCTCGACGCGTGACACAGAAAGTTAATTTAAAACAAAGTCTCTGCAGCCAGCACTTTTCCCAAAAACAGTCCGGAGATAAATTGTAATCATGAAGAGCTTTTTCGCCCAAAAGCAGGATTCCAGAGAACTGCTGCGTGACTCAAACCTGTGATGCCATCCGGCTTTAAAAGCAGAGTTGCTCATTGGAGACTAAAATGGCAAAGATTGTTTGGAGTGGCTGCGAGAATACTGAAGGGGTGTGTGTGTGTGTGTGTGTGTATGTGTGTGTGTGTGTGTGTGTGTGTGTGTGTGTGTGTGTGGGGGGGGGGTTGGGGAATAATAAGGAAATATTTATTCGAGGCAATGAAACACTGAAACTAGCAGTTTCATATTAGATGCTGCACAATTACAGCATACAACAAAGCAATCAAACTCTATTGAGATCATGGACATAGTGATATCAAAAAAAAGAAAATAATGGTATAACAATACAAATATTTTCTTGCTGTCATCTTTTACTGAATTGCTCGCGCAGTAAGAATAATTTATTCTCAAGTCTCAGAACAAAGTGGCACATAATGGCGTAAAAAGCATTTGTATTCAAGATTTCCCTATCTTTCCTATCTTCAATTGTATTTAGGCATTGCAGGCAATAGTTTTCTTCTACAGGTGTTGAAGTACTTTTATTATCATTATCTTATTTCTTTCAGACCATGTACAGTTAAAACATAAATGCCACCATTGGATGCATTGAACCAGAGTATAGCTTCAACTAATTTGCATATCTAATCCCTTAAAAAAATTATTACATGCTTTTTTAGTGCACAGACCCACTATTGTACACCATGATCCAAATCAATACAATAACTGCTGCTGCTCAGATGCCACTGATCCCACTCTTTTTTCACAATGCAGTGCAGAGACAAATTATAAAGGCCAGTTTGATCTAAAAGGGCAAACTGCCAAAGTGAGACCATTCCCAGGTGAGAGGGCCACGGTATGAAGTCCATTAGCTCTCGTACTAACCGCTGGACACAGACTTTACATGGAAGTACCATGGAACACTATTATGCAGAGCAGCTTGGTGGACATTCTGGCGTGGCAAACTAAAGTCAAATTTATACTTTCTGTGTCCTCGAGTATGCAAGGGCCCGTGTGATTCTTCCATCGGAGGGTTTACGCATCAGCCCACAATGTGTTGTGATCTGATGGGACTTACTTTGAAAGGAGATGAATTTTGTGGCTCAGTCCTTTTTTTCGAAAGCTGTTCTTGATGCAACGTTATATTCCACCTTCTTTATAAAAACAAAAGGAGAAAGAATGACTCAAGTACAATGCTAATTTACTATCTGTGCCATCTTGCACTCACTTAAGCCCCATGCTGAAAGCAGCTCCTCACAGGGCGCTGATTGGTCCATGCACTGGCAGATACATTAGTCCATGTTTTTTTTCCGGGTGATATGCAATCCTGTTGTTCTTTCATGATCTTGTGACATTGCAAGAATCCAACTGCTGTGAAAGGTAAATCGCATTTTGTCCTTCAAGCATTACATTACATACAGTACATTCTAGGTGTTAGTTTGTATGTTGCTTTAAGTCCTAAAGGGTTAAAATCTCAATGTATTGTGATACAAATGTTATCTGTATCCCTTCCATCCGACAATTACTTCCCTATAATATAAAATTTGAATTGAAATAGAAAGATGCAAAATAACTAAGCGAAACATGAACCATTGAAAGAACACTCCCAACTAATTCATTATTTAAATATACGTGAATGTGCATCTGGCATTTCTCTTATCACAGCCAGTGATGCCATAATTACAGAGATATTGTCACTGCAGCAGATTCAGCGACAGTTACAGTAAAATAAATTAGCCTACTCATCATTGAAGCCATATTTGCATGAAATGAGTCTGTACTGTAGATTTCAGGTCTCTTGAACAAACTTCTGTGCTAAACTTTCCAATTGATGACTCCACTAAAGTGTCTAAAGAAGAGAACTATTGATTTGTGTTGGCCACCCAAACGGATTGAAATCTTTAATTGGCCCGGTGGCATGTGGCCTGATGTCAATTAGAAATCTGACTTGCCATCGTGTCAGGATGTTGATGAAAGGTCCTGGCATTTGCTTCTGGTGGAAACAGCATTATCCATGGTGAAAAGAAACTTGATTACTGAAATTTAATTCAGGGTATAGTGTGGTTGTGAGAGAGAGAGATTTTTCTTGACTGTATTTTTATTAAAATCTGTAAGAACTTTGAAGCTTTACATCATATCAGCTAAAATAAAGCTGTTGACTCGCATATCCACAGGAACAATCCACAGTGCGATGCAACGACACAGATGCAGGGCAAAAAATAGCTTCACTCTACAACGACGGGAAAAACACGTCTGTTTTTAATCTAAAATGTGTATCATGTGTGGGCGCTTGTGCAAGCGATTTATTTGTTAATTAGTTCTCTATAATTCGCTGGAACAATGTTTCAACGCCGCAGGAAAGCACATCGAAAGGTGAAGAGTTGCCACATGGCCTTACACCTAGCGCTGAGACTCTCGCCTGACAGACGCAACTGGCAAATTGCATGTTACTGTGACACACTATTAAAGCCCTTTACCAAACTGAGCGTTTTGGTGACATGAAAATAAGCAGACGCAACCATTCAGCTCATTTAATCAAACACCAAACCTTCAGAAGCCTAATAAATGTCCCTGCCAACTTTCATGAATGTCGGATCAATTCTAATTTATTTCACAGTCTGATACATTTATTAAAGTGACATCTATTAATTCACACGCTTACCTGGTACCACAGGCCGCTGCTCATTTAGAGAGTGAGTTGACAAGCTCAGACCTTTTTCAAAGAAACACTGAGAGGTTTTGTTACACTGGAATAATTGCTACACCCTCAAGGCAGCCTCGATAAACAGAGCCACACACGTCTGCAACATGCTGGAGACGAGCCGCGAGTCCAGGGCTTCACCGTGGACTGGGCGATTAACATCTCTCTTATTCTGCCTGTTTTGTGATATACATGCCTAAAAGGGGGATACTTTTCGTTTATCTGGCAACACTGAGATCAGTCGACCAATGACTGTTCAGGTGGAACGTACGGGAGATACCATTTACAAAACTTGTAAGGGGTAAAAACTAGTTTGTGAAAGACCCATAGAAACGCAAATATCCGACGAAGCAAAATCCCGGACGTTTTTGGAAACCCTGCCGGACGCTTTTTTCTGGTCTCAAAAAGAGGACATGTCCGGGGAAAACTGGACGTCTGGTCATCCTAAATAACACTTATTTTTTATGTTTGTCTCTAGATGCTAACTCAGACTAAAATCTACTTGTGGGCGTGAAGTTCCCAACTGGATAACATGATATGAAGTCAAGCCCCGTTGACATATTGCTTAAGATGGATGCTGTCTTACAGCTCCCGGTCAATCTATGTGACAGAGTGTACAGTAATATCACTGCTTAGCTAGCAGTCGGATACACCTTGTCATCAGATCATCAGTGACATCGCTCAAGCTTTCTCTGAAACAGAAATAACTTCAGTGGACAATATAGTGAAATAATATTCTGCTGTCGTTCTGTGTAAGAGTGGAAGTGCTTCTTTTATGGGATTATTCATTTCTGCCCGACCGCAATATAATTCCTGGTGGTTTGATTCAAACTCCTTTCCTCAACCAGAAAAAACTGTGAGTCGGACCATGAATTTTCAATGTTGAAAATAGAGCTTGGATCAGGTCTGTTGCACAAGCATTGACTTCTATTATAGATTAAAACCAAAATGACTGGAAGTTAATGAAGAAAAAGCATCGGCTTGAAATTAGAAAACATTAAGCTTGTCCCATTGTGCCCATGTAACATTACATTTTGCATTCGTCGTCTGGTTTATTTCTGAGACTCTAGCAGAAATAATGTAACCATCTGCTCCCACATTTTCTCACCTTTTGATATACCACATATGACTGCTTGATTCATAAACAGTGTTTGCATAAAGCAAATTCAAATCAGCGTTGACTACACCGCTACAGATAAGCACCCGCAGCAAAAGATGGAAAACTGGGTTTTCTCATTATCCGACAGTGAAATAGAGCACGAGCTGATGCTTCACTGATTTTCAGATCAGTTCTTTTTTTCTCCATCTCGTCCTCTCTGCTCTACACATTGCAAGTCTTTTTTTTCTCTCTCTCTGCATCCCCAAACAGAGTACACAAGACAACGGTAAAAACAGATGGTTATTTCTCCCAGAGAACCTCTGACCTTTAAAAAGTCGTCTTTTGACTGGGAAGGGCTATGGTTTGAATCAGAAGCAGATTGCCAAGTGAAATTGTCTATCTACCATTTCTCCAAAAGTGCTGCCATGATGCTGAAGAGAAAGACAATGGGCCTCGAACTCCACCGGTGGAGCTGCTCACAGGTTCGAGAGTGGGCCCCTCTATGCCGGCACCAAGGGCTGTCAGATTCTCACTACTCGATTATCTTAGCCCAAAGAATTCAATATCATCGTAATATCTAACGGAAAAAATTATACAAAATGTAAATGCTATCACTCAAAATCATCTTTATTCGTTTTGTGTTTGTCTTTTCAAGCAAAGTAATTACACACAAAACATAAGTGTAGAGAGAGTGAGAGAGAGTCTGTAACCATATTATGATTTAAGAGGCACTGGATTATTTACAAGATATTAACACATGTATGTATTTACAACATTTCTAATATTTTAAACATCACTGTTATCATCAATACCAGTACCAACCCTGGCTGACGATGATTTATTGATGATTAATCAGCCAATGTTAAATAGGTTTAGGCCTATTTGTATAGTCTGTAAAAATGAAGGTAATTTTGAAAAGGCCTTGTTTTCTGGCCATCAGTTAAAAAACACGTTTACAATTAGATTAAATGAAGCATGAGATCTTTATTTAAGAGAGAGGCAATACTTTGGACATTTCTACTTGGAAAAAAAAGGACAATCAGATAATCAACTAATCATTGCAGCAAAGTCAAATCATCCATGGAAATAAAGAACGCCTCACACATGTTCCAAAATGACTCACACGCAGTTAAACAATGATCTCACAAATTACTGGACGGATGTTGGGAAAAGGATTGTGGCCAGAGCCCAACAATGAAACACTTCTCAAGATTAAGGAAAGATCGCAATGGAGAACAAAAACCCCACAGAGTGTTGGTACACTGCAGAACAACAACCGCTCGGCAATCTCTCTTCAGGGCAATCCACAATACCTGCATTCTGCTAGGGATTCTGCGGCACTTTATATCTCCATTATTTGTATTTCACATACAAATATATCAATATAGACCACCTCTGATGGAAGAGCGTGTCCGACATACCGAGGAATTGAAATGGACACAGGGGGTCGCATGCTGTAGGAGTCGATGTTGATGAAACAGGCGGACGCTCCAATAGCGCTGACATGGCAATGAAGTTACGTCTTTCGTGGGAACTTTGGCTCAGACCGTTCAGATTGCGGTAAGAACGTTGCTTCACTTCCTGCCTTGTTATTGAGTTGACTATGCTGGTTCAACATGCTTAAAAAAGAAGAAGCTGTCCCCTCTCAGCCCAGAATCTTAAGATATTGAGTTAACTAGAATGGGCACTCGGTAGAGCGCATACCTTCGCATATCACAAGATTGAATTATGAACAATTTGGCACTAGTTTCACGCAAATCGGATGCCAATTAACCGAGATATCGCAAATTTACTTTTTTCACCTTTTCGTGACCTTGACCTTGACCTTTGACCCAATCACTCCCAAAACCTATTGATTGTTCCTTGGGTCATGACCAATCATCCCACCAAGTTTCATAAGAATCGGCTCAGTTTTGTCTGATTTAGACGAATAACAAGTTTTTCACCTTTTCGTGACCTTGACCTTGACCTTTGACCCAATCACTCCCAAAAACTAATCGATTGTTCCTTGGGTCATGACCAATCATCCCACCAAGTTTCATAAGAATCGGCTCAGTTTTGTCTGATTTAGACGAATAACGGAATTGATCCGACATTCACAAATAAATACACGCCGGCCAAAACATTACCTTCTGCATTTTCAATGCGAAGGTAATAACCATGATGAAGAGCCAAAGCAGGGAGTAGTGGGGCCTCAGTGTTACAGAGCGAAAAGGAAGGGTGTGCAGGATGGAGTATGTGTACATGAAGCCTGTTTGACTTTCTGTCTGACTGAAATTCAATTCCTGTTACAGACAGGCTATTAGGCTTCTGAATGTATTTATTATACAATCTTTCCCTAACTTTAATCATATTGGAGTGGCCTCTGGTATTGGAAAAAAGAAAAGAAAACATTGCAACTGGGTGTAAAATCCCCTTAAAAAACTGGTTATTACTGAACATAATCCATGGCTCAGGAGAATCGTCCAATATCAACCAATTTTAAAATTGTTTTATAATCGGACAATCACCAAAATATGAATATGACCATGCCAGCATTCTTCTGGTGAATATAGTTACAAACTAGAATGGGCACTCGGTAGAGCGCATACCTTCGCAATTTACGTTTTTCACCTTTTCGTGACCTTGACCTTGACCTTTGACCCAATCACTCCCAAAAACTAATCGATTGTTCCTTGGGTCATAACCAATCATCCTACCAAGTTTCATAAGAATCGCCTCAGTTTTGTCTGAGTTAGACGAATAACTGACGGACGGACATATTCACAAATAAATAAATACACGCCGGCGAAAACATTACCTTCTGCATTTTCAATGCGAAGGTAATTAAAGGTCTATTAGCATTTAGGGAGATCTTTTTTTTTGTGTAGATTCGCTTGAAAATATGAATCGTTGTGTTACCTTAGAATGAGACATTTACATCTAGAGAGCCGGTCGCCATGTTTCTACGAACAAACCAAACACTGGCTCTAGATAGGGCCAAAAGCACTTTCTCGTTTTCTTCCACCGTGGTTCACCTATAAAGAAATTTCCTTTAATTGCAATTCTGAAACCACAGAGCTAGATGCCACACAAGTTACACGTGACTTGCTGAAAACAGACTGCAATGCTGTCTCTGTGTGTTGAGATTGGTGCTCACATAACGTTAAACGGAAAACTCCAGCGGAGACTTAGCGCAGACAAATCGTTGTTCTTCCTCTCGCGGGGTCTGGCCTGTGCCGTTTATGAACCTCTCACTTGTGTAAAGGTAATGGTTTGGGACGCTGCACCGCTCAGTTGATTAATTAGAGCTGGACCGAGGTCAGTGCCTCCAACCTTTAGCTGAAATTATAGCTCATCACAAAAATCTGTATTTACATAGAAGCTGCGAGTGGGCGGACAGCTCCAGAAACCCATGAGCCACATGAAAAACACTGCTGCCCTCAGATATAAATGTGATGAGTTACCAAAGACAAATACTTGTGGATTTCTCAGAGAGGTTTTTCCTTGTTGTTTCTATTAATACCTCGTTGACCTATATTAATGGAAACACCCTTGGAGCTCTCTAATTTCCACAAAACATGCTAACACCTGAATTTAAGTGATACGCCGTCTCAAATAGTTAAATGCTAATAGAAAAAGAGATAACAATCAAAAGCATCTCAGGCCAGACAGCAGCGCAATTAAGTCTTGGTGTTGTTATATTGCGAAAAGCATCATGTTTTATTTAGTCTCCATGCGAGAACCTCACACACACAGAATCCTTTGAAGTGACCAGCAGCAGGCCTGGGAAGTTCTGTCTTTGGGCACCCTCCTTTGGTCAATGCGCATAACTGCAACAACATGCATGGACAGCAGCACCATCTGTGTATTTTGTCTATTTCTTATAAGCTTTTTTTTTTACATTTGCATGGATAACAACAAATAAGAACAATATATCTTATTAATGAAAAGTTTGTTCAAACGACATTTCAGACCCTCTTATAGACATAGTCCATCAGACAATCCAGCCTGACACATTAACCAACCCGGCAAAGTGTCCGACAAGAAGTAATCTACAAATCACACAATATTTCGCCTGATTAGATCTTGCGCATCACTCCGAGGGACTTTTCATTTTCCAAATGAGTTATCCCGCCTGGACAAATGATGTAGCCGCATGACATCATGTGATAAATAAGCTTTGGACCCAGGCTATCCATTCTACTTTGTGGCCTTACTGCAATGTCTACTCCAGCATAAAAATCATATTTTCTATCCAATGCAGGTAACCGATTGCCAGAGATATTCATGTGCACATTTACTTTTCTAATAGAGGACTTTAAAGACATGCAGATGGCTTTCACATAGACCAGATAGGCTTGTTCAAGTGCATCCTGGCATGAGAACAGTTCACTCTAAAAAATGCATGAGAAATGTGCCGGTAGGTGGATGCCATCTTTCCAGGAAAAAAGAAAAAGAAAAATGAAAGTGGGGAAAGCATTTTGTGTTTCTTCTCTCTTGCTACCACTGCAGGAATTATGCAAAACATTATGGATAATAATTGCTGTTAAGTTATTAGCATTTGTATATTATTCTGATAATTTGATCAGCATCTGTTGTGCAAAAAAGACGCAATTGTGAGTCCATGCAAAAGCCTGTGCGTAGACTGACAGAATACTCAATAGTGTGGCTGTTTGAACAGACACTGTTTATTTCAGAGCACCTCGAGCAAGAGTTCTGCACCATGCAAGTGTTACTCTTCCCACCGAAGATCGTCTGAATACTACCCAGAACGTCAGCCATTCCTTGGAGCAGAATGGGATGCTCTTACTCATGCTTATAAACTCAGACGGAGCTGTCAAATGAGCAGAGGAATAGCATTGATTGAATAGCTGTGTGAGTCAATATGGTGGGAAAAGGATAAATATGGCATTATACAGGTAAACTTGAATTCAATAGGAAAAGTGCAATTTCCTCATAAATGGGTGCTCAAATTTTAACTCCAGTCCTCAAAAACTCCACTTAGAAAACACAACAGATAATCCAATGAGAATAGTACAACAGAAAAATAAAGATAAAGCATCCTTGTTGCCACATTTATAGACTGAAAGTGAGTTATTTGTTCTGTATCCATCGTTTTTCCTGTTTGTTTGCAAATTGTAATGTGATTCCTCCTGGTGGAACTGCCTCTAACCATGATATATACTGCACTGTGCAATCCCCCTGCAGGTTCCACGTCTGGGATCGATGTTAACAACTTATACGGCGTAAAGCGTTGCCCGAGACAGTGCAACTATCTGAGCCCAGCACACTCCTCTGCAGGGCTTCATCAGGAATGGCCAGTATTAGTTTGAGCTGAATGCCGTGCCTCAGCAGTGCAGTCCCTCTTCATGCAGCAGCTAATGCATACTGGTGCTGCATTATTGCACCAAAAGGAAAGTAGTTAAGTTCTTCCCCTACTGTAAGATTGTCCACTAAAGTGTTGGCAGACATTTCTCCACAGGAACAGAAGTTTTGTGATGATCCGTGCAAATTCCCACACTGGCAACTTATTTCTCTACACTTCAAATAAATAGTAGACTTTCAAACACTCATGTAGTCTGCAATGATAAGAGTGGACATGTTAGTTGCAACCCGTGTATCCTTTCAGTGCATGCTGGGATGAGATGGGGAAGCCCTTTCACATTCAGATTTAAGATTGTACCTTGACACTCGATTGATTGTATGCAACACTGCAGTGTTACAAGACCTGTCTCCCCAGCACATATACTAACAAACACACAATTACTCTGAACCCAAATTCACCACAATCAACATCTGCAAAAACATCCCCAGGAGACCTGAGGTGTACATCAGCTGGAGGAAAGCTATAGATTGGCACAGCTTACTAGTGTTAGTTTTGTTCTCAACTTGTTTTCTATCAGCAGGTGAGAGTTAGCACACACACCTCTGAGAGCTTCCCATTCCACTGAAATCCTCCTGTTTCTACTGAAGCAAACCATAAATCATCCATGACTCGTTCCAGCTACGCTCCACTACATTACATTGGGAAAACATTAAAGTTACATATCCAGATATCCAAAATCTTGAAATTGCTATTGGGTTTGATTTGTTTCTCCTCTGTGCCTCAGTGGATACATGCTTTTAATCATGGCTGGTTGGTGGAAAGAGCCAATGAGTGACGGAGGATGTGTAAGTGCATGCTGAGGACAATTTAAATTTGTTTCCGTCAAATTCAGAAGGGCACAGCGGCACTTCAGAGACAAATTACTGTTTGCTGGTATCATAATCGAGGCATTGTCATAATGTCATTCTATTTCAGTGTGTAGAACAAATGCCATTTGTTTTAGGGAGACGGTGAATAGGTCTTTATTGTTTAACGTTTGCTGGTACTCGTCGACTTAAACAAAAAAAACATGACAATGAGACACTCAGAGTTGTAAGGGCCAAACAGGTCGGGAAAGGTCAGTCGCTCAATAAATCCCCTAAGATTGTCAGGAGACGTTACGTGACGCAAGTTAAAGTGAAAATATAAAATAAAATTGTTGTAATCAACAATATAATAAAACCGTACAAAACATATTGTGCTCCACTTCAAGCCACCTGACCCGAGTCACACAATAATTAATTTCCCTCACTTATCGTCGAAAAATACCAACAAACAAACTCGACAGGAACAAAGCTATTCTTATCAAAAACCAAGGAGCAACTCTGATTTGAGAGTTTGAAAGATAATCTGAATAAGTAACAGCTATAAAAGGAATAAAGAAAGAACCACTGTAACATTTTACTAACCCTGTTTTCATGAATATTTGCAATGCTGAACTCGACACACCAGAAAAAATAAATAACAAATGCATACTCATCTCTTTGTAATGGTAAAAGGAGTCTAATGTTACTTTTTTGTAAGGTTTTCCAGTGCTTTGGAAAACATGGTGAGAAACGAGTAACAAGTAATAGTAAACACTGAAACTCTTGGAAGACACAAGACAAATCGGGCGGGGGGACCAGGTGAGGGAAGTGGGTTGATTGCATGGCCTGAGAAAAGTGGCAGAATGTGAGTCGCATAACCCGATCAAAATAAACACTGAGAGGAGGTGGAATTTGTGACTGATTGTTTAAAAGGGAGCGTGACCTACATAATAACGGCAAAACTCTCAGAGTGAACCTCTGCTGTTCAACTAGAGCCAAACGCGTTCCTTATATAAGAAACGTTCCACATTTCATGCATTTCAGCTTGAGGAGGAAGATATCACATATTGTAATATTATATTGTTGGTACACTTACCAATGCGGGTGTCAAGCGCTGGAATCAACATTGAAACCCACTATTATTGTGATTTTTGTTGCCCAATTTGCATCTGTCTGTATGAGTGCATCTCACTCTTTTCAAAAGCCGCAAACCAGAAAAAGCAATGAGCCAATGTATAGGACATTGGTCTATCACATATTATGAAAACTTTTGACCATTTTAACAATCAAATCTATATTTGTGAAGTTAGTCTAATCTCGGTGTCCCGCTCTCCATTAAGCCGCCCACTAACCGCCATTCATTAGGATTGTGTTGTTGTAAATTACTTCAAATACCATTCCATTATGTTACTTCTGAATTAAAATTACATTACCATGCAGAGCCTGGACCCAACAACAACACAATCTAGCAGCAAGCTGCCCTTTCTGAGATGTATGATGCCTGATCTCACCACATTTCCACATTCTTTCACCAGGGGTGCCATAAAACTTGTAAGCAAATCACAAAATGACATAAAATGCCTAATACACAGTTTTGTAGCCAATGTTTTGGGGGAAAAAAGGAGTAAATGGTCTCTTACAGCACACAATAAACTATTTATCTTGGATAGCCATTGCTTTCATATTCACTGTGTTGTACACTCTAAATAAAATACAACGGCCAACCATTATAAACCATATCTAAAGCCGTCAGGATGAACGGTTAACATGCACGTCTACGGCAAGGAGAGACAGGAAGAAGTATGTAGCTATTGTGCTGCAGCACAGAGGAAGATGCTCAATATTTCCGTATAAAAAATTGAGCACATAGTCTATTTTCTTAACCTCTGGCACCGCTGTGGTTATTCCCTGTCCCTCAATAGAGCGGATTACTTTGTTTTAATCCAGCTCAGAGTGCCCCCGCACAGCACGATAGTCCTCCGTCATTATATCAGGCCAGGTACTAACACATGGGGGGGGGGGGGGGGGGGGGGGGGTTACCTCAATAGTGCAGAGGGATTAGGAATACACACTTTGATGTCAGATTCACTGACAGAAGTGGCGCAGAGCCATAGCCTCTCTAGGTTATTATGATACAGTCCATTTCTTTACTGGGCGCCAAAGAGGAGAAGAAAAGGAAAATATGGAGCAGCAATTCCCGTCAATTTATTTATTTAGAGGCTGTTGCTCCTCTGTATTGTAGGGATAAGACATTCTCTTTGGTGAGTTTATAAAAGTCCACGAGGAGGATTTAGCCCCTAAAGAAATGCTCATTGCGTCTGCCAAGCAGCTGAAATAATGTTGTCTCATTCCCCATTAGCCCTTCACTAAGCGTTGTTCCACTATTTATACTCTGCCGTTGCAGTCAGATTTAATCTATTTCCTTTGTAATTGCTCGGAGGAAAAACAAAGGCAGTGTTCATTGCTATATGTTGATATTAGGTTTTACAGCAGTGCTCCCACTGGAGGTCAGTGTTTTTTGATTATCCGTTAATTTCCCTCTTAGCAAAAGCAACTCCGTTTTCCCGTCTCTTTTTCTGTAAACACCTCCAATGTGTTCCCCGTAGAGATAATCGCATTGAGGGGTGCTGATGCAGTGACATTTTCAGTAATGGGAGGCAGATAATCCTCACACAATTGCTTCCCTTTGCACTATGGCCGAGGCCGAAGGGGAACCACTGTACTTACAGAGTGACCGTAAACAAGATAGCCTTGCCCTCGCGCTCACTCTTTAACTCTTATTACCCTGAGGAAAATGGAAGTCCTGCAGGATCAAACTGTCTGTGCTGACTGGATGGATGGGGAGCCGGAGAACCAGCAGAAACAAAATCAGCGAGAGCTCTCTCTCTCTCTCTCGCTCTCGCGCTCGCTCGCTCGCTCTCTCTCTCTCTCTCTCTCTCTCTCTGTGTGTCCCCACCTTCATAGTTAATTCATCCTCCTTACATGTTTAATTAACTCTCTTGTCATTCCAGATCCTGATTGTCCCTCATTCCCTTCACCTGGTCCTCACGCCCTTCTCACCTGCCTCTGATCACCTCGTTAGTCCCTCATTCCCTTCACCTGGTCCTCACGCCCTTCTCACCTGCCTCTGATCACCTCGTTAGTCCCTCATTCCCTTCACCTGGTCCTCACGCCCTTCTCACCTGCCTCTGATCACCTCATTAGTCCCTCATTACCTTCACCTGGTCCTCACGCCCTTCTCACCTGCAGCCCATCCCCTCATTAGGCCCTCACTATTTAGCTCCCTCACTCCCACTTGTCCTCTGCCAGATTGTCTTGTGTTTCACCGCCAAACTTTCCAGCGTTTTCCTAGTCCTGTTTCTGATCTGCCTGTTACGACCCTGTTTGCCTGTGAACCCGACTTGAGATTTTTGCCTGCCCCTTTTCGGATTTGTTGACCTGTCTGACGGACCACCTGGTTTTGACCCTGCTTGAAAGATACAGTAAACTGCCTCCTCCTAAAATCCTGTGTGTTGTGCTTCTGGGTTTGATTATCTGTAACCATTACTCTCTCTCCCCTCTCTCTCTCTCTCTCTTGTGGTACACGGCAAACCTCTCTCTCTGCCCGGCAACTGAGAACCTCTTTTCTAATCCTCTTGAATTTTTATCATCCAGGCAAATGACTATCGTCTCAGATTTTTAAATGCCTCTTTAAAACCTTGCACTAATTTGTCCAGATAAGACTTTCCGTTAAATGAATCATTGGTATTGCTGCCACATGTACAATTTCAGCAGTAGAAGTTTAAATGAGATTCTTGAAACCAGAAGCATTAGTCAAGCAGGTGTCATTTAAGGCTTATAATATTCTTGCTAAAGTGTCAAATTCACATTTCCTGCTGGACACATACTACCTGGTCTCCGTAGTCTGCTGGGGGAGCAGCGTTGGAGCCAGAGACACCAACCGACTCACTAAACTGGTGAGGAACGCCGGCTCCATCATTGCCTGCAAACAGGACTTTCCGGAAGAGGAGAGAAGGACACTGAAGAAAGTGTTGTCCATATTGGATAACCCGGACCAGCCTCTTCACCACCTACTGCAGGGACAGCGCAGCACGTTCTCCAACAGACTAATTCAGCTTCGCTTCACAAGGACAGGAGGACATTCCTGATACAGGAGGACATTCCTGATACAGGAGAACATTCCTGATACAGGACATTCCTGATACAGGAGAACATTCACGGCTATTAGACTTTAGAATATATCACTTCTGGCCACATCCTCCTCAAATTTGTATTAAACATCAATAAACCTTTCATGCTTTCACTGGACCGTATATACATTACGCTTTGCATTTCTTCATTTTCTTAAATATATTTTATTGTATTTTATATATTGTGACATTGTTCATACTTAATATTCATATTTTATGTTTACTCAGTAACCGTTTTTGCTGCTTCAACCAAATGTCCCTCTGGTGATGAATAAAGTATCTATCTCTATGGATTCCTTCATCAATGTCCTCTGTCTGATATTGAAGCTGTAAAAGCATATAGGTAGCTTTAAGCTACAGCACATCTGCAAGAGAGTTGGTTAATAATGTGAATATATTATGACGATATTGTAATTTATGCCATGTTGATTTGATGCATCGTGACATTTCCAGTGTTTGACACCTTTTGAGAAGGAAAGATCTGTTACATCCGACTGACTGCTAACTGCCTCGGCTATAATTATCGAGGATAAACATTGCACTCTACATCAAAGACATACTATTGTAAACATATGCCATCACATCTATTTATTATCCACTCCATCACTTGGTAATGTTTGCGTCTGGCTGCATAGAAAAGTAAGAGATTGCAGATTCACACATAAAGAAAAAGAAGACTAGAGTTTCATGACGGCAGCTCGGTCATTGTCCAAAAAAACACACTGGCCGACACCTGTTACTAAACCATACAGTACACTCCAGAAACTTTAAAAGAAAAAGATTCTGGATTTCTGCAGTTTTCTTCATGTATTGTTTCGCAAAAATACAAACAAAAGCCTTTTTACAAAAGTGCAAACTACCCACAAATCCACATCTTTGACAGCTGAGGACCGTTTCTAGAGAAACTTTATGTTGCAGCAGCTTCACTTCAGCATCAGATCTGCCTCGTCTTTTTAAAGGTCCCAAAAGCCCGTACCTCCATGAGTTCTCTCTGGTTCCCGATCACTGCTGACGGTAATTGGAAACAACTAAAAAAGGCATCGAGCCGGAACCATTTCCATCTCTGCCACTCACTTGCGTTTGCTGGAGATACTTGTTACTTTCTAAGCCAATGAGAACGATGATCAGCTGCACTGTTACCGCCTTCACTGGAGATCTCACCTGTTGTGATCTCACCTCCTTTGTTTTCCCATTTTGTGCTGTTATCTGCCATTGTTACATGCAACTACACCTCTTTCAGAGACAGTTATGTTCTGCCTCCACACCCGTATCTGTTGCTGTGCGGATCCCTAAAGAGCCTATATGTTATCCGATAACAGTAGATAACAATGTGATGTATAACGTATCCGCTGTGTGCACTGATTCTGTGAAGCTTCTCCTCCCCCCTCTTTTAATTGTCAGAATACCTACTGAACTTGTGGAGCTGTTTGCCAGATTATGATTTAATTTCATTCTAAATACCACGCTTGATTTTTAAACCAAAGCAAGATGGCTGACTAAGGTGTGCACACAAATGTCCTCTGAAGACTGAAGCGCATGTATGAATCCCATCCTGTTTCTTTGTGAGTCAACACATGATTCCCGATTTTGGAATACCATACAAAGCCATAGATACATTAAGTGTGTGTACTGTCGAATTAGTCACATATTTGACGACATCAGTAGCATCCGCAGGGGTTTTGGCTCGTGACTTCTTCAATGAAAGCTACGATGCTTATTTGAGATCCCTCGTCACAGTGTGGGATCGGAGCAGTTATAACCAAAGAGGGATTTTCCTGCTTTCATTTTCATATTTATTTTAAATAGAAGAGATAGAGTTATCTCATATTTTACAGGGAGAAAAGAATTCTACGGAAATAATTGTACATATCTTTTTCCAACTCTGTCCTCAATTATTAATTTTTTTACCCTATTCAATAAGTTTGGCTGATTTATTTTCTGTGTACCATAATTAATAAAATAATCAATCCAGAAGATGCACTGTTTTTAGTCATAAAGTATCATGGTTAGCACAAGGCCTATATAACTGCCTTAATAAGATTCCACTGTACATACAGGCACCAACCAATACTAAAGGTTATATTATGGTGACACTAAATGCAAAACTGCTGCATTTAAACCTGCAGTGATACTCTTCTCCATTTCAGAAGAAGACGAGTGCCTAAGCATCTTAAAAACAAGAAAACCATAACATCCAATCATAAACGTGTATCATACTGCATCCAGTTAATGTAGTTCATGTGTTATACCCTTAGGAGCTTCTTGTGAATCAAGACATCAAAGTGCATGAGCTTCCAGGTCTGTAGTGACAGCAGAAGGCAGGATTTGAGCTGCGATATTTTTAGTGTGGATGTCTCCTGCAACAGAATCCAGTTATGAAATGTATATTCTGATGCCAGCAATGTTTCAAACCTGGCGGTGGTGAATACATGAGTTATTCTCTTAGTACAGATTGATTGTTCTGGAGGTGGCAGCGCAGCAGCTCAGTCGCAGGACAGCATAGCTTTACTCCAAAACCGCTGTCACACATATCCGTCAGCCTCACGCTGAAGGGCTGCGATGAATCGCTGCTTCCTGGACTTGCTCGGTAATGGTCCCACATTGTTTGGGCTGTGAAACAATGTTGGAATCCGGCTGCTGATCATCAGGCTGAAACTCATGAATTTCTCCCCCATAATTCACCGTAGATTCCCTCCACACTGTCTGTAACTGCTGCTGGCCCTGTTCCTGTGGGCTACTTGTCCTGGACTGAATACGTTCCTCTCATTGGTATCTTTCTAACACAGTGTTGAAGAAGTATTTTTTTACTTTGGTTAAAATAATGCTGTAAAACACCCTGTTAGAAGTTAAAGTCCTAAGTGTGATAATGTATCAGCAAAGTATCAAAAGAAAGTCCACAATGCTGAATAATATATTTTCGATATTCCAGACTCATGGGTTCATAAAACAACAAACACAAATACAAAAAGAATATATAAAATACAATACAATACAAGGACACTGGTCCAACCATTGCAGCTAAAAAAGTCACTCGTGGTTAAAAAACATACAAACACCTGTTCCATTGTTTCCAGAAACAAGACAAATACCTGGTATCACTCAGTGTTGGGTCAGCCAAGACTTTTATAACTACATTCTCTGAGACACTCAATTGACATTTACATTCATATATAAAATTCCTCAAAACAGCATGGAACGTGGGAACATTACGGCTCACACACATCTGACTGGCACTTGTCCATCTAGGAAGCTTTAGCAGGATCCTGAAAGCATCATTAAATGCCACCTAAATCGTTAAAATGTTTCTGTGTTCCCCTTGAATGTTCCCCTTGAGTGTTTAGTATTATATTATTGAGTGCAAATCTATAGATGCATCAGTTTGTATCACTGGAACATTTTACTGTTACTGTCAGTCAACATGGGGCAAATTATGAGTGAGCACTGACTTCCGGTGTTGACCTATAAAAATGTTTCATCCCTGCAGCACTCTATTACCTCATGCCACCCCAGTGTAACACTCTATTACGTCATGCCACTCCAGTGTAACACTCTATTACCTCATGCCACCCCAGTGTAACACTCTATTACGTCATGCCACCCCAGTGTAACACTCTATTACGTCATGCCACTCCAGTGTAACACTCTATTACCTCATGCCACTCCAGTGTAACACTCTATTACGTCATGCCACTACAGTGTAACACTCTATTACCTCATGCCACTCCAGTGTACCACTCTATTACGTCATGCCACTCCAGTGTACCACTCTATTACGTCATGCCACTACAGTGTAACACTCTATTACGTCATGCCACTACAGTGTAACACTCTATTGCGTCATGCCACTACAGTGTAACACTCTATTACGTCATGCCACCCCAGTGTAACACTCTATTACGTCATGCCACTACAGTGTAACACTCTATTACGTCATGCCACTCCAGTGTACCACTCTATTACCTCATGCCACTCCAGTGTACCACTCTATTACCTCATGCCACTCCAGTGTACCACTCTATTACGTCATGCCACTACAGTGTAACACTCTATTACGTCATGCCACTACAGTGTAACACTCTATTGCGTCATGCCACTACAGTGTAACACTCTATTACGTCATGCCACCCCAGTGTAACACTCTATTACCTCATGCCACTCCAGTGTACCACTCTATTACGTCATGCCACTACAGTGTAACACTCTATTACGTCATGCCACTACAGTGTATCACTCTATTGCGTCATGCCACTACAGTGTAACACTCTATTACGTCATGCCACCCCAGTGTAACACTCTATTACGTCATGCCACTACAGTGTAACACTCTATTGCGTCATGCCACTACAGTGTAACACTCTATTACGTCATGCCACCCCAGTGTAACACTCTATTACGTCATGCCACTACAGTGTAACACTCTATTAGGTCATGCCACTCCAGTGTAACACTCTATTACGTCATGCCACTACAGTGTGTGCTAATGTGTTGTTTCCTCGACCTTCAGCTTTCTACTCTTAGTGTATGTTTTCTTCTGTTAGTTTATCCGACAATCTGAAAAGGATTCTTTTTTACCAAAGTATTCGATCATTACAAATCCCATTGAGTTTGGACAGCATTGCTTTTCCACCGGGCAGTTATCATAAAATAGAATATATCTGAGAACACGTTCCCCTATTGCCGTCCGAACAACAGCTCTGCAACGTGCAGGCCCGCTCTGCATTTTTGACTTAACCAACTACAGATGGTAAATCTCAAAGTCCACCTCTGCTTCCGCCCCCTTCTCCGATTGGCTGGTGGAAATTGCTGGAGTTTGGGGAGGAATGATTTTTCAACCCGCTGCAGTTTTTATGTCACCATTTGCTTCTTTGCTCTCTTTGCAGACGACAGAGATATGGCCTCTGCACATGACAGAGCTGTACTGCAGGCTATATTCAACCCCACCAGCCCCTTTGGAGACATCCATGGCCAGAACCAAGAGGAGGAATTAATTGATGACGGTGAGCGTGAGCCTCTGACTTGATGTTTTTTTCCACATATCATGTCACAGCTTATATATGTGTATCATTTCATAGCATATTGAATTAATTTGAACGCATTCCATTCCTGGACTGGAAAAAAAAGAAGAAGAAGAAGAGAAAAAAACATATTTTAATCCAAGTTGAGTTCTGGTGACATGTCTATGTTTTCCTCTCCACGGTACCTGTCAATTGAGTTTGAGTGTTTTTTTTTTCAACCTGTTTATCTCCCCCTGCCAGACAGTGGCTTTGACACAGAGTTGCTGAGGCAAGCGAAAGAGTTGGAGGTGCGGGGTGTCTCGGCAGCTGAGGCTGGGGATTTGCAAGCTGCACTTCAACTGTTCAGTCAGGCAATCCAGATCCTGCCTCAGCGGGCCTCAGCCTATAACAACCGGGCACAGGCCCTGCGGCTGCAGGGGGACACAGCAGGTACATGCCGCCAACCCAATAATCACCCTCTCCCGACACATCAGTCTCCTGAGTCTGAGGCCAGCGTGACCTCAAATCAGAGAGCTCTGTCTATCTCATGCACTTTGTCAGCGGTGATACTGCACTGGCCCTGAGCCTGGCCCGTGTTACGCGCTGTCCATCACGGGGTTGTGTATACGCTGCATGCACAGAATAACAAGGTGTTTGGCTTTAGTCGCGTCTAAGTAAGAATTCCCTGTGTGCCTCAATGAAAAGGGTCCGCCTTATAGATGCAGTTTATTTTTACACACAGCAATATTATAACACTTATCATCCTTATTTCTTTAAATTATTAATCAACTCAGTTACACAATGCACTCATTATTGTAGCATCGTTTAACCTCCATTGTCTGTTATATTATTTATATTATTAATTTATTATGCATAAATAGTGATATTGTGCTATATTTAGCTAAATATGTTAATGTTTATCAATACATGTTTTGAATGAGTTGGAGATGTCTTTCTTGAGTTAAAGAAGAATATCAGATTGTACGGTCAATGTCGTATAATCTTAGAATAACCGTAAATAGAGTCTCCAGTACGCAGTAATTTAAAGCAGATTGAGCTATATGATTCTAGACTGACTTGTACGCCTGTCGGACGTTAAAAAGAGAAAATCACCTGTAAGGACGCCTGTGTGCCTCACTGTGATGTCGTCTCCCCTCAGGGGCCCTGGGGGACCTGGACCGGGCCGTCTCTTTGAGCGGCAGTGCCGGACGAACTGCGTCCCAGGCGCTGGTGCAGAGGGGCCTTCTACACAGACTGGCATGCCGGGGCGAGGAAGCCCGGGCAGATTTTGAAGAAGCGGCTGCACTCGGAAGTGAATTCGCTCGACAGCAGGCCGTGGCTCTTAATCCGTACGCAGCCCTGTGTAACACCATGCTGTCGGAGGTCATCAACAAACTACGGAACCCGGAAGCGTCCGAGACACTGTAGTTTACAGTTTGTTGCTTTTACACCTTTGATTCTTTGAAGTCGTCAGTTAATAAAAGAACATGTTATAGTTTTAATAATCTCCTTTTTATTCTACTGACAATGGTGCTGTGAAATGAATGAAGCCAATTGCAAGGAGTATTTATTGTACGGTGCATGACAGTGACACACATATATAATCTTATAATTATTTCATTCTCCTTTAACATAGTCTAAACTGAAAAAAAGTTGTCGGTGTCCTACTACTGCTACTGCGCTTGATCAAATATGAAATATATGGCATGTCCTGTTCCTTTGTGATGAAGTACTTCAGCTTCTCTCCACTAGATGGCAGTCTGGTCGTGTGCAAAAAACCGACAACAACAGCCACATTCACTTTCCTTGAGTCTTTGAATCGATGCAAATGATGCAGTTCACCACGAGAATGAAACAAGATGGAACAAACAACGCCAAACAAAAGCTAATGATCTCACTTCACTGATTATGAAGATCCCTCTCAAACACCGGAGCAACTCATTCCTGAATGTATAGTGTTCTCGGAGGGATTATCTAAATTCCAATCAACTCTTAATAACGCTGCATAATAAACCCAGCTTGAAGCATTTTCCCCACTGTGATTGCGTCAGGAGCCATTGCAAGAAAATAAAGGTTAAATAAATCACATCAAAATCTATTTCCGTTTGTATCTGCAGGGCTTCGGTTCACATCACGTCTGAGCGATTCCAAACGTTGCGTTGCGGTCCGCCTACTGAGCACTGGGTCCACAAGCCTATCTTTTGCACTTTATTTCTTCATGTTTGTCTCGGACCGCTCCCAGGCAGGCTAACGCCACCGGCTCTGTGTGTTCCTCTCTCTGGTAAAAGGAGCATGTTTGCAGGTGATCAGACATGGAAGGAGCGTTGCTGAAGCTCCATCTGTCCACAGAGGAAAACAGAGAGCTGAACTCCCAAACCTGTAAAAGACAGAAACAGAGCTGCTGAAGTCTGTGTAGGAGGCGACTCATGGGGCATCCATCAACCCGCACTGCAGCAAGGTTATACATCTATTTTCAATACCCATATAATTCTAGATCATGGAGTATTTTCATCTCTGTTCAGGGCATGGTGTTATTTCAGAGAGCAAATACCCAGCTGTCGCCTCCACACCCTTGTCAACATCTTGTTTCCATGAATGATCAAGCTTGTTATGGTGGCAATGTGTTTACTGGCAGCGAGGCCTCAGGCAATTCCACCTATCTGATATCATCACTACACTATTGGTCCTATGATCCCATGACAGAGGTGGAAAGATACACATGTTATGCATGTTTACTCTATTTATACTGTATACCTCCAGCAGAGAAGTCATGAGTTTGTCGCCACAGATCAAGGTGTGTTTGTTTGCTTGTCTGCAGGATATTGGGGTAAAAAAACTATACTTTTAGAAGTGTATCTTTTTTCCCTAGGACTTCCAGGCAGATTGGCAAATTATTTCAGATGTGACTTACTTCATTTGGCTTAAGGAAGCCTGGACATTTTGTCATTCAAAGATGTGTACAGTAACATCATGGATGGAAAGAACCATAGCTCAGTGTCTGAATTTCTTATAAATGCCCATCCTTATACGGTACATACAGCTCATCATCCTAACAGGATTTATATAATCTCTAAAGTCAAGGCAGCTGGAGGCATCCTCAAGGCTCAGAACAAGGGGCCACCAGGCAGACTAGCGGTCTAAGCATAACGTGTCTACGGATTTGCTTAGTGGACTAATTTAAACACAGCATCCCTGCTCACTCTTATTTTTAATCTCTCCACGTCAACCTTTAAACAAAGGAAAGTATAAATAATGAAAGCTACCATGCAGTTTGAATTGGTTTGTCTATAACTATTTTCATTTGATTAACAATATTGTCATTGTCATTATTTCTTGAATTCATTTGTAAAACAAAATGACAGTTGAGCCCAACTGACTAAATCAGTGCATGGACAGCAGAACAGAAAATTAAATGTATTTTTCCCACACACTTCCTCGTGACGCCTGAACATGCAGCTGTTTCTTAATAAAGACTAAAGACTTTTTATATTCATTCTGGGATTTGGAGACAGCAGAAAAAAACACTCCAGCGACAGCTTCCGTGGGAACCCATTAAGTGTTGCTATGATTCAGTTTGTAATAATGTTAGAGAGGAATATGGAGACTATGGAGAGTGTTTACAATGCAGCAGCTGTTAGGCTGCGTGAATGATGGAAACCTTTCAATGACAGAACGCAGAATAATGCCAGATACTTAACGAGGATCGGATATAGAAGTTCAGACTTGTGTTTCACTCTCCCTTCACTGTGCACAAGATCAAAACAATATTCGAGATGCAATTGCAGCACTTGATCAGATAAGTTAATACAAATATGTAATCATCCACTCTCCGAATCCTCGGAAATGACTCAGCATTTCTACACTTTATGTTCCCTCATCTAAAAGATATTTTTTTATTTTATAGGTTTTGGTTTAGATGCCATAAATTAGATCTGTTGCAAGCACAAGCTTCAGAGATGTTATTGTTTTCTTCTACAATATGAAATATGTCAGTAAATAAAAGTCCCATTGGCTGTTGGTCCAGGAGACCAGTACTGCTCACTTAGGGGGTTGACCGCAGCAGTCATTCCTGAAGGACTCTATAGTCCAAATTATTCTAAGAAAAAAAACCGGAATCTGAGAGATACTTGCTTTCTTTCGGCATTTCCAGGAGCTTCCCCCATGGGAATATGTCTTTTTCTTCCACTTGAGAGAGACCATCCCTCTCTCCTGCAACAATGTGGCACACACCTCTCTCATCAGATGGGAGACTTGGGACAGCTGAGATAATGTGGAACTGTCAAGGTAAGCAGCGATGTGCTGAAGGATCTCCAGAGGCAATCTGCTCAGGGGATCCAGATTATGTGCGCCATTTCTCTGAGGGCTGAGATTTTCCCCGTCTTCAGGGAAGAATGAAGGGACTTCTGGATGAAGGAAGAAAGCGTTGACATCTGGGCGGAATTTGACGGTGGCTCGATGACCCGCGGGGTGAAACCTTGTCTGGGTGAAAGCGCAGCCGAGGTACGCCAAGGGGCAGCGTTGTTGGAACCAGCCGCTCAGAGAGGCCTGTATGTCACAGTGCACATTCCTGAAATGAGAGAGGTATTCGTCTCTCCGAAAGAAGTGGCCACACATGTTGCTGAATGCTGAACTTGTTTTGTTGTGTCTTCTGGTGACGGACTCAACTTCCACCCGCATGTGGAGACCGCGGGGTTTGTCGGCGATGACATCGGCCAGCGTTGCTTCTGTTTTGAACGGCGCCGAGGCGAAGCTGTATGTTTGCGTTCCTATATCAACGTAAAAGCAGTCGCTCCCCGCGCTCTCTGAGATTAAATGTCCTCTCAGTTCCTTTTCCAAGGAGCAGAGGAGAGTGGCGCTGACCTCGTCGCACTTCGGCAGATCCTCGACCGAAACACCCAAATCTGCGGTGTCAACGCTGGCGTTGGCCACGGTCTTCTTTCCCTTCAGGTAGTTGCGCTTTGCTCGATAGCTAGTCGGAGCAGTGAATGTGCGGACGGTTTGAACCTCGATGGGCTCCAGATTCCCGTAAACAAAATCCTTTTCTCTCGGGGTGCAAGCTGCAAGTTGGCCAAAGTCAATCAACATTGCCCCATTGTGGGTCAGGTACATGTTGTACTCAGCAATGTTGACTTGCTGGCTCAACTTCTGAAGGACCCCGTCTTGCCACGGGGCAAGGCCAGTTGTGCCGTCCATTCTCAGAGCGCCAGCATCGTTCTCTCGGTGGGAGTCTCTCGTCTCCCCCCGGCGGTTTAATGATTCTTGCTCTTCCTTTGCCTTTTCCTTCTTCTCGTTCAAGTTTTTCACGGTTTGCTCGCATCCCTCCATCTCCTCGTTGAATATTTTCTCCCAGGAGCTACAGTTCTGAATAGCATCCACGTCTCGGCTCTTTGCCAAAGCATCCTTCTTCTCTTGACTCTGTTCTTTTCCCTCGACCCTCGTGCAGCCATTTTTTGTAAATTCACCGCCATCTAAAGAACAGGTTGGTTCATCTGCATTACTGTCGACATCAGCATAACAATCCTGAGGGGCAGACTCAGCCACCATCAACTCTGGGAAGATGTTCTTCATTTTGATGGAGCGAAACAGCAGCTCTTGGTCCCTGAGGGCCATGGCAACATCCAGGTTGCCCTCACTTTGAGGGTTTTCCAAAACATTTCTGGAAAAGGCCAGATCGGTTTCTGAAACAGGCCAGCGGTTCCACTCCTGAGAGCAGCAGACCACGCAGGCAGGACACACCTCCAGGTGTCTGGCCAGCCTGTGGCGGAGCATGGTGAAAGGACAGCCGTAGTAGACATTGAGGCAGGGGACCATCTCATTGGGACAGAGGAGCTGGTGCTCCTCCTGCTTGCATATGTGGAAGGTGGCGCCACAGTTGTGACGACACTTGACGACCAGGCATGAGACGGAAATCTGCACCGAGACTTGGCAGCGGACGTTGTGACACTTGTCACAATGCTCATGATGGCCCACAGGCATCTTTCTTCTTACCTTAAGAGAGATGTAATACAACATAGAAATGTCCAGGTTCATACTGAGGTCAGTTAACAGCGATAACAACATTTTCAGTCAAGAAATAATAGATATTTTATGATAAATCTTTTAAATCCTACAAATGCTGATTACAAAATGAATGTACTAAGTATTCTGGCTTATTAACACAAGGATCATCTTAGAAGAGTTCCAAGACCAAAACACAGTTAGAGAATTTGGTCAGATGATTCAAATTTGCATTTTGTACTGCACATAGAAGCATTTTTTTCCCAAGAAAGATATTGCTGCTCTTAGATCATTTTGAATAGAAGAGCAGAGGACATAACAATGTGTATTCTGACACACATACTTTAATTGTAAAATGTAAATGTTTTATAAGTACATGTTTTAATATACAGTAGATTAAATAAACATGTTCAGCTGAACAAATATTTTTTTTTAAACCAAATAAATCCAGTAAATAGAAAGTGGACAACTGGAACAATAACAGTGAAATTTCTCACCCCTCGCTGCTCTGCGCCTGTCACCTTGTGCTCACTGGCCACCTTTGAATAACCTCTGCACTGTGTCTGGACATTATAAATAGCCCCCACGGTGGGGCAGAAGGCCAGTGGGACGGGGCATCATTGTCCCACAGCCATTAAGAGGCCAGGTCAGGTTACAGCCTCCACCCCTGCTTCGCCGTGAGCTGTGATAATAACAGCTAATCCACATTCACAACACTTCAACTCCCGCATGTTCAAAGCATTAGCATCTTTTCCTGTCCAAGGCATCACCCGGGTGTACTGCGCTGTCAACGCTTTGTATTGCATTTACGATTAGTAATTATGTATTGACGTTCCCTTCCAAAAGTATAGCAACATTTATGAAATTCTGGGTTTCAACAAAATTCAAGCACTTAAAAAATATATTTTTTAATTGGTTTAACTAGTGTTTTTTCTGTTTATCATGTTTATTGCTAGAGGTATGACATACTGTACTTCTTTAAGAAATATATATAATTTATATATTTATGTACAGTAAAGCCATATTTTCTCTGATCCATGTTCTCCACTAGATGTCAGTCCCACACTTTCAAAAACTCAAGCACCATTTCTCGGACAGCTGTTTCTGCTGTCAGATGAAATTAATAAATGTATCAGTGAAATAATTTACGGTTACCATGCAAGATTAAAATATTGGTTATTATACAGGTCCATTTAGATTCATCTCAAGCATGTGCAGTGGATTGTGTCTCAGTTTTAACTGACAATTGAGGCAGTTTAAAGACCTTTATGTGTTTAAAAATATATAAAAAAATATATCCATATATATATATATTGTCATAAAGTCATGTTAGAAAGGTTTGCACCTATTATTCTGCGCTGCTTGTCATTCATGCCAACTCTTTCATACGTTGGAAGAATCACTGTGTCGCCGTTCACTCCCCATCAACCTGCGAACACCTATACCGACACCCATGTTGTAAAATGAGCTGGATTCGCAATCTGCATCTGGAAGTCCTTATATCATTTTTGTTGTTGTATTATTTTACTTTGTATTTGTCACAGCACGGATTACAATGAATATCTTATCAGTGGCAGCTGTTTTGCTCCCCAGGCTCAGCAATCGGCCTGCATTTAATCAGCAGGGAGATTTTGGTGTGCTATTTCAGTGTCGTGTTGCTAAACAACAGCAGCACAGCTGACACAATCTATTGTTGAGCTCAGATCGGCTAAATAAAGTTAATGAAGGGCTTCATAGCCGGTTTAGGAATAATTGATTAGTTGCTGCTAAATGTATTCACACCGTCCTCAATAAACTGTCAATTACTGCAAAAGTACAACACAAACATTTAAAAAAACGTTCAATCCTAAAATGAGCTGGTGGTTCATTTTGTTAGCTGTGGACGAAAGCTGCTCCCTTTTGTTTCTGCCCTTTGTCAATCTAAACGAGCCGACTTCTTAAACTGATCCTAAACTTTACTCCTCTGACTTTTTCACACTTAACAGATTGCAAAGTAACAAGATACTTAACAGAATAAAGAAGTCTTATTCAATAAAAATCCATCTGAAGACTCAGCTTGAGCCCTTATGCAACCTGGCAGCTCAAAACAAGTTTAATTACAGCGTGTCCGTTTTCTGTATAGCGTGGCTGTGCACAATTTTTAAGTCTGGGGTTTAATGATTCATGCAAGCTCCACGTCATTTAACTCTCATTTAATGTTCTGAGATTTGACTGGACAGCTTTAAATGTAAAAAAGTAAAAAGTAAAACTTGATTAATGTTTAAGGCATTCAAAAGCACTCAGCACACAGCAGGACTGATAACAGCACCACTGGTTTCGAGTTGTGCATTAGAGTTGCGCCTCTCTTACCTACGCACCAAGCAGAAATTCCTATAAATCTCACCCAATTCTCTAGGTCTTTTTCCTTTCTCATTGCCATTCCTCTTAAAGATTGGCCCCATTTTGGGATTTTGATCTAGTTTATTATACCTGGCAAAACATATTAATAAGGCCAAACCACTGGGACGACGTAGGGAAATATGTGCTCCTGCTGAATTTCCAAAGACAAGGAAAATGTGCTGGTACTGTGTTTATTACAGAGAGCTCGGCCCAGCAGAGGCCTATAAATATGCTGCAGATTGCTATGGAACTGTATAATGAAAATGTATCAACACAAAGCCATAATCAAATACTGTAGGAAGTTGAACTTTAAGGCTGAGAAACCAAAGATTGTGTTCTTAGAAGTGGTTGCATGATATTAGAGCTGAAAATGTTGGGGGGTGGGGGGGGGACATTTGCTGCTTGTCTCTATTTTGTATCGTTGTGTTTTTGCCTGTAAGTCAGAAACAAGCCATTGAAAGAATCAGACGAGTCGTCAAGAAATAATCAATGGATTCATCAATAATACAAATACAATGTGTATGTATGCATGCAGTATTAAATATTCATGTGTACAGGATATGCGTGTGCGTCTTAGTGCTATATAGTGAACGTGTTGGGTTTTTGAAAGTGTTGTGTGTGTTGTGTTACTGGCCTTTGGGGAAAAAAAGCATTTGCACTCATATCATGTGAACTTATCAGATTTCAAGTGTTGTAAATATGAGGTTAACACATACTTTGTTGTGTTTGATCAATCAACACAACACAATAGTGGTCGCGACCGACACAGCTTGTGAAAATCTGCGCTTTATTTGTTGTAGTTCCATATATGTTAATGCTTTAAAAAAAGGTCTATTCAACTTATTAAACCTTTAAATTACCGAAGGTACTGAAGTCAGTTTGACAATTACCTCACAGCTGTGACTAGTATATGCCTTTGGGTGAGTGTTATCCTTTGAGCCCCTTCTGCATATCATTACAGCATATGGTCAGCCAAAGATAGGAGAGAAAATGTAGATACCTAACTTAACACTTAGCTTTTACTTTCTCATTATCTAGCTCTCCTCCTTCCTTCCATTTAAGTGAGCAGATGTCATACAAACGTTCCTTTAAGACCCACTGCCGTTCAAGAGTCAGTCTCTTATCCCACCTGAGTGAACACGGGACGGTTTGCTAACCCTGACCATCGAACATGTACATGTTTGTGTGCATATCAGTTTTGCTACTAGCCCAATATTCTGCTTTTAATTACAAAGACTAATTAAAAGTACCCCCCCCCCCCCCAGGGCAGCATACTTTTTGTCATTTGATATCATTAATAGAGAATAAGCCGAAGCATGAGATTACCCTCCGCTTGTTTTCATAATGCTAACAACTGCTAAGAGCAGGGGAACACGGTGTGAGGGATCATATAATATTCATGAACGTTGGGAAGGAAAAGACTTGTTGTAGGTGTAGAAGTTTAACAATAAGATAACAAAACTTGTGAAAAATGTCAAATGTAACCACATTTCTGTCAAATCTCCACCGGCATCCTCCTTCTTTTTTTTTTTTTTACTCTGCTTGTGTGATGTCCAGTTTGTGTTATGTTTGTGTGTCTGTATATATGTGTGTGTGTGTGTTACATTTGTTATCTGTAAGCTGGCGTCTGTCTGGGTTTGACAGTTTTCTGTCATGCAAATGTCAGGAGAGCATAAAGCTGTTCTGGCACTCAGATAGACATGTGGAGGAAAACTCGTGTTTTAAAATATATATATATCCCCAACACACACACACACACGCACACACACACACACACACACACACACACACACACACACACACACACACACACACACACACACACACACACACACACACTCTCTGTTGTAAACAAGCACTATATGTCCTATGTCCTATGTATCTCAGCATTATGCAGCATTGGAACATTTTGTACTTGTTGTGTGAAGGACGCTGGTGCCAAAGATTGCAATCTAACACTAATGCCAATAACCTGCAGCAAATACCAGATCCTTCTTTTTAAGGCCAATACATGATGAACATCTTTGGCTTAAAGAAAACAGATGCAATAGGTCACAGTTACAATATTTAAACTAACAACAGCATTTATGTGACATTTCCATATAACGTAGGTATTATATACTGTGTGGTCAATGCGGTCCTGTTATGTCACTTAAACTTGTGTTTCTTGCCTTCATTAGGATCTGAACTTTGGATATGAAAAGTTTCGTATTTGCATATTTAGCTAAATCTGTCCACAGACATAAATATAAGTACCTGGCGAAGTAGTCAAAACTACCTCTGTGGTAATTCCTGCTACAGGTGAAGGTTTGAATCATGTCAGATTTACAAAATTGTGCGTTGGCTTGTCCAGCTCCATCCCGTTGACCCCGCTGACCACAGGAGCGTCATTACTGAGTGGAAAGTTGACAGCACAAGAGTAATGTCTGAATACTTTATGTGACGGACAGACAGAAAGAGCAAGACTCAAGAATATGACACAAAAATAGATCTGGGTGATGACGTCATACTTTGGAATGTGTGT
This sequence comes from Liparis tanakae, assembly GCA_036178185.1. Lineage (NCBI taxonomy): Eukaryota > Metazoa > Chordata > Actinopteri > Perciformes > Liparidae > Liparis > Liparis tanakae. Next base: position 8,040,308 of record CM070099.1, on the reverse strand, counting down.
CAAAGTATCTGTATGCAAATCATGTATCGCTCTCTCAGTTCCCGCAGCTCGTGTGTAATTGGATCCACGAAAAACATGCATCAGACTGTAATCAGAATAATTTCTTCCCATGTGGCGCTGTTAAAATAGTCTCCCTGTGTGTTTCTGCTGTCAAGATGTTGAGAGATAAGGAGCCACAGGGTGTTACTGCCATCGTTAACTTTGTACCTTCAGTAAGTTTAGTAACACGGCTGAGAGGTGTGTGTGTGTGTGTGTGTGTGTGTATGTGTGTGTCCATATACATTTTATAATGTTTTCAAACTAGAAGCACAAAGTCACATGTATGATATGTAGCGTTCCTGTGCCGGCTGAACTCGTGCATATGCGTGGCACGTTTTTTTTTGTCACATCGTCTCCAAGCCCCAACTTCATAGCAATAACCCAAAATAGTTGATAAGGGCACAGATTATGCCTTAAACATTACCATGAAATTGACACATCTCTGCGAGAGAGCCTCAACAACAACAACAACAACAACAAAAAATAACATTATGAGCTTCACAAAGGTAGCGTTCAGGGGTTTTCTCCTGGGATTGTGGTATATTCTACTGCACATGAGTTCATACGCTCTCACTCATACACAGCTACCTGCATGTGCTGCCTTTGCGACCTAAACCCAAAGTTCCAATGCCAAAAAGAAGAGCAGATGGATGGATTGAAGAGGACTTGCTTAAACTCCTGTAATGGATAACTAACGATATTGATTGGATCTAATTACAAAATCAGGACTAACAGCTCCACTGAAGCACTAAATAAAGAACAAAAGGGTTCTACAGGAACAGCTTGGTGTGTTAGAAGCAAACAAGCTCTTCATCTACGCCATCAGTCTGCCTCAGACTCCAAGGGAATTCGTCTGAGGCGTGAGCTTTGTGCTCGTTCTATCAAGGAAATCTTGACTTAGAAAATGAATACTCTCTACGTATCGAGGGGAGCTCATCACATTCTGCCCGAGAACTGGGAAAGACCTTTGGCATACAGACAATCAGTCCTTCACGACCCCATTCCCCAGCCCAAAAATCCAGTGTCAGGATATTCTTCACTGATCCACATGGATCAGAAAATATGAAATTCCCTGTTGTACTGTTCTCCAATTACTGTCGCCGCTGTTTACCCCTGAGTTCACAGCGTGGCCCCTTGGTCTCAGTGTCACTGCTGCCGCCTGCGACTCCTCTTCAAACCGGGGGCGTGACTCAGCCACGAGGCTCTGGGGGACCTGCCACTCACATGCAGCATTAGCCCCGCATCTCCAGAAGAAACATGCATTCACCTCCGGCGATGCTGCTGCCACTGACATCTAAATAGCAACCATGCAGGCCTTTGGGTCAAATGACCTTGAGACAGGCGAGGTGAAAGTTTATTCAATTCAGTTTATTTTGTATAGCCCATAATCACAATGTGCCTCATTGATTTTACAGTGAGCCAGTGTAGAACAGCTGATATTTTTGGGGTTTTATTTTTAACCTTTACCGTATATGGCGTTGGGTTTCAGTGGCTATGCAGATGTAGAGGTGACGTAAGGCAGGTGGATATGCCATGGCTAACTCTAAGTGGAAATCATGCAGTTGTCTCCTTCAGACAGCCAGCCCTGTTGCTCTGAATGGGATGGCTTACAGAGAAAACGCTCAGGTCACTGCTGCAGTATTGATTCCCAATGGAAGATGTCTGATTCTCTTTCTCAAGTCTCAATCCCTCGCCCCACCAAACTGAGTCAGAGCCAATTCTTTTCTCTAGGTGTCGTAAATCCTGCCCAAAGTGTAATGCGCGTCCGGTCTGCAGCTGCGTGGGCTACTGTACATGCCGATTTCCATCTTACAACGGGCGAGCTTCGCATTGGCCGTCTGTCTGACGTACAGCATCATTCATTGTGCGGACGCTAAATCGGAAAGCTCGGTGGGGTGTTTATTGAAGTCTTGACCTCGTCCTCCTCTCATTAAATTGATTCATGGATTCAATAAGTGGGACACAGGAGGCAGCTGTGCACGTCAGTGTGCACACAAGCCTCACAGGCATCGATCACGTTGATCCGGCTGCTTCAGGTGCTTCACCATGCAGCACTCTCACACAACCACTGGGAATTGTTGTAGCCATACTGGCCCAAGGCAAGGCTGTAGGCATGCACACACACACACACACACACACACACACACACACACACACACACACACACATGGGCATCCTCACAGAGCCCAAAGCTTCCATTTCATTATACTGTGTCATTTAGACCGAATGCCAAACGAGGTTAAACTGTCTTCTGGAGAGACATCGTTCATGTTCCAGTGGACAATGAGAGCCAAACAAAAAATAGAGACTGTGATTGAAAAGATTCTCGTTCTTGGGTTTTCTCTGATGCCGGTGAGTTTTTTGATGTTCGGTGAAGCTATGAAAGGTTAGCACTTCTCTCGTACGCCTGAACAGCAAATGACCCGAGGTTAATAAAGACCATCTGATGTAATTGCAACATCCACAGCCAGTTTGATCCCGGATTTGTACAATAAATGCAACATTTGTATCTGCATGTGAAGTTGAGACTTTTAGTTATTATTTGTATGTTACTACAAAATATGTACATTCTGTTAATATATATATATATATATATATACAAGCACATGCACAGATAGAGCCCTAGTGGTGCTCAAGCACCAGCCCCTTTTGCCCTGTCTGAGAAAAGTGCCCTTTTTTCAGGAGGCACTTTTTTTTTTTTTTTCATTCATCAGTGTTTAAGAATAAAAGTTTCTCTCTCTGTCATCAAGTCCCCCCAAATGTGTTTTGATATCCGACGGGGCATTTATTTGAGTTCTTGTGAGACTTTCGCCCCGACGTGCTCCGCGACGCTCACGAGTTTAACAGGGGCAAGTCTAGGATTTGCATGGCCAGACTGAACAAAATCATAATGCCTCTCTGGTGTTGTTCAGAGGGCTCTTGGCTGTTAATGTCTATCCATATCGCTCATTTTGAAAACGACGTAAGAGGGCAATACGCAGGGGAGGTTTTTCCTGCAGGCGTTCTAGGCGGCCGCCCAGGGCGCCATTCCTCTGAGAAAAAGAAAAAATGTTGGTCACTGCCAGGTATTGAACCCAATACCTTGTGTTTATTGAACACACACTTCAACCAACTAAGCCACAGCTCCTACATGTAAAATTTATCACAATGCATCAATTTGTCTTGCGTGTGTGTGTGTGTGTGGGAGGGGGGGGGGGGAGCGCCAAGAGTGAAGCTCGCCTAATGTGTGACCCATTAGCCAATCAGAACGCTTGTACTGTTGTTGCTATATAATAATTAATCTTTATTCATTATTCATAAAGTAAATGTAAGCTAGCAGTCTGATGCTGCCCAGAGGAGACGCAGGTCATATTGTTGCTTGTACTTCAACTCTGTCAGAATTTGTTTTTGGTATTGGGTGCCCTTTTTTGGGGTTTGAGCACCTGCCCCCCAAAATGTCTGTGCACGTGCCTGTATATATATATATATATTACCAGGATGTTCAAAGTGAAACTCCTACCTTACTGAAAAAAACTCTCTGAAAGCTTGCTTATTATTGGCTCATTAGCTGTGTCACATGAAAAAAATCAATCAAATCCCAAAGGTGATGCTTGGTTCATGTTATGCAACAGTAACATTAGTGCTGGTAAACAAGAGAAGCCGTATTCAACACCAGTTGTTCTCCGGCCCCTGCAGAAAAGTACCTTTTCAAAAATTCCTTGAATAGATACTGAGAGACGATATTTTTGTGTGTCACTGAGACATGTGATTGTCACACAGTGTGTGAGATGTGGCAGTGGCAACTCAGTCGCCCCAAACCAAGTCATTAACATTTCACTGAGCACCTTCTTTTCATTCAGTCAGACTGAGAGAAAATGTGTCTCTAATAAATACAGATTGAACGAAAGGTGAACTTGGAGATATTAGATGTGTCAATTATTATTATTAATGTTTCTCAACCATTTAGTTAGTTATTTAAATATTTTTTTTAACTAAGCCAGATAGAAAATACTGTTGAGTAATTCCAAGTAATCTACCTTCTCATCAGTTATCTTAAACAATATAAATGAATCAAGGATGTCAGCCAAAGCCACTAATCAATGTGCCAGCTATTTACAGTTTATTTATTCTACAGCTGCAGATCTCACTGATGGCTGATTATCTTCGGTCTCGTTGTGTTTGCCTTATTTGTATTCCACATGCTAGCTAAATAGCCAGCACACTTTGCTTGTGGTGTTTACAGTTCAGCTTATGGGATTGTCCCAAGGACAGATATTGTGTAAAATATAACAAATACAATTATTTCTAGTGTCCGGAGCACAGAGACAGTCAGAGTCAGTTTAAGACCTCAGAAGTCAAGTTTATTTGGGATATGGGAGACAAAATCTCTGTCCTTAACCTCTGAAGGGTGGTGACATCCCAAGAGTGTGAGTCTCATCTGCTACATGCTGGACCCCTGCTGCCGCTGCAGGTCACACTCAGGCAGCTCTCCCCACTCACTCAGGAAGAGCTGCAGACAGGAAACCCCCACCGGAGAGCCCCAAACACCCCCAGAGTACCCAAGCTTTAGGCAAGAAACCACAATTAAAGGTAAGTGCACTTTTCTCCAGTGTCCCCCCCCCTCTCTCTCTCTCTCTCTCTCTCTCTCTCTCTCTCTCTCTCTCTTGCTCTGCTTGTACATGCATTTAGTTCTGCTCGGCGCTGTGCGCTCTGTTTTACTCCTTGTTCGAGGTAAGGAGTCTCGTGCTCCTCCTCACTGTCCCCCACATGCTCCTTAGAAACGGACTCATTTGGGCATCAATCAAGTTTTGTATATTCTGCAATAAGCATTGACCAACTGTGAATACAAATATATTATTATTATTATTATTATTATTATTATTATTTGTACTGCAGTGATATAGTTAGATTGCATTGAAATTGTATCTCAGCTTCAAAGGAATGCTAAATGTGTGTATCTGTTACTCATCCATGTTACCTCGAATCACACGTTGGAAGAAGAATTAACGAACGCTTGATGAGTGGAAGTAAATGCGCGCTACGTTTCACAACAGAAAAGCAGATCATCCGTTTTCAAACTCTTTCATAACTCGAGCAGCACAATCCAAGTCTCATGTATCCAGTCGTTTGCTCACTACTCTCCAAACACATGCATCATTGCTAAAACTTGTTTTTTAAACTCATCCGTGCGAGAGAACATTTTTCCAATATTTTGATTTTTCATTCAAGTGGAGGCATGCAAAAAGTGTCTTTTAAGGAATTACAAGATGAGCGATGATTAATATATATATATATATATATATATATATATATATATATATATATATATATATAAATAAAGCTGATTTCAGGGGGTGAAGTATGCCTCTCAGCAGATAACCCACATTTATAGAATGTATTTCATTTCCATTATGTAAGGGCTACTGTAAGTCTTGTATTAAGATGATTTTTTGTTATTTCTGTATTCAGCTTGGAAATCTGTAAACATTCCAATAATGTAGTTTGTCCCGCAAAGGAAACAGAAACAGAGAACTCTATTCTCTGAAGAAAAGTCCAAATATCTGACTGTAGAACAACGGCTCAGAGAATGGAAAATAAACTAATAATTCACCGGAAATCCAGTTTTTTAATTTTTTTTTATTGAATTTTCTTATTAAATTTGGGAGACAGTGCTTTAAACTCCCGATTGACATCACACACACAAGACAATAATGAAGGTGATTTAAAAATGGTAACGTGCCATTTATGGGTGCAAACTGGATGAGAAAATCTTTGAGTCACTGAGAGAATGAGAGCAGTCTCCCAGACAGGCCTGTAGCTAACTGGCACTCCCATCTGCTCGCCACAAAGAGGTGACAGCATTACTCCGCTGACACGCGTCTGCTGTCTGACTGACAACCTCGCAGCGGAAACACCTTCCATCTCAGCTAATATGCGAGCTACATCACTCCCGGCTCGGAGACGGTCCACAACGTAAAGGTACCAGAGAGATGCACTCATTTCAAATGTATTGCTTTCCATCAGGTCATGGCGTGCAGCTGGTTTCAGAAGAAGAAGTATCTCGTCGCTGCATCTCCATGGAGCGGTTGCTCTGAATTCCACTCATCTCATCCGACGGGCTCGGAGCGCCCACAACGTTAAACAGAATCGACCCGGTGACGTCGACCCTAACACCTGCTGCCGAATGCCGAACCCTTGCTCACAGAACCTCATTTAGAATTGTGAACAAATAATTTCAAAAGCAAGATTTTTGTAAGATCTTCTTAAGGGTTGAGACGCATGGAAACATGGTACATGAAGTAAACCACAACAAAGAAGTGTATTTGGAAATGTTACTTTCTGTATTCTTGTTGTTCTTAGTTCGTACTCTAGGTTGAAATGCACTTATTGTAAGTCACTTTGGATAAAAGCGTCTGCTAAATGACATGTAATGTAATGTAATGTATTTGACAGAATGTCAGCAGGTTTTTAAATATATGGATAAGAAACAGCACTGATGTCGGCATTTGAATCAACACTTAGCACGTATTAACTTTATGCCACACCATGCAAATATGTTTGACAAACTGAAAATACAGTTTTAAAATCAGTTTAACTATGAATATTGATCATTAGGTGGCTGTCATGGTAAGAGCGCCAAGATCGAAGTCAGAGCGCTACAAATAAAATAGTTTTTCATACTTTTGTGTTCTTTTTTTCTCTGATGTTTTGAATCATTTTTAACAACCAAAAAAACTACGCTACGCTACTTGTCAGCCTGTGAGGAATGTTATCTATAGATTTAATATAATATCTCGCAAAGTGACTACTATTTGCAGAAGACCACTGTTATCTTCGGTCGTTGTTTGGCTTTTGGTAACAAAGTCACAGGAGCTTTTGAAGATCAGTGTGCACAAAGGTTGCCCTCTCACTTGATCGCCTCATTCCTCATCCCAGTAACTGTAACACAAATGTCTGGGTGACCATTATGGTTATTGATGGCTCTGATCGGGCCCATTATACACGCTGTGGGCAGCATATGCTCTTCCAGTGCACTTGAGAGTCCCGCAGGGTTCGAAAAAAAAAAAGACCCGAGTCTAGACCTCACTGTTTGTACAATGAACTAATTACGTGTCACTACTTCCACAGCAATCACAAGCATGCTCGGTCACATGTGTATTTAAAGTCATTACATCTATAGTGCTCTGCTTATTATGAGGCGGCGAAGTGTTCTCAACTGAACTGGGCACAAAGAGGCTAGATTTCCAAGTAACTACCATGATTAACTTATTCAAAACTATGTGACAAATGTCTGTGTTTCTTGTCATGCATTGAGGTGTGATATCACAGCTTCACTGTGACATCCCTCAACATACATCTCACCATGTTTTAATGAGGTACAAAAAGTAGTGGAGGAATCTCAACATCTTCTCATCACAACTCGAGATGCACCAGGTGGCCCAGCGCATGAACGCTATAATGGTTGGTCTCAAAACAAATATGTAACACATGAACAACATGATATGGTACAGGAAACACGTGATTTGAATGTCCTGTATTTCTTTGAGTTTAGTGCCACGGATGAGTTGCCGTTGCAGTTGCTTTGGCCTTGGAGTAACTACAATGTGAACGTGCATCTCATACATAGACTAAAAGGTTTCTTATGTGTCTTTGTCAGACAAAGCGTTAGGAAAGAGGACAGGCCCTAGTTCCTTTACTTTTTGAAAGTTAGCAATATCACAGCGTAGGAATCCTTCAGTAAATATAACAATGTAAACATAAAGTACAACAATACTTCCATCAATAGGTTCTTAGGCCACAATTTTTTTGTTTGGCTTTTTTTTTGTGTGTGGCCAATATCTGATTCCAGAGTGAACGGCGGTTAAGAACTGAACCACATACGCACAAGAACGACAAAGACGTCACGCAAGTAAACATGGAGGCGACTAAAGTCAGCGTTTACGGTTTAACTTTTAAGTTGATGCGCAGTGAAAGAGTCAGCAATTTGACTAATGGATTTTTTATGGAGCTATGCTACTTGTGTGTGTGTGGATGCAGAGAAAGGACCAGGAGTGGTGGGATTGGATTTATTGGAATTGGGATAGGAAAAATATTTCCTCCAAAATGTCTGGATGTTTGGGGATATCTATCTAGATCTGTCAGCACCTCTCCTCAAAACTCAAATGTAAATCTAGAGTGACAGAAAAATAGACCTGTATTTGAGTATAATGAAAGTGGCCCATATCAGAATTGAAAAGATGTCATGTGATTTGAAAAAAGCCCAGATCTGAGTCACATAGGTGGGGAAGAAAAATCCGATGTGGCCACTTTACGTGAACGTAAAAAGTCCTTTTTCTGTAACATCTCCGAATAATAATAATGATGTATTTGATTATGCTTGGTAATGGAATAAAAATATAAATTGGCAAAGGAAAATGCTCAACGATAACCTCAAATTGCTTCCTGATTCATTCGTATTGACAAAACTAATTTCAGTACAATGTTAAGTGTGCTGCTTAGAAACAGGAATATAAACTCCCTAACCCTTTTTTATAAAGGGCATGTCTCCAAATACGTTTCAGAATTTCTTTCATAAATGTATACAGTACTCCCGAGCAACCTCATCAGGTTTACATTGGGAAGGGTTTTTAAATGCCTTTGTAAAATGTAGAAGAAAACATGCTTGATCTGCACTCTTGTGGCTGGATTTATTCCTGCTTGGTCCATTCTGACTAATCTCTTAACCTGATGCATATAAACTTGAATCTCTCTCCTATCTGACTGCTGGTGAGACGCCACAGAATACTCACCCTCTGGACCTCAGTAATCAAACACCCACAGGACACAACGAGTTTGTATCAGAGTTCAGTTCACGTAGATTTATTTGTAACCAACAGTTTCACGAATAAACCTGAGTTGGGTCCAGTAGTGAAGACAACAACCTCCTCCACATCGGTTTTTCCATACTGCCGAACAAACATATTGACATATTCATACCATCACACTCAATGCATATGCAGCCTCCGTCCACTCCCTCATTACATATTAGTTCTCATCACTCAGAGTGACCCCTGTCCCAGTCCAAGCCGGTTAACTTTAAGGAATGTGGAGGTTTCTTGTGGAGGCCGCTGGGTCTATCTCTGTCTGGCGTTCTTGAACCTCGTCTCAGAGAGAGAGAGCTGTGTGCCCTCTCAGTCATCTGTGTAGATGCAATTTAAGCCTAATAGAACAGAATGGAAAAATGCAATACACAATATGTATATATGTTGTAGAGCACACAGATTGAAACATGTTATCCACCACAGCACAAACATATATATATATATTGTATCGGCAATAAAAAAAGGCTGTTTTACTCACTTTTCTGTAACATGGATGCAATAATGTGCCATACATTCTGTCAGTTATTAATGGATGATATGAGTGTGTCTACTTTCACATTTGCTGATTTCCAAACACTTGAAAAAAAGAGATTGCAATTTCAAGCTACATTTCTCACCAGTGAAAAAAAAAAAAAAGCTGTGATGTTGTTGATGTAATTTCGGTTTTAACAAGGATTTTCTGACGCACTCCGAGCATCTGTTTCATCTCTCTTTCTGAGTGATATATCCACTTCTGATTGAGATGTCAGAAGTAAGCAATCCACTGCAGACTTATGGATAGAGCTGGACTTTGGAGGGGTATTTCAATCTGAAGTCCAATTGGGAAAAGCAAAAAGGTAAGCGTGCTCCAAAACTTTTTGTGGATAATGTGTTTCCCCATTAGAGTGCGAGCCACATGGGGTTGTGTTAGTATACATTTATTCATAGGCCACCTCGCAGAAACATAGGCATTATGAAAAAAACATTGGGGGGAGTGAGGGGCATGATTCACTTTTTCCTTCAACCTTCGAGCAGCAACTTGTCAGAATACATAAAACCGTCTAAATGGAAAATACATCATTTTAATTCACGAAATTCATGCGCAAGGACTATTCTTAAGTAGACCAAGTACACATGATGCAAGTATTTAGGTTCTTAATTTTTGCATCGTTGCAGCTTTAGTGTCTAAGATATTAACATTCAAGGTTAATTTATTTATCCATCAATTCATGTAAATTACAACGCTCAAATCCCTACTACTCCAGCACATAAAAGATAAACAATTGTTTAAATACAACACACAAAAAAGCCTAATATCCGAAAGGTCATGCCAACTTGACATAGTCTTCATTATGCAGAAAGAGAGAAGACGTAGACAGTAACACTCGCCCCACATAGAGCCGAAGAGCTCGGACAGCTGATCACAGTCAAGCATAGTCGGGCATTCAATGCACAATAATTCACCTTCGCAGATGAGTAATATTAACAAATGTGTTTCTCCAACAGGGGTTCCAGATGCGGTCCTTTCAAGGTCACCATGGGTTTAAACCACCTAGACATTTGACTCTTTGCTGTGCATTAGCTGGTATCATCAGCAAACTCGAGCACTTTGACAATCTACGATCATTAGTGGCCAGTAAATGGAAATGAGAAAACAAAATTAATTCGGTCCAACACATCCACCAGCAGATTAATGGCTACGCTTCAGTCAGTGATGCATTGAAGGTACCGTGTGGACTGAACAATTGCATCACTTTGGAACAATGATATGTATTATGTATTTATTTACAACGATGCTTGCACATGCACACAGGTATGGAAAAAAAATAACACACAGGTCCTGCCGATGTTTCTTATATCGTTACTATTCCATATTTACAGGTGGCGGAAATGCTTCGAGAAATGCGGCAATGCAATAACATTGGTGGGGAGAAGACTGCTAGCCAGTAAACATGGACACGGTTTAACTTTTTTCTTTTTCTCTTTTTACGAAGAAGGAAATGCAGCATCCTTCTGGTCTCTGGTGAGGAGTGGGAGGCACCACAGGGACTAAAATGGGTAACTTTAAGCATGAAAGGACTTTTGCAGGACTGCATGCAATATGGCACTACACTCGTATGTGAGGAGAGACTCCACAAGGCCCTGAGGCTTTCCTCACATCATCACATGTGATGCCAGAAAACTCTACATACATTCTCATCTGCAAGGAATGTAGGCCTCTTCTCAAATCCAAGAAAAGGGGAGACAGTGTATTAATAGCTGTCAAAACTAACACCCACACAGACCCTTTCCGCTGCTGGGCCAGTCTTTCACCTCCTCAGCTGAGAGCCTGAAGGTTAGTTTGCATGAACCATTGCATCATGTCCATAGTGCACTGCATGTTTTTGAAAGGTATAGAGTTCATACAGGGTACAGTAAAGTATCAATGGTATGTGATTATGTATATAATGCATGTTTAAACATTGGAGATATTGGCCTCCATAGATTAGAATGATTTTTAATAATATAAATCCTTCACGATGTATATATTTTAGTCACCTAGCTGTTATTTATGTATCTGTGTAAGTATATTGAGAGAGATGCCAAACTAAATTAAGTAAAAGTCCTTGTTAGAGCATGCATTTGTTTGGGTAGGTCCATCCAATCAACATCCCCGTTTGATTCAATGCAAAAAAGGTATCAAACTAATTTTCAGTTAAATATTTAACATGTATTCCGAGACTTTAAAATAATTAGGACATCTCACTCATACAATTCAGTATATTAATATATGTATCATATAATAAAATTGTGTTTCTTCACCGTAATCCTGTGTCCGTCGTCCAGCTGGTAGAGACGTCCACTTTGCCCAGTATGGCTGCTTGTTATCATATGTGTCCTGGTGTCCTCATGTTTTCTTAATCCTTCCGACAAGTGCTTTATGTCCCTTAGTCCAATAACTGTCCATACTGGATCTGCAAAATATAGTATTAGCACGACAGCATCCGGCCAGACAAATGTCCCCGGTGTACCGAGCTCTACAGCAGCTTCCTGTGCTGCTTCCCTTCCAGCCAGTCCGGTTGATCTTGGCCCATTTTGGACCAAAGCTGAATCTATTTTAGGATGCTGATTGGCTAAATTGTATGTCACTCATTTATATCTTTAATCAGTAATAGGCTAAACGGCTTCTTAGACCCACGTCACAGCTTAGACAGACAAAGAGCATTTGGCATATTAAGAAAAGCAGATATTTTGCACAGATATCCTATTTTACAAATGTGGGTATATTCCATATGTCAGACAGCATGAGAAAAAAAGGTCAGAGTGACCTTTTTTTCTCTTTGTTGCTTAAGTTTGGTCCAGGCGTCATGGCCCTCTACTGGCCAGACATCAATGATTGGCTGACAGCTCAACATACTGCTGTATCCGAGTACAGCCAACGGGAAGGTTAGAATGAAAGTGCTTGACGTGGGAATGTTGAGCAAAAAATAGGAAAAGCAAAAGAATAAAATTCTGCAGTTGGAGACATGACAAATATTTTAGTAAATACTTTTTCTTATTTCACTTATTTTCACAACACCATCACTTGAGCAATTGTAAGGTCATATGAACATTATAAATAGAAGTGTGCCTTTCTCATAGAGGGCATTTACTCAGAACGCTGCTCCCCTGGTATCACGTGGCCCACTGGGACCTCTGAAGGGAAAAGACTCGAGTTTGACCTGTACTGTTCCTGCTATGACAAGTGATAATATCTGCTGCTGTTGTCTGAATGCGTCTTTAGCCTTTTAAGTTTTAACACATAGTTTTGCCTTTTAAATGTCTCCATATAAATTATTCAAAATGTTAAAGAGCCGATACACTGTTTTGTAATTCAATTTTACTTAAGTTGAATTGAAGTTGATGTCAATTTCTTTCACCAACAAATGCAAGATGGGAGGTGCAGTGGTAACTCCTATTGTAATTATTGTCAGTTTAAAAACAAATCTAAAAGAAAGCAGCTTAAGTACCAAGACGTGATGGATGCAACATCTTGTGTTATTGAATTTGATGCTGTTTGTGTTGGCCATTATCGGTTTATACACACGCATTTGTTTCCTTAATTGCAATATTGAGATGGTGTGAGCCTAGTGATTAATTGTTTTCTAAAGAAGTAGCTGCAACACCAGGAGTGTAAATAGTTTATATGTACTTTGAAACAGAGAGCCATATTGATGCAGCACCATTGAGCTACAATGGCGCAACATATTAACAAATCCATTAAAACTGTGAATATTAGCCATTATAGCAACATTTTGCATAATTCACATCACATCAGTGAATTCTAAAGAAGTGGAATTTCCTTTTTTTAAATTTCCGAACACTTAATTAGCTTTGAGCCCCAAAACACTACAATGTAACTACTTTCAATTTCTGAATTGCACCAGATGTTTTTGTTTTCATTATATTTACAAAACCAATACGCATCCATATTTTCGTTGGCACCCTTCTCTAATTAAAGTTCATGCAAAGCAGTTATTCTGACATTAATTATATATTCAGAAATCACAAAATGTAACTTTAAATGTTTGCTCAGAACAATGCAATGTTACAGGCCTGTTAGACCGAAAGGTGTGTCGCTATACAGGGCGGCAACCTCCACTTCTTGAAAGGGAAGCCAATGAATGAAGAAAGACCTTAAACTTGGATTCTTTCTGAGGAATGAAGTCTGATCAATATGTCTTCTTAGATACAGCATGCTGTCCCCTTTATAAATTATAGTTGCATAAATCAGGATATTCTAAGGCGTGGCTAACTTGTCATTGACGGGTCGCCACTGCAGCCTTGTCCGGTCTGAGAGTTGTCTTGTTTCCATTGTGTGAGTCATCGTGGAGAAATAAGGTCTTGGAGAACAATAGCAGGAGAACAAAGGGTTCGTTATCTCTCAGGGTATTCTGCAAGAAATGGTTTATTTCCACCCAAACAGGATATTTTGCTTAACCTAACTTAGAGAGTGTGTTGCTTTTACCTGAGGAGATGTGTGGTAAGTGTAGCAGGAACTACCATGAAGAGTTTTGACATAATGGAGGATGGCCGTGCCGGAAGTAGAAGAATAAGAATTAGAGGGACCACGAGATCTAGATTTACATATTTTGATTCTCCCAAATACATTTTCTTCATCTCTGTGATTTTGTAGGGACCTGATATATTTTCCACATATCACATCTTTTCTGCTCTTCATTCAGTTATCTTCCCCATTTAGCCATAACATATCATGTTGAATCCTACATCATACAAAAGTACCAGATTGACAAAAACAAGCACATTTATGCTGGGATGTATTTTGAGCTCAATTATTTTTTCTTCATTGTCTTAGTCCTCTCACCATTTTGAGTGACAGTGCATAGGACTGTTGTTTCCGGTCCCCCACCCCCACACTGTTATAATCTTAACCTTTTAAAATCTGCCCTATTTTTAAGGTTTCTGCTCGAAATAACATAAACCAAACTAAAAAGGGTGTATCTTCGCAAACACAAATAATATTTGAATAATGTTGCTTTTATAAAAAAATATGTGAGCTTTTGTTTAGATGTATAAATACTACATCTCCTCCCCCCCCTCACCCAATTGGGGGGTAGGGGGCTCCATTGTAACAGCCCATGCACCTTTCCCAATTGTAATTCTATAACAATGGAATACCGTGTTGTAGTAATAGTAGATGTTGCAATTGGTTCTATAGTTACTTGGTTTTCTTGTTGCTTTGTGGACTCTATTTCCATTTGTCGTTGCTAAAATGCTTTCCTTTTCCTTTTTGCATTATACATAAAGAGAGTCGTTCCAAGGAGTCACAGACTGTTTTAATATAATTTTGAGTTGATGCAGATAATTGAATGTATAGCTCTTTGTAGTCGCCTCCAAAACTATTTTCAATTTCTTTTGGTTCATGTTTAAGTTGATTAGATTTTGGGTCATACTTTATGGACCATAATTCCTGCCTGTTGTTTTCTGCAATGTTTGGCAATAACTTGGCAGCTTTGGGGTCGACTTCCTGCTGAGTCCGTCTTAAATGTCTTGCTTTTGTCTTTGCTTTCTGTTGGAGTCAAATATTGCATTTTCTTTCTCATCTCTTTCATCTGTTGTTTCTTTTGCTCAGCTTTTCCTTCATGTTTTCATTCTTATTGTCTTAGATTGGTTAAACGTATAAACTTATATTTGTATAACTGCTTTTAATGCATCCGTTTAGTCTGTCCTGCCATTGTTAATTTCTTCCAGATAAATATAAGCTTTGATTTGCTCAACAAATTATTTAATCTTTCCACTTTCAATCCCCAATATGTATCTTTCTTTCTTAAACTAAAACATTCATGTAAATGGAGGTATGAAAGGACATGTGTCAGGTCAGACAGTTTAATTTGAAATCCTTGTATTCAATCCCTCTCTTTGCATGAAAGAATGATCAATTCTAGAGTAAACAGAGTGATAGAGTGTGTTGTTGAATAACAACTCAAGAGGATAAAGGTCTCTCCACACATCACTTCCTCCAATAAAATGTTCACCTCTTTTGTGGTTTCTTATTTCTCCAAAAAGCAGCTGTGTCCAGGTCGACAAACCTTCATAATATGAGGAAAACAGTTGCTTATTGTATCCCAGTTGTTTTCTCAGGCAACACAGCCACCTACTGAGCATCTTTGATAAGATCTAGAGAACTATTCCTGAAGGTTTTTAATGTAAGGGACTAACTGTAGTTGATAAATTGTTTGTGTTTTTAGGGGAAAAGGTAAAGGTTGACCTGTCCCTCCAAGCCGAGAGAATGCACAATAAGCGCTCGATCACACCAGACGCGACTCTCAAAAACGCATCGCAAGCAAAACCATTGATTCCCTATGTGAATGCGCCTTTTAAATGCAGTGCGGCGCGTTTTCCTAGCATTTTTCATGCATGCTTAAAAGTTAAAATATTCTCAACTTTAAGCGTCAGGCGCGGAGGCGCACAGCTCATCAATATCACACTCGGCCACGGCCAATCGGATCATGCAAGAGGCCAATGGCAGCCAATCGGATCAAGCAGGAGGCGGGCTTTCCTTCCTGTTTTTCCGACGAGAACTTCATATTAGCAGTATTTGATTACGAAGAGCTTTATAATTCTAAATCTAAACACGACTCCAACTGACTCCTGCTCAGTCGGAAGTGCATTTAAAAGCGCTCGTCATCAAGATACAATTCGTGGAATAGATGGTGGTATTCGCCGTACTCTTGCCCGGCGCGTTTTTGCCAAGGCGGTTTCGGTGCGGCTGCGCGTTTAAAAGTCGCGTCTGGTGTGATTGCGCCCTAACAAGGTATGGCACTAGGTCGAGGTAAATAATAAAACATAATTTGATACAATTAAAATAGTCGGGGGTCCCTGTATCTCTAAGTTTGGGGGTCTTTTGCGAGATAAACGTTGAAGACCCCCAGCTCCCAGCCACTATCCTTGAGTCAAACCAGCAAATTAGAGCGTATTCATAATATCTCTGTTTAGAGTTTGTTTTGGGGCTTGAATTTGTGTAATTTTATTTGCCATCCAAACTAGTTTAGAGTGAAGCTCTAGGTATGGCCAGCTTCAGATGTTAGCATGTCTCATTAACCTTTACCGTCTTGGTTTTCTTTGACCCTACGCTCATTTCCAAAGGTTCCGGGTCTTTCTCAACTCGAGCGCCCATGCTGCTACAGTTCCACCGGAACTCTTTTATTTACTCATTTATTTTATTTTCTAGCTTTGCACTTTCCAACTCTACTGGTCGATCATGACTAAAGACACAAACAAGGGAAACAAGATTACGGTCTTCTCAAGAGGAGGTACATTATAACATAACACATGTAAAGTCACATTTCAGTTTATTCACTTGGCTACAGTTAATAATTTGGCTGGCAATATTTACAGCGTCCCATTTTATGTAATCTATTGAGCCAAATCCCAGGAGGCCTTTTATTGTCGGTGCAGACATATCCAGCCTTCTGTGAAGATTATTTTTTTCATTGGGGAACATTTTTTACAAGCACAATGATTAGGGTTGAGAACAGTCAAAAGGCAAAACCACTTATGCTGATTTCCGGAACAACTCTCTTTTAATGGCTTTGCTCTTTTATGTAAAGTCACTGCTCGCTCTCCTCCTTATTTTTATTTAATGTTTGAAAGCTTGAAGTCTTAGAGGAAATCTTCCAATTGTTTTGGCTTCCTGACACATCAGATATTTTACTATAAGATAAATGATTACTTGTGGCTGTTGTGGAGTTGTATAAGTTGCTGACCTCCTGTTTGACCCATGCTTTATGGAGGCCCTAACATATGCCATAGAGCCTATATACTTTGCACAGGCTTAAAGTATTATTCTTGTTTTGACAACTCATTGGCAATCGGTCCACAGAAGAGGCTTCCTGTACTGTAGAACGAGCAAAATCAAACTGTGTGTGTCCATGAACATAAGGTGGATAATGCAACAGTTGTTCTTCCAGCTCACAGCTCTTTCAAAGTAGGTAACATTTCCAGTCCAATAGAGGTGTGACGATACTCAAGAAGTGGCAGATTTATCTTCGCCTGCCAACATTACTGAGGCACTATTTTCTTGTTCAGTGAAGTGGAAGTGGGTGGTTCAGCAAGTTTTGCCAATGTCATAACAAACAGATCTTATACAAACAATTGGAGCCGTATTTGGTTCTGTCGTGCATAGCACTGATTGACAATGGAAAAAGAAGCCTTTGTTCGGTGCCCCGTGTAATGCTCTGAGCCATTGCTCTCTTAGAGGAGAAAGAAGAGGTATGCCTACTGCGAAGGTGAGGACTTATCCTTAGAGCTGCAGGTTATTATGCTGAAAACTAGCTGCAAGACCCCAAAGGGTTTTAGATTTACGGAGCCAGCTGGACCGACCCAAATGGCCAAATCCCACTGAATCATCTAACCCAATGTGCAAAATCAGTACAGTCTAGACGAGGTCAGGAGTCCTTTTTGGACACTTGAGACCACGTCAAAGCCTGAACAGAAAAGATTTTGGAGGTGTTTCAACTGTCACGAAAAATGACTTCAATTGCAAAGCTCACACATATGAATACAGAAAACGTATTGTTGTGTTACCTCTTAAAAATAAATAAAAATGAATTGTTGAATACCAGGTTGTCTCTATAGCAACCTGGTAGTCAATGATGGATTTGTTCCCCATGCTTTCACTTAATACCTCTGAAGTCCTCTGAAGGCAATGGGTTGGATTTAGTGGCATCCAGCAGTGCATTTTCAGATTGCAACCTTGTGAATACGCCTTACGAAAACACCACTTTTTTTTAGGTTTCAGGTGATAATTATACACAGATGTAAACATAGCTGTGGATATTGTATTACATTCCTGCTAATACATCCCCTGAAATGCTACACACTAAATGTTGAACATGAGGTGAAAAGTGTGCCGTGTGGTCCCTGCAGGACACCGTTCTTGTGTTTGGTTGTTTGTGCGAGTGATTGTATAGTTAACGATCGGCCCGGACCCCGGTGATGTGTGTGGTAATTGCCTTGGTCTAGGAAAATAATAGAAGGCGGTGTATTCTTGACACACATGTGGAAAGTCTGCTAACATATCAGAATTGCAAGAGAGCCTTTTTAGAACAAGCATGCATCTCCACTTTATTCCTAGCACTTTCCACTGCACAATTTGAGGCTCGAATACCCCTGCAGGAAGTCTTTGGCGTCAGTCAGCGGTTGGAAGTTGCCCACTGATACGTATATCGATTGCTGTGAACCACAAGTAGACGGCCTGCTGTTCTGTGTTTCTGCTCCTTTCTTTCTCGCCTGAGCCTATAATCTCAATATTGATAACAGATAAAAACAGTCTGGGCTACAAATTGTAAAGACGTGCTTTTAGCAGCTGAAAGAAAAGCTATTTCTGCTCTGTTTTGGTTTTCTTGAGGTACGAGCTATTTGATCCCCAGATATCGAAGTGTGGTTTTAATTGGCACGAGCATGGTGATTTTAAGGGCTTTAAAAAAAAAGTTTCTAAGTTGAAGTTATTTTTCATGTCAGATTCATATTAACAAGTTATTAAGCCTTGTCAGAGCTTAAACTTCTCTTCCCCGAACAACCTTGGGCTTCATTAACATTTTGAACCTCGGGTGTGTTTGCTTCTCGCTTCACTGACTCCCTCCTTCGGTGCCGCCTCAACTCTTTTAATTTGTCCCTTTTGAGCGCCAGCGAGAAGCTTATCCGCAGAGAGTCGGACGGAGGTTTGTTGTTTCCCCCCGATAGGTCCAGCAAAGACAGTTCTGCTCCGGTGGATGTGATTTGCTGCGAGAATAAAACCAGAACCTGTTATATTGACACATCAGTTACACAGCCTGCACACACGGTGCGATTTACACCGTCAGGAGAGGATTCACATGCTGACTCGGCAATGATGATCATTTTGAAATGAAAAACTGAAACAATTAAAGGACTACATTACTTTTGTATTCTTGACCCCCCCCCCCCCCTACACACACACACACACAATGTCAAACAATGATTTTTCTAGGAGAGTCCACAAACGGAAAAACTAATCAGATTCAGCATATGGCCTGCGATGCTCGGACGTCTCAGCTCAATTTCAGCCCCCAGATGAACATGGCCGCCGTGCCATTTCCCTCGACAAGTTTAGATCTCCTGGTGATGTGAAACTTATCTCGCCTCAAATATTTGCCCTTAGATGCTGTCGCGGAGAGTAAAGAGCCGGGGAATGATGAGAGACAGCTCTCTGCAGGCCACTGTGTTTGCTCGATACTCTTGGGAAGTCCTGGTACATACGAGTCAATAATGGAGGACGCACCGGAGCGGATGTCAGCTCCGTGGACGAGGCTCGTTTGGCCGAATGTCTTTGGAGAGGCAGCATTTTAAGTTATCTTTTAAAGCGCTGTGTCACCTAAATGAAGTAATATATATTACTATATATATCAGAATCAGAATAATATTTATTTAAGTAGGTTTACACCTGCCTGGAATTTGTTCTGGTGTATACAGTGAACATAAAAACATACAAACACAATAAGTACTACACAATCCCCAAGGGGAAATTTGTTGTTACAGTACCACCAATAAACTAAACACACAAGAATAAAATATAAATATAAGAAACAGAAACAGTGACTGTGCACAAAGTGAAATATAAAATACAAATAAAATGAAAAAAAAAAAAAAAAAAAAAAATAAATATATATATATATATATATATACATTTATATACACACACAACATCTATGCAAATATACAAATATAATACTGGTAAGTACTATAATACAATACAAAAGTAGGACAGGAGTGCAAAAGTGGATATGCAGTGTGCAAAGTAGTGTAGTAGTAGTGTATATGAAGTAATATATATTAATTCATTTGTGTGACCGATTATCGGAAACGGTTTGAATGGTTCCGTGTGACGGTGGTGGCGGATTCGACATGAACTGGTTTTCTATCAGCCTTTGTGCTGCTGCTAGGGTCGTAAAAGAGAAAGAAAAAAGGGGGTGCTGCACACTGGAGTGTCGCCTCCTTTTATGAGCTGTCAATCTATCAGGCACACATCCCTGCTGCACATGCAGGTTAACCCTTTCCGTGTCTCTTTTCGCAACAGACAGATATTTTGTTGTGGAGGTTCAAAGAGTTTATGTTTATTTTTTTACTGCATTAGGAATCTATAGACGTTTAGTCTGAGAGAATTACAGGATGAAAGAACAGCCTTCAACACTTACATTGGAAGTACATTCAATTGCCAGTATGAATAGAATAACTGGTACAAGGAGAAACCTATTTCACTGTGCACATGGTTTTAAGACTCAAACATGTGTGAACATCTCCTTTAAGTTTCATTCATTTTCTATTTAAAGTAGAACATAACCTGAATGAATTTCAATTCATAGTGATCTTGTCAACAATTACTTTTACAGTGGACTACATTTGCAACACCACATACTTTTTACAATTTCACATTTGTTATATACAGTATATTACCTCAGAAAAAATAACATATCACTAACTTCTCTTGACAGTCATACCACACATTCAGCTTACTGTCAAATATTAATGGAAAAGATGACAGTTGCCATAGCTATGTACACTCATCGATAGGTCAGTTTACCTAAGTAGCTTAAAGGCTGGACACAGGTCATCACAAAGCTTCAATAGATATAGCCTCCTATATTTTTTGTATTCATTTATTTGTGTCCATCTGTCTGTGGGATAATCAGGACTACTAGCATATGATTTATTTCAAGTGTGTTTTTTATTAACACATTTCGAGGGAGGTTGCCATAAAATACCTCAAAATATAAACCTAGTCTAGTGGGACATACAAAGATGCTCATTTTCATTCTGAATATGTATATAGGGTTGTATGAATAATGGCAGGCACAAGGTGTTGCAGACGGTGTATTTATTTAGCAATATGCTGCTGTAAAGAGAAACGCTTAATGGGGATGGAATTCATGTTTCCAGAGCTTGGCTCAGGATGCACAACAGCTCTAATATGAGCTACAAACCATTTGATAAATCATTCATGGAGTCAGACGGATGCATTTAGTGGTAGAGCACTCCGTCCTGTAAGACCCCCCTGAGGAAGACTTCATTTCTTTACTTTGCTTTTGCTGAAAATCGATCACATTGTATAGGAAGAGCTATTTCGCTATATGTTAATGGTTAACAGCTGCCCAGAGGTTAGGTCCAGGGGTGCATCTTCAACTTAAGACTGGACAAAACGATGTGTATGGGAGTATCTACCTAAAAGAAAGTGGAGATATTGATTTATGGCCCCCTGCAGTCTTCTTCCCTCATTCATCATGCTGTCCATGCCCGCGAAGCCTTCACTCCCCCATCAGGGAGCTCCTCTTCCTCTCTGAAACCGCCGGCCACTCATCCCCATGTCTGGGTATCAAGCTGTGTGCTCAGACCCCCAGCAGCAGCAGCACCCCCCCCCCCCCCGCCACCTTCAAAAGCCCCTACTCCCCACTTTACAGTCACACTCCTACACCCGGATTACCAAAAACACACACACACACACACACACACACACACACGGTTAACATTTGCACATATTCTAGTGAGCAGGTCTGACTCACAGGAAGTAAGTAGGTACAGGAAGTAACACACCCTTGAAACAAGTGTCTGCACCTTCATTATTCACCAACACAAAGTGACAATTGCGCCTGTGTGATATTGGTTCATTTCATCACGCTGAAGTAGTTCGATGCTAATTAGCAACATTTCTCGCTTCGGGAGGACTAAATAATTTAATTGCTGAACTTCCGAGCAACATTCAATAAGCAATTCCTCCGAAGGGATTCATTATTCCCTAAAATGTGAATGACCTCCTTCAGAAAGTCGTGCACTTTTATTGCGTTTTAACTGCTGCATTCATTTAAATAAAACACGCACACACACACACACACACACACACACACACACACACACACACACACACACATTTGTGTTTTATTAATGCATTCAAACACAGTGGTCTACAAAACGCTGTTCATGAATATTCATATCAGGTTTTGCCCTTTTTTAGAAAGAAAGAGATGGCACAGTCTTAACTGTCAAGAAAAAGAAATAAAGAAAAGAAAGACATTTCTGGAGGAATATTATAATGCTGGGCTACATTCTCTTTTCTCTGTTGTGCATCTAGAAAGCACAACATGATGACACAAAGCAAGGTCCCTCAAACTGTGTTGTCCTCCAGGGTCACCGATGAGAACGTTCCAACTAATCTTGACATGTTCGAATGAGATCTTCCTCCTCCAAGCCAGCAGCCCAGGGTCAGCCGCCCTTCACCCCCTTAAAGGTCTCTTGAAGCTTCGGCATCTCCCTCACCAAACATTACCGCCGCTTCTCATCTGCCATGAATGCTGCAGCATAGCAACGGCATATTCTTATTCCATTCCTTTTCCTTTCCTTCAAGGCCCTCACAAAGTCAACCCCAATTTATTCGCCGCGGACGGACTCATCATCGCTCCGACGCTCTCTCTCTCTCTCTCTCTCTCTCTCTCTGTCTCTCTCTGTCTCTCTGCATGCACAGGGCTCTGCTGCTCACTCACAGGCTGTTCAGGCTGTATATGTCAAATATCTTTAACTGGTCAGTCTGAGTAAATTAAAGGCAGCAGCTGCAATTAATAATTGAAACGATACCAAAGAGGTCCGTCCCTTCTGTGTCATTCTGCATCGCCAGTCAGGTAATAATCAGTGGATTTTAAGTGTTGCATCTATCAGACAATTTACTCAGTTACCTTTATCGAAAAATTGCAGATAGTTTCGGTCCTATTTACCCAGGAGGATTTTTTTCTCATTTTTCTCACATGATATATTTTCTGCGAGCACCAGTAATGGAATTGAATTCACCCTCATTGTATCTGGGGCGGAAGCTGAAATGTCTTTCTTTTCCCAAAAGTTGCGCCAATAAACCAGAAATATCCACAAAGCTACCCCTATTAGCAAGTGATTTTAAAGGGTTTTATTTTGTATTTACTCTGTGTGAACTGAATGGGTTGTGTTGTGGGGGAATCAAAATGTGTCTGAATCACTTTGGCAGTGGACTTGTCATAAAAAAAAAATCTGTAACAATGTGTATGTGAAGCTGTTTGTGATTAACACTGGGGGATAACAGCGAGCAGCAGCGCCACGCTTTAAAAAATCCACAGCTGTCTATGCAGAGGGACAACAGAGGAATGTCGAGCAAGCAGTCGGGCCGAGACCTCCTGTATGCCCTCACAACAAGCTGGACTTGTTTCCATCTGCCGTTGGAACACAGCGGCGGAGAAGAGATGTCATTTTTTTGCATTGAAGAACAAAATGGTAATAATGTTTTGGCCATCACCTCATGTCGAAACAAATCTCACTTGCTCCGAAATGTTCCACGAACATCATGAGAGAACAGAAATAAACGTATCAAACTAATATTTCCAAATGAGCTCGGAGGAAGTGAATTCTCGCATTTGGTTCCTCGTCTGTCTCTCGAGCTGGGAGAAGTGTCAGCCTGGGATCATTCAGGCGGGCAGCTGCTGCCTCTGGATTGGCGATGTTGGCTGACTGATTCCAAAGCAGGAAGAAAAGAAAACCCAGATCTCTCCCTATCTTACTGTACATGCCGCCTCCCAGTTCGGTGAGCTTTATGTCTTACGGCTAATGAAGCAGAGTCAGAGGCACCCGAGCTGCACAAATTGAGTCGAGCATCCCTTTGTTTCCATCTCCTAGCAGGAACAATTGCTCTTGTTTCGGATTTATTTTGAGACTTTCTTTGTGCATGAATGCGTGTCAGGACGCTCCTCTAAGACGGGCTCCTGATGTTTGCATTTCTACAATGAAAGTCTTCAACAGAAGGATAAAACAAGAGATCCCAGTCCGACGGTTTTGCACCATGTTGAATCCAGAGAAGCATCTCGCAGCTGAGCGGGTCTTGTTGTGTGCAGATCCATTTCACAGGTGCAGTTCATCCCTCTCCAGCAGCGCGGTTGTCTCCGGGTGATGAAGAGCATGTGTCTGTGGCCAGGCGTGCTGACGAGCGCTTCAGATCAGCCGCTGCAGGCGTGACCTTCCCTCTCTCGCTGCTTAACCTAATCAATTACGGTTCAGAACAGAAGCCAGGAGAGAAGGGAGACAGAGAGCCCACGACCTTGTCAGAGCCCGGAGGAGACTGTGAATAATTCCCTTTGAGCCCCTATAAAGAAGGTTTCCATTGCAGGGTGGGTGGGTGCATGTGGGGGGATAAGTAAAGGTAGACGAGAAGGAAGCAGCAGAACAATACTGTGTGGGGTCCAAATGTAAGATCAGAAGACGTTCTACAATCGGTGGTAACGACCCACACAAATCAAGTCAACCTCCTCGGGTCTGGTCGTGTGCAGCCGACCTCCACCTGCTTCACGAAGGGGAAAGGAAAAGGGGGGCGGGCGGATACGAGCCAGTCCAGCGACGCTGTGACCAGTTTCACACTTCCAATGGTTTCGAGTGCACATCCAGTCTGCTGTGAAATAAAGATGTGAACACAAATGTGCTCTTTGCGAAATAGCGCTGATATCTAGCGTTTGCACATATTCGAATGACATCTTATCCGTGCGCTGTGCGATGGGGTTTATTCAGCCATCTTCAGCGATGTCAAAGCTGAATCTGTTGTTTCTCTGCTCCAGTTAGCTCAATACAGTCCTCCATCAGATAAGTGTGACTTCCTTGTGTTTTACAATTAAAGGCTTCTATAAGCGGCGTCAAGTATTTACAGAAGAGCCACCGACTCCTCAATATGTGCTACATAAATTAGCACCTATTTAGCTCGGGTGGCTGCGTCTGCGAACACAACTCTAATTTGATGCATTTGAGCCATGGTTGTTGCTAAATACGGTGAAGTGCTGATGTTGATCTCATGACTTTGACTCAGTCAAGTGCGCTGATTGATCGGCCTCACAGTGTGTTTGTTGGGTGCGTTTGGAGACAATCTGAAATGTTTGTGTTTTTTCTTATAGAGTCCCCACATTGTTACCCCTGCAAGTGTGCCGCAGGAAGGTGTACATTTCAAACGTGTACCAACACACCTGGAATCACTGAGAAATGATGAGAGTTTGAGAACGTATGCACCATCTTTTCCTTCAATGCTTACTTCACAGTCCACAGTTACATCCGGAGGCCGTCCAGTGCGACCTCAGTCTGTGCTGATATTAGCATTCGGGGGCTCAGGGGGGCTTTTTCCGAAGGACACATCAGTGGTTTGTGTGAAAGGAATTTGTTTGGGGATTGCAAGCAGCAACCTTTACAGTCCTTATGTTCATCCTACATCACCTTGGTTTAACATAATCATCTGTAATGACTTTGGTGCTCTCCTTTGCAACATTTCTGCCATTTCTGCCAGTTGTTAGAAGGCACTTTGAAAAGCACGGTAGAATTATATGAGTTTATGTTTTACACTGCAGTTATTCATTTAAAATTGTTTCGCTGAAGGGTTAGACCCAATGCAACTTAGAGCGATTTCAACAGCTTGTCTCGGCATGAATTCTTGTCTTTAGAGCGGCTTATTACCTTCCGCTGCTGTATTATAGCCCTGGGAGGGCAGAATGTTGAGTTTGCATCTATAAGACCTCTTTCTAGAAGGTTTTTAGATCCCCCGCAGTCTAGTGGGTATTTTGAATCACCTAAGTGTATTTTTAATAGTGCAGAGTGACACTGAATATAAAACCGGTATTCAGTTTCTCTCTCTCTCTTTTCATCGAGTTAGATAAGCAAATATCCCCCCAACTATTTGATCTCTTTTACAGTTTTTTTTTTTTTTTTTACAGGGAAAACAACACCATAATTTAGCCTTTTTACTCACAATGAACATGATTCGAAAGATATATCTGTCTCCAAATCTATATAGGATATAATACCTCCAATATAAGTATTATTTTCTCCTCAATATTGTCTCCATACATTGTTTAGCTTTAACGGGCAGAGGATAATACAGGAGCAACCACTAGAAATATGGAAATGATTTCCTTTATTTGCTCCGCAGAGTCTCCAACACCCTCTAGCTTGATATCTTCGTTCTGTACTGCTGTATTTTCCCATCCTATTGTCACCAAGACAAGGAGCAAGTTGTTTCCCACTGTTGCTCATAGATCTGTTCCCACTTGTCCAGTGAAAACACAATAGTTGTCTCTTTCACCCACGTGTCTTAGATTTGCGTCAGGCTCTCTTCTTTTTGCTGCGCTTGACAGTTTGCATGCAGCTCAGTGCTCCACATGCAATATGTGACCGGATCCCGAGTCAGAGCTAAACTTAGGGGATTGGACTGATAAAGTATGCATGTTCCTCCCACCAGTCTGACCCGAAGAGCTACAAACCACGGGAAGAACCTCATCAGTTACGGTTCCAGTGAAAGGTTGAAGCATCCCGCCATCTAAGTGCTTTTTTGGAACCTTTCCCATGCTGCCAAAAAAAATGACACATACGGTGAATCCTGCTTGTATGCCCTGTAGCCAACAAAGTGAGCAGGACAACCTTTGTACGTTTAATGATGATTCAAGTAGGGCCAGATGAGTAACGATTCCTGTAAAGACGGCTCCGATTTCAAATTACGGAAAGCCAAATAGCAACTCTCTGTGAAGAGACTCACCCAATGAGAGAACCCACGAGGTGCACGAGCGTTTAAAAATCATAACCCCACATGAATAGACCCCAGGAAGACATTGCACGTGTGGTGGAAGGAACTGTTTTATGTGCTTCATGCCGTTGGTTCACCTGCCATTTGTTGGGCCTCCAGGCAGCAGCCCACGGTCGCGTGTTTGTTTCTAACACATCAATCATAGTCACCTCCTAATGACTTATTCATTAACCTCTCCAAAACACACATCTTGATGATGAGACTGGAAGGAGCATGCTTCTGGACACACAGTTGCCGAGTCTGCAGTCAGCATTCTGTGGAATTAGAGCCACTATTAATCAATTTTAGCCGAGCTGGAACAGATCCCAGACGCGTGATCCTAAGAGCAAAAGACTCAGGAATATGTGGGTGGAGGGAAGGCAAATTCAAATACTAACGATGCCTTGCAGACCACAAATGCACCCTGATAACAGCACATAGATCGATAGACGCTGTGGAACTAACTAATGGAAATTGATCCTGATCTTTGCACTCCACCTCATACCTAAAATTATTATTTTCATATTTGTGATCAGTAGCATATCGGCAGCGTTTGCATCCCATAGATGAAATCATCAGTTAAACGGCTAAGATATAAGCTAAATGTGAAATGACTGGCACCGTCGGAAATCGTTGCGCCTTGTAATTTAGTTTCCATAGCTCTGTGATGTGATCAAACATGGATTCAAAGCGTTAGCTCCCAGACACGGAGAGCCGATCCTGAGCTTCCCGCAGGGAAAGCAGGACAACATGTGTCCAGCTGTCAGGCACAGCTGCTGGCCTCTTAAGTGACACCCTGGGTGGGTGTAGCCTGCGGGGGGCTGCAAAACAACCCGTGAGGTGGCCAATCAGTAAATATCAATGTGTCCTGTGTTTGTGTGCTGCTGTTAATAATTTTGCATCAACTAACACAAGGGCCTGTGTATTTCCCTGTTGTGACGGAATCCACATCATTTGGTGCACAATTACATGCATCTCTAGTGAAACTGAATGGTCGTGTTTGTCAGAGGTGATTTAATATTAATAAGCCGCAATTATTGTCCTTGTTTGGGTGTTGTTTTTATACACCCACCCCTGGGAGGAAATGGCCAGCTTTGTCATTGATGGCCAAGAGGAATGTTTTTTTTGGGTCTTTAGGGGCACAATTTTCCTTCTTTGTGCTCTCAGTACAGACATTTTTTGGCATGAGCTGTGACAACTTCACTCGAAGTGCTCTTGTCTTTACAAGAACACTGCCTATAACTCGACTTCGGCAATGTTTTTTACAAATCCTTTGGTGCATGTGCTCGGTTTTTCATCTGCGATTTGGAACGGAGGCACAGGTGGAGGGAGCGCTGCCTCTCCGGTTGAAGAGCCTCTCCGCTGTGCTGTGTGACACACGGATAATCCAACAAGGGATCAATCATTACATAGTTACTGAGGTAATAGGTGAGCAAATATGTTTCCTGGTGGCTGTCCTTATCATTTCTGGGTCTCGTGGGGCCCCAGGAGACAGTGGAGCCAGATGGAATTGAGGTGTTGTCACCACTGAGTGAACAGGTAATGAATTACTCCAGGAAAAATGGGCCGCCACATGAGAGATGAGCAATCCTCCCAGAAAGAGTAGAGACAGAGGGTGAATGTCAGCAACCACTAACATCTTTTGCCTCAAATTCATTCCTGTAGTTTTTTTTGTTGCTACATTGACTAGGAACCATTGAACAGGAAGGGGGTGTGAATAGCGAAGAGGACCCTCTGAAATGGAGATGTTACCTAGTAGCCTGATGATGTCACAAATGACACCACGCATATGTCTGATCATTGTGCATCACTCCGCAGAAATCCTAATTATTTTCATATTCAAATCCATAAATGCATAACATATTGTAATTCACATTACAATAATATTATTAAATATAACAATACTACTTATTAAATGTTTATAGAGCCAACAATAGTCTTGTCGTGTGTGATGGTGTGGTGCCATTTTGCCTAGCGCAGCACGCCGGCTAATCAAAACTAGTCATTCACACAAACGTATATACATATAGGTTACGTTTACCGACAGCCATCTCCTAGCTATATACTGTAGCTGCTAAAACAGTAACCTCCCCCAAATTTACTTCTCATTCTTTCCTCACCCACCTGTAAACGGGTCACACAAATGACACCACGCACATTTACGTCTGGTCATTGCGCATCACTCTCCGCGGAATGAGAAAACGTCACTTGCGACGTTGTGCTGGTAAATCGTTCGTCTGTCGCAAAGCCTGCCTGACGCGAAATAGAGCACCACCCTGCCCCCTGCTGGCTGCAGGGTTATATGTACAGTCCATGGGATCATAACACAAGCACAAATACAACAACAATATATACAATACAATATACGAGGAAACCGGTCCAGCCATTGCAGCCAAAAAGTCACTTTGGATTAAAAAACATACAAACACTTGTTCCATTGCTTCCAGAAACAAGACAAATACCTGGTATCACTCAGTGCCGGGTCAGCCAAGGCTTTTATAACTAAATTCTCTGAGACACTTAGTCGCCATTTCAATTTCTACATAGAATTTTTCAAAACAGCATGAAAAGTGGGAACTTTCCGGCTCACAAACATCTGACTTGCGCTTGTCCATCTCGGAAGCTTGAGCAGGATTCTGAAAGCATCATTAAAAGCCACCTAAATCTTTTTAATTTTCCCCTCACTATTACTGCACCACAGGTGGGCTGTATACAGAGGAGTACAGTAGGCTATAACAGAGCAGTTTTAACGTCTTCTGTACACGTGAAATGTACGTGCCAGCATGTTGGCTTGTGCATACAGTTTGCAACACTGCCGCTGCACATCGTCACCATCACTGAGGTCGTCCTGATGATGCGACCCAAATACTTTTCTGAACCACATTTAGCTCCTGGTCTCCCAAAAAGAATGAAGAAAAATGTAGCTTCTGATCGTCCCTGGTTTTAGCTATCATCAGCGCCGCCGCTCCCATAACGCGCACTACGCGCTGTGCGTAGGACACCAAGTCCTGCAGGGGCACCACAAAATAGGCAACAACAAAAATTATTGTAGCTATAATAATGATAATGCCGATATTATTTCAATCTAGAAAATATTCTGCACATTTTAGGCATGTATATCACAAAAAAGGCAGAACAAGAGAGATGTTTAATTGCTCAGCACCCCCCGTTCCCCCTCCGTGTCGACTTTGCTCGCCGTGGGTGCCCTTTCCTATCAGGAGTACTGGCATACACCCAATTTGAGATGCAACCAATGCCATTGAGTATTGCTGCGTGATACATGATACTCAAGCTTCCCAATTATAAGTCCAAACTCACCTTTCTCTTCTTTCTCACCGATTTATTATGACATTAAAGTAATGCTATTTATTTGGTGACAGTCATTGCTGAGGGATATGATTACACTGTGGTAATCATGATTTTTATTTCCAATCACAGCTGAATAGAGTCGGAGTGTGTTATTCTAGCGGCGCGAACAGCACCAGAGTGGCTTTCGGCACTAGGTGAATCTTATGGGGGCGATTTGAGATACAAGCAATGTGCTGGCACAAGCACTGACACAGGCATTCTGTATTTCTTCAGGGAGACAGCAGACAATCTCACATTCTCTGCAGTTGGACCTAGCGGACGCTGAGGCAGCTGGACAACTCTTCTGTGGGGGCAGAGAGCCATGGAGCACCGAGTGGAGTGTGAGTAAGTAAGTACAGTTTATTTATATTGCACTTATCACGGATAAAGTGTCACAAAGTGCAGTACAGTAGTGAATGAAAACAATTTGGCAATAACAGGGTTCAAAACACAAGCAGTTAAAAGAGCAAAGTACAATACACAGCAAAAGATGATGCAGGGCATAGAATATTCAAATCAATCAAATGCCAGTGTGTGACAGGGATGTTTTGAGATGAATTTTAATTAATCAGCTAACCTTAGGGTGTACCACAACATACAATTAAGTATTTGAGTCACATTCTTTGATGCTGTATGAATCATTTATAATAAAGGACATATTATATGTTAAACACTTTATGTTTTTAATATTTCTTTAATGTTTCACAATTCAACATTTTCCAAAAATACACATTTTAGACTAAGGTATCATCCGTTGTATTATTGGGCTGTATTATTATACGTTTATATGACATGTTACCTTTTAATATAATGTAGCAAACACATTAGCAAACAAAGAAAAACATTATAATTAATTTGGCATCAAGTCTCTGGTTACCTAGTAATGCCCCTCATTGTTGACCAAGGAGAGAATAATTATTGCACAATTATTAGGCAGCTTCTTTTCCTCAGACAATATTGGCAAAAAAAAGAGATTTAACAGATTGTGAAAGGTTAAATATTGTAAAAACAAGTATTTCATAGGGATGCAGCACTCTTTATATTGTTAAGATATTGTGGAGTGAGTACAGAACCATCACATATTCAGAGAGTCAAACACACCTACCAGAAGTATAAGGTGTTGATTGATCAGACACATGGCCACAGTAAGGAAGGCTGAAACCCGAGCACCCCGGAACAAGAAACATACGTTAAAAGGTCAAGACTGGGCCAAATTATATATCAAGGCAGATTTGAAAGGTTTTCTGGAGTGATGAGGTGAGAGCGACTCTTTACGGACCAGGTGGATGAGCTGGATCAGTAAAGGGCACAGAGCTGCACTTAGACTGGAGCTGGGCTACTGATATGGGCTGTTATTAAAGATGAGCTAGTAGCTAGTTGAACCTTTCCGGGTTGAAGATGGACTCAAAATCAACTCCCACACCTCCTGCCAATTTTTAGAAGATATTTTTTGAAGTGGTGGTCCAGGAAAAAGTAATTTAAATAGAGCATGATTTGTATGCAAAACAATGATCCATCGCATGCATCGAAGTCCTCCACTGCGTGACGAGTCAGTAAAAGCCTTAAAGATGAAAGAATAATGGCATGGCCCCTTCCTCACTTGACCTAAACCATATTGACAACTTTTGGGCTCTTCTTAAACTGGAGATGTGCGATGAAGGAAAACAATCCCCCCCTCTTTGAAAGAGTTGATTTTTAACAGATCCGGAAACAAACATAATCCATAAATGGAAGGAACATTTCTGTTAATAATCAGAAGGGCTATATTGGTCACAGATTATTATTTTATTTTTTCTGAAATGTTCATTTTGAGTTGTTTGTTTATTATTCTCACTTTAAGTGAGATGGGAACATTAGAGTTTTTCAGTTAATTGCCCAATACTTTCAGTTTTTTCAATTCAATTAAGTTTATTTGTATAGCCCATTTTCACAAATTACAAATTTGTCTCGGAGTGCTTTACAATCTGTACACATAGACATGCCTGTCCCAAAACCTCACATCGGATCAGGAAAAACTCCCAGATAACCCTTCAGGGGGAAAAAAATGGAAGCAATCTTCAGGAGAGCAACAGAGGAGGATCCCTCTCCAGGATGGACAGAACAATAGATGTAATGTGTACAGAAGGACAGATTTAAAACACATTCAATGAATATGACAGTGTATGAATAGTTCGTAGTAAGCATATTTCACGAGGTAGACCTCCACGATCCATCAGGCAGATGGAGGTAGAAATACTTCTGCATATTTATATTCTCCAGCCAACAACTCACTTTTATTGTTTTAAATATTTAAGTTTGAGATTCATTAACATTTTGGAATGACCTAGAGCACAAAATATT
The DNA here is from genome assembly GCA_036178185.1 of Liparis tanakae. NCBI lineage: Eukaryota > Metazoa > Chordata > Actinopteri > Perciformes > Liparidae > Liparis > Liparis tanakae. The sequence continues at coordinate 8,007,668 of CM070099.1, read as the reverse complement.
ACTCAAAAATACAACTTGCCTAATAATTGTGCACACAGCATAACTTAATCAGCACGGTAGAGTTAAGAAGAACGGAAATACCGGGCATCGGAGTTTGCCTCTGGCAGAAAAGTGCCAGGGGGCTTGAACAATTTCAAAGAAGACGCTGCCGCTCTCTGGAAGCTTTGGACACTCAGCCACTCGGCCGTGATCATCCCTTTGCCGGGATTGAAACATGTGTTGCTCAAGTATATATATATTTTAAAAATATGTGATACAAATTATTTTGTGGTTTTTAAATTGCAATGTCCAAAAAGAAAGTCTAGGGTTTTTGCAATTTCTCCGAGGTAATGATCCACACACCTTTACTCAAATAATGCATTATGTATTGGTTATGTTACATTCTGCATTGTAAGTATTGGCCCAAAATATATCCATGCTCTGTGGCAATGGATCAAAACTGGCTTTCAAGAAATACTGGCTGTATACCTTACTAATGAAAACATAGCATCCTTTACTTTTTAAGAACACATAAACACACACTTGTTTAAATATACTTTATATATTTCATCCCCCAAAGAGACTCCATGCAGCCACTTGCATACACTGCAGATGTTGGCATTATCAATAATGAAAAGAATCAGTCTACCAACCAAATTATAATTTACCACCATTATTTTTTCACCATCTGCTGAGCAATACATATAAATTGTTTAAATTAGCTACGCATGTCCATGCAACCTCCCATCTGTACTCCTGATGTGTATATGGTCACATACTTTGAAAGCCAGGCAGATGCAAGACTCACACTCAGCAAATAAAACACACTTTACTTAAAAATATCATATATTTCAACTGAAGTTGATAATACATGACACTAGATTGCACCAAAAGCACATGTCGTCTTCCGTGTTTGAATCAGAAGCGGGTGCTCCTGTGAGGTGGAGAGCAGTGTAGCACAACGCATCTCTCAGGGTGTGTAATGAAGATAAATTAAGACGTTTTGTTCGTGGAGAGTGCTGCGTTTGCTCCAATGCTGAGGATTGCCATCTCCTTAGTAATTTTTTGGGAGAAATTATGATTCAGTCAGCTGCAACATCACACAACAACGTGCAAAACCACAGATGTCCGATACTTGCATCGTTAGAAGTGTGAAAGTGTTCATTCCCACACCGACAGAGGAAGAGACAGACTTGAGTGAAGGAGGATTATGTAAGGTACAGGTTTTGCCAAGCGCTATGATGGATCAGACAGGTGTTCTGGACACGCTGTTGATTCTATATCAGACACAGCTATGTGTGCCCATAGGAGTGGCTGCTGTCAGAACAGACAGATTGGATGTATTTGTTAATTATAAAGGAGAGACCCGTACGCAGTACCACTTGTGGTTCTGCTCGGAGATAGCTCCACAAAGTGTGCCCACATAAAATTTAAATAATGGGTTGTGTTGAGGTCAAGGAGGAAGTTTGTTTCTCATAGTTTCCACCCTTCTGTCAGCGGCCCACAGATTTTACCCACCAGTGTTATCGAGTTTGGCTAACAGCTCGGAAAGTTCCATGAAACTCATCCTGTCAACACTTGACATGAGTTGTCAGGCCCTAATTTCTAAAGATGCTCTCTAATTATATCGTCTGTGACTTCTGTTTTCTCACCGACACCAAGATGTTGTGTTTTTCTGCAAGACACCTATTTTTGAGCGCCAACTATCACAAAAAATGTAATTGTCAAAGTTGAAGCTTTCCTCTTTTTACTATCGTCCTGAACTGTAATCATGTTTCACGTGGAAATAATTTGTTCCAGGTTAGAATTTCTGGAGTTCAAGAGAAGAATACAACAACATGATATAAGTAAGGCATACAATAATGTAAAATTGGGGTGGGAACTTTGTGAAGGCCGGCTAAATGTGTCCTGTCATTGTGTGTCCGTCATATTGCCTGTTACACATGTTTAGTGTTGGGTCCAATGCGACAACATCACAATGCAAACAAGTTGAGGCGGCGTAGTATATACAGCACATTCAGATTTAGTTAATTATGTTAACTGCTTCTCTTTTGTTTCTAATATTTCATACTCTTAAGTATTAGTGTCAAAGTGACAGTCTGCAGCGTACTCCAGACAATACCAACGTCGGTGTGTTCTCACATGTGGACTTTGAGTTGTGAGCAGGCTTGCCACTGTGTTCCTGTTCACTGGTGAACAGATGCATTAAAGGGGGCTTTTATCATTTGGCTTTAGGGCGCATGTTCCTGGTTTATCTTCAGTTGAATTACTCCCTCCTTATCTTATTTGCACCTTAGGTATAGGTGAACCCGCAAGACGGATCATCTGCAGAAAACCCACTCTGGTGGCTATAAACGTGCAAAGACGGCTGTTGTGTTGTTCCACTTTGTAAAGCTTCACATCCATCACAAAGAGCGTTGGAGACGGAGCAGGCTGTGTCTGGAGATTCATCATCAGTATTTTGACTGATTTTAGCATTTGTGCACATGCAAGACAATGTAAGACTTCTCTGCTGAGTGGATGCAACTGCATTATAGACACAGATTATACAGTATATCCACTGTGTTGAAACAATAACACTGTCTCAACTGTCCTCCAAAATATATTTCACTGGGCATACTGTAAGCAAAGCTCTCCACGCGGCGTCTACGCCAAGAAGCAAAGCTGTAAAAATGACCTTAAAGATACCACTTTAAAAAAAGATGGCATCTAAGAGCTGGTGAGGGCTACACACATTGGAATGGATCAATTATAGTGCAATAGTAGGAGCACTCAGTCATGGGTACTGTTTAATTAATGATGGGGGGTCGAGATAGGCTGCGTATTGTCAGTCAGATACTCACAGCACAGGGTGGCAATATGAGCTTTGTAATTGATACATGAAACAGAAGGAACTAATCCATACTCTCCAGTCTAGTACCATTAATGTTTTCTTAAGAGGGCTGCTGCATGACAGACAGCCACTCATCTCCTCCTGTGATAAGAACAACCACACTGGGTGAACCATGTTATCTTAAAATATTCTCAGCCCAACATAACACAATTATAATGTGAATTTACTGTACAAAGAAATAATCCAACAGATGGAAATAATAAAAATGCATAGTTCATCGCTCTCATGTTATCTATTCTGTATAGATTCTGTTTCTGTTCATGTTCACATTTATCACAAACTTGGGCTCCACCTTTATATTTGTCTGTTGAAGTGTCACATGCTCTTTGTATATTCTGGAAAGTTCATTACACAGCTTTCTCCTTGATTCAAACTCATGAAGCCCCTTAGTATCACCTACTGAACATCTTGGTCGGTCATGTGACAGGTCATGTGATTTGGTGTTCCCATCACATTTCCAAGATGTCTGCTCCAGGTTGTGACAGATCTGACACAATTAGCAATTTAATTAAAAAGCTTGTTTTTTGTCGGTAGTGTGTGTAGGTGTGTGTGTGCGTGTGTGTGTGTGTGTGTGTGTGTGTGTGTGTGTGTGTGTGTGTGTGTGTGTGTGTGTGGGGGGTCCAGGAAAAAATTATCCACCTCGGATCCGGTTCTGACATACTTGGGGAAACTCAAAACTATACTTGATACCCCCTGAGCAGTATTTCTTGGTCTACACTAGCCCCTAAATTATAGAGGTGCACAATAGACATACTTGTTTTTATTTATGTATTAATTTAAATGTTAGATAAACAACAATGTGGCCACTCTGGTTTCTACTTACTGGTCAATACTATTGTCATTTAATTTCTGGATATATTGTAATTGTGTGATGTAACGACTGGTTATTTACTCTGTAGAGTGATGCAGGTGTGTCGACTTACAGATGCACAGGATATGTGTTCATGTACATGTATGTATGTAGACGTCTGGCTTGGCGAAATTAGGTGACCTTTTTTTAATGTATTTATGTTCCTGGTCCTTTAGGAAGGTGTACCAGTGGGTGGGTTCGTTGTCTGTTTGTATATATTAACAAAAATATAAATAAAACAATGGAAATATCAGTCAAATGTTTACTGTGTTAAGTACCTGTCCATATTTCACACCAAAAAAGATACATGCAAAAATGAATAATGTGATCCCTGTGTAACCTGTTGCTCCGTTTTAATAATTGTAACCACAGAGTCTGAACTCGTCATCAGGTCCGGCTACGGAGCTCAATTGTTGTGGGGAAAAAAACACCAAATCAAATTGTTCAGTTATTAAGGGTTTTACTGATATTTCAATAACAAATGAACACGCTAATATATTTATAATGACAAATCAACTTTCTTAAGGGGGACAGTCATCCATGTCGTTCACACTTGTGAGTAGCTCGCCAAGTGGTGGTCATCTGCTTCTGACCACATCAAAAAACCTGACCGATACAAAAGGTCACAAAAAAGTTAATTTAACACACACAACATTTTTAACAGCAGCCACCAAGGCGCTGACATATTCAGGGGGAAATAAAGGAAAAGAAAACTCCAGTAATACAAGTTGCAACCGTAATGCACTCTCTGCTGCCTGCAAGGGATATACAATCTATGGCACGTTGGTCATGTACACCATGCTGTCCGGTAGGGCAATCAAAAGAGGAAGTGACCTTCCTTGACCTGGATATTTATCAAGACTCTGGTCCTGGATTGGCCAATTATATGTTTTGCCTCTATGAGACAATTTGTGGGATCAATACATTATTTATTATTATATTATTCCCCTATTTAAGAATTCATACATACATGTCCTTTTTTTATATTGAATCTGCAGTAAATGTATTTCTTGAACAAACTGATATGAAACAAATCTGATACAAACCGTTGTGACACATACGTATCAATGATTTAAAGAAAAACACGTGACATATATGCACAATGAGAAACATAATTATGATCTGCTCAGTTAATATAAATTATATTTAGCTAATATATTTATATTGTTCAATCCAAAGCATATACAAACAATGCAAACCAAAAAATCATATTATATTTATTGTATGATATATCAATTTAATTATTATTAGAAAAGGTTGACCATTAAAGCCTAATGTGACATGCGACATACATGTAACATTTCAGTTCTTTGACACTATTTTTAAAACAATATCAGAAATGTGTTGTATGTGTTCTATTTAATCTGTTTTATGTCCCCCATCATTTTCCTTGAAGGAGAAATAGGTCCGGGTTCTTATGGGTTAACATTCCTCATTGTTCCTCCGTTATAGTCTCTAAATAAAGATAGGATTTAATAAGAGTATAGCCCCCCCGACATAGATTTTTCAAAACACACAAATAACCCAATAAAGGCTACAAATGGATATGGAAGAAAAAACGATAAACAACAGTGTATCCCATCAAAAAACTCGACCATTTTGAAGCTCAATGAGGTGGCAAATTGGTCTATTGATTGGTAAAGGCTGTATGGATCTACAGCCAATTGTAACCATCAATGTAAACTTGTCCTGTCAAATCCTTGGACAAGACAATAGACCTACCTGTCTTCAGACTATTAGAAGAAGACTGTTTGTGTGTAACAACTAAATTGTGGAGACAAGTTGACAAGAAACCAAGACACGACTGAAGAGAGGTCACATGTGTCACACATTATTCAGTGCCCTCTAGTGGTCACAGTATGTAACTACCATTACATCTATTTGAAGTGCTTTGTTTCGAACTACTTGATGGTCTCTATAATTCACAATATAATTCAACCTATATATATATATATATATATATATATATATATATATATATATAAAAATTTTTTTACTGAAAGTATCGTAGAGGTATATTAGGGAAGAATAGCTTAGATATTGTGTTTTGAACTCTCGGGCATTACCGCAACTTGAATCTTTTATTAGGGCTATTTTTTTGGGACAATATGCGTGCTACGGTGAAGTTGATTCCCAATTAAAATAACAGAATAACTATTTCTGTGGCCTCGGAGCAGCGGCTGGGGTTCGGCGAAGCACTCAGATGTGTTATCACTTGTGTCCCTGTGGCTGTTGAAAACCAAGGAGTCATCAGGTTGGTAGTGGCAGTATAAAAGAGGCAATAAAAGGTGTTTTCATAAAGTTTTGGTGAGTAAACTTGGGAACTTGAGCGTTCGTCAGGTTTTCATGCAGTTTGCTGCAGCGGAATGCAAGATTAGACACGTACAGCAGAGAAGTGCTGATTCTTCCACTCACATAAGTGGGAGCGATGGCATGGCTCTGGTGGAGATAATTAATAATTTTCTTTATGTTAATCAAGCCAGGATCACCGCAGCTATTGTACCATACTGGCATTTTTGGTCAACACTATAAAAACAAAGTAACCAAAATCTAACAGCAAGATGATGGCATGTTAACAACTAGTGCATTTTCGTCAACAGGCACGGATATTAGCTAATAGTGGTATTCTGCATATCCCTACCTATAGGAAATCATAGTTTTTATGTAACTAGTGTAAAATTGTGAATAATGTACACTAGTCATTCTTAAACATTGCGAAGCAGTTATGGGGAGCCAAGCTAGCAAGTGAAAAACAAAAAGTTGTGAAAATCTTTCATATTGCTTTCATATTGCAACTCACTAAGCACAGTTACAGTTAACTAACGTTTGTTTTAGCCCTCATATTAAACAAACCACCCCATTTCATAATATCAACAACAACAACAACAACAACAACAACAACCTGCAAATAAACAAACGCTTTTAGATTAACCTGACGTTACGCAGTGGCTGAGACTGATGCAATGCCACTCCTTATAACTAACTGAGCCCCCCCCCCCCCACACACACACACACACACACGCACACACACACACACACACACACACACACATACACACACACGCATACACACACACCCCTCAGCACCGGTGATCCGGGATGCTGCGCTGCAGAGAGCCTCAGCCGGCTGCAGCGGTGGAGGCTGACATAGAGGAGACCAAACCAGAACGCAGTCCACCACGACGCACAGCGCCGGCAGAAAGCTCCCTGAAGTGGAGGAACAGACTGGTTGGTTTTCGCTGGAGGGTGACAGAGCTGGACACCGACAGAAACACTGTCAATTTCACTGCCATTTCATTACTTGTTTTTGCCCAAGGATGTACTGTTTACGCTGGCTAACCGGATAGAGCGCGACACAGACGAGGACCAGGACCTTGGTATCCGTAATACCGCTGCCATTCCTCCGTTTGGGTCGGGGGGAGGAGGGAGGGAGGGAGGGACACCACGGCGGTCACCACGAGCGGGCTCAACCGGGAGAGAACGGGGACAAGGAGAGGCGAGGGACGACTTCATTACCTCCGCGTGAGTAAAGTGTTTCACTTTCCAATTGTTGTTTTGTTTGGCTCATGGTGCGATGTAGCCACGCACGCAGCTGTGCGATAGAGTGAACGCAGGTTGGTCTAACAGAGAGGGAGAGAGAGAGAGAGAGAGAGAGAGAGAGAGAGAGAGAGAGAGAGAGAGAGAGAGAGAGAGAGAGAGAGAGAGAGAGAGAGAGAGAGAGAGAGAGAGAGAAGTTCCGCTGACGATACCAGTGGTTATTATCGTACAGTAGTTGTGAATTGAGGCGGATAATCAGACTCAAGTTATTGCGCGTTTGACAGACAGCCTCTTGCTCGCCAGTCTGTCTGGCTCGATCATCTCCACCCGTGTTCTTTCAATAACTTCTCCCTTTTTTCGTAAAGAGTGCCTTGGAGTTTAATTGAGGTGCGCGAGCAATAGACATGTTGATACTTCCAAGCACAGAAGTGCTTTTTCATTATTTATTTTTGTTGCATTGGGTTAAACGGGGTTTAAGGTAAAAATTAAAGGTGTCCTACACTGAACTGCCACCAGCCCCCGATGATGAACAGCTCTATTCTTTCACACACACACACACACACACACACACACACACACACACACACACACACACACACACACACACACACACACACGCACACACACATATATATATATATATATAGCTTTCTTTCTTTGTGAAAGAATAGAGCTCTTTTTGCAAGGGCAAAGGCAGTGCACCTTTAGGTTAGCAGAGCGGGAGGCATCTAACAAGCCACTTGCCAAGCAAGTAGACCCTTCGTAATATCTGATCAGAGATATGCATACCCCCATAGGTTTTTGTGACTTTCGTTTCAATCAGAGCAATTAGCCAAGTGGTGTCAGAAAGAATAGAGTCTGCCAGGAGGGAAACACAACTGTTAAAAAGTGTAACTGCTGTCAGTAAGTCCCCCATGCTGCTCTGGCGTCTGCTTACTTTATTTTAAATGTGAGTACATTCAGAGACCCCAAGAAACATCACCATTTTAACGCCAGTCTCTAATTTACAGTCACTTATGTGTCATGGCAACATTCAAGGATCATGAAACCATTGGTGGCAAATTAGCATCCACAAATAGAAGCTAATTTGCACCTGCTTCAGATCCGACATAAATCAAATGAAGGTGTACACTCTCATGATTGAAACATTATTTCACAATTAACAAAAACCTAAACATCATTTTAAATTAGTAGAAACCTAGTTTCTTCTGCAGATCATATTGATGGCTTGACCCCAGGTTGAGTGACACCTTGTGTGCAAGTGTGTTAATGAGAGTCGTCTATGTAAGGATAAAAGTAGCATACGCTCTCTTATTTTGCTGTTGCTCCAATTACAATTACATCCAAATCCAATAGAAGCACTGTCAGTTAGGCACACCATATACCATACTGCAGTTGTTAGTTCTACAGTGCAGCATCCATTAAGACTTAATAGTAATGCCAGTCTAACTTAAAGGCATGCTTGTGACTTTTAAACAAGATACAATTTGGCATAATTTTAATGATATATAGTCTGGCGGCCTAATCAGTCCACTCCACCCCTTAGTTTAATTTCGAGATATAATGCGAAAGAAAAAAGCTTCCTTTTTCTCAGTCCTATAGTAAAAGTCGCCAGACAGTCATAATCAAAAAGAGCTTCACCTGTACATCTGGGGAAATATTGTGGAAATGAACAGCTGTGCCCGTTTCACTTGGCATGAATCAGAGTTTCCCCCTATTCCTATCAGATGTAAATCAGTGTTTTTAAATGCTTTTAAATGTTTATGAAGGGGGGGAAATGCAAATCAGTAGATTGGCAAACATTGATGGAAATTGATTACTTCTTGAAGTTGCAGCTGTCTCATCTTCTTGACTGTAACCGTTGTTGACATGGTCAAACGGACTTGGTTTAAGGTCTAGCTAATTGAAAATGACAATTCTGGCAAAGGCAAGCCTTCAAGTCCCTTGGAAAAAAATACGCACGCCAGCAGTGACAAATAAGAGGCCAGGGATAGGAACTGTCTTACCAAGACAATGGCACCCAAGGGGTCTAATTTTCACTGACAAATCTAAAACAAATGAGAAGGAAATAGACAAATGCCTTGCAGATCACGCTTTGTCCCAAACACGTACCCGCTGTGTGCTTTCCATACAGCGGTAGCGCATATATTCAAAGTTGTTATACTACTACACCACACAGGGAGTATCAACAGCACAGAGTCAGGAAGCACACTGTGTTTACGCCTCTGTGGTGACACATCAGTGGAGATAGGAAGTGTTGGGAAAATGCTTGACATCCTGGAATCTGTCAACATACACCCCCTCACCCCACACACCACCACCACCACCACCACCACCTATGTCCAGAAAATGCAAGAGTGTAATTTCTTTTCGGTGGTCCTAGGCCTCTGGAGAGATTTGTCATGACTCATATTTGTCAGATTAAAGACATTATTCTCTTTAAAAAAGAAAGAAATGTGGGTTATCTTGACAGTGGTCAACCCATCTTTGGCTGCCTTGCTATCCAGCACTCTGTTTGTAGCAGAGTCCCGCTGGTCTTGCAGAGTCTGTAAGACAAATGTCCCTCAGGAGTTATCTGACAACTTAATTTATATAATTGCTCGGAAGCATCTGCGTCAGATTTCTGCCCCGTCCCTACTTGTCATAGTTATGAATGACTCAGATTTGACGTCTGATGAGTCAAGCAGACAATCTCAAGTCGATCTGAACTCCAAAGGAAGCGCTGTTAATTTGATTGAAGTCGAGTACCCTTCAACACAGTTTCAGTCTCTTCACCTGGCGTTTTGGTTCATGCTCTGATCTGGTGATGCAGCCGACAGATTGGACAATAAATCCCTGCACCATGTCGAGCAGTAATCCAATAGAGAGGCGAAGTGCCTCCTCAGCTTCTGGTGGATCACGACGGTAACGAATATACGGCGAGAAAGATCCTGTTTGAATTGAGCCAAGAGTTGCAACTATTCAATTCAGTTTATTTTGTGTAGCCCATTATCACAAATTACAAATTTGCCTAAGAGGGTTTTACAATCTGTACACATCCCTGTTCCAGGACCTCACATCGGATCAGGAAAAACTTCCAAGAAATAGAAAAAAAAACTTTCACATGGAAAAAAGGGAAGATACCTTTAGGAAAGCAACAGAGGAGGTTCCTTCTCCCCGGATTGACAGATGCAATAGATTTCACATGTACAGAAGGAATCATTTCAGAGTTAAAACACATTCAAAGAGTATAACAGAGTGTATGAATAGTTGGTAGTAGGCATGGACCACGATCCAGACCTCCATGATCCATTAGGCAGATGGAGGAAGAGAGGAGGAGTGGGCGGGGCATCAGCAGGGCCATGGCCAAGCAGAGGGAGAAGAGGAGAGAGGTGCTCAAGGTATCATAAAACGTCCCCCAGCAGCTTATACGCCTATAGCATCATATCAAGGGGCTGGACCAGGTGAACCTGATTCAGCCCTGACTATAAGCGCTATTAAAGAGGAAAATCCTAATAAAAGAAGAGCTTGATAACTGAAGGCTCTGGCTCCCATCTTACTTTTCAAGACTCTAGGAGCCACAAGTAGACCCACATGTAGTGAGCGCAGCTCTCTAGTGGAGCGATACGGTACTACAAGCTCCTCAAGATATGATGAGCATCACCAATTAAGGCTTTGTAGGTTAAGAGAAGAATTTTAAATGTGATTGTTGATTTTACAGGGAGCCAGTGCAGAGCAGCTAATACAGGAGTGACGTGATCTCTTTTCTTGGTTTTAGTGACACGAGCTGCAGCATTCTGGATCAACTGGATGGACGTAAGAGACTCATTAGAGCAGCCTGATAATAACGAGTTGCAATAATCCAGTCTAGAAGAAACTCACACGTGAACCTATGATGTAGGTCAATTCAAGAACGTTGTATTTTGTCGTCAAACCACACAAGACTGAACATATGTAATTTAAAATGTTAGACACCCAAAAGTCACAGAAAGGATGTCTCTCTCTGAAGCTCTAATTGCCAGCTGGGGGCGTATACCAGGATCTGCTCACTATCATCGGGTCTTGCGAGTTCTTTCGCTTCCCAGCTGATGAAAAGGGTCGCTGGATGAAACGCATCGGGTTGGATCCCGTTACGTTTGTGCGAGTTAGCTCGCTAGCTATCGAGCCGAGGCAACGGCCGTGTTGGTGAGGACCACTGTTCACGACGAGAGATGAAGTTCATAGAGTGAACAGACTAATATCACCCCGGCAAACCTATGACGTGCAAAATTTAATTGATAAACAATCCATGTGTACTTCTTGTCCTTATTGAAACGGGATACAAAAATAAATACATCGTCTTTCCCCATCGAATACTGTATTTTTCTTTTACGAAACAAGGCACCGGAAGGGGCGGGACTTATGAAGATGTGACAGCATCAATGTGTGGCCCTTCTACATTATCTACAATTACTCTGGTAGTCAGCCGCTGATCTAAGTGGCTGTAATATCTTGTTTTGGTTGGCTAATACGTCCCACAGCCCCGGGTTGGTTAATTATCCACTCCCTTTATCTGTTTGTCTTTGTGCTGTCCTCATTGTGTTAACTTTGAGCACGTCGTCTGCAGATACCTTCGGGCTTTCTCCTGTGCAAGCAGCTTAAATGTCTGGTTGTGAGAATGTTAAAAGGTTATTAATTGCTACTATGGTACGAGGCAGTATTGTTTTGAGTGCTATTTGAAAAGCACACACATGCGTGTACACCGCTGATTGTAAATATCCAGCTCTCATTTGTTAATATTTGTCAGTTATTGCAACAATAGCACACCTCTCGCCTGAGACGTCACAATCTGTACAGTAGCACCATTTGCACAATTGATTCATACTTCTGAACCATTACTCAAGTGCTGAAATAGGTGGTGTTGGTGGTGGTGGAAGATGTGATGTGTCTTTGGAAGTAGTTTTTCAGCGAAGTGAACACCAAATATTTGTGGAGATGGTATGGAGAGAGAGCAGCGATGATGGTGATGCTGGGGAGTAGCCTGAGGATGGAGTGTTTTTCAGGAGGCAGCTCCTGATTTTATGTGACAGTAAAGGGCCTTATCTTCCAGGGCCACGATGAAGCACAACACTCTTTGATTTTTTATCTTGCCGAACCGCTAACAATCTCATGCTCGAGACAGATTAGTGAGATGAAGGTGTAAAAATATAAAATAAATAAATAATGAGGTTACAGGGGAGCCAATGCAGGGTCTTAGGCTATATCTGCATCACGCTGATAGTACAAAATAAAAGATTAGCTGAAATGACTGATGTACATTTGACCTTCAGGTTTAAGAAAGTAAAAAAATATGATTTGTATTTAGGCTAGTCTTGAATATTTCTGCGCAAGTCAATAATTCTGTGTGTGGCAGACGATACATAAAAGGGAAGAGTTGTATGTCCACACACAATCTGTAGTTGAACTTGACCTTAAACTCTGAGCCGTGAGACTATTTAATTGGTTGTTTTCTTCCAGTTGCAAAGCAAGAGAGAGCATCAGACTATTTTTGTACATACGTACATACTTCTCTTTCTCATTGCTTCAGAAAGGGCATTGATCCCTTAAAGAATGATTTAAGAGGAGTTTTTTCTTCACACACTTAAAATTCATAGGAGCCCAAACCTTTCTTAACAAGTCTTTCTCAATTTCGGTGGCGTCTTAAAAAGTCACAACTCCAAAGACACGGAGCGAATCTCCGGGCTGGCATATGCAGCCTCGACAGAAACAAAAGGCTCATGAGATCAATACAATTTCATGTAACATGAGTTAATATACCTGATTATGTATAATTACCTTTTTACATTCTGATCTTTAACCCAGATGTCTCCGGGCCCGGTCGGTTAACACTCCTTTTTGCTTCCTCATTAATGTGTCATTGCTTCTCAGCAGCTTCTTGTAAAAGCAAGTTCTCAAACAATGCCTCACCCTCGCAGATTATATTTTCAATAATTAATTGGATCTCAAATCCTATGTCGTATGCATTATTCATTTGTTTTTATTTGGATTCTCATTTTCACCTTCCGCAGATTTGATTTTTTTGTTCTCTGTTTGGAAGCTACATATGAGTACAATTGTGTTTGGCTCATGTGACAGATGGTTAAAATGCTTTAAAGATTTTTTCTTTTCTGCCATGTTTTTTCAAACACAAACACACACGCACACACAGACAAAAGGTCAAAATGTGGTTCAGTCGTATTAGACGCTTTTTGGTCACAGCCTTTTTACTGTCCACAACCTCATGGGGAAGCTGTAACCCCGTGTGCAGAAAGGAGGTGTGCTGCACATTGACAGGAGGAGGAAGAGGAGTGTTTTAGGGTCACCTTTCCCACAGCTCAGTAAGTCATGCATCCCGCTGGCTCATGATGAGTTGCTCCTGTGTGTTCCACTCTCTCCCGAGAGATGAAACTTGTGAGGTGGTATCTGTCAGGACACAACTAACTGAGCTGCTTGTGCTGGTGCTCAACGTTTCAGCACTCTCTATTTTTCTAAGTGAGGGAGTCTCGCACAATCAGTCCCTCAATGTGTTTATGTGATGCAATGACGATCATATGAATGGATTATGAATGATTGAGTTTTAGTGATTTCATGTTTTTCACCAGCAAATTTCTTAGCTGTACAGAGTGACTAACCAACTGAATGTGAACGGGCAATATAATAATAATAATATCTGCGTCATATTCTATCGGAATACATCAGTAGATAGAAAGCATGCTTTTATACATGCAGGACTAAATCTGGCAGAATGTGTTCCAGATATCAGGATGGCGTGAAAAACATTAGATAGCGTTTTAATGGCATTTCTCTGATTTTAGATTATTTTTGAATAATTTCTTAGTACCGCTGCATTTATTTCAGTATGCATAGTCAGGCATCCAAATTCAACCTTACCTGGAATGTCATTCAAAATGATAAGCTCTTAATAAAACAGAAAGATAAGCAACGGGTGAGAGGTTAGTGAATTATCTCATTTCGCAGAAGCCCGATAGATCAATACATGTAATAGTTAGGGAGATTAATGGGAGATGTGACAGCAATACTGACTTAGCAGATGTGTAGATTGTAATAGAGAAGTGGAGCCTTACACTATGAAAATAGCCGAAACCATTAAAGCAATGGCTTGTTTAATTTTTTTATATATATATATATATATATATATATATATATATATATATATATATATATATATATCCCAAAAGAATGCAGCTTCAAAAATTATTTAACTGAATTTTCATTTGAGCTTTTGATAAGAACAATCGGTCAACAACTGAAGGTTTGTAATTAACCAGCTACCTTAAAACATCTGCTGCACAAACGAGTATGGTGGTCAGGAACAGACCCGCATGTATCCTCTTTCATTTGTTGTATTTAAAAGAGAGAACATCGGTGGTCTCACAAGGTTTAATGACCACTTCTTCGTATTTTGCACTTGCCCAATCGGGAAAGTGGTAAAAAGAAACAAAGAATTAAACACATTGTTCTTTTCCCAGAGTCTCTGTCTCACTCTGTTGAGAGTTGTTGTCGTACTTCACACTCCCTGTCACTCCTTGAAATCCACTGACATAGATGTATGGTGGAGCACCGTACATCTATCTTATTTCCACATTGTGCATCCGTTGCGGTTTTGCAGAATTATATATTTTGTATGTGACTTTCCCAAAACTGTAATGTAGAGTAAAATGATTGATATATTCATAGAAACATTTTGAGCAGATATCTGTTGTGTTTTCACATATCGGGACTGCTCTGGTGGCGACGTCACATTTCCAACTAACATTATTTAATATTTAATGTGTAGGCCTAACGTAATAATTTTGTTTTCTAACATTTGTGAAGTTATTGCTGAAATTCATCCTTTATGTCTACTCCAGGCGCCATAACTGCACCAAGAGACACTCATCACAACCAAAATGGCGGCTAGCTTGACCGTCTCTTGCTCCATCGTACATCTACTGTATGTCAGATTTCAAGTACGACAACAACTCCCAACAGAGTGAGACAGAGACTCTGGGAAAAAACACAATGTGTTTAATTCCTTCTTTCTTTTTACCACTTTCCCGATTGGGCAAATTCACAAGTAGGCTTACACATCAACAGGAGGATTAGGAGGAGTGTTTTAGCGTGAACTTTCCAGTGAGTTGCAAGATTTATTTGAATCTTCGGTAAGGACTAGGGGGCGCCAACAGAAATGTAAGTAAGTTTATTATGTTTATTTATATTGCACTTATCATAAACACACAAAATGCAGTACAGTTACAGTCAATTGCATTAATTGTCACTACTGACAAATGAGCACTTCTTGGAAGTGTGAAACAATGTGCAATAACACAATCAGTGCAATACCCCCACACAACCTCCCCCAACACATGAACACCTGAATATGTGCAATATCCCGATACAACTGTCCCCTTCCCCCTGTTTCCTTCTTTTACTTTTACAAGCTAGGCACAGCTCTAGCCTTCTTAGTTATTTATTATCCCTGCACTCTCCTTTCTTATGTTTATTTTGATAACCTGTTAAAATCTGTACTTAATACTGTTAATACTGCACACACTTTACCACACTGTTTTTTGTACAGTACTTTTAAAAATATATTTTTCACATTTCTATTACTATTATTATTATTGTTACTATTATAGTGTGTTTGTTTTGTATCTCTGTTGACTCGGAGAGCCCTGCAAAAACAATTCCGATGTGTCTAGAAGACAGCTGGTCTAGGCACAGATGGCAAATAAAAAAACCTTGAACCTTGAACCTTGAACCTTGAATTCGTCAATAACAGGGGCTAAAACGTAAACAGTTTAAAGAGCAAAGTACGATAAACATTTAAAAGATGGTGTAATAAAATAAATAAACAAAAAGAGAAGATAAAAGCAGGCCATATCATTTTCAGAGATGGAGTTTAAATGATGCTGTTGTATCAGAAAACCTTCGGGGTGCAGGCAGAGCATCCACAGCTTTGGTGCCACTGCCTCAAAAGCTCGGTCACCACGAGTTTTAAGGCGAGTTTGAGGGAATGACAGAAGGTTGTGAAGGTTACAGAAGGTTTTGGAGGTTTGGAGTGGCATTTTACTTGCCCCGGGCACTCGGGCAATCCTTATGGTTGAGCCCTGGAGAATAAGCCTGGACAGTCCAGATTTAAGAGTCTTGAGTCGGCTGCATTACTGCTAAAGGCGCTCTGTGGAGTTGTCTTGAAAACAAGTTATCTTTACATTCAGTGTTTCTGTATCCTTGAGGCCTAACAAACGTGCCAAGTCGTGCCTTCCTCATAAAACATAGGCCTTTAGGTTTTATTAATTGGAAACGGGCAAGGTGAAAATAAAGGCACAGTACAAAGATTGCAATACAGTCGATGGCAAGTTACAGGCGGAGCTAAACATCAGTCCGACCGTGTGGCATTCATGGACATTTTGACAAAGCTGCTAAATGCAAGATGGAGAGCATTTCTGTTTCCTCTCGATGGCTCTCAACATGTCGACGGCTGAGCCTCTGGCTCGCTGCTAACGGTGCTAACAGAGATAACAATGCAAACGATGACAACAGAGCTGTTTACCTGAGGGGAACCGGAGGGTGGGCAGTACGCGTCCCCAACATATTTGAAGTATTAACAGAAGAACCCTTATACAATGAGTGGTGTTTGTTTCGTTGAATAGACAACTTTATATGTCTGTGGGTGAGTATAAGTTTCAGTTAGGATCCTTTAACTGTTGACATTATTATTTGACACACACACTATGTGCTTTGGCTACATTCCGTACGGTTTTAACAAGTGATTTAAAGTGAGCTGTTGTTAGAATCAGAACCGTGTATTGCCAAGAATGTTTTCACATACTGTTGTGTTGTAAATACAGCGCGAAGAAGAGTTCATTCCAGGCATGCTGAATATGTTATCTCTTTCATCTATTGTAATTGCCCTAATGTTTTTTATCAAATGCATTTTTAAATCTTAGGCAAGGGAAGTTTATTTAGCGCACTTCAGCAACAAGGCAATTCAAAGTGCTTTACTTAAAACATTATAAGTATTGAGACAAAGTGCAAAAGAAAAACACCATAAAAGGACATTCAAACACCATTAAAAGTCATTAAAGAGTGAAGAGAATAAAACATTCAAACAAGCTGATGTAGAATGAGAACAATACAGAAATAACAGTTACAGAGCATTGTGAGAAAGTGATAATTATTTTATTTTCATGAAAGACAGCGGCAAAACAGAAAAGTCATTAGCCTTGATTTAAATGAACTGAGAGTTGCAGCTTTGTGGGTGTTTTTGATGAATACCAACTGAAGGCTGCTTCTCCATGTTTATTTCTGACTCTGGGGAGAGAAAGGAGACCCGAGAGGTCAGGACGGAGGAGATACGAAATGTCTTTTCAAAATAGTATGAACCAACAAAGTTATGAGTCAACTGCAGTATTTTTAGAATGGAAACCAGTGTAAAGACCTCAGACCTAGAGGGATGTTAGAGAGGAATCAGGCAGCAACGTTTTGAATCAGCCGCTGTCTAAGCGATTTTCGAGGGAGAGACCACACAGTTACAGTGGTCGAGTCTACTGAAAATCAATGCATGGACTAAGCCCTTTAGTGGATTTAGGATAAAGATTCCTACTTGCTTTAATATTTTTTATAAACGCATCATAATCACATTTACCTGAACAGGAAATAAATTCGAATGATTATTAATTACAGTAAAAAAAAATAAAAAATGGAAATCCTCACTGTATTCTCCATAGAAGAGATGACGGCACTTTATCACTATTGGAGACTGGAGAGCCAATTCAAACAAATAAGATAGTTACTATGGAAACGGCTTACGTCTGTCCAGGTCAAATTGATCACTATAAGCGGATGTTCATTATATCAGTGTTTTTCATTTATTCTTCATGTAGATAGCCATTACATTACCATTTGTATATTTATAGAATGAATACAAAGCTTTTCGTTTTGCTATTCACTGGCTCCCTGCCCATTCTTCTGCCTTTTACCTCGCTTGGGGTGAGGCGCTGCCAATTTTGGCCGATTCTGTGTCACTGCAGCACCGGCGGTGCATGCAGATGAACAGCACCCCTTTGCAGGGGCGGGCATAGAGGCGGGCAGGGAGGCGGGCAGAGAGGCGGGCCCCATTTGTCTGCAAATGGTTTCTGCGAGCCAAAGTATCAAGGGCCGAAAGTATAAAACAAAAAACAAATAACATTTATTTGGGATCCTATCATAGTTTTTAAATGTCTCTCACATATTGTCATGCATATGAAAATACCAAAGGAACACTGTCAGCAGGTGTATTACACTATTACTATTACACTATTACAATATTCGTATCTTAATGATTTGGTCCAACGCGTGTTGATTCATGTAAGCGGTCAAACCGTGATCACTAGCAGCGGTTTCCACTGCCGATCATTATATCATGGCCACAAATGCACCATGGGACTGTATCACTGGGGATAAGCCTGCAGCATAGCAACTCACAGATGCATTTCAGGGGCTCCTGCACTCAATTGAGAGGTTTGAAAAGGGACCACACATCAAGAAGGCCGTCACATTTTTATGAAAGTGATCTTTTAGAAGACGATGGGAGATTGCACAGGTGTCCCAACAGCACCTTTACTACTATTCTTTACTATAGTTACCATAGCAACTCGTGCCCTTTTGATTTGAGCAGAGGAAATCAGTTCACATTAAAGCTATGTTAGCGGCGACCTTTACTTCACAGCAAATCTAATATGTGGTTTTGCTCTTGCCGAGCTGTCACTCAGTGCGCGTCTCTGCTTCGTCTGTTAATTGTCTGCATTGAGGCTGATATCAACATAATTGCATGATTTTTTTTAAGGATGGAAAGCATCTTGGCTAATTAATAGAGATGATGACATCAAAGCAAGAGCTTAAGACCATCATGTGCCTTCACTTTTTCTCTTTGCCTTCGGTATGTTATCAGGGATATCTCACTCTGTACTGCTGCTATTTCATTGTTTGATGTCATTTGGAAAAACACTGATCAGTGGGAGTACATAACATTAATTTACGCTAATAGTACAGAGCGAGCATGCCATTTTCAGATATATTGTACGCTGTAACATATGGAAGAGAAACTATAAAGTAGCAACAGCAGATAGAGATTGACTTTTAAGTGAATAGCTGACAGTGTTAGTATGTGATAAGTTATACGATATCATCTATTATTCTAATTAGCTGTCACCAGAAAAACAACCGTGGCCGTAAAGACACTGATATCTGTTATTTTATTTACATTTGTAGTCCGAGTCATGATGGACTTTAGCATCTCAGTGTAGAGACCTACAATATGTATTTCCTTTATTTTGTACCATCAGGATGGATACCTTCATTGAGAGCTTGTCTAGATACCACTTTACAGAATAAAGCACAGCTGGTCCACAGTTTAAGTTGCCAGTCATCTTTGATATTTTACAGCCTAACACGCACAAGTGGGGGAATTAACTGCACTAACCTGAGTTGTAGAGATCCAACAGATATCCAACAATGAGCTTCGGTACAGTGCCCTCAAGCGTGTGATTGCGCACTCATTAAATCTCAATTCTCATCACACATCGCATAATACCGAGGTGACACGTGGAGCCTCTGTTTCGCAGTTTCCTGTAAATGGAGGTAAATTCAAGTGCTCCAAACCGGGATGTGTATGCGCTTCCAGCAGACGAGCCCGTGTGAACTATCCTGTGTGGAAATGTGCTGTACTTGATGCTTAACAGACCACATGTTTGCGGGGATCCAAACACAGCCCTAAACGCAGGCTTTAGCCCACACAGAAATAAAACAGAGGGGTATTTCTTAAATATGTGTATTCTCCACGGAAAATTATCGTCCAAGACCTTTAAACAAGCAAATGTTTTTAGGGGGCTGTACGTTTTTTGCAGACTCGGTTGTCATACGGTAAATGTGTTTCATTTTAATTACAACAATTATGTGGCTGGAGGATGTAGTTCATGTCCGTCAATGTTGCATAATCTACAAATTGGGTGTATAAATGTATTTAACATAGGCAGATGTAGCAAGCCGTTTTAGAGCCAGTAAATTCACCAAATTGCATGACCTGTCTGGCTAGAGTGCTTGAATAACAGAACTCTGACTGGAGTAAGCTTTTTGAAGTAAGTACCTGTATGTGCCTGGGTGGGGGCATTCATTCCTCAGTGATGTTGTTGTGTTATTGTAAGTCACTTTGGATAAAAGTGTCAGCTAAATGACATGTAATGTAGTGTGTGTTAAACATTAGCCAGAGTTGGTACTGTTATTTTAGTACTATTGTTGCACGGTGTGTGGATACTGGAAAGGTATCGTATTTGTTGCATTTCTGCCAGTGTGTGTGTGTGTGTGTGTGTGTGTGTGTGTGTGTGTGTGTGTGTGTGTGTGTGTGTGTTCTCTGTTGTAGAGGACGGCATTGGGATCTTGCTAGATTTAAATTGCTGCGTGTGGGAGCAAGTGGACAGAAGAATAAATTGCAGTAGGTCTCAGGGTTTAGCTAGCGGTAACAAAAGATGGGAGTCCACAAATTAAGTTGAAAAGAAGATTAAAGCGGGTCATGAAACACTCGCTGGCTGCACTCAGCTGGTGTCCATACCAGCAGAACTCTATAACTATAAAATAAAAGGAAAGTAAAAATACAGCTATAACTACTTACCAAATCTTTTGCCAAAATTTGACTCATCATCATTTCTGAATCTCTCCATGTATCTTTGATTATTTGGCAAATAATCCACCATAGAGCACTCTTTTGACGTGTTTCTCAGTAGCGTGAAATTAAAGAATAATAGAGATGTAAGGGAGAGTGAACTTCTATTGACCAACAGCACTTTGACAGTTCCAGCGGTATTCATATGAATGGTTTTAATGGAAATGTCTATTGGGACGCAACACTATGTCCAATAGTTCTTTAGCTTGCAGGTGTATTTTTGCACAGAAGCAAGATTTAGGGTTAAAACAGAAAGAAAAACAAAAGACAAGCTTTCAGCTTATCCTCCAAAAACGAGTAATACAAAGATCCCTGAAGGGGGAGGCAGCGTGAGTAAGTGACAAACAATACAAGAGTGAGTGGTGCGTCTTCTCAAGGGAATCTCTTTTGACTTAACAAGGTGAGCGAGCATGTCGCCTCACATAATGTAGATTCAAAGAAAACTGAAAAAGCTGCCGCTATTAAACTAACAATACGTTTTGATTGTTTATTATGCTTTATAGTCGAATAAAAAGGTTGATTAAAACCCTGTGGTAAAGTGGTTGAGTCAACTCCAATACAGAAATATTTAACTCAAATAGCTGTCCTTACCATAGATACATTTTGGCTTCATGCCATAACCACTTGTAAGAACGGATTTGTTCTTATGCGGTTGTGTAATTGACAATTGAGAACTCGTCATTAAAATGTACTCTTACAAACATAATTTACTCGTCGTATGTATCATGTGCAATTAGTTGGCTGTTATCTAAGTTAATCGCTAATATATTGAATATATTTCATTACGTTGAAACAATTTTAAATGTATGAAAACCATTTATTTATTTAATTCCGTATGTTATTATGTTGACCTTTTTTCCAATTTGAATTAAAGGCTAGTTATTCATAAACATTCAATGTCACCATTAACTTAAATTGGCCAATATGATATAAAACTGCAATAAATACAAACATCTTAGTTGTATTTTACCTCTTGCCATTGAAGTCATTGATCGCCTTGCTGTGGCGAAACCATTATCCACACTTGTTATTTGGCCTCTTTCTGTGTCTTTAGAGGGTCCCTTAATTGTGCTGATGACTTAAAAAGTAAAGACATTCCTTTATTAATCTCTAAAAGTAAGAATTCAACATATGACATATGGGACAGGACGTTTAGCTTTACAGTAGATTCTCTTATTGGGCCATTAATTATACTTAATTATAATAATCGTGGACGCGTAGACCTTTAGCATTGGGATTCATCAAGTTTATCGTACAAATAAAAGATGTGACAAGTCAAGATATTAATACAAAAGTGTCCTTGCATGAGTTTCAATTAACATAAGGCTCACATTTCAAGTAAAAGAAATGAAGAAACGACCGAATCTTCTGAATAAAAATAAATAAAATGAGCTTTTAGCAGCCATCTATTCTTTTCCTTTTTTCTCGCTCTCCTATTGAAAGAAATGGGCCTGTGAGCCGTTTGAATCTGGGCTTGACTGGCATTAGTACCATTCTCGTGTAGGTTGCACATTGGTGGAACGGTGCTAATGTTCATAGTGGAGAAAGGTTCCTCCCAACGTGGTCAAGATATGTCATGCTACTGCGGTCTGTGGCCTGAAAGTAGCAGGTCAGTTGCTCCATGCTGTCTTCTCTCTCTATTGAACTGTCTTTTCTCTTTGCACTGTACACAATCTAATTGATTGGTTCTGTTGAGTGAAGCTATTGCTGGATTAGCTGCGGCCGCATCCCGAAATCGAGAAAAAGGAGATGAATGTTTATACACATTCATTGATCAGAAATTGTTCAGGGGCCCAGATAGAAGCACCTCTTAGTTGAGGTCCAGACCACACTCTGTAGCCTACCCTTGTAGAGTTTTTCTATTGTTGTTCTTTTTATTTTTTTAAAAGTTGAATCTCATGCAATGGCTGCTGCATTCATTGAACTACTGATCCATACAAGTTACAACCTCTTTTACATCGTGTGTCGCCAATTTTTATTTTGTGAGGTGTAAATCATGCCCGATGTCTGGTATACAATGTGCAAAGCTGGTGCCTTCACTATTTAGGTTTGACAAAAGATGGTCTCTTACTGAAAGAAACAACATGTGGTCAGTCAATTGTACAACCAATGTGTGTGTTCCATGTACAATCGTTTACTAAGGAAGTACTTTGTTCTTCCAGTTCGTCAAATCTCTACAATACACAGAGTTGCTATCCAGCGGGCATGTTGTTATCTAGTGCTTGCTTTGAAAGAAGAGATAACTGAGGAAAAACGCACACTGTTGCCCTTCCATTACAGATGGTTGTGGGTAGGGTGTACCAGCATGACTCAGTCAGGTCCAAAGAAACTTTTCATCAGAGGCTCATTGAGACTTTCTTTCCCTTTTTATTTTTGTATTTTCAAGAGATAAGGACTACATCCACGTACTTGCTTATTCAAAAATATCACATTTCCTATCAATATCAGACCGTCGCTGTGTGTGATCTGTGTGAACACAAACTGATGGCATATTGTGTACACTGCACTGTGAAGGGCAGTTTTGGGTCATGGATTCTTCACTGTAACCTCCAATGTTCATAAATATGAGCACTTATATTTGCCCTTACTGAACATGAAAAAAAGATTCATCTGCTTACCTTTCCTTATACTTTGTAGACAACACTTGGATTCATGAGCCGTGGAGAAATGGCTGGACAAATCATTTGCGTGCCACTATTGAACCATTAACAGGCGTTATGGTGGTGTGCTGCTCCCCTGGAAACCATCGATACCTCAGATCGGTGTCGGTGGCCTCTGCAGTGAATCGAACGCTAAAATTACTTGACATCGTTGTTATTTCAAGAAAGTAATAAAGCACATTGTTTGGGAGAGAAGGGTGAGTGGAAATAACGCTGAAAGGGGGCGTCAGTAAGTGTAAGAGCCAAATGTTGTGCGAGTACATGTATTTCTTATGTATACACTGGGTTGAGGGTATTTTTGTACATCTATATTAATCAAGAGGTAATTGGCTTCTATAACAGTAAGAATTGTTTAGGTTGTTTTCTATTTGAACAAATAGACCCTAAGAGAAGACGAGACATTCACACTCACACTTTAAAGTGTGGAAAAATGTGACAAATGTGTTCCATTTTGTTGCTAATAGCAATGTAGAATTATAGTTCTAAGCACTCATACATATTCATAATGCTTTGTAACAGTACGCATGCATACATTATAAAGAATAAATGTCTGAGTGACGTTATGAACATTTTTGATTGCTCAGAGCCAGACTTATAGGTGGGTCTATAAGGGTCTTAAATTGTTTTTTGTTTTTTTGCCACATGGATTTGGCCACACAGAATAAGTGTTCCTTTCCCATAATCTCCAACTGCTGCAGATATGATGAACACCTCTGTGGCTTACTCCTCTCTCAGTCCACGAAATTCATTCATTTCAGTGGGTGTGCATCCCCGAACTAATAATGGGTTTTTCAACAACCTCACGAAGCATTTCATGATGATTTAGTTTCATGGAATAGGCCTCATTTTTACTGCAATGCCAATCTTCACAATCAATAATTGGTGGGCTGCAAAGTAATGTCCAGAGGATTTCCAAATTCTGAGAAAATGAGATTAATTTGCAGAGCAGAACTGTCTGTATGCTTGCAGTCCCTCTTAACCTATTTTCCAGCTCATCTCGGCCTGCCTTGAATTCTTCCAGATAACTTCAAAAAGTAGCACCTTGCTCATCAGGCTTTAAAGTGCCTGGGTCTTCTCATATTCGGTCTTCTCTGAGGACATATATACGAATTGCAGGCACACATTCTTCATGCTCACTTCTTTACTGTGACAGCCAATCACTGGTGGCACGGGTCATTTTACCACTGTGATAGGTTCTCACTTCACTCAGGTGTGCTAGATCTCGTGTTGAACACAATAATTGCCCGCGTCGCTCTTCTCTTTGGTAATTGCCTTTTGATTGAGGTCATCATGAAAATTAAAACCATTGAGGGGTGAAAAGTGGTGTCAAGAGACTCGAGACGGCTATGCTAGGTGGCAGAAGGGATGAACAAAGCGTACAGGGAAGATGATTGTGCGTCCGGAGACCCACTGAAGTCGGGATAGGGCCCTGTACACAACGACTGGGTCCACAACTGCTTTATCATCGTCTCCTTTAAAGAATATATTGAAGGTTGCAAGTGGGTGTCGTCAAGGAATATGGGAGCTTAATTCTCAGTTTTTAATAATGTTTAATAAATGTCTGTCATGTCATCAATTCAATTAGACCTCAGCTTGAATTTCACAATGGGGTTGCACTTGTTATGAATGTGAACAAAGGGTGAGTTTGTCCCTGCAACCTGCAAGATGGAGCTGCTTTGTTGACAAAAACATATGAAACAAACGAAAATAATGCTGTCGACCGGCGATATTAGCAACATCCCATTTCCTTAAAATCCATTGGTGCTTTCACTTTGAGGAACTTTCTCACGCCAAACTGCATCTCAAGAGAAATGTCATACAAGATGGCAGACATGATCTCCCTTATTTGCGGCAGCGCTTCTTAGACCGATTATTGTCATTGAAATGCTTTTTATTAAGAATAAGACACATCACCTCGGCAAGTTTAATCAAAATCAGGACAGTAGTTTCTGGGACGTCGCTAGGAGATACGGCGATCAATAAACCGTCAAATAATGAATCTGAAATCCCTTCTGAACATTCAGACACATCGCCTGTCTCGAATGTAGCAGCGGGCTGAATGTCAATTAGAAACGGTTCCTTCATCTCCTGGGATTCCACCTGTTTTGTGTGACAATCGCATCTCTTAAATTCTTTGGTATCTGCAGTGGCCCAGTGGCTGTATTCTGTGAATGTGTACCAGTGTAGCGTGGGCAGGAGTTGCCTCTTTTGTCTCTGTGTGGGAGACGGCGGCGGATCCTTTCCAACACAAACTAACGAGTCAGAGGTTGTGCAAGAACCATTATTCAGGGAAAGTCTTTTTTTTCTTTTCTTGTTGTGAGGACCTACTGCAAAGGCTAAAAAAACAAATACCGCCTAAATTGTCTCGTTTTCAAGCAGCAGTGGCGACCGTGCAGTTCACACTATCACTTCAAACTGCGAGGCTTTGGGGCATGATTTGACACAAACTTCGAGACATTCTTTTCGGCTGAATGGACGATTAAGCATTGAAGACGTAGCAGTGAGCAGATACATGAATACACCAACGGCGAGCAGCTCACTGAGGCTTACGGATTGATGGTTATTACATTGCGTATTTCCTAAAGACCAAATAATTAAACTAAGTGTTTACCCCAATTAGACTTTCATTACCCATTCAAATAACCATCAGGGAACGTATTTTATTAGACCTCATCACCCCTGGAGTTGGATTAGATATTGTTATCAGGGGTTACGGTCTGTCTTCACACTCCATAGAGAATTGTTATGGAGGCTCCAAATGGGGAGATGTCATCTCTCTTGGGAATGCTGATAGCCACTATTGTTCCATTCATGTGATTGTATGCCTGGAGGCCAGCCCACCAGACATGAGGAATCGCGGAAGAGGCCAGACCAATAATGTCGACCTTTGAGGCAGGAAGCACAGAGAAGGAGGCTGGAACATTGGGAAGGAGGCCAGGTCTAAATCTGAGGCTGAATGCAGGAAATAGGGGCAAGGACCCAGGACCAGCTTCAGACACATCCATGTCCAATGGACCCTATGAGACGAGAAAGTAGAGTTAGTAATGTTTAATGGAGAGATGTAAATTCATTCATAAGGAGGGAGAGAAGCGGAGATAGGAGCTCAATGTATCCTCAAACGTCCCTCAGCATCCTATAAGCCTATAGCATCATATCAAGGAGCTGGACCAGGTGAACCTGATTCAGCCCTAACTAGAAGCGCTATTAAAGAGAAAAATCCTAATAAAAGAGGAGCTTGACAACTGAAGGCTCTGGCTCCCATCTTACTTTTTAAGACTCTAGGAGCCACAAGTAGACCCCACATTTAGTGAGCGTTCCCTGTGGTACTACAAGCTCCTTAAGATATGATGGAGCATCACCAATCAAGGCTTTGTAGGTGAGGAGAAGAATTTAAAATGTGATTCTTGATTTTACAGGGAGCCAATGCAGAGCAGATAATACAGGAGAGATGTGATCTCTTTTCTTAGTTTTAGTGACACGAGCTGCAGCATTCTGGATCAACTGGACGGACCTAAGAGACGTATTAGAGCAGCCTGATGATAAGGAGTTGCAGTAATCTAGTCTAAAAGTAATACACCAGTAACTAGTTTTACTGCATCTTTTTGAGATAAGATGTGGACTTCTGATTGTAAACAAATATATATCATTCCCCAATAAATGAGGAAAAAAAGGATGGATAAACTAGTCCTTGAATAAGTGTTATGCCACTGTCACCTGTAATAATAAAAATAAATACTCTGCTTCATCACGGCCATCACGGCCTGCCATTAGGAATCCAGATTTAATCTATTCAGGGTCATATTTCTTCAAGACGTGCTTCAAAGCTTTTACTGGCGCAGAGTTGTCAACCACATTACTTTCTATTTGAAAACAAAAAGACGATCAATGATGTGTGACACTGTCCTCGGGAGCTAAGAGTAGCAAAACATGTTTTTCTCTGGGTGACAAGGTGTCTTGATTGGCCCTGTGATATTCAATGGAACTGGTCATAACATCCATCTTAATTTGATGTTTTTTGTTTATGAGATTTTTTGGAGCATAATTCGAAAAATAAAAATATTTAGCTTTGTAAATAAAATAAATAATCTGAGGCCCATTAACTGTGTGACTGAATGTTTAAAAGTAGCCATTTGATACCAGCTAAAAACATTATTGAAGAGATATTTCACTCAAAACAGAAACGTCCATAATATTCTCAGCATGTTGAACGGCAACTTTAGGACCAACAAACCCAGTGCCTCCCTTTGCTGCAAAGCCGAGCATCGGGACTTGAATCGCAATGTCATCAGGTGACCTTTTTGGAGCTCATGCAGCGAGACTGAATTAAGGAATGATGCTGTGGGCTCAGAGGATTTTTTCGCTTTTTAATATTTCACCCAAATTAGTTTTATTCGAATGTAGAGCTTTCAGCGGTGATTCAGAACATGTCCCCATGTCCCAGTCACCTCACCATGGGCCCTGTCATGGCGTACCATAGATTTGTGTTATTATTCACTGGCTATGAAGCAGCTACATGATTTGTCTGTTGATGACATCATCACTACAGTCTGACTTCAAGGACAGACGGTTAATAATATTACAAAAACATGTTTAAAAGATGCCTGAATGTACGTAATGTCGCTGAATAATCAGCAATATTCTGTGGAAATACATTCACAAAGAGGCACATATTAAGGTATGGATCGCATTTGCCTGGATACCAGACCGAACTATCGGGGCAAGCTGATAAATTAAACTTTTCCCGAATCCCGTAGGAAGGACAGCAAAAACATATTTTCGATCTACAAATGACTTGATTGCGTTTCTCTGTTCCTCTTTCAAAATTAATGCGCTGTCGAAGTCTTCTAAAACAGACTCAATGTTAGAATCTACACATCTTAGCTCTCCAGCGGCAGCCATGTTTGTTGTAAACAAATTCAAACCAAGCTCCTTTTTATGACGTAGTTGGTTACGTTACTGTGGTAACTGTGGATCATATGTCCGTCATCGTATGAAGCCAATTTGATTGGTCCGACCAATATCTGGTCGGAGAATAATTTCTCCCCAATGGAGCAATGCCAGACCGAACTTCCCGACCAAAAATGTTGAGGGCGGGGCTAAATTTGGTCTGGTATCCAGGCAAGCATGACCCTGCATTTCCTCTGAAACAGGCTACAGAGCGATTTCAGCTCAGTTCTCTATTTCACAAACTGGTGCATGCTGCATCCTCTGGGTTTCCTCAGAACAAACAGAAATGTTCTGGTTGTGTATGAGTGGGATCGATGCAGACATCACCGGCCTGTCATTATGCACATCAGAGCCATATCCCGGTCCTTTCTGTGTGGAATTTGCATGTTCTCCTCGTGTCTGCGTGGGTTTACTCAGGGTACTCCGGTTTCCCCCACCTTCATAAAGACATGCACCTGATTGGCTGCCACGCTTCTGTCAGTCTGCCCCAGGGCAGCTGTGGCTACTGATGTAGTTTACCACCACTGGGATGACTGTGTGTGTGGATGACTACTGTAAACCGACTTTGAGTGTCTAGAAAAGCTATATAAAATAAATGGTTATTATTATATCAGAGGGAGGCGGTTACACAAGTGAATGCATTCGCTTCACGTCTCACTTGTTGACGACCTGCTTTGAAGACTTCAAGTTCTCTCCACTTGGAACTTTGCAATAATTATAGTACACGTTTATGCTAAAGCTGAACTTTACTTGACTGGAAATGTATTAACTATTAACTATAATCCTATGTCCAGCTTTTCTTGACTTGTTACTCACAGAAAAGCTGAGTTCTAAGAATAGCAACATGTAAACACAATATTAAATGTTTAATGAGTCATTCCCGTTACGCTGCTTAGTTTACTGTACAAGGCGGTTACAGGAAATTCTCTTCAGATTTTGCTTTCAGAATTAAGTGCAGGCTCTATTTGTAGAGGTTTGCATTAATGCAGGACTCCCGCAGGCCTTTCTGGTGCAAATGCAGTTGTGAGTGGACTGGGTGTGTTTCAAAAGCATGGGGCTATGACACTGGGATGCTCTGGGTGTAAAGAAAAATAATGAATGCAGTCGAGGTGGACATTGTTTGATATTCTATTGATAAGCTGGATACCGTTCACGTGTATGCAGAATGTTGAGATGATGGAAAAACAGGGATCTGTGAAGAGTCTTGAATCTATTCAATACAATGAGGTTACAAAATGTAAGCTTTTTCAAAAAGTTAATTATGCATCAAATGAATTTCATCTCCCGCTGTTTGTCTGAAATAGTTTTCGAATGGTTTTGTAGTCCCGTCATCCCGCTGACAAAATGACAATAAGCGGATGATAATTATAACCAGATGTTTCTTTTTGTACTTCATTATATTCATAGAGATTGCATCTAATTGACATTTCTATATTTATTGCATGAATCTAACATAATGAGGACAGCTTCGCTATTTGTGGAATTTTATCGACTGTTCCGAAATGAAGTACAGCTGTTGCAAATGTGGCTTCCACCCCGAGGTGCTTTCGCCGCGTCTTCTGTCTCCATCATGAGTGACCATGGCAATGTGTCAGTAGGAGGCACAGAGGGCCCCTGCTGCGTCTTGGTGGCTCGTTGTTGGCAGTTGGTCATTAGCTCAGAGGAGAATTAATTTTTCTTTGAAATAATGTGAACATCAGCTCTGCTTGCAGATTGGCTGCTCTCACTGTCTGCTTCTCCAACACCTTGATGACATTAGATTAGATTAGATTACATGAATGCATTCATCCCCAGGTGGAAGCAGCAAATATACAATAAAATTAAATATAATAGCAGGCCAGATTATATTTAATAATTTAAATAATAAAGGAAATGAAAATGTTTTTTTTTGTTGTTGATGGAGACGGCTTTCCATACCAGTTTAGTAAGTCGGTTGGTGTCACCGGCTCAGCCAATGCTGCTCCCCCAGCAGACTACAGAGAAGTACAGAGCACTGGTCCAATAGACTGGTAGAAACTCTCCAACATCTTGCCGCACACATCTAATGATCGAAGTTTCCTCAAGAAATAGACTTGACTCATCCCCTTCTTGGACACAGCGTTGATGTCGGCCTTCCAGTTCAGTTCGTTGTCGATGGAGACACCCAAGAACCTGTACTCATCAACCATGTTCACATCCTCTCCCAGAAGTCTCAGCGGTTGTGGAGCTGTCGTCTTGATCCTGAAGTCCACCATCATCTCTCTTATCTTGGCCAAATTCAGAAGCAGGTGATTTATAACGGCCCACTCCACAAAGTCATCCACTACTGCCTTGTACTCCTCCTATCCATCCTTAATACACCTGACTACTGCAGTCATCAGAAAACTTCTGCAGATGGCATGAGCCTGAGTTGTACTGGAAGTCAGTGTTGCACAAGGTGAACAGGAAGGAAGACAGAACAGTTCAACATCACTTACCACCATCTCAGTCAGCCCACGGCCCAGTCGGACATACTGTGGTCTTCGTGTGAGGTAATGTAAAATGTAATGTAAAGTAACATCACTGACCACTGTCTCAGACAGCCCACGGCCCAGTCGGACATACTGTGGTTTTCGTGTGAGGTAGTCAGTGATCCAGGAGACATTGGACACATTGAACCTCACCACCCGCAGATTCTCACTCAGCATAAGTGGTTGGATGATTTGAATGCACTGGATAAGTCAAATAAAGTGATTTTCACAGACCTATCGGATCCCTCCAGATGCCAATGAGCTCGCTGAGCAGGTAGATTATGGCATTGTCCACTCCAAAATGAGGCTGGTAAGTAAATTCCAGAGGTCGAAGGTAAGCCAAGAGCAGCCTCTCGAGCACCTTCATCACATGGGATGGGTTCTGCTGTGTTTGGCTTCCAGCTTCCTCCTGTAGGAGTCCTTGCACTCCCTGAGCTCACCTTCAGGTCATTGAGCTCTGTAAGCATCCTTAACATTTGCAGACATTAAGCCCAGAGTTGTATTGTTTCGTGTGGAGCAGTCAATACACTGGTGAAACGTCGGTAGGGCTTTATCCAGGCTGGTGTGGTTGAAGTCACCAGTTATTACCAAAAATGCAACCGGATGTTGACTCAGCAGTCCAGACACAGTAGAGTGGATGATGTTCTCTGCTTCCTTGGCGTCAGGCACATGCCTTTTCTAAGCAGATGGTCCGAGATGAGTGAAGAGTGAAACTTGACCAACTGAGAGGGTCGATATTGGGAACTGATATTTGATACCTCAAAGCATCTGGTTGCAAATACAGATGTGTCTTTACTACTGTTTGCTATGGGAATCGCCTCCTGCACCTGGTGGTTTGTTTTGGCTTTACAATGACTTAGCTGATGGTTTATCGAGTAAATAGGTCAATTTATGGTGTTTTAAAGAACATAGTTCCGGAAGGAAGACCATGCCCCTTACTCAGTTAATCATCCGAGCCCTCGGTACTTAAACATGTCGAAGCTGTTCACTTCCTCTTCGTCTCAGCTCTGACACACAACGCTCTCCTAGCCGGTCGAGACAGCCTGGCGAAAAAACTAAACTTCCCAAAGTGTTCACGTACCGGCAAACGCAACTCTCGATCTCCAGTGGAGCACTTCCGGGTATCCCTCCGCCGTGTCAGACACAGCTGCCAAACATTCAAGCCTTCCATCCAAGACGTTAAAACCCGACCAATGACTCACTTTCAGTCCCTCGTGCAGGAAGACCAACTCATACGCGGTAGCCTCTGACTCCCAACCGGACAGCCATCACGGCTCCTCTACCATCATGCCTCGACACCCCCACCCCTTACCCTACATCCTCTTCATCCCTCGACCCCGTCTCTTAACGTCTTCATGCCTCGTTCCCTCACGTAATTTCTCCTTTTTTCGACCCCACCTTCCCCATCACCATGTCCCTCTAAAACACACTACCAAGCTCCGCTCTTTCTGTCCTCATTGCTTCCTCCCTCCACAGGTTTCCATTGAACCAAACCCCTATCCCACTCTGCATCCTTTCCTACCTTCATTAGTACTCAAATCGTGAGTAACTTCCTTCTTCCTTCCTCGCTTTCTCGCTCCAAAGGTTTCATGTATCGCAAATACACCCGCTACCTTCACTGCAACCTCATCATTTTCATAATTGCACCCTACTAACTTTGCTTGAACCTGTCAAGGATCTTACTAGCATCCGTACCATGATCCTGCCATCCACTGCTACCTTCACCGGCCATCAAATTGCTATTACAAAGGCCTATACTTTTCCTTACCCCACTATTATTATTCTACCATCCAGCCGAACCTCTTAGTAACCACATCTTTAGACGCTTGGCCGCGGTCCTCCTTCACTTACCTCTATGATACCCGCTCCTACCTAACAGCACCCGTAACGGCCATGCACACTTTTCATGAAGCCCTTTTTTGGAGACTCTTTACCGCCAGAGTTTCATAAGAGACAACCCCCACCCACGAGTCTCCACTCTCCACCCCCGCCGTTCCCTCTAATCACCAGAAGCCAGCAGGCTCCAATCACACCCCTCCAACCCGCTCTTCACAACCCGTCTACCCTTCTCGTTCCAGAAATAATCATCCCTTCATTCATTTATTTCACAATAAACCAACTGTAAACCCGCATCACCTTTGGCGTGGTCTTCATTATTGAAAATAAAAGTTGTTTGTTTTGATCAAAAGAGTAAAACTGTGGTGAGCGTAATCCCTGTATTACCATGTTTTAACTACATCCCAGTGCTCTCGGATTAAAAACTTTTGTGTGTGTAACAAGACCAATTTTAAAGAGCTTAGCAGCTTGTAAAGGCTAAAATGAAAATGCTGTCTTTTTCAACTGCAAATTCATAATGTTAAATTATTTCCCTGAGAATGACTTTACTAGGTAGGACATGTAAAGCAGTTTCAAGTGTGCAGCATTACTGCACCAGATACCTATTTGGATGCATAATTTTACTCTGTAAAATCTGTTGTTTGTTAAGTTCACGTGTTTTATATTATCAGGAAATGGACTTTCTAGTCATTTAACCACTCAAAGCACTTTACACTACTTGCCAACATTCCCCCATTCCCACTCTGATGGCAGAGGCTGCTTGAAATGGAGCCACCAGCTCACATGGGCTCTACACTAAATTCTCATTCACACAGTCTGTTGTACACTTCATCATGCAGACTGGAGGAATTCGAACCGACGACCTTCTGATGAGTGGATGACCCCGCTCTGCCTTTTTGAGACACCAAGTGGAGAGAACTTGAAGTCTTCAAAGCAGGTCGTCAACAAGTGAGACGTGAAGCGAATACATTCACTTGTGTAACTGCTTCCCTCTGATATGGCTCTGATGTGCATAATGACAGGCCGGTGGATGTCTGCATCCATCCCACTCATACACAACCAGAACATTTCTATTTGTTCTGAGGAAACCCAGAGGATGAAGCATGCACCAGTTTTTTAAATAGACAACTGAGCTGAAATTGCTCTGTAGCCTGTGTAAGGTATTCTGAAACAGGGCACTTTGCAGATGGTGGAAACCAGGCTTCCGGACGCGCACAAATGAAGTTATCAACATTTAATGGCAACAAGTGTAAAACAAACAATCAAAGCTGACGCCGTGCTCTTCCTCGAGGCGGCTCCATCCGCCCCGACCTTACGACCTCCACGTTACCTGTACAAAGAGGGTGATTCGTCTTTTTCCAAAACGTAGTAAAGTATTTTCACAAAAAAAATCCTGTCTATTGTTTCCAGTATTAAAGTCACCTTCACAATAATAGTTCCTTGTTATTGTAAGTCATGTCACGGATTTCAACCGGTTTCGTCGATCTATAATACTAACATACAGTCACTCTCATGAACAGTGTGCATTTTCTACCTTGGAGGAATGACTACCGACTTCTTGGATCCTGTTAAGTATCTTCTTTAAATTAGTTAAATCTGCTAAATTACTGTTGTATCTCCTGTTTTTAAGCTCCTAGATTGTCAGTCTGTGTTGTTCAAGATTTGTTTTGGGTGAGAGGTGTTTCCAGCCACTGAGCGGAAGCTACACTGATTGGACGATCGCTCATCACCTGGTTTCAATAGAGCGTCATTTGAATACAAAAAGGGCCGGTGATTAACGTGGCTGAAGGGAATTAGGGAAACTGTTCTTAACCGGATCGGGTCTACAGGCGTCAGCTGAGGCGTCGTTGTGACTTATCGGAAGGACAAAGACACAGGAGTCTTCGTTGGAGTCAAGACTCGGAGGACAAAGACACAGGAGTCTTTCGTTGGAGTCAAGACTCGGAGGACAAAGACACAGGAGTCTTTCGTTGGAGTCAAGACTCGGAGGACAAAGACACAGGAGTCTTTCGTTGGAGTCTTCGGGGGTGGCTGAGTAATACACCACTCTGTGAATATGTGTGTGTTTTCCATACCTGTGCATATTTCTACTCGTAGTTACTATAGGACTTGTTCATTCGCGTACCGGAACCCCTCCTCTTTTATCCTTCCTACTCACACCCAGCACCTTGTCACAGGAGGCCTCTGGAACTGTCAGTCTGCCAACCGCAAGGCCGACTTCATCTCTGGCTTTGCTGTGGAGCAGTCGCTTGACTTCCTGGCTCTCACTGAGACCTGGATCACGCCTGACAACACGTCTACCCCGGCTGCTCTCTCCTCGGCCTTCTCCTTCAGTCACACACCCAGACCCTCTGGTCGGGGTGGAGGTACAGGTTTACTCATCTCCCCCAAATGGTGTTTCTCTCTCTCTCCGCTTCCACTTTTTACCCCACTGACTTTTGAGTTTCATGCTGTGACGGTTACTCATCCGGTTCAGCTAAACATTGTTGTTCTCTACCGTCCCCCTGGTTCTTTGGGAGACTTCTTGGAAGAGCTGGACGTCCTCATGTCCAACTTCCCGGAGGACGGCCCCCCGCTCATCCTTCTGGGTGACTTGAACATCCTGACTGAGAAGTCATGTGATCTCGTACTCTTACTGTCTTCCTTTAACCTCTCACTTAGTCCCTCCCCTCCTACTCACAAAGCCGGCAACCACCTTGATTACATTTTTACTAGAGACTGCTCTACCTCTAACCTCACTGTAACTCCTCTGCATGTCTCTGACCACTACTTCATCTCTTACTCTCTCTCACTCTCTGGTACTGATAACCCACCCGTATCCACAGACTCTGTACCTGTACGCCGCAACATTCGCACCCTCTGTCCCTCCTCTCTGGCCTCCTCTGTCCTATCTGCTCTCCCCTCAACTGACTCCTTCTCACTCATGCAGCCTAACTCTGCCGCAGACACTCTCCTCTCGTCCCTGTCTTCATCTCTTGATTCGCTTTGTCCTTTTAAGACGCGACCGGTTCGCAAATCCTCTCCGGCTCCCTGGTTGTCCGACTCGGTGCGTGCCGAGAGAGCCAACTTGCGAGCGACGGAGAGGAAATGGCGCAAATCGAATCAAGCGGAACCTATCAATCTCTTCTCTCCTCCTTCTCTGCCTCTATCTCTGCAGCCAAAAGCTCTTTCTACCTGACCAAAATTCAGTCTTCCTTCTCTAACCCCAAAAAACTCTTCTCTATCTTTTCCAACCTCCTTGATCCCCGAGTCCCCCTCCTCCTTCCTCCCTTTTGCCGAGCCACTTTGTCGACTACTTTACAAACAAGATAGACGACATACGCTCCTCCTTTACTAATCCATCCTCTATCACTTCACCTACACCAACTCCTTCATCCCCCTCTCTTTCCTCGTTTACCCCTTTGTCTCCCAGTCAAGTTCTTAGCTTGGTGACCTCTGCTCGACCGACCACCTGCGCCCTTGACCCCGTCCCGTCTCACATCCTTCAGGCTGTTGCTCCAGACCTTCTGACCTTTCTCACCCATCTTATTAACAGCTCCCTCTCAACTGGCTGTTTCCCCAACTCTCTGAAGGAGGCAAGAGTCAACCCTCTCCTGAAGAAACCCACGCTTGACCCGTCTGAAGTCAGCAACTACAGACCGGTCTCTCTTCTTTCCTTTCTTTCCAAAACTCTGGAGCGAGCTATCTTTAACCAAGTGTCCTCCTATCTCCACAGCAACAACCTTCTTGAGCCCCACCAGTCTGGATTCAAGGCCGGCCACTCAACAGAGACTGCCCTCCTTGCTGTCTCTGAGCAGCTTCACTCTGCTAGAGCAGCCTCTCTCTCCTCTGTCCTTATCCTTCTAGACCTTTCTGCCGCATTTGACACCGTGAATCACCAGATCCTTCTCTCTTCTCTTCAGGACCTGGGGATCTCAGGCACAGCACTCGCTCTTTTCTCTTCCTACCTCACCGACTGCACTTACCGGGTAACTTGGAGAGGATCTGTATCTGATCCTTGTCCTCTCACTACTGGGGTTCCTCAAGGCTCCGTCCTGGGTCCCCTCCTCTTCTCTCTGTACCCTACCCTGACTGCCAGGAGCCTCGGGGTGACGCTAGACAGTCAACTCTCCCTGACGGCCAACATCGCTGCGACAGCGCTCCTGTAGGTACATGCTGCACAACATCTGGAGAATACAACCTCTTCTTACCCAGAAGGCGGCGCAGGTTCTGGTCCAGGCTCTGGTCATTTCGCGCCTCGACTACTGCAACTCTCTTCTGGCTGGTCTACCTGCTAAGGCCATCCGGCCTCTGCAGCTCATCCAGAATGCAGCAGCTCGACTGGTCTTCAGCCTCCCGAAATTCACCCACACCACTCCGCTCCTCCGCTCTCTTCACTGGCTACCGGTGGCGGCCCGCATCCGCTTCAAAACATTGGTTCTGGCGTACCGTGCTCTGAACGGATCGGGCCCCATCTACATCCGGGATGTGGTCACACCGTACACCCCGGCACGTTCGCTCCGCTCGGCAACAGCCAACCGACTTGTGACTCCGTCACCTCGAGCTAATCACTCAAAATCCAGACTGTTTGCTGTCCTGGCTCCTCAGTGGTGGAACCAGCTCCCCACTGACATCAGGACAGCAGAAAGTCTCTACATCTTCCGCCGAAAACTGAAAACGCACCTTTTCCGACTATATCTGGATTAATCACAGACTTGCACTTTGGTAGCACTTGAATGGCTCTTATTATGGTACTTCTGTAGTTTGACTATGATGAGGAAATGTTACTTTCTGTATTCTTGTTGTTCTTAGTTTGTACTCTAGGTTGAAATGCACTTATTGTAAGTCGCTTTGGATAAAAGCGTCTGCTAAATGACATGTAATGTAACATACATTCATTCTTGCCATTTACATTTGCATAGAGTAAACATTACCCTTATGCTTCATAATACATTAATAACGATATCAATATTCTCCCTAATATTTTCTATTATAATATCTTTCTATATGTATTAATTTAAAACATAAGACCTCTGCAGATGTTATCAAAATAAACTATTAGTAGTGACTTTTTTTTGGTTGCTCCGTCCCGATGCGCGCACTCTGCAACGCGCGAGACATTACATTCTGTTGTGTAGATACGATCAAACGCTGATTAGTTTAATAAAAGAAAAAAGTTGTGCTATAGAGAAAATTACAGGGGGGAGAGCACTTTTTTTTATGTCATGCGATCACCATACTATGCCGCGATCGACTGGTAGGTCGCGATCAGCATATTAAGCACCCCTGATCTAGAAGATACATCATATTCTACACTATTGTTGAACTTATTACCCACACAATTTAAATTACGTGCCATATGATAATGTATTTCAGCGAGGCAGAAGGCAAGTCTGCTATTCATATTAGTAGAGCAAATGCTAATAGGGATTTGTACAACATATCTGTAATACACACCCATGTCTTCAAGTGTTTAAATTCCACAAATGAACGAGCAAGCGTCGCAGAGATAAGCACCATGAAGAATTGTGAAGTGCCATTCGATCACTGGCTGTTGCACATATTTCTTAGGATAATTGTGTTAGAATGGTTACTGAGAAGAGGGCAGATGTTGGCCTCCGCAACTGCTAGGCACTTGTGCCACTGCTATTGTTACCATTACAGATGCTACTACGATGATATCACTATCATTACCACTACTGTAATCACTACTACCCCTCGCACTTATTTTTCTCAGAGCACAGAAAGTGCGGTGGGTGTAAGCGCTTGCATTTATGTAACCGGAAGAAGGCTGAAACCATGTTACCCCTTAGCATTTGTTTTTGCGTCATGTATTTCATAGAAATACACGTAATACAAAAACAATAGTATGATTGCACTTGAAAATCAAGAATTCACAAATGACAAAGACAATGTCCTTCTATTTGTAATTGCAGTAAGTTAACAAAGTAAACCATGTGTGTGTGTGTGTGTGTGTGTGTGTGTGTTTGCGTTTGTGTGCTCGCGCTACACTCAATTACAACACCATATCTTATATTTCAGAAGAAGTATGCTAATTCGAAGTGGTGACAAGGTGAGATGAGAGGGTGTGAAGACGATAATTATAATCGGGTTCCGACTATGACACGTATTTTATTCTTGGCGTAGGCTTCCCTTTAAAAATCAACCTGGGTTGCCCTAAAACCTCTGGTAAAAATTACAATATAAAAAAAGTAAAATTTACTAGATCTTTTTGCTTAAACATCAACAGAGAAACAAGCTAGTTGTTGAATAATCCATAACAAATTGATATTGATTATTTAATAGAGATTCCGATCTTGCGAGATTCTAAATCAATTCACTTACAAAAATCTTTTCCAAAAAATAAAAAAACATTTAAAACTAGTGTTTCTGAGAACGAATAAAGGCAGTTTTCTACCAGTTAAATGTATCTAACTAACAGCATTTAATTTTCTTTTTTATATAACTTGATCTTGTTATTATTGAAGTCACTGATAATTGAGAAATACTAAAAAACATGTTAGTCACGTGTTTTTCGTGCAAGTGTAGCTTGAATAAATAAATATCTTTGGTTGCAATAAATTGTTATAACTTTCGATAATCTTGAACATATTTTACTTTTCTTTCATGCAACCAGCTTTACTGGAAGCCTCACGTACTGACTAGAAAATCAATTTATCTTTTGTTTGACAGCTTTGAATAAAAAATTCAGTTGCGTTTGTGAAAATGGAAAATGGAATCGAGAGATGCGATGAACAGATTCTTTATTCACTTTTCACCTGGCTGGCAGAAGCGCTGTATTGTGCCGCTGTCTCTTGGCTGATGGACAACACAGCACCTGTGATTACCAGGCGATGTGTGTGCCACTTGGTTCACGCAACCTCGGCCTTGGTCTACATTTGTTTCTCGTGCAACAACCCTGTGCAAACCCGGCCGTGACACTAAGTAGAAGCATCGCATTCAGAGCCCTCGGTGCTCCTCGTTGCACCCTGCACTCTGCCTCCATTAATAACCATCTGTCTGGGCTGTGGTCGACCGGACAGAAGTGGGGCAGAATCCCGCTACTCAGCCTGCCAATGGATATGGCACACACCTGGAAAGGTCCCAGGATGCTATCGAACTGCTTTTGAAAACTACTCCATGACAGAGCAAATTAAGGGGAGATTCTGCTATCAGGGAAACGTGAGTAATCGTTTCTCTGATATGCGACTGCTCTCCTGCACCGGGCTCTCTAGATTATGTGTGCATTAGTGAAAAGGGTAGAAGAGTGGCCACTTGATATATTTAAAATGATATTCAAATACAAATAATATTGTCTGCATAATGTTTGCGGTCTTTTATTTCGTTGGCATTGTTCTCTAAGCCTATAAGCTTGGCGCAGGTTTGTCTCATTTTGTGAATCGCAAAACGTCTCTCCCATTTTCTTCTCCCAGTATAAAGTATGCTTGACTGGAAAGTGAAAGCTAAGACCACAAAGGACATGTCTGGCAGAGCCCTGTGGGACACTGAGCAGTCAAGGATGCTGAATTTAAGGGTTGTCTGAGTGCAGACCAACTTTTTTTGATGCACACAGGAGACCTTTAATACTTTAGGAGACAATATTCACATCTCAAAACTTCAGTTACTTTAAATCAGAGTAACTAAAATGTTAGCCGAGTATTTTCAAGATAAAATCATTTCGTATTAACATGCACGGTAATCATGGCTTATACTTTGCAACCACAATTGCAATATATGCTGTTTTGTATTTCCAACACTAATAATGTAACAATGAGTATGTGTTTCTAGTGATGTGAATTATTTCCTCTTTGACGTGTTCCTTTATCCGTAACTAAACTATTCACATGCACTTGGCCCATGTGCAAGCCATGAAAGCTTTTAGCTTGGTGTGCTGCTTTTAGGAAGAAAACCATCAAACTACCCACTGTGCTGTCAGACGGCTGGCTAAGCAGTGCAACTAATCAAGTTGTAAATCAGCTGTGCGTGGCAGACGGGTTGATACTGCAGGATGTTTGGCACTTCCCAACTGAGAAAGATTCAATTTTTGAGATAAAAATATATCTTTAAATAGTTTACTTTTAAACACAATTGGCAATGTTCAGAGAGGAAGCCAGTGAGGAATCATGTCCCAGCTGCAGTGCTCGAGTCTCAGTTAGCAGCAACAGAATATTAGCTACTTCAAACTGAAATAGCAACTATCCTTTGCTTTAAAAAAAAAGTTAAAGTTGACTTATTTTCAACAAATATTCCCCAATATCTGTAATTAATTAATTTATTACATGAAGGTAATAATACGCCACCCTCCTTATCTATAGTGTCAGCTAAACACACTCTGCTAACAGAGGTCCAAAGTAACTAACTACATTTACTCAAGTACACTAGCTACCCAGCCA
The DNA here is from genome assembly GCA_036178185.1 of Liparis tanakae. NCBI lineage: Eukaryota > Metazoa > Chordata > Actinopteri > Perciformes > Liparidae > Liparis > Liparis tanakae. The sequence continues at coordinate 7,966,409 of CM070099.1, read as the reverse complement.
CATGTAAAGTATGTCTGACAATACTCCAAAAGGGAACACGTTCTTGGAAAGACTTTGTGTTCTCTTGGGTTCTGCCAAAATAAACAAGCTGCCAGGCCAGAGGTGGTAAAACGGAAGAGCTGCCGGTGGATTCCTGTGGGAAGTAGCTGCGCTTCTGATTCCTGCTCCCCATTGAGGGGTGAAGTGGAAGTTGTTGAGTCCAACATGTACCCAGGGGTTTGTTTGAAAACATCCTGGCCTATGCTGCCAAGAAGGGAAGAGGTGCTGCAAGGAAAGGACAGTAAAAGGCTACCTGTGTGTTTTTAATGTCTCTAATAGGCCTCTGCTCATGTTCTATCACACAGCTATGCTTTTTGTTACACTGCTGTGTACGAGAGAGCGTCAGTCAGGATTCGTACGGTCATGGAAAACCTGCAAAAGTCATGGAATTTAAAAATGGTCATTTCCAGGACTGGTAAAGTCATGGAAAAAACTTAAATCATAAAAGTTTGGGAAAAGTCATGGACATTTGTTATGATCACATGTTCATTAACACCGAGTTTGAAATAATTAATATATTTTCTTAAGAAAGATGCTCAAAATATATGCCGGCGTAAGCTCTCAATACACAAAATATTCTAAATGTTTCATGTTTTTACCGGGATTTCAGTTTAGTCATGGACATTTTGTTTAAAGTCATGGAAAAGTCATGGAAATCCATTGGTCAAAATGTGTAAAAACCCTGGTCAGTGAGATTAAAGAAGGTGGAGTACTTGTTTCCAAAAAGAAGAGCAGTTTTCACCACCTTGGCCAGACAGCTGTTTAGACGGCAGAGCTTCAGCTATTTATTGATGTTGCATCGGTAAGCAAAGAAAATAAACGGTAATACTTTTCTTACATGAAATACTTTTCTACATACTGCAGAAAAAAACTTAAACTTCCAAAGAAGACAAGCAGATTACATATAGTGAATACGCTGCGGGGACAGCTAACACATCTCATAGTGCAAGAAAGCAAATGGATCATTGTGTTTGTTTATCTCTCTTTGTTTCTTTCTTTTTTCTTCTAAATACCAGCCTAATTGCTAAGTCGCTAAGTGTTTGAGACACTAGCTCTACCCCCGGTGCATTTTGGGAGAAGAGGGAGCAAACGAGGTGAGGCCCAGACACAGAGACATAATTGATGAATGTGAGACCGACGACTCCTGCTGGATCTGGACATGCTTCCTCAACCAACAGAGCTGTCTGTGCCGCCGTATTAATGATCTAGATGGCAGACAACTTAAATGAGAGCCTGTGAGTGAGAAAGGAGAGAGGTAGAGAGAGAGAGAGAGAGAGAGAGAGAGAGAGAGAGACCATACATTCACACATGTTGACGAAGACACATGCACTGCTCTTTGCGAGGAGACGAATGGCGCTGAAGGAGAAGAACAGGGTCAGCAGATCCTGCTCTCTTTACACACACCAGCAATGTAACCTATTAGCATTGCTCGCAGATATAATTGCATCCATGAATCCAGACGCTGTGTTTCACACGGAATGTTCACGTGAATATCGGGGTTTGTTTTCACTCTCTGGTTTTCTATGCTGAGCTTATGAAGCCGCTGTTGAAGATAATAGAAGTAGAATATCAAGAATGCTCCAGACAGTCTTTCTGCTAGCAAAGGGATTATTATGAGTGGGCACAAGTACACTGTACAGGGTAAATTGTAGTGGTTATTTGTCGTACGAAATCAAACAAAAGTATAAATCAAACCGCCACTGATGCACCGTGTGTTTCGGTGTTGACGCATGAAAAAGAAAATAATGTCCATTTCTGCTTGTTATTATTCTGATAATTTATTTCTTAAACCAACAAAAAAGAACAAACAAAATTATGATTTCTGTCAAAAAATATTGGCCACCCTGGTGCATGCTGGTCCTGTGCCTACCCACCTCTACATAACAACAGGTGACCAGTGTTACCAAATCAGTGAACCTAAAATATATATATATATTAAACTAAACTACAACTATCATAAGAAACAACTAACATATCAAAATCTAACCTAAATAAGCAATAAACAATCAATATTTCTTTATAATAAAACCTAAATACAAACGTCAAATTAAATAGCTCCAACACTAATGTTAACACAATGGGTTCAAATGTAATGTTGTATCATTTAGTTTGTTTTGTGTTAAACCGGAATAAATTTAGTTATTTTAAGGACGTGTTTTTGTAGCAATAAAAACATAGCTGGGGATAAATGAAAGGGAATCAGGACCTGTTTAACTTACAGACAATACATCATTAAAACAATTAATGCACCAATTAAACACTTTCTTCTTTTTTAGGAATACAATCTATTATTTCCTAAACATTAGGGTCATATGTTTTATCCAAATAACCACTAAATATGAGAATAACATTAAAAGAACACATTTTGAATTGTGGGGGCGGTTTTTACAGACCTCTGGGATGTTTTCCCTGCTGATCTCATCCGACACTCCAAACCTTGGCTGTATCCCTTGGCACCTGGCGGGGGTCACTTGATAAAAGATACCATCCTTGCAGCTGCATGAGCGACTCCTGGAGTCAGGGTGTGTGCATGGAGGGACGGGTCTGATAGTGACATGTGAACCTTGTGTCCCCCCTGTATTCAAATTCAGTCTGCAATGTTTATTTTGGATGCAGGTAATCATTTTTTTTATTGCAGTGGAGCTGGCTTATTGCGATATCACAAGATCACTCAGTGGTTCAGACCAATCCGAGTCCTGTGTGGAGCCAAAGGCAAAGCAATAGGGGCGTGGCTTAAATGTGTGTGCCGCCACTTAGGTTAGCGTGGATGGTACAATATCTTCAGTTCTATAAGAACTGGAGAGTATTTTTCCGTGCTTGTGCTCTTTTATTTTTAATGAAGTCTGTTCTCGACTGAGTAGGCGAGGATACAGAGTATTATTGATTGTTGGTTCATTCAATCATCTTCCAAGTATTTTTTTTGTGTCCGCTCCTTCTTTCCAACACGGGCTTATCAGATGGTTCTGCGTAAAAAGAACTATCAAGTGCGTCAGGCTGGATAAATGCTCGCAAATTAATTTGAATCTCCCCCATCCCCCCAGGCCCGATTTTCTCTCCCGAGCAATGGAGAGCCTGATTTTAGTCCTGTTAATTTACTGCTGATTATACTGCTCATAAATATGAGCTTTTAAATATACTCCTATAATATCAGCAGAGCTTTTTCGGTGGTTATTTCTCAATAAAACAGGTTTAATGTACTGCAGGGAGGAAAACTAGATCTAACAAATAACAGGGCCCCTTTCCTGTGAAGAATTTATAAGAAATTAAAATGTGTTCATTACTGAGTTAGCAGAGCTTTATTTTGGGATTTCCTTGCACACAAAAAAGTGCTAGAACAAAGGAGAAGAGCTGGCAGAGCAAATAATGTGTGACTTTCATTTTAAACGTATGGTTCCATCCTTTTACAGCCTCTCCTTTGACCAGGAAATATTTCTGATGAATATCCGATCAGGCTTCACTTTACGATTGAAGTGTAAAGTATGGATCCGAACACGCTGGGTTGCAATTAGTATACTGACACATTGGAGTCATGTTAGTGATAAAAAAAAGCAATAGCCCATTTCCGAGCCCAGTTCGTGCTGTGGGATTCACAATCCACTTGGATGACGATTCTATGAGCTTTTTCTCAGCACAAGACTTCTGCATCGGTTACGTAGTATTTGGGGATCCATAAAGAGCTGTGACTGCAGGGGATTAGAGAGATAATGTTGTTGTTCCACGTACAATTTGTTCTATAAATAACAACAAGTACACAGGCTCTGTTGACTTTACAAGCTTCTCTTTCTCATCACATCCGTAAAGAGGTAACTACTAGAGGTAGCTATGTTTTGCAAAGTACGGTCACACGGATAACCTTGAACCTATTTATATTTCTTATATGAAATTGTGTAATGGAGATGTCATTTGTATTATTTATGACCCGTCTGGATTGATATATAAATATGTCATGTAGTTTGGATTGACAGTCATAGAGGCTTAGAGAGTGCTACTGGATGTATGTGATAACCAGAGGTGTGTGTGCTCCGACCAACTGTGTTGTGTCTCTGTTTGTAGGCAGCTTTAATGAAGACGCAAACCGGCTAACACTCCTGCAGAAGGGACCCTCTCCAACAAGTATGGGGTCACCATGGACACCCTTTCTCCTCTTGTCTGTCATCAGTGGCCTTTCAGGTAAGAAATTCAACATGCAGTGTGGACAGGATAGCAGGAACTAGTTGCACCATACTCATCATCTTGAGCACTGATATTAGAAGACATTGTACAGCACACACTGAAATCTACTGCCAAGACGTGGCTATTGACGCAGATGGTATATCACCATTAAAGGATGTGAGAGGTCTCTCATGTCTTTTCACACTCAGGCATTGGAGGTTGGAAAACGACAGGTACTAGGAAAACATGTCACCCAACGGCAGTGGCGGTGCGTCCATAGAGGGCGCTAGGATAGTGAGATGAAAAAAAAGAAGAAGAAGAAGAAAAAAAAAAAATATATATATATACTGTCAAAAAACATTATATACCAAATCATTTAAATAATAAATATACCGTGTTGACGCGCTAAATGTGTGTGGGAGACCGTCAGCCTGTCAACAACCACTTAAGTTAAATGTGACCAAAAATAATATATTGTCACTCTTCATTACTGAGAGAAGCCCCGCCCCATTCCACGGGCGCCGGTCCAACGTGTGTGCGGCAGCGAGCAAACATTTTACAGTTGTTTCGGCAAGGACGGCGTCTCATTGGCGGATGAAATCTTAGGGTGCAAAAATTTGCGTCCTGGCCAATGACATTGTTTCTTATTTCACGTGATTGAACTCAACCAATCAGAGACTGTTATGATTCCCTCAGCCAGAGAGCTCCGGAGCTGCGCGAGCAGGTGGCTAACGGAGTTGTTAGCTGGAGGCTCAGTGAGTCATGCGCTGTTTAGTTTCCCCTGTCTGTTGTTCCAAAGTTCTGGGACTGAAACTCTCTGGACTACAACGGGGTGAGGTTCTAAAGAGCTTCAGACAAGTGGAAGAAGCACAAATTTTGCCGCAGTTATTTAGCTAAGAGCATGAAGCTAACTAGCTAACAGCATGAAGCTAACTAGCTAACAGCATGAAGCTAACCCTGAAGAGTAGAGCTGAGCAGAAGGAGACCGAATTGCATCGAAAAACACAACAAAGAAGTTCTGAAAAACAGACACATTCCCTCAAGAATAATGAAACAGGTTGGTCACAGACATGAATGAAATATACTTTATTAATCCCCAAGGGGAAATTTTTTCTCAACTGTTGTTCTACCTTTATTTGCGTTGATTTATGGTGTTTTACATCCAAGATATTAAACAAAGACGTATTGTTACGGCTGACTCGAATGCTTCGAAACTTTGACTGTTGTCAAGATAACCAAAGTTTCAGTATTTGATAGTTTTAAAGTTATGCACTACCCCAAGAATGCCAAATAGCCCATGAAATAAGGAATAGTTTCTCACGTTCATAATTATGCATCAACATGAATTATAATGTTTGTTGCGTGGAGACGGACACAGCCTCAACAACTCCAGGTCTATTACTTTATGAGTTTTAGGTTACAGTCTAATTATTCTCTTGTTTGTTTGAGCACATTTTTTTTTAATTGTTGCAATTGATTTGATGTGATTTCTGCACATTTTGTAGCCAATGTTTGTTTGATGAAAAGGAAAATCTTTGAAGTTAAATATTTAAATCCTCATCTCACCTTAGATAACAATAGCAATATAAAGTACAACATAATAATGACAATAAGTTTGCAAGAATGACAGCTTGTATTGCCATCATCACCCCAGCCCCTCATTCTGACGGATATCTGTTTCTCTTACTGACTGCCTGGCTGAGTGAGGGGTGTGAGGTGGCTGCAGCTTAGAGAAGGAGCTTATTTAGCATAACACAATTTCTTTAGACTTTTCATTTTGGGCGGTAAAACATATTTGACCCCATTTTCTAGTAGCTTGTGGATCTCTGATATAAATCATAAAAGGTAGACACACACACACTAACACTTCTGATTGACCCCTGACCTCCTAATCGTCTCTCAATATACCCTAACTTCCTGATCATGTTCCTTACACTCATAATATGTTCCTGTGTCTATTTCTGTACTTATCACTAGGAAGTAAACTAAAAACAAGGACTATGGACATAATTATTCTCTCCAAAATAAAGCATATTGTTTCTGAGGCAACAAACATCAAAACACCATTTCAGTCCAACTTTTTTCTTTATATTCTAATGTGCATGTATACATTTTTCGTAGAAAGATATTTAAATTAAAAAAATGTGAGAGGCAATAGTTAACCACTGTGTCCTGTGTAGCTTTGGTTCCTGGAAAGAGTGTTTCACTCCCAAACACAAGCCACTTAAGCCCCTCATTTCATTTGGGACACAGACAAATATACCTTTTTTTCAATTAAAAAAACATGAATAGAGAGGTAGGAGGTCCAAAAAGGTAGTTTATTGCCTGAGGACAACACTATGCCATAGAGGAATAACTGAATAATAATACCATACAATTACAAACATAGTATATAAAATCAACAAAACAATTGTGTGTGTGTGTGTGTGTGTGTGTGTCTGTTTGTGTAGTGGGGAAAAGCCAGAGCAAAAGAAAAATGGTGGCTGTAATCTCATAAGTGATTACGCTACGCGAGAATACAAAATGACTAAAGAGAAAGATAACTACCATAATGGCAACAAAGCCAAGATTATTTAATGCCACACATTAGAGGCAGGTGCATCTGAGACGAGCGTAGCAGCACAGCCTATATGTGTGTATGAGTATGTGTGTGTGGATTCATTTAAACAATAAAGAAAATGAATATTATTATCATCTTCTAATATGAGACATGTGTGTACAGGGACTTTATCCTTGGTTATTATAACCACAGCTCAATTCTCCTCTCTATTACCATGTTGGACAGTGAAGTAATGTCTTAGGATGCTGATCATATTGGGGTCTTGGATCTTTTTTTGGTATGTGACTTTAATTATAATTTGAGTATTTCACGTTTGCTTAAAAGAGTGTTGCTTTGTCTTCTTGTGGTTTGACATTGCCGCTCTGAAACCATAAGACAGTGGTTTTAAACCGCCCGTGTGAAGAATGAACATACAGGACTCTGTCCATTGTTGGTGAAAGGATGAGGACTCGCTGGACACTTCTCATGTAAAATACCTTCAGGGATGTAAAGACAGTACAAGAGGCACCGGTCAGAATAGAAGCTCTGCCTCAAAGAAGTTATAATTTTCAAACATCCAGGCTCCATTTATGATGGGGTCTGGACCCGGACCGCGGCCCGCCTATCAGGAATCACTGCAGTAAAGGGGGAGAGTTGACTGGAGCTTAGAGAAGAAGACTCTCTCTGACAATTAATGTAAAGTTTAGTGTCCAAACGCCTGTCAAAGCTTGGAATGTCGTTTCGTTAAGTATTCCCCATGGAAAAAAGCTGTTTTTATTCACAATTGGGTAGTAGAAGTTGGGTATGTTCTTGTGTAGACTGGGTAACAATGCATTGTACATAAAGCAACAATGCAGTAACAACAAGATAACAACTGTTTCAGGATTAGACATCTTTGTTCTCTGATAAAGAGCAGAGTAAGGCTTCTACTCTGAGAGAGAGTCACTTGTATGTCAGTGTGGCAGCCCAATTCAACACAATACAGCAATGCATATTGTTCTGTTTATAGCCTATATTCTTTTCTAAATGTACACTAATGAGAAGACAGATCGGGGGTTTAATTGGCTTGTTTTTGTTGTCTAATCATAAGCTTTGTCTTGGCTCCCCCAGGAGTGTGTTTAAATTGATTCAACACAGGTTGTGGGATGTGGAGCAGAGACGGTGAGGCTACCTGAGGATTCATTTTAAAGATATCTTCATCAGCAATGCACCTAACTGCTAAAACAACATAAAACTATTTGTTAATCCAATACATTCAATTTAAGAAAGCAGGCCTGTTCACAATATTGTAGTCCACCTCCCCCTTGTGTACTATTCTGTGGTTTCATATCTTGCTCATGTCAGCCAAACGAGGCTCATCTGGCTTCAGAGATACAGCAGAGAACAAGAGATTGGATATTTAAGTACATTGCTGTACTGCCAATTCTACTTCAGTGTCCTTTAATGTTCTTAAAGCAGATTAAGGCATCATGGAGTCAAATTAAATTCTCTAGGGAAAACCAAAGACGCCTTTATTATCTGGTTACCACATGTGCACACTGCTCCGCCACCCTCTGCAAGTTCAAAGTATAAAGGAATGTAAGAAAAACAAAAAAATGTTTTGATCAAGCTTTGGATCACTTTATGTGCAAAAATATTCCGTCCAAGTCAATCAGATTGAAGACGGATTTAGAATGAAATACACACTATCTCAACTGCATTGTAACTGCAAAGTGACTGTTGAAAGTGTTTCAGAGCAAAACAAGCAGCAAAGTGATCTCTCCGAAAAATGTGCCGTTGGTGTCTATCTGATTCATGTGAGATAACCCAAAGGCCAAGGCTGCATACAGATAACATCGGGAAATAAGAAACTGAATGGAAAGTCCACAGACTCTGGAATACAAATAGACACTACGTAAAATATTTATACTTTTACGTATTATTGATTTTTGTGTAGTTTTGTGTAGTTTTGTAGTTTGACTATGATGAGGAAATGTTACTTTCTGTATTCTTGTTGTTCTTAGTTTGTACTCTAGGTTAGAATGCACTTATTGTAAGTCGCTTTGGATAAAAACGTCTGCTAAATGACATGTAATGTAATGTAATGTGTAAAGTTGAAACATGATGCTTTAAAACTCAGTAACCAGAAGTATGTGTTCCTTGAAAAATATGACAATATGGTGGACCTCATCCCAACTCCTAGGCTGGCTCTTTGTCCAACCTCAGCAGTAATCATCTGTTACTCATATTATTGTCATGATTAAAAACTAAATAGGATTGTTATAGATGCTTAATACTAACTGTGGTCCCAGTATTCATAATGTTAATAACTTTAAAATTATAGAAGCACACAGAAGACATATGTGTATTGTAGTAGTAGTAGTAGTAGTAGTAGTAGTTGTAGTTGTAGTAGTAGTAGTATTAGTTGTGTATTGTATATTAATTGATAATGAGGAGCACACACTAACTCAATATCTCTAAAAATCTGATTATTTTTCTTGCTTATTTAAATGAAAAATGCTTCATACTTTCCATTTGTCAAGTATTTAATACACACAAGGTTACAAAACCATGTACCATAAATTGAATTATCAGAAAACCTAGAACATCACGTTAATATATCATTACCAAGTTTTCAAATGAACTGTATGTTGATAGTAGATGTATTCCATATCACCTTCGTACCTGGGCATGCCGCCACATAGTGTGTGTAGATGTAGATGGATGCACGTAATGTGGAACTTAAGTAGAAAATTCCGCCTCATCACTGGATGATGGATGTGAGGGTGCGTTGTATGTCGCCAAGGTGCAACTATACTCCTAAAGCACACGTTTGTAATTACTACATGGATGATTATTCACAGCATGAGAGACACCATCCAGCCTTTTGGGCCAAGTGCTTTTCAGCATTTGTATTGTGTAGAACAGGGGTGCTCAATACGTCGATCGCGATCGACCGGTCGATCGCGGCGACCTGCCAGTCGATCGCGGCGTAGTGTTGGTAGATCGCATGACATAAAAATAAATGGTCACATTATAAGTAGCTCGCATGCTGAAAAAGTGTGACCACCCCTGGTGTAGAATATAAAAGATAAATGTTTATTTATTTTCATAACCAAAGTAATTGGGGAAAAATGCTCCCTCCATACCCAGCAAAAGGATTCTGTCCGTCTCTGACACTACGGGGGATGAAGCCAACCGCGACGTCTGTGCACCGTGACACCTTAAACTGGGAATTACATTGCAGAAAAGAAGCCAATGCAGAAAAGCCAGAGGTTTGTTTACCAGAACTCAAACTAGTTTGTAAATGGCATAGATTTGTTATCTCATGATTTGGTTCCACTTGTTCATTATTGGTATCTGAGCCCCATGTGTGTGCAGTGACTCACGTTGTCTTACTACCTATGTTTTTTTCTGGGAGGCAATTACTCTGCCTCCCAAAAAAAAAAATAGGTCAACCTGTTTTCAAAAGCCTTAAAGAACTTTGTTTGGGGATTGGTTTTCCAACCTTCGACCATGTCTACTATTTCCTCCAAAATGGCCATTTCAACCGTCAGAGGTGAATACTATCTGGATTTTCAGACAAACAAAATTCAGGTTCATGAAATCACAATAATTTGCATTCAATCAAATATAATAACATGCACATTTATTAACTGCAAGTCATTAACCTTTTGGCAATGATGATGTCATGAAGTAATTCCCATTTCACATTAGCGCAAACAAGGTAATAGCCTAATGTTTGTCTTCTGCTAGTAAGTAAAATAGAGGAAACAGCCAAAGCTTTTAGGCATTCGTACTATTTGTGTCACACATTCTTCCCTGTATGTGCAATTGAGATGATCTGTTGTGAGCTTGTATTAAACCAATCCATTTCTGGGTTCTGGACATTTGATATTTTCAGTAACAACTAAATGCTTCTGGAGCTTTCTTTACATTTTAATTTGATAGAAAAATTAATGTGTATGAAAACATTAATTGTAATGTTACATACTTGTCTCCTTTTGTCTATTTATATAATTCCGGTCTGTATTTCTTCCTCTCTTGAGCCTTTGTAGGATAAGGAGATAAATATGACAATGAAGACAAATTACATTTTATAGGCATAGCAATTAAAAAAATAGAAAAAAAACAGACACACTATTCATCAGCATTGTCCTCAGGCATATTGTTCTCTTATACCAAGCAATGACAGGTCTTTAATGTTGTCTTAGTTCTTTTGCCTTGCGAAACATTGTCTGAGTTTATATCTTTTCAGTTACTTTGGAAGGATGACTCTCAATAGACCTTTATCAGATATCTTGAGGGAACTTGCACTTCCTGCCATAATCCATTCACAAAATAACAGCTGAGCATTATCTTATCGATAACTCGTATTAAATAAATCAAATTAGTGTTGGGCGGCTGGTCTGCAGCACTCATACAATCATGACAGTGAATTTTCAACTGTGAAATAAAAACAGAAAAATAAAACATGCAACTTTTGACACAATGTAATGGATTATTGACCTTCTGTACTCTCTGGATATTCTGAAAATATTCACTTGGAAGACAATAGTTCCCTTGCTCTATTTTATTCTCCTCTCTACCTGTCTCCGTTGCCCATACTTATTCATTTCATATATATTTAATCCATGCAGTAGCAGAGGGGGGTAGCACAATTCCATTTCCCTCCTGTGTAGGTAAAGTCTGGGCACATTCTTTTTCTCCCTCCCCCACCTTTGATTGGAAGACAACGTTGCTTGGAATGTTTAGTGTGGAATGATAATTCATATGTAGCTCATCTTAAGTCTGAGGTGTCTCACTATTGAAAGTGGATTGCAGAGGATACAGAAGTGTAGCGCTGTATAGTTGATGCACAAAGTCATCTTCACCAAGGGCACAAGAGTCATGCACTAGAAATACAGGGAAATGGAGCATTTGCATGCACTACACAGAAAGTGGGACCATGCAATGAATATATTGCGCTGATTGTATGCCTTGAAAAATAAACATTGAATATGGAGACTCTCCGAAGCAACAGGGGTTTATCTGCAATTCCCAACATCCCACAAACCCAAATAACACAATAAATGCCTAAAGCAACTCTGCAGTACATATACACAAACGTTGGCATCTATATTTGGCTTCCATCAATCAGGCATTTATGGACGTTCTCAAACTGGAAACCTGAGCTGTGAGAGCCTCTCTTTCACTCAGAACCTGGGCCAAGGAGATGAAAATCTAAAAGAAATCTGTAACCATTAGAAGTTGTGATCAACATTCAAGTCTTGGCAGTAAAGCGTCTCTGTTGGATACAGTGATCAACACTATAATCAGTACCTTGGGATTTGAGGCATTTTAGAATACACAGGGACGTACAATGACGCCAAGTTTGTGTCTTTGCGCCACATAGTCTGAAGCCAATTAGAAAAGTGTGTTGTCATTTTAAAGCAACACTATGTAACAATTGTACCTTAAAATAACAGCCTGAAAAGAATGGTGCCGCTACAATGACTTTTAATATGGTGATTTGCGCCTCCGCCACTGCCATCGGGGGTCTGTGGGGAGAAGAACTTGACTATGTAACATTTTGGAGCCACCCGGTCGCGGGCGGATGTACTTCCACCTGCTTTCTGGCAGTGATTACGCACATAGTGCCAGTCCACGCTCGCAGGTGACTTTTTTTATTTGCTCCGCTACGCGACGCGTAGAGACAGAATAACATGCTGCTGTAGAGACGATCAATAACAGACGTTTAGTTTAATAAAAGAACAAAGACGTCTTTAAGCTTCTGCTGTAATCTGGCGCAAAAGAGAAAATTACAGATTTGCAGGTGGAGATTCTTAAAAAAAAACCTCAAACTCAAAAGAGCCATATGCGTCACCAGAAGAGCCATATATGGCTCGAGAGCCAGAGGCTCCCGACTCCTGATCTATTGTAACTGGGTATTTACGACACTGAAGTAAACGTTAAATACCTGAAGGGGGCGCTACAAGGGAAGAACTACATAATGGGGCTTTAAACAGAGATAAAAGGTGTGGCATCTAATTTTGCATCATTCCATTCCATTCCACTATCCATACCTCTTATCCTCATTAGGGTTGCAGGGCTCTGAAGCCGATCCCAGCTGACATAGGGCGAAGGCAGGGAACACCCTGGACAGGCTGCCAGTCCATCCAGGGCACACATAGAGACAGACAACCATTCACACTCACATTCACACCTATGGGCAATTTAGAGATCAAATAACCTTACTGCAGTATGGGAGAAAGCCGGAGAACCCGGAGGAACATGCAAACTCCACACAGAAGGACCGCCCCGACTATGAGGCGACAGTGCTAGCCACTACACCACCGTGCAGCCCCTAGAAAACTAGAAAAGTGTGATGTCAATCGCTTCATATTTTAAATACCGATAAAAGGCGTGGCGTCTGATTTTGCATCATGTCACAGTAAAATGAGGTTTTCCCTTCATCACGGGCGTTACATAGAGACCCAGTGAATATTAGTACAGCATGCTGGTTAGAGATCTCCATGCTTACCATTATAAGGCTCGACAATGCAATACCATACATCACACCACTGCGGTTACATCGTTACTCCGACAAGGTTGAACCAGCTCATACAATCTCCATATATATAAAAAAGAAAAGAGGGTTTTAGCAAGTAGTCGGCCGTGATAGGAGGCGAGGTGAGGCTGCATATGATGTATGGATTGCTCCATCCGTAATGATATTCGGCTGAATAAATGGTCTCAAGCATAATCGGCTTCAGTCAATATAATCTCCCTGTGAAGGTCTTCATTAATCTCACAGTCTATGTCTAATCATGTCCGTCCACTTGAGTCCCCATGAGCGTCTCACCTACTTGCTGTATGTTATTATAATTAATTCTTCACACCGCAGTCGTCCAGAGGCTGCCGACGAGCCAGCGACTCACTGCGCCGTGACAACCCAAGTGGATCAGGTCTGGACACTAACAACCCTGATGAGAAATTGGCAAATTCTTGACCTTTGGTTGCCTTCAGTGTCAACCACTTTTTTTTAACATAGATGAAATAGGGCCAACAATCAACAACATGTGCAGCCTAAAACAATAACATTTTATAATAAATGTTGCATTAATTACACTTCGATTCAGCTGTTGCAGCCAGAACTAGTACCAGACCGCAGCGCATGTGTCATAGCTGCACGTGCATTTACTCAGGAGGCAATTTTGACTTACGATTTTATCTACCAGAAATTGAATGTGAAGTCTGGCACTGTTTCCCCGGGTCTCCCCTCTGTTTTCTTGCACATGCCATATTCCCTCAGCCTCCCCTTCACTTCTGTTTGTTCGTTAGCGTGTGTCTTTGTCTCGAAGCCATTAAGGTTTCTTCAGTTGGCCATGGTTGATGATAATTTAGACTTAATAAGTTTCTATTGTTTAGCAAAAGGTTGTCACCCTTTAAGTAAACCAGTCAGTTTAACATGGGTTTAATAATAAGGACAATGTAACAGGAAGGTTTCGCTTTTTTCTTCTTTGTTCAATTGTAGAATGGCCCTGGTGTCCTTCGTGATGTTATCACAAAGGTGGTGTTAAGACCTGAAACGATCGCCGGTAGCTCCCTAAATAGCAGCAGGTGCAGCCCTTTCAACAACATTGAGTGTTTCTGATTTTGCACCCTCTGAAAGATAGGGATCAATGGGATTTGCTAGGGTCATTGCTTTTATCAGATGAAGGTTACAGCTGACAACAGCGTGTCTGTCGCCTTCAGCCGTCAAACAAACAAAAGAGACTTTGCTGCTTTTTTTCTTTTCTTTTTCTATGCTGTATTCTTTACATTTTCCTGACATTTTATTTTCCAAGGAAAGGAAATGGACATTTCTAACGTATGCACAATGTAAAGACTGTTATTGACAGAATGTCCACGTTTGATGTATAACAGGGGTGTGCTTCGGCCCCGCTTCCTCCTGGTTTGGTTCTGCTGCTGAGGCCCAGAAAGAGACATGGTAAACTATCACAATGGCCATATAATGCTACCGAGCATGGATCTCATTTCCAGGGTCAGAATGATAGAAAAGTCGCGCAATATTTTGACCAGGGATGAGCCCCTTGCATTCTCATTTAAAAAATATTTTCAATCTCCGCATCTGTATTACGTATCACCCCGTCTACCCACTACAAATACATTTAAGTTTTAATTCAACCAACAACTCATCGAGGTTTTCAACAGGAAAATAACACAATTGTATCCCACTATGATCAGTAAATGTGTGTACTATGTATCCACCTTAGTGTTGTTCTGGCTGTTTGTTGGAAATGTGCAAAGTTGAATGTACTGCAAATCCAGTTACCCTACAGGGACACATTAAGTATCTAATCCACCCGCTCTATCTATCCACCTATTTATCAATCCACCTGTCAGGGTTTCCTCTATGTAAGGCACAAGGCACATGCATTATTGCTTTTATCTTGTGTGATCTTATACTGTTTTTATCTGATTCACTTTTCCCCGCCCAGTATCGCTTCCATCTAGAAAAAGCATTTATTTTCATCAATATACATCAATATTTGCATTTTATCTGTTCCCGTCCAGTATAACTACATTCACATTAACACTTCCAATTAATCTAATTAAATTACGATTGATTACCATTACAGACGTATGCCAACTGGCAATGAGATAATCAGGTGTGTTTTCATCTCCCATTTACGACTGTAAAAAAGCTGAGCCTTTTGTACTGACAGCATTTTGAAACTTGATTAAATAAAGTATGTTCAGCTGTCATATTATAACAGGCTCAATTATAACAAGCTGTTTCTTGTGTCATCACTCGCTGCTTGTCGACATCACACTGCATATGTTAGAGAGATGCTGGGTGGTGCTGTCACGTGAACAGGTGCACAGCACCGTGAATTAAGTCCAGTCTGCCTCTGACAGTTTGGTCTCGTTCAGATGAAACAGCTGGATTATGTTTGCAGCTTTGTTTTGTGTAGATTTTCTTTCGTTATATATGCATTGTGGCAACCCGGGGGATGTGGAGGTGAGATTCGGAATAAAATCAGGAGACTCAGAGACGCAGTGCAAAAATAAAGGGTCTTTTCTAATGGAAACAAAGGATTCTTCCCGGTCGGGGTCTTTGGTCTTCAGTCTCACACCTTCTGTGAGACGGTTGGTATCTCCTGGATAGGCAGAGCAGAGGAGAGAGGTGAGAGGGTCCAGTTACCTCTGGTCTGTCGCAACTCCTCTCCTGAGGTTCCACGCTCCTTCTCCTTTCCTCTTCAGGCAGCTCTCCCCCGATGGCTTCCAGTGGAGGGAAGATATACTCTCCGTTCCCTCGTTAGCTGACGGGCTGCAGGTGTGACCACTCCCAGGTGCCAATTGGCTGTAGCACCTGTACTGGGAAGTACGCTCCGTGGATCACTTCCCCCAACCTGAGCTTTGGGATCCGCCTCCGATGCGCTGTTTGCTCGGCTTTTCCCCCTGGTCTGCCACAGCATTGTCAGTGTGAGACACAGGAAGATTAATCCGAGCAACACAAAACAAAGGTTGCTTTCGAATATGCACGTGAAAAAAATTGTTAGCATTAATTAATTTACACTAATTTCTTCCTTAATGATGCACAAAGCCAAACCTCTTGTCTCCAGGGAGTCCTATGCCCATATGCTCACTTCCCAATACTATAGTTAAATAAACCAGTAACACTAAACCAGGGGCAGCTTGCATCACATTTCTGATGTGATGCAAGCACCCCCCCCCATCATTGTTGAATTATAATGTGTTCATCCTTTTTACTGAGATTCTTTTAGACGTGTACAAATCATTGAAGCAAACAATATAAACAATATCTTATATATAAAACACAGCAAACTAAATAAATATTATACATGGTCCCTAATTCTCTGAGAGGCACATAATTGGATAAAAATAATTACCTTAGAGGTACGTACAAAAGTGTGAAAGATCAGACAGTGGATCCGCGTTATAATGCTCAGGAAGTCTTTACGTAGCCAGACATATTTAGCACAAACATACATTTAAAATTAAAATGCAAAACAATGCTCAGTGTTTTTCATTGTTGGCATTGTTAGTTAAAAAAAAAAAACTATTTCATTTATATGATTATTGTAGAATATTGTCTCACTCACTCCCTGAAATTAATATTGCTTTTAACTTTCCCAGCTGTCAAAGGAAAGAGTTTAGCCAAGCGTTGGCGCAGCAGCAGGAATGTGGCTGACACCTCAATCGAGCTGATTCCCAACACGATAAATGATTTGACTGACTGCCAACCAGCTAATTGGTTGGCTTATCAATTTTAAAACCCACAATGGCTTGAATTTCAAATGGAGTTCAGTCCTTTGCTTTTCCTCATAATAGGTAATACAGTAATTGCCCGCTCTCCATTTGTAGATGGAAGTATTGTTTTGCAGCTAACAAGTCCCCAAGGGCACATAATTATTTCTCAGTTTTGTTCAGTTCTTTCATAGCACTATATAATTTAATGCAAACGCTTTTTGCAGAGCTCTGATTAGACTCCAGCTGAGCTTCAAGCTGAGCTTCAAGTTTCTAGCCCTTTTGCATTTTCTCTTCAACCTATCTGCCTGAAACAGAAATGGTTCCATATTCTAGGTGGGCTTTTTTTAGCCGGATTGTGTCTTTGGAAAATATGTGTTGATGATCAGCCGTCATGGGTGAACTAATTGTGTGTGTAATCTTGAGTTGTTGCATTTATAGTATCATAAAAGAAAACAAGCTGGCACAAGTAAGAGAAGAACGCGTTGACAGCAATGTCTAATGCCAGTTTACATTTCAGAGAGAATATTATTCTAAACCTCTGTGTACTCTTTTTCTACAAAGGAAGCTGTCTCTCTCCTGTTCTGCTACACTTA
This sequence comes from Liparis tanakae, assembly GCA_036178185.1. NCBI lineage: Eukaryota > Metazoa > Chordata > Actinopteri > Perciformes > Liparidae > Liparis > Liparis tanakae. The sequence continues at coordinate 7,948,847 of CM070099.1, read as the reverse complement.
CACCATTGTTTTCAATGTGAGACTTTGATGACGGGGATTATCAGAATATACAAAGTATCCGCTGTACCTAGTAAGAAGTGCGTGTTTTCACCTAAGGCGCCTTCATCCCCTTTACACTGTAGCTCTAATGGTGACTACATGCTGCTGCAGAAAACGACTGACTCTTTGGAAGCCCAAGGGACAAACTCCTATTATTGTTCTCGAAAAAGGGAATACAATAAGTGTGTGTGGGTGTGTGACACGGTGCATTTAGTATCATTAGATACATTTACCGTTAAAGTCTTCTCTCGCCAAGAGCTGATGGGTCTCTCGCCAACAGTACAATTTTCATACAGTACTAAAGCGATGTAAAACATTAGTCTGCAGCCCTGCAAGTACATCTCAGAGACAAAGCCCATGTTCCTCAACAGTGCACACTTGGTCCGCAGACGGCAGGATACACATTCACGTTTTTTCCACTCATTCCATCAGAGCTGTCTCTGAATTGTGACACCTCCTTATTCTGCTTTCTCTACTCTTTGTTTCCGTTGAGCAAGATCTCTCTGCCATGTAGAACAGCAGTTTATTGCAAAGGATTCTTCATACAGGAGCATGGCAACCTGATTCACTTCCCCAGGGGAGGGATCTAGTAAAGAGAGAACCACTACTCCATCCATGGTTCTTTCTCTCTTCTTGGAGATCCAATCTTTATGCTGAAACGTTGACCAATTTGACTCCAAATGTGGACTATTAACAGTAGGGATGCACCGATCTGATCGGCGCCGATCGATATCGGCCGATATTGCCATTATCGGTTTTGATCGGCGTTCTCAAAACGGCCGATCAAACCGATCACTCAAACCGATCGATCAGATGACGTCACATCTGCGAGAGATACTATCAGAGACGTTTCAATCTCCACACGCCGCAACGGAGACGATGCGCCGGCGAGTGCAGAGTGAGAGGTCCCCGCGGGGATCCTCCCGCACCGAGCGGCACCCCGTCCCCCGAGTTGAACCTCTGGGTCAACTCACCGACACTCGCATGTCTGAGCCCCTACAGACTGATGTTCACGGTACACGCATTCGATCTGGAGCGCGAGGGTTTTGATAAAGTTAGCCGATAACTTTATCAAAACCCTCGCGCGCTCCAGATCGAATACTAACTGTTAGCGGAAGGATTTACATGACACAACATCCGGTTTTGCAAAGTTAGCGGAAAGAGCCACGTGAAACAACATCCGTTTTTCAAAATAAGATGTCGACAAATCATACACTAAGTGACTAACATATCTGCAATTTCTTTAATATGTGAGGTGCTTTAGATGTGTATTTCCTCATAGTCCTAGGCAATAATGCTACACAATAAATAGAATGCTCCAATCGACATTGTGATCGGTATTATGGGATCGGCAGATACTATTTCAGTGATCGGTGATCGGTGATCGGTATTATCGGTGATCGGCTGACACTGATTTCAGTGATCGGTGATGGGTGATCGGCCCAAAAAACCTGATCGGTGCATCTCTAATGAACAGAACTGCCCTACATTTGTGTACAGAATAGACGTAATTCTTCACTGCTTTTTTATTTCCCCCAGATTTTGCGAGAGCTGTCGCAGCACGGCCAATATCATATGCAGCAGTGTTACGAATGAAAGCAGACAGCTCGTCAGTGCTCAACTCGCGCAGCAGACCTCGACAACACCACAGTGGCGAGCTGGTGACTCCAGACTGGCCTGCTTTCTCCAGTCATCCGCTGTCAGCCCTGAGTCTGCTCAGCTCTCAGGAGGACTACAGGAGTGAAGGTAAGACTAATGGTGCGGTCAAACCCACAGTTTGTTTGCTCTTGTCTCAACCAAAATTGAAAAGTTGTTGCTTTCCGGTTTGTAGAAGTTCACGTCGACGATATTGAGCTGCCGTTTGTTCTTTGGCAGAATTTACCCACTGAGGTGTTTATTCGTTAACAGTTTCCTTATATGGCATACAGAGCAATTGCATTTTCTATTTTAAGATAGTGTGATACCCATCAGGTAAACACTCTTAGCTCCGTCAGCACAGTGGCTTTTGTTTCCACGCGTCAAGTTGAGAGCCGTGTGGAGTCAACACAAATGCTGTGCATATTGAATTTAGCACCTTTAAGGAAAAAGAAAGAGGGAGCTGAATGTGATTATCCATAAAGACTGATTTGCCTTCGGTTTATATTGTTAGGATTTAGTGCTGGCTGTCAAATATCAGCATCTGCCTCCTTCTGCCAAGACAGCTGTGCTTTTTTGTGTCATTTCCTGTTATTAGCCCAGGATGACATTATCAGTTCCGGCCGACTGCCTGGCAGTCACATCATGCATGAATGAGAGACCTTGATCTTCAGGTTGTCTTGGAGTGTCACCCGAGTTCAGCTGACATTGTTCTCACCTGCCAAAATGAAGCAATTTAAAAGAATGGACACTCCAGAGATGAAAAGAGAAAAACACACCGAATGTAGTTGGTGTGAATGCACTGTGGGGCTCTCTGCCAACAGTCCGCCATCTCTGGACTCACTTTGAGTGTGCAGACTTTCTGCCTGTTTAGATTTAGTCTGGGAATGAATCCCGCCTATCTATCATCACTGTGCGTGGTCTGCAGTGACCGGGGTCGTGCCCTTTGGGAAATTGTAGTGGGATCATGGCAATATCCAGGTCTCTCTGCGTTCCTGTCAGGGTAGACACTATATATATATGATGGATATCTATGTGAAAGGGGAAGATTTAATATCCCAAACACCAGCATGGAAACGCATTGTCATAAATCTACACGGGTCACTTACTCACATCCTCTATTATAGTATGAATACATCTTGAGAAGGACCTTAAAGCTGTAATACATGGTTCATCCCAACATGTGTATTGCATATGGACTGCTTATCTGAAGTGGCTAATGAATTGGCAGAAAGGATCTTAACAGACATTAAAAACAGGCAGAGACAAAAAATCACAGTCAAGATTTGGTCATTTATATTTTGGCCTTGTTTCTGTTATTCTGCTTTTCTTTTCCATATTTCCTTCTTGTTGCCTCTCTGCCAGTATCATCAATATATGGCCATACAATGACTTGCATCTATATCACCAAGGTGAGAGTAATGCCTCTCCATTGTCAGTGATGACAAGGGCATTATTATACCATTGCACTGGATTGATGTTCTTCGGATTGAATGGATGTCAAAAAGTAATACACGTTAGGTGTCTTCGACGAGATACCATTTTTTGGGGCTGTGAAGTTGAGTGATTTAAACAAATTCCCTGCTTGTATTGTATAGATACACTCTGACCATATCCGGATGCTTTAGAATAGTTGTTGTTTCTCCTTCCAACCTTTTAATGTTTTCAAATGGCCATAAAATGTGTTGCCGGATGATGGCATAGCTCCATCCAGACACGCAGTATCCTCCTCTCTGCGGGGCCTTGATAGTACCTTCTCTCATTTATACGGACGCCTTATTATTTTGTTTAGAATAGAGATTATTATATCATACAGCAAGGTCCACAAGTTAAAAGGGAACATCTGAAGCATACTGGTTTTGTAGAGTGTGTGTGCACGCCTACTCCATGGATGGATGGACAGAGAGCTGTGTAAAGAAATGTAGAAACCTCTTACTATTTGTTAGCACTAGAAAAACATACGGGCACCAAATTGCTTTGCTTTATCTGCACAGCAAGATCTGCAACTTAATATCGGTTAATTTCCCTCCACTGATTAGGGTATTATTTCAAAAGCTTTTGATTTCCCTGCGGAGCATTAAATTGCTGACAAAGTGTTGGTGAGATTATAAATACCCTGAGGAAACAAAAAGCAACGATTATTCTTTTGTCATCAAATTATTCCTAAATTGTAAGAAGTATTCAAGACTGGTGACTTGTATTGTTGTATTAGTTATGAATCCAATCAAATGTAATACATACTTACAAGCTTAGTGTATTGACATACTTAAAGAAAGAAAAACAATCCATTTACTAGCAGATATTCAGCCACTGCATTACGCCGACACAACGAGTGCATCATTAACTGTCTAGTTAATTACTTGGCTTATATTCTTCATACACTATTTATCACACGAGAAACAACTATTCTGAACAACACAAGATGTCTTTTGGAGAGTCTGACTATCAGAGATGATACAATGTACCAAAGGAACCCTTCTGCAATAAGTGCATCAATTCTGTGTTAACAGAAGGCAAGATCAAAGAGTAGAGCAGTTTGAGGGAACAGAAGAGAATTGAAAGAGAGGAAATGTATCAATATGTGGACGCATTTGTGCCGGTGAGGGTTCAAATCTTACATGAGAACCACTTTAAACCACGAGCAGCCCCTTAGATTATGAAACATGGCTGAGGTGTAGTCATACTTGTGCTGTTGGTATTAAATAGCATTTCACACATTTGACGTTGCATAAGCAAGCTGGCAATACACCTGTTACTGCAAAAACCTAAATACATGCCAATGTTACTTTTTACCGTAATGTTATTTAAAATTATGCAACACATCTTCTGTCTGCGTGCCATTAGCAAGTTACATATGTATTGCCTGACAGGCAGTAAATAAATCTCATTCTTTCAGTTGTTAATTATTTTTTATTCTTAATTTATTTCATTATTTAATCATGCTTTGGACCTATTTGATGCTGTGGGGTCTAAAGTACTGTTTATTACGGTGTGTGAATGTTACTCCTGATGTGCAGGTGGAAGTTGCTCTTAAATTTTGTTTATAACTAATTAACCTCTCTGATCTCTAAAGCGCACCGTACTCCTCCAGCCACTAAAGTGGCAGCACTGCTTTGGCAAACTACATGTCATGATCCAGAGTTGTTGTGTCTTATTTTGAAGTCCTTGATTCTCGTGTCATCGGTTTCCCTCCACTTCCTGTCCCTGTGATTGTCTACCATGTTCCTGATTGTTTACACCTGTGTGATTGCTGGCCTCGCCTTCATTGTGTCCACCTGTGTCTCGTTTCCTGGTGTCCAATCACCTGCACCTTCCCTGTATATTTAAACCCTGTTTGTACCTTTCTCTAGTGTTGAATCATACTGTATTGTTCGTCCTGTTATATATACATTTTCTGTGGAACGTTGTTCGCATTTGGTTCCTATCTCTCTCTCTGGCTACGACAGCCATTCTAACACTACATATTGCGCCCTAGGCCTTAAATGGTAATCCCTTAAATATCAAAATACATTTGGGATGCCTTTACTCTGCTATGTCATAAAAACTATGAGTACTAGAATATGAATGGGCAAAGATAAGAGCTTCTAAAGTAGGTGCTGAGAATTGACCAATGTCTGAGTCCCAGATGTTTATTGTTTTGTGCTTTTATTTATAGAGCGTGTTATATTAAAAACATAGAGCCCTCCCACAGACTATTAGGAGGATATGTAACACTGTTGAGAAGAATGCCTTAAGCAAAGGAAAGTGTGGGTCATTGTGACCTTTCTTCTTTTAAAAAAGGCTATTTTCAGATTGTAGGGTGTTTGAAATATTCTTTAAAAATAATTGAAACATATGAGAACAGATGATTAGCACCATGTTGATTCAAATGCACGAACAGGCTGTTTCTAATGTTACTTAGTTAGTATTGTTTTACTGTTTCAACATATGCGCTCCAATGTCAATCGCGGGAAACGGCCTCAGAAACAGCAGAACTATTCCTATAGAGCTCGCGCTCAGCGCGTTAAAACTCGCACTAACAGCATTTTTCACTCATCGCTTGGCGCCCCATAGCAGACGACAGAGAGTCCGAGAGATGTAAGGTCCGAGGTATTTGGATGATAGCTTTGAGGTTGAGCTTAACGTCCGAGGAGGTTAACTGTTTCACTTTTGACATGATGAGTTATTATTTCTCCTTCAGAAGTACGACAGCCTCCAGGTTTCCTCGGCGAAAAAACAAAAACAAATTTACACACGCAGGCTTTGAGGATTAATCGAACAATTTCCAAATGTTGAGCAACCAAATCGGTTATATAGCACAATAATGTTCTCAACAATGAATATGCTGTCTGTGCTGATTGTCATGCTAGTTTAATGTCATTCAGTGGGACTATGAACTTGTATTAATCAAAACGGGGAATAATATAAAAAGCAAGTGGATGTTAAAACTGAGTAGCACTCATGATGTATTGAATGCAAAATCCTCTTTGTCTTCATCTTTTCTTATTTCCCTCGTAGAAAGCGAAGAGTACGGGCCTGTTTTCATCCGTGAGCCAGACGATCTTATTTTTCCTTTATACTCCGATGAAAAGAAAGTGATGATGCACTGTGAGGCGCGGGGGAATCCACCACCCACATACAGGTGGGACATATGTCTCCTAATTACAGTCCTACTTTCACAGCTCATTAGCATGTCATTCATCACAAATGTACAAATGTATTCAAATCTCTGATTCTTCTCGTGTTTTTTCAGCTGGTACATCAATGGGACAGAAGTGGACGCAGAGTCAGACTACCGCTACAGCTTCATTGATGGAAATGTAATTATTACCAATGCAAGTGAGAGCAGCGACTATGGGACATACCAGTGCAAAGCAGAGAACAGCTACGGGACCGTCCTAGGTCGAGAAGCTCTTTTGAAGTTTGCATGTGAGTAGACTTCAATTTATTGATACAAACATTTGTAAACAAGGTCTAATGTTATATTTTATGTCATATAGTAGCATGTACCTTTGCATGTCCATGTTTTAGAAAAATGCACATTTGAGTCAGTTTTCTTGTTTTCGTCCTCGATGCATTCACACAGAACACAATATTCAGCGGTGATGAACTTTTTCACCCATCTTTAGTTATTAAAGAGCAGTGGGCTGGAGTGAAGCACCCAGATGAAACAACAACAACAACTGCGTGAATCTATTCAAACCTTTTTATTTAGAAAATTGTTGCAACTTTTCCATATTGCATCACTGCTGGTATGGATAGATTGTATGCAAAATATTGGAGTATTTCGCATTTCTGTGTTGTTTATCCGTCAAGCTGCCGGTGTATAAAGGCCTGTGCAGGGGAAGAAGATCACGGCTTTCATGTGAAGCAAATAATTAGCTGCAAGCTCTGTGCCTCTCTGAGTTAATGTAAACCTGTTTGGTTCCAGGGGTAAATAAACACCAGGCTGTCTCCAGTAAGGTTTTTGTTGCTGAGTTTCGTTCCCACCGGCTATATCTGATACTGTTGAGTTGAACTGCTAACCGGGTATGTGCCCTCAAATACCAACTCTCAATGGTAAATGATAGCAAAAAAGCACATTTCTTCCCCCAGTAATCCCCTGTTCCAACTCCAGAACGTCATCACAGGCTCCAGCAGCACACAGATGAGGCCAGGGGCCCTGTGCTCAGAGCAAAAGGCATTGTTGCTTCTCTCTGCAGTTTCCTCAGGAGCATTGACCATAATTGCGTTATTGGCATGTCTACAGGGAGCTTACCATTCTCAGTCTTGTTCTCACTGTTGCTTGAAGGTAGAGTACATACATGGTCTCATGTATAGGGACTCACAGTTATTACAGGAATTACTTTGGAAACAAATAGCTAGATTAGCCTGAAATGATGTAAACAGAAAACACAGAATGGACTATTTCTGAAAATCTCTTTTTCCTTCAGGCCGACATAACTTCACCTCTTTTTTTGTTCTTTTTTTTGTGTTCCATCTCAAAGTGTCATGTATTTCAATGTGATGAAAAGAAAAAAAATCCAGACTGCACTGGCAGGCGCACAAATGTCCAGATGGTAAAGCACAGCTAATGCTTCAAAGTATTTTTTCATGAGGGACAGAAGCTCAACACTTATCTGTCCTCTTAACCGTCCAGTTCTTTTCCACCCCCTAGCTCCACTCGATTGTCAAATATATACTATTTTTTTATTTTTTTATAGAAGTATTACGCCTGGGTGAACATTAGCAGTGTAACATATAGGCACTCGTTTATTAGTCTGAGTTTTAAGATAGGACATTTTTTGTTTTGCATAAATGCTGTGCATTTGCGTGACGCAATCCATCAGATTCATAGTGGAGATCTTTGTTCAGCTAACATGATGACTGCATCCTGTTCGACTCACAACTAGAAACATAATTGCTGACGCATACAATCATGAATGAGCACAAATCACTATCTGGTATATAATCTCCTCCCATGCCTGGCCGAGATAACAAAGCGTAGTGAATATAATATATTGCAAATGGATGCCCAAAAGTGCACTTTAGCGCTGGTTGCTTTGTTCTGTTTTCCTCTAAATTAAAGGATTATATCTTAAACTGAATATTTATAAAGCGTTACATCACATTGGCAGGAGTAACCTTCCTTTGCAGCAGCAACCAACATGACCACTCAAGTATCTTAGTGTAGCATCTTAAGATTCACCACCTGGAACGGCTGCTTGATCCTGGCTCTAAATGAACTAAATGAAAACCAAATCCATTCTTTCAAATCCAAATCAGTTCTTGTTTAGTAGTTTAGTCCAAATAGCTATTGGCCTGGCCTCTATTGCTTTTCGCCTGATGTGCCTTGGCAGAGTGTTAGTCTTAAAGCCTTAAAGCATATGAAGGCTGAAGCCAAAGGTGTGTTTGTGGCCGCGTTTGTTTGATTGGCAGCTGAGACAATGGCCTCTTGTTGGTCGCACAACTGCTTCACCCGAGCCACCTTTGCACAAAATTGGATTTTCTATTCCTAATGGCTGACGACCCAGTTAGCATTCTGTTGCTGAGGGGGCATTACACGGCACAATGTGGAAAGATGCAGCACAGGCAGACCTCGCCGAGTTCAAGGTATTACAGCGTGAATGGCCTGTAATCGCCTCGAACATTATATCATTAATATTCCGCTCTGTTTCCAAGTCGCATCATTTCCTCGCATAGTAGCACATTTTCTGTGGCCCGGGGGATTTTGAGGCACAGCCCTGAAATATCACTCACTGAATAAACATGTGTGGCTATCTCAGTTTCACTTTTGAGTCAGCAACAAATACAGCATCTTACCAGCTGTTGTGTCGAAATATGAAGATACAGTCAAGTCAGAAGTGTCTGTGAGGGGGATTTCATTAATGTCTGGTTAATGGTAGGACGTAGTAGCGTTGTGCTGTAAAATAATTGGGCTCTATTTGTGGATATGCAATCCTAAAAGAGCTTAATTTGAACTTGTCATGAGAGCTTTTTATTCGTTGCTGCTTCAGGAACTTCACTAATGTGTATTTAGCAAACTTCTCATCCCACTACCACAGTCCGTTCCCCTTTCACTCCATCCAAGGTCAGTGCACAAGGGGAAACATTCGGTCCACGGCCTCGCGCTCTGTCAACATTTCTTTCAAATTGTGGCTGTTCAAAAGGCGAGCCACAGGGACAAAGAGCCGCCGCACACTCTTTCAGCAATACAAATGGCGGGCATTTATCACTCAGTGTGAAGCTCAACTTTTTCTTTCTTTTTCATGTCGGCGCTGCATGTTTTCATGCATGGGCACAGTGGTCGGCTGCTTTAAAGAAACACGTGGCCAGTTCTCTTTATCGTGAGCCGAGTTTTTTAAAGAAGTAACTACAGTATATTATTTTAGATGTTGCCGAGACTTGAAATAGAACGATTAACTTTCTTCCGTTTTGTTCGTGGAGGTTAAGACGTCACGTACACGCAGCAGTCTCCTTGCAACTCGTTTCGTTAGTTGAAGAGTGTTATACTCCCGTTAAAGCGACACTATGTAACTTTTCCCCTGTAGCGCCCCCTTCAGGTATTTAACGTCTGGCTCTCGAGCCATATATGGCTTTTCCGGCTCGAGAGCTCCCAGCTGATCGCGGCTCGCTTCCTCGATCAGCGGCAGCCGTCTCGTTCAGACCCGGCCCGGTGTTCTCCACAGCAGCATGTCACTCCGTCTCTACGAGTCGCGTAGCGGAGCAAATAAAAAGTCACCTGTGAGCGTGGACTGGCACTATATGACGTTGCGTAATCACTGCCAGACAGCAAGTTGAAGTACTTCCTGTTCCTCAACCGGAAGTACCGGGCCGGTCCCAACATCTTACATTCAGCAGTTTTCTGGCCACATACCCCCGATGTCAGTGGCGGAGGAGCAAATCAACATATTAAAAGTCATTGTAGCGGCACCATTTTTTTAAAGCTGTTATTTTAAGGTGGAAAAGTTACATAGTGGGGCTTTAACAAACGGTACGTTCCAGGATTTCTAACGCAGCATGCTGATTGATTGATCTGCAACTCACATTCTGCATGTTCCAGGTCAGATTAAAATAAATGAATAAGTTCGATATTATAGTTTTCTTGAGTATATTAAAGTTTTATGAGTGGGGATCTTCTAAGATTCTGTCTGTTCATACGTTATGCTGTGATGCATAATGCTGGGGGGGGGAGTGGTTATAATATGTTCACTGAATTGTGGTGTCTGGACTCTGCAGTGAATTGGGGTCTGGCCAACATAAATTGGGGGCACTGGGCGAAGTCACGTCCTCGTTGCATCACTCGACTGTATCCTCTTGTCCAGAGAGAGGGTTTAAGTCAAGCTGTGGAAGTGAACGCCGCCCCGTCTCATGCAGAGAACCAGGGGGAGGTAGAGGGGACCATGTGCCCAGTGCACAAAGGAAAGCTTCAACCAAGATGCTCTATTTTCTCCCTGCACCAAAGAGGTTTCAGTAGGATTCCAGTTTTCTCTTTCACTTTGTTTTGAAACCCTGAGCCGCTGAACTGACACGTGGGCTGTTTTCACCAGCCGGGACTGAAAGCAGCGAGCAGCGAGGAGGCCTCTGATCTCTCTCCCCAAAGACCTCTTTCTCTGCAGACGAGAGTCTGGCTGAGGCTCATGTATCGAGCCACTCTGAGCAGTACAGTAGTAATGAAATTAATTTGATGCTTTGACTTGAGCACTGGAAAACACACACACACACACACACACACACACACACACCTGAAATGTTCTACAGATGTTGGATGAGCAGTAGTTAAAATCATTCATACTGATCTTGAGATAACTCATTTGCATCGAGCACCTGCTCCCATGTTTGCTGCAATTTTCATCACTGCGTGTCTAGATAATGACCATGCCATTTTCACACGATTATGAAGTCATTTATATTGACTGACTTACATAACTGCAGTTTGCAAAAAAGGTGAGAAAGCCAACAATAACACGTTTTTCACCTTTCCATGTGAAGTGGTCAATGATGTGGGGCTTCAACATTCTACTCACTTGATAATCACTCAGCACTGGAGGTCCATGTAGTTTTTTCTTTCTTTTTTTTATTGCTGATGCAAATTTTTTTCAGCGAAGACCTTCCCCTATTACTGGGTATTTTCAACACAAGTGTAATGGCCTCTTAACCTGGATGTACCGTAACGTTGATTGAATAGTTATCGTGCTCTATAACAGTTGGCTATATAGAGCAGCAAAATAGAAATGCATCAATATTTATTGAATAAGGCAAGTCTTCTAAGAAGACTAGTGTTTCCAAAACATGTAATCCTGGCTGAATGTTGAAGGAGAAGGAACGTCTACAGAAACAAACATACGCACAGCTGTTTACTGCCGAGCACGTCAGCCGAGCTGTTATACTTCAGCAGTTGCATGTAAAAACACTCGGTTACTAGTCCTTTGACATCAGGTGTTTCTGTCTTTGATTTATTCAAATATACAATTTTTTTCAGATGTATAAAAAACGTTTTGGTCTATTTTACACATTAAAGCTACAGAACCCGACATTGATCCTCAAATTAAAAGGAACAACGGGTGAGTGACAGCAAAAGAAATGGCATAATGAAGACAGCTGCCGGTGAATAATAGTGAACACGGTGAGAGTCATCAGCTGTCTGTCCGGATACTCTGATCGCAGGTTGCTCGGACCAATAAATCAGCGCTAGTTCCACACAGCCAATGCAGCACGATGATGGGATTTAGTATCGCCAGGAAATCAGTCCAAGACTGCAAGTCAGGCTCCAATATACAAACACATTACAATGAGGACAAGCCAGCAGCATCCAGTTGGAAGGGAGGAACCTGACACTGAATTGACAGTCCAACGTGTGGGATTGATCGCTTATTATTCCTTTTAAACAACACTGGGAGCAACTAGAGGGTTAATACCTTGTATTTCATAAATGTTTCCTTGAAATGCCTGATTTCATGCACAGAAAGTGGTCTGCATGACAGATTAATCTGTGATGAGTAATAAATAATGCAAATCCATGTTTTATGATGGTCTAATCTTCTGGTTTATTTATTCCACTAAATAAGTGCAGGGAAGCACATTAAACATGTGCTTTTACTCTTCTTTTTTATAAGGTTGAGTTATTTCTTATTACCGTTTATTTAAAAGGTTCAAATTAACCTTTGGTCTAATTCGTTTTTCTATGGATAATTTATCTTCATTTTTTTCCCTTTTGAACTTGAATGTTTATTAAAAGTGTGGTTACCGGAACATCATTTGGGAAAATACACTTTCGACAACAAATGGAATATGATGAAGGCCAATAATGATCATTATTAAATGTGCCATATATTTTTAATAAAAGCATGTTTCACAAGCCTCTCTGATGCATAATTATGTTAATTATCCAACAGTTCCAGTTTGATGGTAAACAACACTGCCTTTCAAAGGGATGAAATAAAAGTTGTGGAGACAAAGAGAGCTGGCGGCTGCTTTGGCATTGCTTCAACTAGAAATGAAGCAGACGGTATCGGGGTCTAGAAGGCTGTGGTTCTGGGTTTTCAGATTTAACCTGCTTTGTCCTAGTGTCACAGAAAAACAAGGTGAAAACCAAATCTACCACATTAGCACATTCAAAATGATGCCGCATAGAAGTTGGGTTCAATTGACGGCTTATTTAATTCTAACAAATCATCTATCATTAATGTAACTATGATTCATTCTAGTCAATTATAGTCTAGTCTAGACATATTTCTTTTCCAAACAGCATAACAGCAATACATCTCTTTTCACACGTAGATAGCGTTTCAAAGAAGGACTGTTATTGAATGATAATTTTTAAAACCTTAAGGGTTTCCTTGCCGACAAAAGCCAGTCAATCCCCATCGATCACCATGTTCAAAAGCACAACTTTACAACAGAAATAAACATATTTTTAGCCTGAAACATAAAACGGTTGAGGTCTCTATAGCTAATGTTCTGACTACATGTATATGGAGGTGCATTCTGTATAACTGACAGTTACATTTCATTAAGGCTGAAAAGTTAGGCATAACTGAGGACATGTCTGCTCTGAGTGACAGGTTGGTGCTAGCTGTCTGATCTGCTGATTTGGCTCCGACTCAGCTCCACCAACGATCCACCTCTTTGCCCATTTTTGGATGAGCCAGGAGTTTGGCTCTGTCCTCATGAGGACAGAGCGCTGCCAAGATGGCATGAATGGCTCCTCAGAAAGCTATGGGTGGAGCCACAGAGACTACCGGCGGGGCGGGGCGGGGTGGTGGTGTGTGGGGGTGGTGTGTGTGGGGGGTGCTAGTGAGAGTGTGCAAAGTCGACGCACATCACGGCAGAGTGATGCGACCCGAGAAGTATTGAGGGGGGGGGGGGCTATCATTGCCAAATGTATTAGAATATCTACAAAGTAACACCAAATGTTAGTATGCCAGCATTAAAAGCAGTAATTATATTTTATTTAAAGGTATTCATTTAATTTGCATGCAAAATAGGTCTACCCGAACCAGCGGACAAAAAATTCAACCCGCGGCAACACTTCAAAAGTAGCCCAATTCTGGCAATCCTGGAGGACGGTCTTTCTGCGATTGGACCAGCAGCTGACTTGATGATGTCACCACATCAGCTGTTCTTGCTCCTGAGTTTACTCTAATTATTCACTGTAAATTATGTTTTACTGTATAAACAAAACATCCTAAAATGACATTCCGTGACTCAACAACAGTACTATTTATAAAAAGTCAACTGTCATTAGTTTATTTTCTCCTCCGCAATTGTTTCCGGTTGCTGGTGAAATGCATTCTGGGATATATGCTGGCCAGAGTACGCACAAGTCTCCTCTGATGCATCCTCCGGAAAGTGGGAGGATCAAGTCACATCCGGGTATTTTGACCGTGCTTTGAGAGAAGCGAACTTTGAATGTGAACATGTACCCGGGAAAGTAGAGGAAAGGACGCACAAGTACGCTGATTGAGAAACGCCGACTGTCCTCATTGTATTCAGGCTATGGATAGAGTGGGCCACCTAGCTGCCACCTCAGCACCAAGGTGGCTGTTTGGCTAGAAAGACAAAACAACTTACCATAATATGTCTAGAAATCCATCCGTTTACAAATTGACACATGATCTATAAAACAGCCTCATGATTATGGCAGGTTATGGAAAGTTAAAGTGACAACTCTCTGGTACAATTCCTTATACTTCACTCCGACCCGCTGTCAATCACAGTATGTATATGCCAGTTCTACCGGGTAGCGCCATCGTAACTGTGATATTGTGACTGTGTTACTGAGAAATGTTGTCCTCGCGTGTTGTTTCAGATCTCGGCGCTTTCAGTGGGAAGATCAGAGGCGGGGTTTCCGTGCGTGAAGGCCAAGGTGTGGTGCTCATGTGTACTCCTCCGCCTCATTCACCAGGTAAGAGGTTGGACCTTCTGTCACAGGAAAAGAATAATATTGTCTTCTCTTCACTGCACTTTGAGATTGCCAATGAACTCATCACCATTCATCATAAATCCTATATGACGAGTTACGCTGTCATTACTGTGACAATTTTTTTGACTTTTATATATTTATATTGTATTTGTGATGGTTGGTTTTTGCCCCCGTCCATTCTGCTCTCCATCCTCACCGTTCAAACAATGAGTGCGATTAACTTAGGGCGTCAACAGAGCTGGAGAGCAGATTCTCAAGAGATCAAATTTGCTGGATCATTAGAAGTGAAAAGAAATGTCACGCAGACAATTACTCCACATAAATTAAACACAGCATATGCAGCGCGCTTTAACGGCATATCTCGACTACCCCCCTCTGCAGGGGCTCTTATGTGGACCATGAATCACCCGGGCTTTGTTTGCCTCTGCTTCGTCGCACCGCTGCACTGCACCCCTGGGAATGTTTGCTAAGTGCCCTTCAGCTCCCGTTTCAGGATGCTATTTTGAATGACATGATGGCAACCAGACAGATTAGCTGATGAATAAATATCAAAGATCATTTGTGATAAATGATGCTTAATGATTGACAGAGTACGTTTAGTGGAGATGATTCTCATATTTGGAGTTCTCCATCGATCACAGCGTAGGTGGTTTGTGTCATTTCTCTCAGGTGACATGACAGAACACGCATGCTTTTATTAGTCCCCCCCGACCAAAATGTCCTCCTCAATGGTTTAAAGAGTGGTTGACGTACCATTAGAAGCAAACACTGCAGAGGATGTGGTGGAGTAAGATCAGTGTAATAGAAATAATGATTTTCTGTCATTTAATGTTGGTTACAGTCTGGATCAATGAATATGGTATATGGTAGCAATATTGAATCAACCGCTAAAGGTGCAGTTCAGAATAATGAGTACTTACATTAGATATTATCAACACTAAAAATCTAAAGTTTAGTGTGGGGAAACATTGTAGTGAGTTATTTTAATACTCTTTTTATTTATTTTTTGTCTGAATGAAATTGCTTTATTCATTGTGAGGAGATTGTCAAATCAATTTGTATGAACCACAGACAGTGAAAAATTAAGAAAATATGTCAAGGATCAGATCTACAAAGCGACACATGTGACACCTAACTGAAGTACATTGAATCTAATAATAACATTGTGACGTTTAAAAGAAACTCTAACAACAGTTTTGGAAGGTGTGATGCTTCTTTACACTGTTTCTTCGTGATAAGGTGTATTTAAAGTTACAAAGTCCTTGATAAGGCTACGTGGCTACGTGGTTATACTCTTTATTACTTACAAGCCTAAATGGTCCTAAACTATAAGAAGAAATCATCTCAGCTTCAGTTGTGTCTATATTCATTAATACAAACATTGGTATTATGATAACCATACTAAAAAGAAAAGACATTTAGACTTTGATTGATCCCCGCGGGGAAATTCTTCTCTGCATTTGACGCATCTTTAGTTATGAAGGAGCAGTGGGCTGCAGTGAAGCGCCCGGGGATCAACTGGGAGTTCAGTGTCTTACTCAAGGACACATGCAACTATGGGGTGAGCGGGGATCGAGCCGACCACTCATCCCCATGATCTACAGCCGACCCCCAACACTATAGCCATAAAGTCAGGAACAGGCTGCTAGATGGCTGAACAGCCTCAACAGGCTGTCCAGGCGTTATGTTCATGCTTATTTTTCATGATTAGAGAATGCTCAAACACACTATGAAGGTGAGATTGTAAATTACATTCAGCAGTGCTGACATGAGATGAAAAATTATCTCCAACTGCAGATGTGAAATTGGTTGTGGGAGGATTCAAAGACATCAACATGGCACTTACATTAGATAGGCCTTATAGTTGAAAATAATTTGGAATTGCCGAGATGTGAAATGTTAATTGTTTTCCATTTCATGGCTGTGTGACCAGTTGGTGTTGGCCTTTGTTAATTAGTGTTTAACTTTTATGAAGCGAAAGTATTTTTTTATAAAAACCTTTTAGATCTCCGGTTTCGTTCTTTATTTGATCCAGTTGGTTTCAGAACCGACAATCTGTGTCCCAACTGTGTGTCTCTTCCCCTCTCCTTATAAGGGAGCTATCTCAGTAAATAATGTTGACCGTGCAAATATATCTTTTTATATTTTATATTGTCCTCTTTTTGATCATGTTTTCTGCCTTATTTGGAGCACTTACGTGGTGTGCTGATCGGAGCATCTTTAAAACGGCAGT
This sequence comes from Liparis tanakae, assembly GCA_036178185.1. Classification (NCBI taxonomy): domain Eukaryota; kingdom Metazoa; phylum Chordata; class Actinopteri; order Perciformes; family Liparidae; genus Liparis; species Liparis tanakae. Next base: position 7,932,057 of record CM070099.1, on the reverse strand, counting down.
TATTAAGTATTTACAAAGAGGACATTGCTGGTCCAAAGGAGAGCCAAAAACAGACGCACAATCAAAGACTTGGGAATTTGGCAATATTGTCCTTGTCCCTGAGTTTGATCCTCCTCTTATTTTTTTATCATGGATGTGTTTTTTTATTTTAGGACTATTTATGACCAACACAAAGCAATATCATCAAGGTCTATCTCCTCTATGTTCACCATCGTCATATTGAATACATCCATTGGATCACACACATTTTATCAGGTTTACTTTGTCGACTTTCCATGACCTCTTTCCCTTTTTTTCTCAATAAATAAAAGGTTTTCTTCTCACAGCCAACCAACTTAATTTGTATATCAGCATGCAAAGTAAAGAATAGTAAATACAGTAGCACAGCTGTGCTGCCACATCTACCAGGGATCAGGAGTTGACGTTCCACGCTTGATATTTCACACACTTTTATTCATGAATAAAATACTAATTCAAATATCTTAATAATCCATCCAAGGGCATGAGCTAAAAGTGTTTTCTTATCTTTCTTGGTCGATTATTTAATAGTTACACACAGCGTATCATTTGGCAGTTTTAACTTTCTGATTGTATCATCAATTATGTAAAATGACCTCACTGCTAATAACTGGCTTATTAAGGCCCTGTGTAATTATTTTTTCACCTTTAGGGGCCTCTGTAATATTTTTAGAGACTACATCGAGACTAGCAGTCATTTGATTCTGATGAGCACCTAATCCTTTGTTATTGTTCACATCCCACATTACCTCTTTGGATTATTATTCATTACTTTGGAGCTGTGATTAACAGTGTTGGCATCATCAATGGTACACTATTCCTGGTTATTAACTGTTTGTTAATACATTATTATACGAGAATGTAAGTAACAAAACTGTTTCAGAGCATGGAGGCAACATGTCAGATCATTGATCTTGGATGCAGCATGACCACTAGATCATTTTGGTGCTTCTGTAATTATTTGCATTAGTTGCCACAAGCTTAGTCTGAGTTGAATACATATATTATTCTGCACAGTGGCATAACAAAAGCACAGCTGCACGCTTTTATGGCGGTCCCAGGTGCACGCTATAGTTGCTAGTTGTTAAGGGATTTACAGCAAACCGGTTGTTATTGTGAAATGAACCCCAACAGGACAAAACGGAGGGGTCTGGAATCATCCTGAAGGGGTTAATTTCACAATAATGACCCACAGGCTGTACATTATCCTGCTTATTACAGGACTTCTTCCAAAACAGAAGCATTACGTGTCACCAAATACTGATTTAATGAATGATTTAATTGATTTAAACTGATTTCATTGATTTACAAATGATTTTATTGATTTACAAATGATTTTATTGCTTCTTTGAAAAGATAAAGAATAGTCCACCCAGAACTGCAGCAACAACGTCTGTGATTCATAGCAGCGGTCTGCTAACCCTAGACCATAGAATGCTGTTGCTCAATCAGCATTGAGTATCTAGCATAGTGTCTACCTTGAAATGAAACACAATAGCCAAATAGCTTTATAACTAAGTATTTGAAAAGGGTTTCAAAAAACGTATTCTCCATAGTGTATTTGCAGCTTCTATTACTCAGCAACGGTTACCGTAGTTATTTAGACGATAGATGGCTTTAAATAAGAGACTGAGGCAAAGTGTTTTTTGTCTTATTTTACAATTTTTCTTTTACAAATAAGGCTTACTTTTCTCGGAATCACTATATATACTATTCTCTCCGATATCTACCATTGCTTTGTAATGCAAAGGTTCTTGACAGAGTGCATGAAGGTCTATCACAAACACTCGGACCAATTCAAAACAAACACAACTTGAATGGCTCTTATTATGGTACTTTTGTAGTTTGACTATGTTGAGGAAATGTTACTTTCTGTATTCTTGTTTTTCTTAGTTTGTACTCTAGGTTGAAATGCACTTATTGTAAGTCGCTTTGGATAAAAGCGTCTGCTAAATGACATGTAATGTAATGTAACAACGGTTCTAATCGATATGTCCTGTGCTCTCTACAGAGATCATCTACAGCTGGGTGTTCAACGAGTTCCCCTCATTCGTGGCCGAGGACAGCCGTCGCTTCATCTCCCAGGACACAGGGAACCTGTACATCTCCAAGGTGCAGCCCTCTGACGTCGGAAGCTACATTTGTCTGGTGAAGAACACGGTGACGAATGCCCGGGTTCTGAGCCCTCCGACGCCACTGACACTGAAAACCGACGGTGAGGCTCTCAGATTGATAGCACCTCTCACACACAAAGGGCCTTCATTTGTATAATGCCCTGTGGGTACACACATGGAGTGGATTTCACTGGAAAAAAACATGCAAACAATATCCCAGTCCTCTCAAGTCTAACATGTATTAATTGTATCTATTACATCGCTTCCTCCGCCTGAACCTGTTTAACGCAGATGAAAATCTAAATGCATATTTTTGTACTCTGCTGTTTTATTTGATTGTATCAGTGGTTGGTCAGATCAGCGTCTAATAAGAGTGTCTCGGCCGTGCTGCTTTTCACTGAGCCTCGGGTTGGCGGAGGACGTCAGGAATTCCATACACACGCTGTAAATAGATAGTGAGCAATGCTTTAACATTAGTGTTGGGAGCCTTCTTCGCTCACAATGTGCTTCTGTGAAACTGGCCATCAGGGAAATCATTTTCCAGCATAAAATTAACTGAATCAATGGCCCTTGCTGTGGATGGGATTTGGCTCTTTTATACTAGCCTCTCAGGAGCCATGCTGTGGAGCTGTTTGCTGGATTCAGTTGTGGGTTTCACCTACCTACAGGCTGTTGTTCGCCTCACTACACAGAGAGACGTCCATCACTTCACACAGGTGCCTGTCATTGTCGAGGATTTTCAAAGAACCACTGAGATTGCATCCCCAGTGCAGCTGTGAAAGGTTCCTCTTTGCCTCGGAACCAGACTTGTTCTAAATGTTGCAACACAAATCTGCCTCTTAAGAATTACAGCCCTTCCAGCAGGACCCCTGCTCTGTATTTGCATAACCATTGTAGAAAATGCCCCCCCGGGGACATACATAACCATGCACATAACCATGCTAAATTGGTTTGTGTCTCTTATTAACTGAGATGCAAAGTACAGTCAGCGGGGCACACGGTCAGTCTGCTGTCAGTGCTTTCATGTAGCCTATGGTTGGTTGGTTGAGGGTTCGGTTCTGGTACATATTTTCAATGAAGAGTGATGGAAGAGGAGCATCCATATCGTGACGTCCATTCATAATGTGGCTACAATACCTGGTCTGAAGGACAGCACTCTCACCTGCAACACAACATGTCCAAATCGAAGCCAGACAGCTGTGGGTCTATTATGCCAACGAATGCCTTGGCATCTCTCGCCCTGGAAGCCTCGTAATGTTCAGCAGGCTACTATATTGTGAATATTCTGAAATTGAATTGGCACTACTTCCAGCAGACTTCCAAATGTCCCCTCGCTGTATGCACCCCTCAGTCTTTGGAGTCCGACCAATCAGACGCTGCAATCTGGGCTTCGGTGAAAGTGAGAGATTGTTACACCGTCGACGGTTCAAGCCGGATCTGTGTGCGACTTACCACTGTCAGCTCAAGCTTAATCAAAACGAGCATCTGGGCTCCATTATACCCTCCTGGAAGCCATTAATCGTCAATTCGCAATCCAGCTTGAGCAGAGCAGAGCGGGGCCCTGAACTCTGCACGGATCCACTGATTTTAAACTGATCTACAGTTCATTTCGGAGACACTCGCTTCGATGTATCTGCTTGGTGTATATAGAAGCAAGCGCATAATATTACTTTGAAACGGCTCTGAATTAGAACACATGCAGTGTATGGTTTATTAATAAGTAGAAGTTGTAAAGTAAAAAAGAAATTGCCATCGTCATTAAAAAGTATATGATGCCATTTTGTAGCTTTGGACATCTTTTGTCTCCATATGTTGCCTTTTATATATCAGTTATTTTAATGTTCTTTTGATTAAAGGATCACAAGCCTGAGAGAGGTTGTTCATCCCAGTCATGGAGTAACCTCCCGTGTTTACTCAATGTTTGCATGTGGCTAATTTCTGTATATATTTTTTACAATACAGCATGATGTACTTTTAGTAAATGATGGTCCCGTGTAGAGTCGAATGGACTATAAAGCAGGGGGGGGGGGGGGGGGTCGTTGTGGCTACCTTGTGATCTTGTGATTGGCTGGTGGCTAGCCTACCACGGCCTCTGAGAGTTCACATGAATCCCTTTTGTTTCCTACCTTGTTCCTTAACCTCAAGAGGAAAGGCTTTTAACAAATCTGATTAACAGAAATCTATATTTACTATCACATTGTCAGAGTCTGTCTGCTATATTGCAAATGTGTGTGTGTGTGTGTGTGTGTGTGTGTGTGTGTGTGTGTGTGTGTGTGTGTTGTTAATCATGTTCTTCATATAAAAACATGGCCATAATGCTGTTGCACTGCAGCTGGAGGATCAATGTCTGTGGGGCAACTTCCTCCATGAGTTTATCAATCAGGGCGAGACAAGCCAATTACAATTAGAGACGGGCTTCCAGGAAAAGGCTGGACCGAGAGGGAGTCGTAACTGTCGTAGACTATTGCAATTTATCTATTGCAATCTTTTTCATTTTTTTAGAGAGATTTTATAAGTAGACATTTTTTATTACACAAAGACCAATAAAAGATGTTTTTCAAGTATTGTATGTGTTCCATTTTCTGAACTAAGTTTCAGAAAGAAAACACCTGTGTATTACTGGATCGGAGTGCAAATAAAACACTCACTTTTTTAATGCTATTCATTTCAGAATAAGCTATTTATTTGTACATTGGTTCGCAGAAGCACAACAGATAATCTATTTTTTTGTCATTAATAAATAAAACTGGAGCATAAAATAGAAAGTTACATCTCAAATGAGGGCTGTTAATGTTTTACCACACCAAGACGCTATTTCTTTCAATTCCATCAAGTCCACCCGCTGAGCCTGAATATGATATTCGATATACTATAAAGTGAGCCCATGAAATATTGCAAATTCATTATATGTGAAGGGCTGCTTTGGAGCTATAAATGTTGAGAATGAGATTGAAATTGGAAAGTTCTTTGGAACAAATAACATAAAACTCTTTTACCATACATAGTGGGCCACAATTCAATAACCGCACTCCTTCGCCGCTGCATTCATTTTATCACATAAAAGGTGTCAGGTACATGTAGGAGGCGTAATTATGTTTTTACAAATGCCATGCCGGCCATTTGTCTTCTTGCTGGTGGCGAAGCACTGGATGTGGTCGGGTTTGTTTTGCTGTGAAATTACGAAGGTGCCGGGGTTAACAGTGTGTGAGTTCATCAGCGGTGCTCACGGTCAATGATTGTGTGTACATTTAGTATTATTCTTTAAAGAGTAAAGCACTCATGCTATAGTTATCCTGGAAAACTCCCATTTAATATGGCAGATTATTGTAATTAGATCCCAGATTAATGTGTTTTCCTTTGTAACTCCAGATTCGCTCAATGCCGTCTGACATATTGTCGGATGGAAATGGAAATGAATGGCCGTCTCGACGTACAGATGTTAAACGGAAAGCGCATCCTCTGGCTGTGACTCGGAGCCGAGGTGTTAGTCATAGGGGCACTTAGCAAGACCGATAACACGTTATCACTTATGTCCTTCACAGTGTGTTGGTGGAGTGGCTTACTAATTCTTGGAGACAATCCACTCCACCCTGTTGTCACTGGAGAGTATGTGTTAGTACATCATCTTAATGGTTTGTTCTACTATATCTAACAGATTTACGCACTGTATAATTTGTGGTTGTGCATTGATGGCAATATGCTGCCTATGCAGAATTTGGTTCACAATCGTGACTGAATTGCTGAATTGTCCAAATGTAATATACTGTGTGTTCATCTAAAATAGAAAAAAAAAGGTGTTTCGTTTTGGCAACAACATCTGATTATTCCGTTGCTCTGTATTCGGGGACATCAGTTTCACGAGCCCTCTTAATTAACCGTGTTTAAAGTGGAGGATGTGCCAGATGGTGCGCATAATGTGCAGTCCCACACTTGCACACAACGTGATTCAATACACCTCTGTGTCCTTTCAGAGGCCTTTTCAATCGGGAACTCTTCAAGAAATGTTTTTTTTTTTTTTTTTTTTCAATAGTTTCTTATGAATAAAATACCGGGGGAAATCCCTACGCCCAGTTTCTGTTTCACACACTGGAAGAAAAGATGAAGATGATGATGAGGGGGGAAAGGGGGGTGGGGAGTGTAAGTAGCGGTTTCAATCTGCTGTATTCTAATGTCTGCTATTCCTCTTTCCAAACCTTTTCCAGGTGTCATGGGCGAATATGAGCCCAAAATTGAAGTGCATTTCCCTACATCCGTTCTGGCTGCCAGAGGAGTCACTGTCAGGCTGGAGTGCTTTGCTCTGGGGAAGTAAGTAAACAAGCACATATTGCACAAATATGGGTAGGTAGGGTTTTTTGCTGCTGCATCATATTAATCACCATAAAAAGGTAGCATGCTCTGTCGCTGAGCGATCCTTTTGATAACACTTGTGTTTTACCTCTTCTTTAAATTACATTATTCCATTACCTGAAAGGGGACCACGCATATCTTGTCTTCAGGCGGCATGTTAAGTGAGTGCAGAGAAGTGCAGCACTGCAGCTCTGTTGGTAGATGGCCTGTTAGTGCAGGGGGGGGGGGGGACTGAATAGGGAATTCTGCCCAAGGGACCCATGTGTTCTCATAATTGAGAGCCCAAATGTATCTGTGTTTTCAGGTTCTGTTACGAATGCAAGTCAAGGTTATGTCCACGGGAAGATGACATTGGTAATAGTTGTTTGCCAGGAGGGAAAAAGACACTTTTGTCCTCAGAGACTTCAATCCAAACCACTTAACACAGTTACTAAAGTTAGCACTGGAGGCTTCATGGTTTACAAAACCATTGCATGGGAAAATATATATAAATAAAAATAAAAAAAGCAATAATAATAACACTGGTGTGTGTGTGTGTGTGTGTGTGTGTGTGTGTGTGTGTGTGTGTGTGTGTGTGTGTGTGTGTGTGTGTGTGTGTGTGTGTGGGGGTATGGCTGTGCCCTTGGCAGTTGGCTTATATAAAACCGTAGCAGCACAGATGATGCAGTTAGGAGTATCAACCACTTAGTCCTCAGACACTTGTGAACGTTTTTTGATTTTAGTTCAGCTTTTAGTGAAATGGTTAAATATAAATTATTGTATTACCAAATTGTATTTTTTATTTCTTAACTAACACAAATGTGCAATGCTCAGATGACAGCGCTGGCGTGCTTGGCACACTGCACAAAGACCAGGACGCGTCACGCTACCTCTGAAATCAAACACGCTGTGCTCTGGCTCAGCGCCTTATTGAGGGAAACTGAGGAGATGATATTCAACCCAAAGTCAATTGGTGATCGGAGTTCAGGAAGAATTCACAATATAGCCATGAATGATGTCTCTTCATTTAAATATCTTGGTGTCCACATTGACAGCTCAATCACATGGCATGTGCATATGTCAAACCTTCTGTTCTAGGCTACACCAGAGGATGTATTTATTGAAAAGGCTTGGACTCCATGGTATTCATAGTAAACGCATGATTAAATGTCATCAAATGATTCTAGAGAGTGTAATTAGATATGACATATAACTATGGTTTGGGAACCATAGTCCACTAAGACTGTGTGTATGTTCTTCACAAAGAGGGCTTGCAAAGTATCACTGGAGGCAAATGTTTATGTTGCTGGTGAAAGATTGACATATTTACCTTCACATTGAAAATGCGGAAGGTAATGTTTTGATCGCCGCGTATTTGTATGCGCGAGTGCTATTCACGTAAGTCCAAAAGTATTAAACCGAATCGCATGAAATTTGGTGGGATTATTGGTTATTATCCAGGGACCATTTGATTAGATTTTGAGATGGATCGGGTCAAAGGTCAAGGTCATGAAAAGGTCAAACTATTCATGAATCGCATGATATTTGGTGGGATTATTGGTTATTATCCGGGGACCATTTGATTCGATTTTGGGATTGAGTGGGTCAAAGGTCAAGGTCATGAAAGGTCAACATCTTCTTTTTACCATAGCACGGTAAATTTTTATCCAATTGGTATGCAACTAATGCCAACATTTTCACAATGCCCAATCTTGTGATATGCGAAGGTATGCACTCTACCGAGTACCCGTTCTAGTTCTGATATATTTCTTTTATTGATTCTAACCTCTCTTTTAAAAAGAAGGTTAAATATGTGACAAAAATAACCTTGTGAAACAGTCTTACCATGCAGGCTGCAAAACTGTGTTTTAATGCAGTGATTAATCCCCCATCGTACCAACTGCTTAACCAACCAGCATCACAACATTAATATACATCCACATTCTCCATAAACAAGCTCTATAAGCACTTGATAAAAAAAACATTTGTATAAGTCACCATCTCTACGATATCCTCATCAAGCACCAGATCTTGAGTTGGAAGAACCTCATTAAATCCACTGATGTGTGTCTGGTTTTTAAAATGTTACATGTGACTCCGCCTCCGCTGAGAGATTTTATTAAACAACGCAAAAGAGGCAGACACACTAGATTTGTTTCAAGAGGTGATTGTATCATCTCTCACATAGGTCAAACACTTTTAGCAAATCTTCAAACTAACCTTAAGGAACGGCTTTTGCCAATCAGGTCTGCACACTTCAATGTACCCTCCGTCCTGCCTGCTTCTTTGGTGTATATCTACATTTGTCTTGTTGAGTGTTGATGTGTGTTATGTGCCTCAGTGTTTTATATTTGTAGGTACACTTTTCTGTTGCTTCTGTGTGAATATTTTTTGTCAATACGTCACCGTCTGTTTATCGATGAATCTTTGTGGTATTTTGTTATTGGACATTTTGTAATTTCAGGCTCTTAAAAGAAATCTGGCCTTGGATGGCGGATGATAGGGTTAGCCTCTCTTGCTAACTCTGGCTCCCTCACAGTGTTACTGTTGCTCGATGTGCATCGTCAATGTCAAGTTACCTCCTTTGGATTTTTTCAATTTCCCACTTGAGAGGAAATAGATCCGTCTACACAGATTTAAAACTGGAATTCCACTCAGACCACAAAAACTTGCTCTTTTTTTTCCTCCTCCTTTTATTTAGGTGGGTTCACTCCAAGTCATGTGATAATCCATAAAACAGAGCAACGCTACATTTACTAGATGAGGTGGAACACCTTGAAACAGAAAAAAACACATTTCAATTAAACTGTATTAAGCAGAAACCCTCATCTTAATCTGTGATAAAGCACCAGTGCATCCTGCCTGGCTATATTATATATGTCACCCCCGTTATCCCAGCCATGCCTCCACCAACATGAGATTATCAAATAATATACAAAGTCACTGCACAATCAGTCCATAAACAAACCAGCTACCTTCAAGGTTTTGCCTCTTGTCAGGCCACAGTTGTAAAAAATAATTTGTTCTTAATCTGTCTCGCCTGGCTAAATAAAGGTTAAATAAAAAAAATAAAACCTTTCATAACGACAACAAAGGCTGCAGTGCTGCTGGGTAAAATAAACACGTACAATTAAAACAACAGTCTAAGCTCGCCGGTCTGAATCAAACGACCATGAAGATGATGAGGAAAAACAAACATCACTATCTTCTGCCCCTACATAAAAGATCTGTGCTCAATGACCTGGTTTTATTATTGTATTATTCATATACTAGTGCCAACATGTGTATTTAATGCATGAGAGTATGTATGATCTATGTTCTATGCCTGCATATGGATTATGATGCGGGCAAGCGTGTCGTGTGATGAGCGGCTTAGAACCCAAGACAAATGTCCCTGTGGGGCAATAAAGTATATCTGATCTTACATACAATTATATCTATGTTCTCAAAAGCAAATGTTAAGTGTTATTTAGTTTGTAGTTATTCATTGCTGACTCCTATCTTCAGTGCAAACCGTCTTTAATCTGTAGATGACTAAGGACCTCTTAATTGTTTTCTTTGATTTCAATCATTCATCCGCATGATATTAACATATACATATATACACACTGCGTTTGAATCTCACACCTCTTAGTATTTCCCATCACGCCAACTAAGCAGGAGTTGAGTTCCTATGCGCTTCAATCAATGAAACAATTTGTGCATGATGGCTCTCAGTCAGACGGTGATGGCGAAGACTTACCCGTGGACTTCCTGTGGAGATGAATGATTTATCATCGCCTCCTATCAAGAAATGCCCGCCTTTATATAGCTGCACAAATTAAGTTGAAATTGCTTTTGTTCTCCTGTTGTTTAATATTGATGATATTCACTAAGCACAACAGCTCTTTGTGTGACAATGCCAGAGCTCCTTGGTGTGATTGTCTGTTGTGATATTTACCAGTGACACTACTTTAGCGGCCCCAGTCGAGGGCAAGGAGAACAGTGAGACGATACTAATGAGATGGCCCACTAGTTTGGTTCTGTGACTTGTGAAAGTGGATTCACTGTAGATTGATAACCAATGTTTCCTGTGATGGAAATGAATCACAATGCTTCTCGGGTCTCGAGTTGCTTCATATTCATGAAAAGATATAAATGAAGCCGAGTGCATCTTTGGCTAATTTAGTGCTTTGCTTTTCGGGTGAACACATCTTTTATGTTTACATCAGTTGAAATAGTTGTTGGGGTTCTCATATTCGTTGGTCAGATTTCTTTATGGCCTGCAAAACAGTTAATGTTCTGCCACATTTAATATAAAGAGTTATCAGGGTATTCAGCATGAATCATTGGAGCATTTCATATTTGTTCATGATTTTTACAAGTAAACAGGGTGATGGACACATAACAAATATAACAAAACAATGGATGGAATAATAGTGTAGTGAATACTTCGTGCACCGGCAACTAGTGACGAGATGATGATGAAGAAGGAAAGTTTGAGCGACTCAGCACTTGATAGGAATACAAGGTTTATTCTACAAGATACAGGTCGAATACAGACGCCTAGAACGACTGGAGACTTCCAGGAACCGAATTGTGAAAATCTAAGGATATAGCATTCTGTTACAGGTTATATAGACAAAGAAAAGAGCAGGCGTTACTGTTAATATCTATAGGCTGGCCACATCAGTTGGGAAGGGTTTCAAGTGGGCTTCTAGCCCCCTCCTATACATGATCTCATTCTACACAAAGGCCCCTCACCACAGAAACTGTGTGCGAAATTACACAACAATAGTCTTAAACATCCTATTAATAACGTGCTAAATAATGTAAAACAAAGAACATTGGTTTGACAGATGACGGTTTGCTCCCCGTAGATTTTCAAACAACGGCTTCACAAGAAACTCTGGGAAGTGCAATGCTTTTAGCTGCTTTCATTTCAAAGGATATTGGAATATGTAGTTCAAAGGCCTTCTACATTTGATGGGTTACACATTCTCCCACTCATTTTCACTTAAAATACAATATGTGGTGGAAGCTTTCATCCTAATTGCCTTCGAGGGGGGGGGGGGGGGGGGTTATACTTTTAGCTCCAGTGATCCCAGAGGGGAATCAAACTCTTGAAACGCTTGCAGTGACGCTCCTGTTTGAGCAATGCTGGACCTCCAACAGTCAACAGTAACATTAGGTGTCTCTTTATGACAACATACTCTTGGTACTCTATGGTTAATGTTTTATAGAGACCCTTTTAGCTCAGATCATACAGTCACAATGTACCTTTAAATGGTATTTATTATTCTAACACACATCGTAGATAAGACTTCAGAAGTCCTTCATCTGTGATTGCGTATTGACCCACCACGTACTCGTGTACGCGCCATGAGTATTCAGTGTTGATTCTGCTCCACGTGTAAATCACTGACCTGTTGACCCCTCGTGACAGCTTGCCTGTACCCAACATTAGAGCATTAGCACATTGGAGCCAGCTTTCAGGGGGACGGGGACAAGATTCAACAGCCAACGAGATGTTTTACGATTTTTGTTCAAGCAATGTCATCCATCCCCGTTTAGTCACGGGTTGCCCTATAGATCCGTGTGAGAGATGACTTGCCTATGCAGAGAGAGAGAGACCATGCGCTCAGTACCAGCACTTGTATGACAACTAGATTTGACAGGTGTCTGAAAGATGGAAATGCAACACCATACAAACCTCCAGTGAACCCATCAATCATTTAGCCAAGATGAAAATGTTACATCCCTGAGCTTTTTTTATCCGCTTTAAATTCACAAGGACATTGAAGTACTTTTGGCTGCAATGAACTCAAATCAGGATTCTGAGCACGTGCTGCATTAATAAGCAAAGCATTTCTTCTCAAAGAGTGTCTTTTCATTACGGACAGGAGTTGTGTGTCCGGTCTTTTTTCTTAGACTATTGGTTTCAACGTTTTCTTTTGCTTTGTTTTGTGGAGTAGCCGACTCCTTACCTTACAGCATGCATTCAGGTGTCCTCACATCCCTGACACTGTGAAGCGACACACTGAATAATAGTCAGTGGTTTCCAACGGACTTCAGTTACTGGAGGCCAACATTTCTGCACATAAGTTTGAACAAAAAGTTCCATCACTAAAAGTGTCTCGATCCAAAGTTTGAAACGCGAAGCGTGGCAGTTACTTAATGCAACATTGATTGTGATGTATGACATTCGTAGTCACAATCATTTCTATTTATGTAACGTGCAGTCCAGTGAAACCATTTTGGTTAGTCATACATCAGTCTACTCAAATAGTTGCTGTCATCACTATCAACTTTCCGTCAGTAGACAGATGGAGTTGTTCCAATACCGACACCTGTGTCAGAAATGATGTGTTTTCACAGCAACACTAAAATTGATATTGGAGAGAAAATGCTAATCTGTTTATATTAAATGTGTAAAAAAAATAAATGAAACAACATATAACTTCCGAATACAGTAACTTGGAGGAACTTCTGGGGCCTCGGGCAAAATCAAATATCTGTGGTCTAACTTGGGTCCATTTGTCAGTACTTGGTATTTGTATTTCAACGCCCCTGTGGGGTGTAAGAACCCCATATGCTATCAACAGATTGAATCAGTACTCATGCATATGGCATGCGGTTGTTTTAAAGCCCTTCCTTATACGTTATTGATGGAGGATTTTGCAAGAGACCTTTGCTCCAAATAAACTCTTGACCAGCCGGAGAACAGAGCAAATCCATAGAGACCTTGAGGGGCGGCAACATGGGGGTGTATCTTCCGGAGTCTAAGGCAGAGGAGAGTGGGCACACTAAGTTTAGAAACCAGAAACCTCGGCCTGTCCGTGTCTTCTGGACCAAACTGCTGGCACCTGAACAAGTATTTCATATCCCAACAACGTGACTGTGCTTCACGCCAGTGTTTTCAATTTACGATTGTGCCTATAGGCAAACTCTTAATTACCAAATCCACACAGTTGCTGTGCCCTCGTCTTGTTCTGTAAAGGTTGAACAATAAATCTAATACCACAATATAGAGGGGAATTGGTTTGCTGCAGACCATTACAATACGGACGTTATTCCAGGATTTAATGTTTCTCAATGTTTTAGTTTTAAAAACCCTTGTTGGGCAAATCATAATTATATTAATTTATTGAATAACCTACTGATTAGTTTTTCAATTACTCATGTATTCAATAAATTTAATAAGATTTTAACATTTTCTAGATCACGGTTATCTTTTAATAATTTAATAATAAAAGGTGAAAGTACATGAAAATAATTAGTATTTTCAATTATTGTTTTAATAATTACATTGTAATATATATATATATATATATATATATATATATATATATATATATATATATATATTAAACAGTTATTGTATTCTTATGTTAAACTGCACTGTTGAGTATATGATCCCACGCTTCTCTCCTTGCAGTCCAGTGCCAACAATCACATGGAGGAAGATCAATGGCAACATCCCCAAAAAAGCGAGACTTCGGAAGTCCCAGGCTGTGCTGGAAATTCCCAACATTCAACTGGAGGACTCGGGAACCTACGAATGCAAAGCTGAGAATCCAAGAGGAGGCACTGCTTTCAAAGGACATCTGCAGGTCTACAGTGAGTCTGGCCATGCCGTTATTCCCTGTTCATTCAGTCATCTTTTCCTTTTGGTCCTCTGTCAAACATTATATACGAGCACGAGTGTCGATGTGTTGCATTCCAGGAATATCGGCGTGAACATTGCACTCTCGGCAACACATACACCCTTTTTATACTTACGCTATTTTGAGGTATTATTCATGATATAATGCAGTTACAGTATTTCTCATTTTCTGAACAGTCCAACATGATACATCCATGAATCTTTTAGTGTGGGTCTCTTTTAGTGTTGATGTTCCAAAGTGTTCCGTAACTGCTTCTCTGCTCGTTGTTTTGACAGACATCAGGGGCTGTTATTTGTCTTCACAGCAATGTTACTTTCATGTCTCCAGTCACTGCTCTCTAGGAGTTTCTTATTATTTGTATCACTACAAAAACATACATTTTAATTAATGTGTTTGCATTAGGTAACACATGAATGATAGATTCCTCAGTTCTTGGAAATACCTATGATTATGACCAAACCTTATTTCTTTATCTATACTAACATTGTAATTGTATCATCTTATATGATAGGTACTGTATACACTATAATAATTAATTGGACTGCCTCTATTTAGGGGTTCAATATTGGTTTCCGGCAGACCTTGCTTATAGAACTATTTTTAGTTTCCAAGCCACTAGAAACCATGTAGACTTACTTTCCATTATGATTCACCTGTCTATGAGGGGGCGTGTCCTCCATTTCGCTCTGTCTGTGCCGTGTGCACAGGACCAAGATAATGGACTGCCTCAGCCTTGGTAGGACACATTTCCAATGCCCTGCACTTCTTGGCAACCTCCATTCTGTTGACATCACAAGGAGAATGGGAAGCTAATTTGTAGCAGCCTCACGCGAAATGTAATTTATAAAGGTCAGCTGGACGTTTGAACTGGCATTGGGAGGGACACCTTCCTGACTGGAATCATTCAATCAAACAACGAGCACAAAAGGAGTATTCTTCCATGGAGCCATATGAAAAGACTAGCAACAGAACGTGCTCGGCATAGTACTGCCGTAGCAACTCAGACTACAGACAAAGAATACAAGAAATACACCACTATGGAATGAGCTTTGTACTCATTTACAATATTATCACGTCTTTATCAAAGGTTTTGTAACCTGCCCCAATGAATGCAGTCTACACAAATAGGTTATTAATTCTGGTTGCATATGCTATTTTGATGTTTAAGCACACACACGTGTTTAAATAATGATAATTTAAGTGCTCACTATTACAACTTGATTACAACGTGGAACAATTGATGTCGGCATATGCATGTATTAATGTGTCATTTGAGCAAGTATAATGTAAAGGAGATTATAATAATAACAAAAAAAGGATGAATTAGTGGCTTGCCGATTATTTACATCCCTCCCCAACATAAGACAGACCAGGGCCAGCAAAAGATCCTTATTGATTTAATATTAGTGAAAATGCATAACCATGTGTAATACAGTATCCAGCAGATGGAAGGAGACTACATGATGAAAACTAAAAATACACCCAGCCTGTCCAGTGCTCACATCTTGAGTCGTGACAGATACTTTGTAGAATGTGTAGTTGGAGAGGAATCGTGGCCGCAGCCCTGGCAACACAAGCAGGTCGGCTCCTCACAGAAAGACAAAGAAAGCTTCATGGTTAAGGGTCTGCCAGGAATGGAGGTCGTCTAGCTCGCCTTTGACACGGGCCAGCCATGAACAATTTAAAATGTTCAACTATGTGACAAAAATCCTAAATCTGATCCACATGTGAGAACAACGCAACACCCAATCAGTGACAATCTTCCGTCAATTTTCTGTTAATGTTAATCAAGTAATTGATCCTTATAAACAATTTATTGAACGGGTTGCTGCTCTTTTCAAAAATATGCTTTGTTCTCTAGCTCGATAGGTCAGTTTTGGACGTGTCCGGGACGGCGTGTCAGTTTCCACCGGGTACATGCACGGTGTCTTCCTCATTGTTCACAAGAAACGTACAAGCTTACATCTCCTTTTCAAAATAAACTTCCAAGATAGGTTTTATTAGTTACGGAACTAGTACTTGGTTAAATTTAGGAAAATATTGTGGTTTCGGTTCAAAAAAGTGTGTTTGTTGCG
The DNA here is from genome assembly GCA_036178185.1 of Liparis tanakae. Classification (NCBI taxonomy): domain Eukaryota; kingdom Metazoa; phylum Chordata; class Actinopteri; order Perciformes; family Liparidae; genus Liparis; species Liparis tanakae. The sequence continues at coordinate 7,915,878 of CM070099.1, read as the reverse complement.
TTGGATAATTCTGTTACACATGTGGCGTTAGTTTCAGCATCAGTTACGTAACAACATGATAGTACAATTAGTCTATGTTGCCTCGGTTTCACACGGGACGTGGGCTCCTACTGTCCTGTTCATCCTGGAGAGGGATCCTCCTCTGTCGCTCTCCTGAAGCTTTCTTCTTTTTCCTCCTCCCCGTGAAAGTTTATCCTGATCCCGATGTGAGGTTTTAGGACAGGGATGTTGTATGTGTACATATTGTAAAGCCCTTTGAGGCAAATTTGTTATTTGGGGGCTTTACAAAATGAATTGAATTGAATTCATAATTATCGGGATCTGTTTACATTGGAGTTAGTTGAATGCCAGGTGCTTCTCATACTAAAAGGGGCCTCGGTATCAGACACTGAGGGGAATTTTGATTCTATTCTATAGGGAGCAGAAGAGAGGATCAGGAAAAAAATGTCTTATTACCTGATACCTTGTGGGTTTTATAAATCTCTGTTGAGTGCAGTGCAAAAAAGTACAGGAGCAAAAAACTGCATTGGATACAAAGAAACGGCACACAAAAGAAGGCATACAAAGTACTCAAGTATGTCCAACACCATACTGGCATTAAAGGATTACAAAAAAGGGCTTTCCTGCATTACGACATCCACTCGTGCGTTCCTGTTTCGTCTCTTCTACGGACAGGTGACCAAACCTGTGCCTCGTGTGTGTTTCAAGGATATATTACTTATTCTAGATTGTGTTTTCTCCCTATCTTCCAGCCCTCCCTCAGTGGGTCAGAATGATTAATGATACCCAGATGGATAGTGGAGAGAAACTCCAATGGGAGTGCAAGGCCATAGGAAGGCCCCGGCCCACCTATCACTGGCTGCTTAATGGATTGCCCTTGACATCCCAGGTACCGCCCATATCATACGCTGCTCTTTCCTTTTACTGATCGTCCCATAAAATATCTGAATTATTCTTATGAAACTACACATCCACAATATATTCTTTATGATGTACTGTGTATCTGCATTTAGATATGATGTCCGTTGATTCGTTCTTCTCTTTACAGGGTCGAGTTGAAATAGTGAACGGAGAGCTAACCATTCACAGAGTACAGCAGGCAGACTCGGGAATGTACCAGTGTGTTGCGGGAAATAAATACGGAGCCATCTACTCTAACGCCGAACTCAAGATTTTAGGTAATTACACCTTTTGGTTTCAACTCGACAAAACACAGCATCAAACGAAAGGTTTGTTTAATTGTCATGAGGCAGCCATTCCATTCGGGCGAGCATATTCCTGGATTCTCTGCAAAGGATAGAATAGCAGACTGCTTATTTGAATCTGAAAAAGGTACTGGATGACAGGTAAGAGGGATTCAAATGCAAGCAGGGAACACTGAACTGTGAGATGTGCTGATTGCAAATCAATAGTCACAGATTTAACCCAGGCAGTGGACGGCATGAATAAAAGAAGGGCCTTTATGGTGATATTCAATGAGGTTTCTGCCTGGGAGTCTGCCACAGTTCCCTCGTTATTTCATAGGAGAATGAAAAGCAATGACTTGTTGGTTTATATTTATACAAATGGGGAGCAAACACTAAAAGAGACACGTCATTGTTTTTTTGGATGGAAGAAAAAGAAATCCCTTCAGGCTTATTAACTTCCATCGGATATTTGTTAGTCAGTGTTCCCTGTTGTCATTTGTTAACCAATTATATTTACCAGCAGTGGTGGAAAGTAACTAAGAACAAATATATTCAACTAATGTACTTAAGTGTAGATCTGAGTTACTAAAGGAATCTTAACTGCTTATTTACAAGTACAACTGAAAGATGAGAACATTTGACGAACCCCGTCCTCCTGTGCTCCTCTACCAGCTTGGCAACATGGAGCCCACACTGAGTCACACACTGCATGAATGTTATCCAATTATTAGAAAAAGTAATTTCGCAGAGAAGCAGACGGAAGGATCTTCAATTTGTGTTTGCAGGGTAAATTCAAGATGTCAAACTCAAACAGCAAGTGGGAACAGGTTAAGGATAGCGAGAGAAGCTGGAGCCTACACAGTGTGTAGGGGAACCAGCGTATCGCCTGGCTGTCAAGACTGAAGACAATAAAGTGAAAGCAGAGTGTGTTTACATACAGTAATGCTTCGGGAGTGTCACTTTGACACTACGTTGAGCCATGACGAGCTTCAAGTCCACAAAACCAACCCGAAATTTAACTCTGAATCAATTGCATGAGAGTCTATGGTAACGAGCCGGATAGTTTCTGCACCCTGGTTGGAGGTCGGCTGATGCTCCGCTATGATTGGCTGTTCTGCGCATAAGAGGCGGGATTTAGTGAAGGGTTAATTAATTGAATTATTTCCAGGTTCCAGCTTTACATATTACAATTTACAGCTTTTCTTTTTAATTATTTTAATCTATCTGGGTAATGATATAATACAATTATGATGATATTTGACAGACAGTGGGCAATCAGGGAGAGACCAGTTAGATGAAGAAGGATGTTTATTGCTAAGAGATAATATGCAATGATGAAGTCTCAGAGTCTTAGGCGCTTGCACTCTACGGGGAGATTTGTAATTGAGGTCCGACTGCCCCAATCAGCAATGAGACTTAACCCCCCCGTGGAGTCCAGACCTGGTGCTGCTGATGAGCTGATGGAAGGATGAGTTAAAGTAGATGGATCTGTGAATACTGGGTGGAGATGGAGAGGTGGAGGGCTGCGTAACAGCAACATTAATGAACTGAAGATAGAGAGACAGAGACAATCATATTTAAATAAAACAGCAGCAAGATGATAGATTAGCCATGTCATTGTTTCCCGTGCTTATTGGATAGAGTGCACCAGCTGACCTGCGCATCTGGTTTCATGATTGACAGCCGAGCGATGACAGCGAGTAAACAATGAGGGAGCATGTGTGAGAAATGATTAGCCGACATAGGAGGAATAAATGTCTGGCATGAGGGGTGAGGTCTTCCTGTCTGAACTTGCGCTATCGCTCCATTTGTCGGCTGTACTTCTGCACATTGTTGTACATATTTTGTATATTTGTATCCTTTTTTGCAAATAGCAAAACAGGAGTCACTTTAAAATGTGAGGACACTAAAAGCAAAATGAGCGGTGCTCTTCAGACTAACACATACGGCTTCGGGCTGAACGCACAACGGTCATATAGTGAATGGCTGTCCACTGTGTGGATGCACCATTTGCTCCTTGAAATCGTCTATACTGGGACACCCATTCCCCTCTCGTGTTTCCTAGAGGGACACTTTGATTTACTGTCCGTGTGGCATGCCCTTTTTTGAAGGGGAATGTGTGGCCTTTATAAAATCTTATTAGAAATGTGTTTTGTGGAAAAATCCATGAAATATTTTTTCCCTCCACCCATCAATTTACAATCTGTGAAAAAACGACCGCTCTTTAGTGGATTTGAATGCAACGTATGGTCGGCAAGAGTCAGAAAGTCTCCTATTTAATACGCTTTCCGTGAGCTGATGAGGAAGTTTCTTTGCGTTCCTTAGAGACACCGTCACAATGATGATGTTTGGAAGCTGGTGATGAATGCTTTCATAACTACACCCCCCAGGCATGTCATCCCAGTGACCTGTGCTCTGTGGAGATGTCCACAAGCAAACACTATCAGGACGGATTACACGGCTATTAAAAGCCCGAAGACGAGCAATCACTTGCAGCTGCGCGGGGGCAGCGGCTGCCCTCGCCCTTGTGATCTTGTTCCAGATCCAGCGCTTCTGGGAGGGTAGCAATAAGGGTACGGCTGCCACCGGCTGCAGGCCCGCTCTTATTTTGATTAAAACAAATACACACGGCAGCCGCTCTGTTTTCTGCTGTTTCCTGTGTCTAGAGGGACCGCTGCCACTCAGGCAACTACTCAGCCTCAAAGACACAAGGGTTGCAGGGACAGGGGTCAGCCTGTAGCTACAGATGGGATTGAATTGTCATTGCGTATAATGTCACCTTTTAAGCATCATTCAGGATTAAAATGAATCACTGCTGACAAAGCCTTGCAGCCTGGAGATGGCCTTGATGTGCAACACAACTGCATACCAGCTATGTGTCTGCATTGTGCCTGAAGCCTTATTTAGACCATTAGTGCCTAATTCATACTCTGGAGCCAGCCATGATTGTTAAAATCATACATTTATTATTCATTCAGGCAGCCTGGTTAAATATGGGTTACCACTAATTTCATAAAAGCAGTGTGAATCATCCAAGCATGTCATGATTAACATGACAAGTATTTAGTAATTAGACTGAACAACACAATGTATATGTATGAAACTGTTGTGGGTACCGAATAAGCACGTACTTAAGACAAAGTGTGGTGTACTATGCAGTATATAAAAGCATGTTTGTATAGAGGCATGCTTTGTTATACTTCACTTGAAAAATCTGGTTATTAGTGTGAAACAAATTAGCCTTTCAGATCAAGCATTTTGACTCATGTGTGTTAGTCTAAAGCCTCTAGCAGTTTTAAAATAATAACATTGAAATGTCACAGTTGAAGGCGTGTTACGTATATTACGTTTTATAATTGCATTACATTTTAGCAACCACACAATTATTGAAAAGCCACTTAACATTTTGTTTTGTTTTACCACATGGGGGCCAGAATAAAAAAAAAACACCCTGTGCTTGTCCAGTCTTATTCAGCAGAAACGTAAAGATCCCATTGGTGTCATTTCCCATCGAGCTGAAAACATCTGCGCAGCTGTTAGACAAGGCAGCGTTGTTTTGGTCTTCATTTGTGTGACGAGAACAAATAACACATTAAGCCCTTTTATCAGGAATGTATCAGAATATTAGTGTGCTTGTGATGATTTGTGTGTCTTGCTTCTTCAAAAGTTAAAATGCTGTGCGTCTGTCATGCACAGCGTCGGCTCCCGTCTTTGTCCACAACCCTGTGCGGATCATTGCCACGCTCGGAAAAGACGTATCGCTGGACTGCAAACCCAGAGCGTCGCCCAAACCTCGGATAACGTGGAGGAGAGGAGACCGGAGGATACAGCAAAGTAGAAGGTACAGAAACTCTCCAGATGCATCATGATTCACTTTATTATTTATTTTGTATTTATTTGACTGGGACAATGCACAGCTGCTCATCTTTAGCAGAGTTTTAACTATGAGCTTGTTTACATCAGGGCAGGAGTCAAAGAATAACATCTCTATTGTCCCAGTTAGAATGCCTTTATTATATGACATGAAAAAAAAGAATTTGGGAGCTGTTAAATCCTCCATTTTACTGCAGCCTTCCAGAGCCTCAAAGCTGACAGGGATGTAAGGTTTATTTTCAGCTGGGTCTACAGACTTCATCAAACCAAACCATAGCCCAGCCTCAAGCACACTTTCCTTTTTTCTTTTTTTATATTGAAGAAAATAACATAGATTAAATTGTGCAGACAGAAATTGTAATTTAATATCTTATAATATGACACCAGTCATCATATTGGTTACCATAACAATTTCCTGGCCCTTGATTTGCAACGTTGTCTGTAATGGCCTAATGGATCCAAAGATATTGCCATGAGATCCAAGCCTTTTGTACGTGTTCTAAAAAGAGTGAGAAATGTGTGAAACTCAAGGCAGAATCATTTCGTACTGTTGAAAGAAATCACTGAAGTAATGGCCCGCCCGGAGCTCTTTACTGTGCATCCACAAAGCAGTGGTTATATATGTTGGAGAGCGTGTTCCGGTGCCTGGAGTGTCACCCGTTAACTATTTTAGATGTTTCAGAAGGATTTGTGTTAGTTTCTGTCATTGGGATGGATCGTGCACATTTTCTTTGCAGGCGCTGCTAGATGTGCTGGAGGAGCTCCATGGTTTAAATAGGATCCCAATTCCGAATTATTTTTCTCTCTTTTTGCACAAGTTAGAGAACAGAATATTAAGAGGGAAAGGTAATTGCCCCTTAAAATATGTATGAAGTCATGAGAAGTGTCTCCCTCATTATCATCATATATTTTTTTTTACATCGCGTGGTTTTTAACCGCTTAACTTCAAGTGTTACAGTTCCGGCTCAGGCCCTCCAGGAATTGCACACATGTCCTTTTGTAACACATCACATTTTCATTACTGTAACTGAAATGAAGTGTCACTGCTGGAATAAAACACCTTTAGATACTGCCGAAGCTCTGGAGGCTCGTCCTCCACCCCGCCTCCTTCTCAGGGATGCTGACAATTTCAACCGGCTCAATTGCATTTGGAATTCACCTCGAGTTTGATGCGTCATTTTTTATGAGAAATGTACCTCCGTTGCACCTGGAGGGGGCTGAGCAGGGCTGAGGGCCCATCAATCAAACTGAGCGACGCGGCTGAAATTATCAGTCGACGCTGAGCATCCTGAGTTTTGAGTGAGAGAACGGGACCTTTGTTTATCAGCTCATACGCAGCTGTCTGTTCAACAGCCTCACAGCAAGGGCAGCCGGTTGATAACAAGATCCTGAGTGTGTTACTCCTTCAGAACAGCCTCTAACAGGTGAATGGAAGCAGGAGTTTTCAGGGACGCACATGTTTCAGAAGAAAAAATGGTCCGCTGAGCTAATACTGGATGTCTATTTTTTCTATTAAAGTGCTGGCTCCAGTACAACTGATGGATGGGGAGAAGTTAGAAAGTGCGTTGCCCTGAAATGGTGATAAATGACCTTGGCTTGTCTGGATCTGATAAAGCCTTTGAGATATTTGGTAAAACCTTCACAGATCGTTTTTTTAACACGTGTGTGAGTGTGAGTGTGTGTTGTTGGCGCACACCGCGCGCGCGGAGAGATTCATACCTGTCCTGAAAAAACGCAATCTTGTTTTTATCTGACTTCAGATAAAGCCATGTGTTGAGAGGGCAGAACATTGTTAATGCCCTATATTGTGAAAACATCTGTTTATTTTCTCTTCAGTCATTTATCATTTACTATCACTACTGGCGCTGACGTTGTCATTTGTGTGGTCCATTTTCTTTAGAATCTCAAATAATTCCATCATTCAGTATCTTTGAGTGAAGTATCTCCACATTGCGTATATTTATTTATTAATCCCCAAGGGAAAATTTGTTGACACAGTAGCACCAATAAACTAAAATATAAATATAAGAAAGAACGAAAGTCACTGTGCATAAAGTATACAAAGTATATATATATATATATATATATATATATATATATATATATATATATATATATATATATATATATATACAACATATATGTAAATACAGCAATGTCAAATAAAATTATATATATATATATATATATATATATAGACAGTTCATAAAAGCACGGATCAAGTTAAGAGTTTGAACTTCCAACCGCATCTTTGATTCAACTCGTCTTTATGGAAGTTATTGATCCGGATAACACAAGTGTTTAAGGGGTCCATGCACGACCTTGCGAAAGGGTGATTCCTATCTGGAAAAAAAGAAAGAAACGGGACTTTTGCAGGTCTCGGCCAGGGTGACTCCGGCAAGGATTTTCTGCAATTACCTATCGTAAAGCAAAGAGTTAAAGGACGGAGACACGTTCTATTCGTGAGAGAACAGGGAAGGAATCGAAGCAGCTTCCACGTTTATCTGGCATTGACAGCTGTGCTGACTTAATGAAGGTTTGTAATTAACATGGATTTCCACTAATGTTTACGGCTTTTGTCTCTTAAACAGAAAGTATTAATCCCATTAGTTTCAAAGTATGTGGCAGACTCAGTTGAAGCCTTCAGACTCTTTGTCTAAGAGTCAGACTGTGCCGACACTAATTAGGTATTTCTTATTAAAAGAAAATATTTCTGATTTCATGTGTATATGAGTATTCTGTAGCGGTCTGTTTGGCTTCATGTCAGAAAACCTCTTTGATATATAAAAGAAATAATTATTTATTATACGTTTTCAAATGCCACATATGTTTGCTGTCATGGTCTAAATATTTCTTTTGAATTTCTTAAGGTTGAATTAATTAGCATATTCCTACCTTGTCCTCTCTGCCTCGGTGTCCTCGTCAGTTGAAAAATGTCTCCTGGCTGCAGATTGCTTCTGAATTGTCTGATATGTGGCAAGATTCTGTCACGCCCTTGTGCATTTCAATCACCTTGCCCGTGATGGAAAGAGCTTAGAGTTGCAAATATAAATGCCAAACAACACAAATTAGATTATAAGATGACAATGAGTCAGATTTAGATTTTTTTCGAATGAAACAATAACTTTGTAAATATTCATCCTTGACTATTCAAGGCAATGCTTTCATCAAATGTGATATAGATATTTGGATGAGTGAAAGGGGTTTGCAGCAGACACTAAGGGGATTCCTGTCTGCAGCCATCTGCTCACACGCTTGTTACACCCTGTACTATCTGATGTCAAGCGCCTAGTTCTCCAGCTGTTATTCACCACTCTGAGCAAAGTGTTTATCCCGTATTGCTAGTGTCCTTCAGCTGGATAGGAGGCTGTTTATGAATACAGGTGTGGTGTTGTTGTTTCATCCTCCCCTCTCTATTACACTTGTGTTTCCCAGGAGGACAGCTCGGTAATGTGCGTGCCAGTTTGACAGCTTTTGTTTTTAGATTCATCGAATGCTCTAATATTTAGGGTTTGTCAGGTGGATCCATTAGTGTTTATTTAGATTTATGGAAATATAGATGCAGAGGAACAAAGAATCTATTCTATTTCATGTTGTGTCACGTGCTCTACGCAAATGATGTTCTAAAAATGTCCTTTTCATGAATTTTAAATTATACAGCAATTACTCAGATGGCGGGCTATTGTGCTCTTTTGATGGCACAAGATCAAATGTGGTACGTTGTTGCACATTGAGTCAGAAGAATACTGTGTTTCTTTGTTTTTGACATCAATCCTTTTTTTTCTTTTTTTTACAGAAGATATTTCCCCATTACCTGAAGCTGTATCTTTATTGTGACATAGGGCTGCATAGTGGTATCTGCAAATCAGATACATTTCCATTCTTGATTAATCTCTACTGAAAAGGGTTTATTTTTCTGTTCCCTTTTGTTGCGTAATAGATGCAGACACTGTCCTTGACTCCACATCCCATCAGTCTTCTGAGCTTTGCCGTAACGCAATCAACATACCGTCAGGCGCTTGTTATCCTTCAATTCAATGATAATAATTTGCCTTTCATTTTAAGGTTTTCCAGTTGATGATTATTTTGAGAATATGAGCAATTAATTTTTATCCCATCCCATGTGAATATTGCTATTCTTGTAACCCGACGCAACCGCCAACTCGCGGCTTCGTGCCCCAAAAAAACGTGTCGAGCAACTGTTCGTCAGTGTATTTGTTTCTCATACCGGTATTGATTCTTGTGGCCTGTCTCCCAGGATTATGTTGTTACGGAACAATACTCTGAGAATTGTCAACTCCAGCCGAGCAGATGAGGGGAACTATGTGTGCCGAGCAGAGAATCAGCTGGGCTCGGCAGAGATGACTGCCGTGCTGTGGGTAAAAGGTAAGTGATGCCCCGGGGGCCTTTTTTTATTTTCTGCCAAATTAGCACAAGTCGGCCACCAGTAAACAGTCCCCAATGTCATTTTTTTTGCTCGGGTGCCAGGAAATATACTGTGTTTGCTCAACCGTGAACCAAGGGTTCTCACTTTCATGAATCATTTCAAAAGGACACGGCGTAAAGGCCTTGGTCTCATCAGGGCTCTCAAGTCTCACATTGAGTGTGAGACTCCCGCATTTCGGTCTTAACTCACGCACTCCCGCCACACATCGTATTTCTCACACTGAAAAAAAACTCTTGGCTATTTAATGTTTTAATGTGCCGCAGCGCCAACATGAGCCGCTCTGCCCTCACCGTGGAGGAATCAAGCGCTCCCCTGGAGTTCTGCTGTGAGGTGCCACTTATCAGCCAATCAAAAAAAAGAAATGGGCTACACAATAACCCATCAGAAAACGAACGTATCTGTTGTATCTGGTTAAGATTTAATCCAGCAACCAATTAAAATAAAGCATCCTGGAATTGCGTGCGACTGATATCCTTAGGTTTCGTTCTGCAAGACGCTTGCCTGTCTTCAAAACTTGAGAGCCCTGTCTCATAGATGCACTGTACCCAGCCTATATCCAGGCCGAGCGGGGTATTTATCCAAACAGCGGTGAGTATGTGTGTTTTTTTTGCCAACGTTGCGGCCCAGGTTCTCGAAATTGCTCAGGCAGTGGAATGCAGCGGCTTGGCGCTAGCTTTGGGTTAGCCTGAGGTGACAGTGTCGCAGCTTTGTGCTTCCAGAGGCCATGCGTGTGGAGCTCAGCCCGGACAGAGTGGAAGTGACCGTGGGGGAGAGCGTGGTGCTGAGCTGCAAGGCCGCGCATGACTCGTCGCTGGATGTGGCCTTCCAGTGGTTCTTCAACCAGAAACCCATCCATTTTCGGCAGGATGGGGGCCACTTTGAATACATCCAAACAGTAAGAGCAAGAGTAAGAGCAGAGGACGAAGAATACACGTGTCCTGTTGGTCATGGTCCTGTCTGTCTGTCTAATTGTCTCTCCGTCCATCAGTCATCCATTGTAGCTTCATCTGTCCGGCTGTCACTTTTAATTGCACCTGCGAAATTGCATATTTATGTGAAAATAAAAACACAAATGGAGATGGACCCATACATCATGATTTTTAAATCAATAATCATGAATAATTACAAAGAAGATTAGATACAAAATTAAATTGTTTTGTGTTTATTATTTCTGTCAATGGGTATTAATGCTTTTGTAGACATGTGACGTGCACGTCATCTTCCTTATGAAAGTATGGCTTTGTAAAAACATGGGTGCAAATCCATTCACCGTCTGACAGTCCTGAGCTGAACCCATTCTTCCTGTTGGGTTGTCTGCCTGTTTGACTTTAATCATTTAAAATAGGACCAGGGAGACACGGACAAGGATACTCTGAGGAAGATGTCGTATAAATTCTCCCAGTGAAAAACAAAAGTTACGCAATCAAAGAAACACTTAACCTTTGCCTCCCCAATACATCTCGGTTACATTGTTAACCTTGTCATTGTAACCACCCCCGACAGAGGAACCTTTCTACACCGTAACATTGCTAGTCACCTTGTACACTCAAAAGATTATGTGTTCAACTAAGCTCAAGATCACTTTTCTTTTAAGCATCAGTTTGGAACAAAAATTCAATTTCAAGTAACTTTCATCAAGTTAATTTGGTTAATTGAGTTTAATTTCCTCTCTCCATAATGCAGAAATAAAACCAAACCATGAAGTGAAGTTGGAACAAATGTGCAAGAATGTAGGCAGTCCTCTTTATGGCACTATTCCTTCATCAACAGTCACATCTGTCCTGATGCGTCCTCTGCTACTGCCCGTGCTCGGGAGAGAAAGTATTTCCAGTGACAATCCGTTACGGACACAGCAGATTCCTTGCTGATGCATGGTTTGTAATTTTAATCAGGTTTCGTGCTAAACAGCTGCCTGTGGAACCTGAATTATTCCCAGACTTGCCTGAGGCGTTTCTCATTTCAGCAGAGAGAGGAAATACGGAGAGCTGAAGAACGTAGCAGTGAGCGAGCATCTGAATTAAACAGGAATCTCTCAAGCCGCATGAGCCTCGACAAGATGTTAAGGAATCTCACTTTTCGTGTCAAGTGCATTCAGGCCCTGCTGAATACTTTCTTCTCTCATCCTGTTCATTCCCAACTGCAGCAGTCTTCAACAGTGGATCTGATGATTAGGAGCATTTTGTTGAAGCATGCTGGGAAGTATGGGTGCCAGGCCCAGACCAGTGCTGACACGGTGTTCACGGAGGCCGAACTCCTAGTGCGAGGTGAGCTTGTTGTCGGTGTCAGTGCTCCAGTACTCTGTGATGTCTTTGTGCACTCTTTTGTTTGAGGCAGGTACTCGCTCCCCCCCACACAACAAAATACACATGGGTTTCTCAAAAATAATGATCCTTGGCATGTTCAGTAGAAATGGACACGATGACAGTCCCTATACTGCGAAATACTGTCAACGTGTTATCTGTTTCTAAAACCTATGGGAGTACATTCACCCATTATCTACTAGTGTTAGTACCTTTTATATTATGCTAGCTACTGATTGCAGCAGTACATAAATGAATACCTGGCTTTAAAGGAACAGCGTTGTTCCGGATTTAATTGTCCTTGATAAGGTGGTTTATTTTAAACTGCAATCCTTATCTTTGTATCGGGTTTTTTTCTGCTGAATCAGTTTGACTTCCTGGATGTATCCTTCAAAAGTATATTGTTGCCAGCTTCTCTCTGTAATCGTGTTTCCAAAAATCCGATACGGTTTCTTCAGCGAGTTCAGCGAGTGACAGCGTGGGCTCCACAGAAGCTCTGACGGCTCGATGGAGGAGCAGTGCAGGGCGGGGCTTAGCGAAGGGTCATTTGCAGAATGACTTTTTCCACATTATTGCTCCCCTTTTGACCTTTTAATCTTGTCAAATTCCTTCATGGCCGCTGTGAGTTTGGCTGGAGAGACGGTCTGGTCCGTCTGCATGAACAGGTTTAATGGCTGCTGTAAAAGCGATGGGCTGAAATGTCTAGTGATCAGATGCTGTGGCTGTTTCTGCTTGTTGCTAAATTAAATGTTCCCGTGATTGTCCACGCAGCGCCTGGTCGTGTTTAAAGGCTGTTACTTCTGGACGACATAACAGGACATTTTGTTTTGCTTAGTGATTGAATATAGAAGTGATCATTTATATTTATAAATTGTGGAATCCATGATTTCAAGCGTGTTTTTTGTTTGTTTTTTACATACAATATTTTATGTTCGATTTATCTGAAAAACATGACGTTACACATGTTTTTTTATAATTAATCATTTAATGCAATCATTTCTAATTAAATATATATTTATCACACAATGTATATATTGATGTATTCAACATATACATATATATATATATATATATATATATATATATATATATATATATATATATATATATATGCATGTATTGATGTCTAAAAAAGTGCAATAAAAATACAAAGTATTATTATTATTATTTAATGATTGCTTTTTAACAGTACAGTAAGCTCTGCTACAGGGGAGGATATATGTGTTGGACACACTATAAAGAGGGTTCTGCTCCTACAATATGCATCTTAATGTCCCAAAATGCAAATGCACCTTTCAGTGCAACCTTGTAATGGACACTTTTTTGGGACACAGCACATTGGTTTTCATTGAGTGCACCAGCTGCCAGCTTTTCATTTACAGCTGTTCAGCCGAGAGTCCTCAGACGTTTGCTGCTCTTGCAGATTACGTTTACTTCTGAAGACCGAGGTAAACACATGTTCAGCTGTGATAGAACACAGCAATGTCTACCACACAGTCATGCTCAGCAGAACTAGTAAAGTGCCTCCAGAAACCCCAGAAAAGAGAAAGCTTCCATGTCCTCTAATCAGCAGGAAATGCTTGGCAGCAGATCTGTGTCAGCCTGGTTCAGTTTCCTGTGTCTTTGTTCTCGTCTGTTGTTTGTTTTTGCAATGTTTACAACGAGAATTGATGTTGTCACTATTTGCACACAGCTGCACATCTTTCTTAATACTTGCATGGTTGCATCTATTAGTGTATCTAATGGCAACGATGCACAGTGACCAATACATCCGAATATGGGCCATCTTACAACAGCAACAGAGATTGTTTTGTGTTCACCCCTCGCGTCGTGACATTTCTGAAGCATTGGTGATTCAGCCGTTGCAACCTGTAATTTAATCTGTCCTAACTGTTTCCACTAGGTCCTCCCGGACCCCCTGGAGTGGTGATAGTGGAGGAGATCACGGATACCACGGGCACCCTGTCATGGACTTGTGGCCTGGATAACCACAGTCCTATCAGCACCTATAATTTACAGGCCCGCAGCCCTTTTTCATTGGGCTGGCAAACTGTCAAAACAGGTAATCAATAAGGCCTTCTAGATCTGTGAGGTTAATATGGGGCAGTGTATACTAATCCCGCCCAAAGTTAAGTACGGAGATGGATACTCAGCCCAACAAGAACATAGCTACGGCTGTCAAGAGATATAACTACACATTCTTGTAGCAAGGTACTTTTATATAGGAACACAATCAGACTTTTAAATCCAGTGAGAGTCTTAAAACACAGAAATGAGTCAGCATTTTTTACACTTCAGATTCTCTCATCTCAAAGTCAATGTCTTTTTTTTTATCAATGGGGTTTTGGTTAAAAATAAGGTAAAAGAGAGAACAAAATGTCATATCAAACTCTCGTCTGCTTTTAGCTTAAGTTATGATGAAGGGAAGTCAGGTGACCTTGGCGTGGTTTGTTTTATATTCACTTTTTACTTCTGCCAATTGCTTTACTACTCCAAAGATTGTGAAAGTGTTCATTTGAAGAAGATTATCTTGCTGAACATGTCATAAACTTAGCTTTTTAACAGTAATCAAAAATTCAAGAGTTTCTTTTTTTCCATAGCAGCCTGTTGAAATGCAGTTATCTTCCAAACTGTCGTTTTATGTTTCAACTTAGCCGTTGTTCAGAGGAGCTTAGCAAAAAGCAATTTGTGCTCATATCAAATGTCTTTGCTTTGAATTTTCATATCAGCAGTTAGTGGGAAATTAACCTTTTGGGCTTGAATTATAAGACCTATCCATGTTCATTCAGCATAAGATGCACTTAGAAAACTGAAACTGAATTAGCTGCTTTTTTTCTGTACCTTGACAGAAAACCCATCAATTACTAATACTTAGTATTTTAAGGTAGAAGGCTTGCTAAGCATTGTGTGCAATCCATGTTAATATGTTGCATGATAATAATAATAATAATCATAATAATCATAATCATCATAATAATAATAATAATAATAATAATAATGATATTCATCCCCACAGATACATGAATCACATTTTGTATGCACTCCTCTCACATCATGTTTGTTTAACCACATTAAATTCGATAAAGCACAATTAGGACACTGATGTATAGTCAGTTGGACTTGAAGGGGGCCGAGGCTTGTGAGCTCTCAGTCCCTGCACACACAGTTATCAGCTCCTGTTTGAAGAGCTTGACAGAGTGGTCTCATCGCGAGCTGCTTCGGGTGATAAGAGCGTGCGCTCCCAGAAAACGGTCTTAGTTACGAGACCTCTGGATCGCTTGTGACACGGGTTTGCGTTCAGGCAATGTTTGTTGTTGGGGATCAATATGGACGGAGCCTGATTGTGGAAGCACTGATGAAGCTAGATTAGTCATGTTACCTGCTTGTAATTCTTTAAAAAAAAAAATACATTCACGAATCCTGTCAGTTTTTTTTGCTTCACTCTGAAGCGCTCTGTGATTTCAGCGTTCTCTAAGTCCTCTGTTGATACTGTGAGATTTGATTGAAAGCAGCTTCCTTCTGTAATGAGTAATACTTCCTGATGTGCTCTAAAGCTACAACAAAGCCGTCGTTCAGACTTGAAAATATCCCCATGCCGGGTCTCAAGTAAATTGGGTATTGTAACCAACTGGTGAAACAATATGTCACAGACATCCGGAGGAAACTACGCCGATGGTGTGTTTTTTTTCTTCTTTTTCTGGCTCTCTAATGGAGCACACTAGATGTGAAATGAAACGACGTCCATGCGGCAAAAAAGTGTCAACTAGCAAGCTTTTACACACAAATGTGAACATTGTACCTGTCCAAAAGTAATTGGACAGGTTGTCCTCGGTCTTGAAGTCATCACATTTATTAGTATCTATAATCCTATGTAGTTATTAGAAGATACATGCAGCGTGTCTCACACGCTTTACATAATGTCCTGATGAAGCAACATTCCTGTCTGCAGACCCAGAACCAGTGACAGGAGACATGGAGTCTGCCATGGCGGTGGAGCTCAACCCCTGGGTGGAATACGAGTTCAGGGTGGTGGCCAGCAATGCCATCGGAACCGGGGACCCCAGTGCACCGTCGAGAGGCGTTAGGACCAAAGAAGCAGGTAAATACACCAAGCTGCAAATATGCACAACATTATAGTCACAGTTTGAGTCCAGAAACCTCTGGAATATACTCGGTGTTGATTTTATTGTAGCTACAGTACGTACAGGACCCCCACTATGCCACCTCATGACCCTGTTACGTTCCCATTGTTAAGATACTCCATTCTAATTAAGCAAAAGGGTTGACAATCAGATGCTTACCTGTATTTCAACAAGGGCGGTGGTTCCCGCTGAAGCAGCCTGTCCTTTAATGCCCAGAGGCAAAGACACAGCAGAATATGATATTTATGGGGCGCGGAAATTGACTGAGACAGTCTGCATCAGGCGTGCCGCTTCACTAACTGCTCGTTCTCGTCTAAAAAACGTAATAATTACAGAGACCAGTGGTCATTTGGACTTGGCTTATTTAGTCGGCTTCAGCGTAATTAATAGAATAATTACTGCATCTGCACACGGTTGCGGTAATTCATCCGTAAAGTTAGAATCTGCGATTGAAAGATGAACAAAAAGAATTGAAAGGTTCCAAACGCAGCAGGGAAACTATAGTCTAGCACTCAATCTGATTGACAGGCACAAACATCAAACAATAGAGTTGTTTATGTTTTCTCATGCTGAAAAAGGCTTTGTTTACTTCAGCGAGGTTTTTTAAAACAGTGTCTCGTTGTGTATATGATCTGTCGACTCCCGAAATGCTTTTTTCTTTCTTTTATCATTATGACAAACTTAGCAATTAATAAAAAACAAGATAAGCTCAATTGCCTGTGGTCATACATGTAGGATTTGAACTTAAATCTGAATATGTTTGGAGTTTCTTTCCTGTATTGCCTTTTCTTTTCCGTGAAAAACATGTTGAAGTGCGTTTGCAGTGTGGTGTCAGTGATGCATTGTTAACCTTTCTGCTTCACACAGTCCCATCTGTGGCGCCATCAAACGTGAGCGGAGGGAACGGCCGCAGGCACGAACTGGTCATCTCGTGGGAGGTAGGGTCCTAACTGCTCTTGTAGCACAACCGTGACAACATGCGTGCAAAACGATTCAAATTTCACAGATGAGCCAACACAGATATGTGCTGAATAAACAGGAGTTAATGGGAGCTTTTATTTTACTGTAATTTAACTTTAAAATAATATTTGTTGCTTCCTGTTTCGAGAATTATGACCAGTGTCGGAAATAGACAAGGGCAAAGGGCAAAACTGCCCGGAAGAAATATAATGTTGCCCCTGATATCACTCAGAGAGGGGCAACAATGCCCCCATAATTTTAATAATTTAATAGTGTTTTGTTTTTGTTTTTAATCTGTAGACTACTGCCTTATTATTGCCATTTGTATGACAATTGCTCATATACTGTAAGCCTAAATAAGGATGTTTATTGTCTTTGAACAACGGTTAAATGTTATTTTACGCAAGTTCCAAAAAGTGCCCTCAATTTCTTTTTAAATGCCCCTAGATTTCAGTCAGTGGGGCGAAAAAAGCCTCCTAAAATATATATAAATGCCCTACCCTGAGTAGGATATTTAAACTGTTTTTTAAAAGGAGGATATGATATCAGTATCTCTACAGAAGGCGTTAACCCTCGTGTTACCTTTGGGGTCAATTTGACCCCATTCAATGTTTAACGTCTCTAAAAAAATGATTGACATCATTTCTTTTGCTTCATATTTTCATATTTTTTTTAATTTATTGGGGACAACTGGAAAAAATAATACACATATGATGATGATGATTTTCTGTCCTCCTGAACAACAACTACACATTCGATGATGTTTGGGTTGGGGTGACCCAGCTGTTTTTTCACTGTGTAAAAACATATAAGAAATATCAAATTTTTTTATTTTATTTTAAGGCTTTTTAGGTAGTCAACAACACAAACAAACATACACCAACTTTAAAATATTAATACAAATTTAATTTAATCTTTTTTCTTGGGTTTTTCAATGTTGGGGGGGTCCCAAAAAGAAGTTTTTGAAGATGTTAGTACATGGGTTAAGCTCCTTCAAATTCAAGATGCGTACTTCTCTGAACATTCCCTCGCTTTATCAAGAATGATGATTCAGAAACAGCCACAGGTCATGCATTAATTACAGGAGAATGATAATTATTCGAAAGAGTTCACGAAAGTTCCCAGCAAAATTTTAAATGTTAAACTTTAACATCAAAGGCTAATAGAAATGCAAAAAGAATCAATGTCTTTCCAGTCAATAGATTTAGATAAACATTCTGAGTGCTAAAGATGCCTGCTCATAATTAACCTGCCTTGAATGTCAATATGTTGCGTTATGCAAACAGAAATGTGGTAACAAGATGTTAGTTCTCAGGGGAGGCGCTCAGGGATCAGCTGCTAATAAACTGAAGAGTAGTCAACTTCATGTCAGAAAATATACGAATGCTGTGTAAATATGGGACAATGTTTTACATTTGTTTTCTTTAATAACTATATTTAATGTAAAGAGTATAAGTCACCTATGCCATTTATAGAAATACTTCACAGAGAAAAGGACAATTTGTATTTCAGATACTCAGTTGCCTTGGTTTTTCCACATAAACAGTCTCTTCATGAACCCAAGGGAACAGGGGCTGAGTGATGGTGATTCTGCGTGTGAAGTATCCCTTTAACCTTAAATCCCCTTGTGCTGTAGTTCACGGCCCCTGTTATCTGCAACGCATACAACCCACCTTTAAAGCAGGTTTACATTCATCTTTTGTCTCACGGCGATGATATTAGGCTTGCTGAAGCTGAGCTGCAGATCATAATAAACATAAATACAGATTTTTCATTTGACTTTTTAAGAAAAATGTTGATCCTGTAAACCAGTGTGTTTTTCCACCTTTCCTAAATGTGACTGTGAAAAAAGAAGCAGTGCCTGCGGGATTGAAAGCACTCACATAACCGCACAGGAATGATTTGGTTTAGTATGTCATGCAAGATTAAATGTGAAAAGAAAGCTGTGGTTTGAATATTCATCATTTAAATTTGAGAAAGTATTCCTCAACACAAAACAAAAAGTGATAATAAGTGTGTATGTGAAGTGAATTTAAGAACATTCCTGAACCTGCAGACTGAGAATCAGTGTTATAAATATATTTATGAAAGAGTGAAAACAAGCCCAGTGAAACAAAGGTCCCTTTAAACATCGGTGCTGAAACAGCGCTGCCGATGTTCCCTTAAGGACTCAACTGTCACTAAGTAATAAATCCTGCATGTGAAAGTGACTTAATAATCATGTAGCGGTTGTTACTGCATGTGCCATTCATTAAAAACCTTCAAATTGTGTTGCCTGGGAATACTTGTCAGACATTATTAAAGGGAATAAAGCACGGTTGATGGACGACGTAAGTCCTCTAGGCTCCTAAACTTGAAGGAAACGGTTTAATGACTTGAAGATATACAGATGATTGCATTAGTTTACAGTCGGTTGTTTTCACTCGAGCTGAGATATGACGAGGAGACACAGTTACCACACACTGTCCTCTTCCCACAACCATCACAGTGGGATCTAATTAAAACGTAGAGGAATGTTTCAGACATAATGAGGAGAAGTCTGTTCTTAAAGGTAGGAGGAGACACTTATTGAGGGCTTAGCCGAAGTATCGGAGGTTGGCAATCAATTCTGATCGGGGTGAAGAGAAATGTCATTGAATTCAAATTGCATTTTTGGGCTGAAAACTTGTTGACAGACATTTTCCAAATAGATATTGATCGTGATCTTTTTCTCATCTATATTTGATCTAATTATCTCATCTCTGAAATTTGTTTTCCTCTGTAAATAAAAAACTTTAAATGAACAAAAAGAAATGTCAATAATAAACTATATGTGATGGACAATTAGACTATTAATGATGGCGCATAAACAGAATATCATGTATGTGGTTAAGCGTCATGCTTCTGTCTAATTATTGTAGCTGCGCTGTGATTGAATTTCGCTTCGCTCAGCATTCCTGCAGTGACCCGTCAATCACGGTCAGCCCGCCTTAAAGCATACTCCACTTTATGATCTATTTGAACTCCATCATTTACTAAATGAACATCATACTGTATTGAAGAATGCATGAAACTAGCGATTGAGACCATACGCTCATGTTTACAATGTTTACTGAGGAAATAAATCATGTGAGAAGTCATCATTTTCCCAGAGACTTCTTTTTGTAACCAGAGGAGCCGCCATCCTGTTGGTCAGTAAAGAGAATACATGTTTTAAGACACTTCCACATTGACTAAAATTACCCAGGTGTACGTGCACAGCTGTGATCCTCCTTACGAGGATATGCTCATTATTCCCAGTGCTCTCACAAAACACTGAAGGGTGGTCTTCACAGCTGTCTGATACCAAGAGCTGCTCGGGGGCTCAGGTGAGCGCTCATCATCTGCACCGTTTTTTTCTTTTGAAAGGGCGGGGATGTGTTCACCCATCTGCTACAGTATTCTACATGATCATTATGACAACACATATGCGAGGCTTGGAGCGCTTTGTATCGGAAAGAAAGGCGTCAACCGTTCCACCGAGGGACGAACCTGTAAAGTGCTTCCGTCCGCTCAGGCAGGACGCTTTCCTTTAAGATCAGGGGCTGAAGTGCTTATTGTAAAGAGAAAACACTTTTATGAGATAAAGATTAAACTGTCCCGGAGGAAATAAAGGCATGACAGCAGCAAAGAAGACAATGCGAGCACCAGAGCCTATTCAGACAGCACAGAAACAATATGTTGAGCATTGAATACAAACCTCGGAGTGACATGAAATAAAGCCTATGTCACGACGGATTTAGGGTGGACCCAAATTTACGACTCAGGACACAGAAAATGCTGATAAAGATGCTTTACTTAAAGTCTCATCAGGAACGAATCACCAAACACACAGCAGCACGCTCAAGGGCTCGGTCTGAGAACACAAGACAATCTGGTAGAGGACAAGTGGAAGTGAGGGAGCTAAATAGTGAGGGACTAACGAGGGGATGGGCTGCAGGTGAGAAGAGCGTGAGGACCAGGTGAAGGGAATGAGGGACTAACGAGGTGATCAGAGGCAGGTGAAGGGAGTTGGACTGACGAGATGGGAATCAGGATCTGGAATGACAGGATAGTTAGTGACAGGATGAAAACAACTAATACAAAAGGAAGGTGTGGAGCTGAACTTTTACAGCCTATTGACAGATTTATGGATTCAATGTCGATGTTTTTTCGGGACATATTTCCGGCACATATGCATATGGTTTTCTTGTCTGTCATTGGCTCTCCTGATTTCAAGGGCTTGTGTCCAAGAGAGATCATCATGACAGTACACAACCCTAGGGTCACAGCGCATTGCATTTTAAACGCCTTTTTTCCTTCTGTTGGATATGTGTTCAACCCCACAGGTTCTCAGAGTTAGAAAGAAGGCCAGCCGGGCCGTGTGTTACAGAGCCGGGCCAGTGATCCAGACACTGTGAATTATTCATTTGGGACGCACCGGAGCGGCACAATGAGGATTAACCTTGGATCTCGCAGCGGTCCCAAATAAATCCAAAGGATGTTTGCGAATATCTGTTTGTGATGTAAATCTTGACGAGGGTTGCTCAAAAAACGTAATAACTCTTACACCAAGTAAAGAAGATATCAGCGGACAGCTTGGCTCTCGACCCGGTCTGGCATGCAGCGTGTGCCGAATTTCTATGAGCAACGCTGAGAATTTGCAATTGAGATCAGTTGAAGGATATATTGCCAAGGGAATGGTGAACAGATGTGGAGGCAACTGACATTTATTCCTGTAGTTATTAAGTATAAGAGTCCGACTGCCACTGGGAAGATAACCTTCACATGAGGAGAAGTGCCCCTGCGTGGCACATTATGGGGGATAATGTCCACTCCAGATGGGTTGGTGTTTGTCGCTCCAGCATTTCCTGTTTATAAATGAGAATTATGCTCTATAAAGAGTGTCATTAGAGTAGCTTGTATAACACAGTGACGACCTCCTTATAAATCCATGCAGCAACCCCATGTTGGGAGGAAGATTAAAGGCTACTTTAAGTGACAAAAAACAATGATTGGTTGAATGTGCAAGAGTCCTTTCGACCAATTCAAGTATGATTGTTTCTTTCTTAAGGACTATATTGATGAGACTCTGCAAAGCTGCAGCTTTTTAGTTTCAGCAATCCTCCGTAATTGATTTCTTCAACAAGTGTGAGTCATATTGAGCATCGTTGAGTCTGCTCGTCTGGATTCGTTCAGATACAGAGTGCACAATACTTTTTAAACGACGCTCTCCAAGAGCGCCGTTGGACAAACGCTCCGTTTTGATGTAGCGTCCTCCTTTTGCCACTTCAGGCTGTTTAAGCTCTTCCCTATTTCTTCTACTTTCTGCTAAATGCTCTTGGATTTAAATCAGGACCTCGTCAGTGATAAATGCCGACGGATATCAAAGGAGACGGAGCACAAATGTTAGCCCTTTTTTGGCAGTCGAGGCATGCGAGCGCGCTACAGCTCTGCCTCTCTGATCATCTGTGGAGAGTTGTCAGGGCCTGAACAGCCATGGTGGGCCGGGTTGTTAAGCAGGATGAATGACTAAACAGCCTCCGCAGCTTCCTTCAGCCGTCTCATTAGAGTCGACGGTGGGAGACTGTTTCTTTTTTTCTTTCGCTGGGAGCCATTGCGAAGACCATTAGTGATGCCCCTACAGTCATCGTGACTGAGACCCGGCAGGCCCGGACATTTCCTCCACAGGACTTACATCATTCAATCATCAACACACCGTTTCCACACTTACCCCGCAACTGTCTCAATTCCCACACCCCAAAAAAGTGTTTACAGACTTAACTAGCTAATTTGTTGATGTTGCTTTAAGACCAATATTCCTAGGCGCATCTTTAAAAGCCTTGCCAGCTCTGATAAAAGCTGTGATGGAAGTTAATTCATTTCCACTGATCATCCCCGTAATTAGGCAGTCATGGTGATTGAATGAAATGTGAACTACATCTCCATCCACCACTAATCCCTCACCGGACTGGATGGCTAATTTTGGTGATGCTTTCAGGGTACGATGTTACTTTGAAGTCTATGAAAATCAACTCATTACAGCTTGCTGACTTTCTGTTGCCAAAAGAAACGGTGTACAGGTGTTTGTCATTTATTAAATCTAGATTTTAAACCCTGCAGCCCGTATTTTAATTAAATTTAAGCTCCCTTAATGAATTGGCTTTTGATTTGATTAAGTGCAGAGCAGCTGTGGAAGACAGCCCCCGGTCTCGCCACTTCAGGAAAAGCCACAGCTTAAGCATCGCAGCCGACACACAGAACATGTGTCCCAAAGAAAATCCTCCCGTCAGACATGGAAAGATAAATGTGCTACATAATGGGGACAACTGAGCCAGAAGTGATTTGTTTCCATTACTCAAGACTGACTGCATCTTTATTAACACTGGCAGACAACAGGTAGTAAATTAAAAGTGTGCTACTGTTGCCGCTACGGTAAGACAGGTATGCGCTTAATCTCAGTGATGATCCGTTTCTGTCCTTCCACTTTCTCCATCAGCCCGTATCCGAGGAGTTCCAAAATGGCGAAGGCTTTGGGTACATCGTCGCGTTTCGCGCCAACGGAACCAGAGGCTGGAAGGAGAAGATGGTGACGTCCGCGGACTCCACCACGTACAAATACCGAGACGAGACCTTCCCTCCCCTCACCCCGTTTGAAGTGAAGGTCGGAGTGTACAACAACAAGGGCGATGGGCCATTCAGCGAAGTTGTTATCATCCACTCCGCTGAGGGCGGTGGGTTGCTATTTGTGCCTTGATTTTAAAAAGTACAGAAGGAAAAGCTTTTCTGCATGTTTATGGTTGTCCCCCGTTTCAACATTGATTCACAGAGCCGAGGGAAGCGCCGTCCGATGTGAACGCTTACAGTATTTCTTCATCGGAAATTAGGGTCACATGGATACCAGCCAAACCTGGCCCCGGGAGACCAAGAGGATATGAGGTGCTTTTCAATTGTGTGCCTTGTGGGGGGGTGGGGTGTGTGTGTGTGTGTGTGTGTGGGGGGGGGGTGATGGGGGTTGCATCCGCACTTGCACATTTTCTGACTTGTTGCGCAAGCATGTGAACCTTCGAGAGCGCGAGTTGAGTTTTGACCGTTTTTTCCTCAAATTTGTTTTTCCTTCGGTGTGAACAGGTCAGCTACTGGAAGGACATGGAGCAGGAGGAGTCGGGGGCCAAACAAAGAACTGTGAGGAACGAAACATCCATGGTCCTGACAGGACTGGAGGGCAACAGTCTGTATCTCATCACTGTAAAAGGCTTCAACAGCATCGGCCACGGTCCCGCCACCGCAGCTGTCACTGCCAACACCAGGAAAGCCCGTGCGTGTACAGCACTGACACTTATCATGTCACACTGTATGGAATAGAGGCGAGCTGTGCAGTTTGCTCCAAGTCCCACTCTAGAGATGGTTGTGATTGACCTAGTCTGCTTACGAGTGTGTTTGAATGTTCACCCAGAGCGCTGCGTTCTCCCCTCAGCTCCTGCTCAGCCTCCTACCAACCTCATGTGGATTCAAGAGGGCAACAACGTGTCTTTAAACTGGGACCCAGTAAAGGCAAAGGACAACGAATCAGATGTCATCGGCTACATGGTAATGAGCCTTCTTTAAAGTCACGTTTTGTCAACTGCATGTAATCAGGATAAATATAAACATTGTGTGAATACTATATATTTGACATTTGTGAGGAGCAGCTAGTTCCAGTTGTACTTTTTTTACCAAAGGAGGCGTCTCATGGATAATGTAACAATGGAATATAGCTTTATGTTATGGCTTTGAGTTCCAATTATTTTGACCTTGTATCTGAGAAAGCATGATTTTACTGCCAATTTGGTTCAACAACATTGACCCAGTATCTGAAGAGTGAATCAATTTAAACTGCTGAATATATTTATAAGACTCATCTGAAGTGTAAACTTCAGGTTCAGCTCGTTATCTCGACTTTTCCCTCCTAACCTTTGTGTGCACACGTCTTGTAACTTTGACTTTTTGTATTTAAAGAACCAAACACTTTTGAAGAAAGTTGCTGATCTCTTGTGCTGTTGATTACAATAGGAGGGTTTCATGTCCAGCCAAGCTTGCAATGTGCTCCAACTGCAGCTCATCATTTTCTAAAATATTCTGTAAATCTGAAATATTTTTGCTGCTCTATTACTGTTAAAGGAACATCATATTGTGTGTTTTTGATACAAAGTGCATATGCCATATAAATTCAATAGTATCCCGCTGCAGAGCTCCAGACTCAGGCAACTTTATCACCAAGACCCTGAAAAGCACATCCATATCACCTGTTTATCGCAGCTTTTTATCATTATACTGTATGTTTATTTGCCACACAAGCTCTACCACTAACACACAAAGGTAAACAATACAGTAAAATGGCCATAAAATCTATAAACACTGAACTTATAAAGCCAGGTCACAGAACGTTAAGCAGCAAATTACTTTTACAACGAACGAGCAAAGTCATTTCTAATTAATGTAAATTAATAAATGTAGCTCATTTTAACGTTAGCAAACGACATAAGGTCGGTAAGGCCCCGTCACCTAAATATAGTTACAGTTATCCCAGAATACTACGGTTGTGTTGTTTACCTTGTGGAGATATTGGTGGAGGTCGTGTGGCTTTCCCGAACTAATGAACGCCATCACATCCTGACGACCGTCTCTGACGCCGCGTGAGAGGAAACGGTTCAACGGTGGAACGCGGCCCCGAGCCTGGAACTCTGCAGCTAGACTCTCCTCTGTAAAAACCTAAAGTGGCTTTGTGACCTTGTCCGGCAGGTGTTACTCAAACAGGAGGGCAGAGGCCACAACCAGGTGACGAGAACCATCAACCCCTCCACTTTGCTCTCACTGCCCGAGGGAGGCACCTATATCATTGAGGTGCGTGCCCTCAGCGAAGGGGGAGAGGGAGCGGTCAGCTCCCAAGTCCGACTGGTCACCTCCTCCGGTAAGCTAGTTAGTTGCCTTCCCCCTTCTCAGCCACAAACGCCCTTACCTGACTTCTCAAGTTCAATGTCCATGCCCAGGCTGTTTTCTCTTGTGTTCTGCCCTTAATTGAATCTTCGCAGATGTTGTGTGAGCCAAGTTTTCTTTGGCTAATACTGTTTTAATTACCTCGCCTACACAAGCCTTCCTGCTCTTGCACAGCCAATTAATTACTTCTAAGCAACCGGGTGAACAGAGAGTTTGCAGTCCTTCATGTGACACTTTGTTTCCCTTCAACCTTTTTTTATTTCCGCCACTTCTTCCTTGAGTCCGAGTCCTTCGAAAGATCAATGGAGTTGTATAGCATTAAACATTCATGCAGTTCCCGCATTCGGTTGTGCATCATCGTTTTGGCCCATATTGACTCCTCCCCCCTTGCTTCTCCTATAGGTGTCCGAGCAAAAAGCAACCAGCGCTCGGTGCACTGCACACCTCAGGGCCTGACATGGACAGCAATGCTCCTGGTTCTTCTGGTGCCTTGAGCTTCTTGGTGAGGCCACAGAGCCATCCTCATTTCCACGGAGGGAGCCGCCAGTCTTCAGCTCCCTCAACCTCTCTGACTGCCTGCTTGTCTTGGCCTTACCCAATCCCGAAGGGCCCGAGGCCTGCAAAGGGGGTTTAAGTCTGCCGGTTCTTCAGAGTTCATCCGTTTAAGTTACCAGTTTCTTTTTAGGTCTGGGTGTTTGATTTGCACAGTTCTTTCTGATATCCAAATAGTGCTGTACATTAGTGTACATTGCGTGGAAAGATTTGTTTAATCATTTAATTTTAAACAGCAAGTGTTCCTCCCATTGACTGGCATCTCACCGCCTCCAGACAGCGACGACAGATCCACAGAGCACGAACAATTCCTCAAAAGGCTGCTGTGGTAGTCATACAGGGATCAGCCAACCTGTTTCTTTTCATTACTTATCAATGTCAATTTTCCCCATGGCTGCCTAACAAGCAATGGAGCAGAAGCTCGGTGGAGATAAGTGCATTGTTTTCTTATTCACACATTGGTGAAAAGGTTTTTTAAGGAACCGAGAATCTGACTATTTCTAGACTTGCTTTTTGTACATTGTGTTACCTTTAGAGCAAGAAAACAACAGTGGTGTGTGTCAGCTGTGTCAAACTCTCTGTTTCTTGGTAGTGATTAAGCAACGCTTGGTGATACAGTGTGTTGACTGTTGGATGTACGGAGGTAGGAAACAGGTTCTTAACTTTAGTGCCCGGACACATCGATAGACAAAGACAACTCTGTACGGACTCTTGGTGTCAGTACAAATAAATGTGATGTATATTTTTTAAATGGTTGTTGTTTGTATTTTCTACTTTCAGAAAAGTAATATTTCTAACAACACACACGCTTTTCTTTTTCATTAATTTGTCTTTTCATTATTTTATCAATGTTGTCTCTACAGTTTTCCCTAAATCTTCAAATTGCATACTTTGTCTGACCACATTTCCAGTGAAATACAACAAAAACAATTACCAAAAAGGTGGAAACTGACACGGTTTGGTGTTTTGGCTTGATATATTTGCTTGATTATTGTAGAATAAAAATTGTTGATCAACTAAATGACAATCATCCCGACAATACAGATACACTTTCATTCTACATTTCATCTGTAAATGTTCATCAGACAGTTCTGCAGTTTTGGAAAGCATTTCCCAAGAATGATGCAACTTTGGGATTAATTGAATTCCACACATGTGGCATTAAAGGCCAGGAAACATTTTTGCGATAAAATACCCACAGCATAGCCAAATAGGGCAGCAACAAGAGTATCTCTCCCTCCTCTGGGGCTCCTCTCTTGCCTTGTCTGCAGGTAAAGCTTATCTCTCACTGGGCAGAAATCCAAATGAATTTGCCTCAAGTGTAATTAATATTAGAATGGAGATCTGTAGTCCTAACGCCGGCTTGCTCTGCCTCCAGCTCCCTGGACTCTCCATCACAGAGTCGGAGTAACCTGGCTCACCTGCTCAGGTTCAGACAAGGGTCCAAGCTCCACCACAGGAGATGGGACACGGCGAAATAGAGGACGAGCACCTCTCCAAGCGGTGTCCATCGCGTAGATACTCCTCCTCTTTCAGACCTCTCGGTTTTTGTTACATTCAGGGAGCTGGACGGACGGATTGGGAGGGGAGACGGGGTCTCCGACTTGTTCACATCATTTCCGACGAGTGCAAAGTATTAGGCGGATTAAAGCTAAATGGGGGTGTGTGTGTGGGGGGGGGGGGTGGTTGCGTTGCTTTGAACACGTTCAGTGACGTTGACTCAAACACATACCTCCACACAAGTGCTAATGTACCGACCTTTAATTATTCATGCAGCGCCTGTCTGTGTTGGCGCATCTGATTTATGATAATGGTTTATGTTTCCTGCAAGGGGACCCATTTGGTTTCGAGACCCAGAAGCTATAGTGTCAGCAATTAAAATATGAACTCCCCCTTGGTTAATGTCAGTATGTGTGTGTGTGTGTGTACTGGGGTGTACTCTAGTTTTTAGTATTGCAATGTGTTATGTTAGATAATTTTAGGGATAATCTATCAATTCATTTCAATACAGTTTATTTTGTATGTCATGTGTACAGAATGAACAGTGTTAGAGTTACAATACATTCAATGAATATGACATAAATGATGAATAATGAGGAGGAGACATGGACCATGAATCAGACCTCCACCAATCCATGAAACAGAAGGGGTAAGCAGGGGGGGGGGGGGGGTAGGATGGCCACCATGCAGGAGGCATTATGACGGCAACTAACAAAAATTCCGAAAGCGGAACTGAGTCACGCATGCGCGCAAATTACACGTGTGTGTGTAATTTATTTTGACATGCGCATTTACATCCCTACAAGTCCGAGTACATTTTTAACCTGCTCACTCGCTAGTAGTTTTTCTTTTTTCCAGTAAGTGGGCGGTACCAAGCGGTACCATTTAGTGAGCGCAGCTCTCTAGTGGGGCGATACGATACTACAAGCTCTTTAAGATATGATGGCGCTTCACCAATCAAGGCTTTGTTGGTTAGGAGAAGGATTTTAAATGTGATTCTTGATTGTACAGGGAGTCAGTGCAGAGCAGCTAATACAGGAGTGATGTATTTCTTAGTTTTAGTTAGAACACGAGCTGCAGCATTCTGGATCAGCTGGAGGGACCTAAGAGACCTATTAGAGCAGCCTGATAATAAGGAGTTGCAATAATCTAGGCTAGAAGTAACAAACACATGAACCAGCTTTTCTGCATCTTTTTGTGACAAGATGTGCCTGATTCTTTAAATATTACGTAGATAAAATAAGGCAGTCCTTGAGATTTGCTTTACGTGGGAGTTAAAGGACAAGTCCCGATCAAAGATAACACCCAGATGTTTTACAGTGGTGTTGGATGCTAGGGCAATGCTATCTACAGAAACCACATCACCAGATATTTGATCTCTGAGGTGCTCAGGGCCGAGTAGAATTACTTCGGTTTTGTCTGAGTTTAACATCAAGAAGTTGCAGGTACTCCATGTTTTTATGTCTTTAAGACATGCTTGAATTTGAGTGAGCTTGTTGGTTTCCTCTGTTTTGATCGATATATATAATTAAGTATCATCTGCATAATAATTAAAGTTTATGGAATGTTTCTTAATAAAATTGCCCAAAAGAAGCATGTATAAGGTAAATAAAATTGGTCATCGGTGGTCATCGAGGCTTCATCGTTTACAAATTCAGATCGATCTGATAAAGAGGATTTAAACCAACTTAGTGTGGTTCCTGAAATGCCAATCTATTGCTCCAGTCTCTGTAATAGAAGGAAACCGCGATGGAAATTACATTTACGGGGAACCTTATTTTGTCAAGGATTACATTTGCTTTTGACGTATTTTAATTGAGTTTTAAATGAGTGTGTGGAAGTCTGTGGAGGTATCTTAGTGATGAATGGGTCAAAACACACACAACCTAAAACACAATTGAGAGTGCAGTTTATTGTTGTATGGGAACATCATTTTGTAGTAAACAGGGTTGTCAGGACATATGCAGATGAACTTTAATCTTATGCTGCTGCACTTTTTGGAGTTCATATTGAAACAGAGATGGTCCTTTAAGGAGATATCATGTTATGTCAAGTATCTGTCCTCTATTTCCTCTTCATCTAGCCTTTTACTCTTTGACCTAAACGTTGACCCCAAAAGAAACCTTCCGATATGATATCCCAGGAAGTATCAGTTGATACTCCTGCCGCCATCAATCCACAAACGTCCTTTGGCCTTTTAAAAGTATTAAAATGTTTCGGTGGCATTGTTGTTGAAGGATTCACTCGGTGATGGAGAGCTGAGCAGCGACTCTGCTTTTCAGGCGGGTCACAGTTGAAATTGCAAGAAGAGCGGAGCCAGCCAACAGACACTGCTGCTACAGTAGGAGGTCAACTTTAATATCATACAGTCATTTTGCATTTCATTTTTCTGTTTCCACAACAAATGAGTTTCATTTCATAAAAACAGTAATATCACACAGGTTTTGGGGGATATACAATATTTGAGTTTGTCAACAGCTGAAATTAAACTAAAGTGATCTTCCACAAAAATAATAAATTGGGGGGAAACAAAGATTGAGATTGAATGATGCAATAATGCAGTGTATTGGTGCTTATGAGTTCTGAGGAGTTTTCTTTTCAGCCACCACTCACATTCCATTGAATTAAAGAACATAACTGTGGTTTCACCCTAATTAAATGTTGTCTGCAATTGTTCTTATAAAGCTTTAATTAACCGTTCTCAATTCATAATTTTCCACCAATGTATGTCTGGTTAATGGCCGTACAGTATAATTACAGCGTGTGTGTGATGTGAAACCTTCTGTGTTCATGAAACATTCTCCAGATAAGATTGTCTCTAAGCCGCTGAGTGAGATATCGTATTTCCTGTTGTTGCTGTCGTATAATACATTCTGTGTGTTTTAAAAACATATTTCAATGAAAAAACTAGAACTGTTGGGACATCTGCTACAGCAAGCTCATTTGTGTTTGCTGTAGGAGGTTTGTGTGATGTTTGGATTTTGGTGTCCCCCCTCCCGCTGGCAGAGATGGCAAGGAATGAGAATTTGGGAGCTGTGCCATGTTCTGTTGAAGAGTGTGAACAGAGGGATTAAGGGAGCAGCTTTGCAGAGAGAGTAAACATCCAGCATTGTATTCCACCAGCCCAGTAATTATTGAAGTTATAATTGAAGTTGTCTTTTGACCTCTAAAACCGTCTGCACTCAGGAAGCCACAGTGCACAATGTGCTGTGCTGATGAGCTTTGCGCGACATAAAGGAATCCTTTTTCTTTTTTGTGTGAGTGTGTATCTCCTCATTGCACCAGCAACACCTTTCATTACCCTGTTATTTTCTCTTTTTTCCAGAAAATGATATCAGTTCATCCAATACTTTGGTCGAGGGGTCAAGGTTAACTTTTGTTAAGATATCTTGGTAAAAGTGGAAAGTGTGGATACATACAAACCCTAATGTGTTTGATGAATCCGCACACCAAACTCAAGAAATATAGAAATATAATGATCCATTTTCCAATAAGTACATATCAACCTGAAGGTTGAAGCAGTTTAATTTTAGAAGCTCTATAATAATAGATTTATTTCCTCTGACCTCCATAAAATGTCCACTCAATACATAACATTTGTTGTGTAATCAACTGGCAAAGTAGAGAGGCGTACTCTCCACATTACAGCTCCGACTCTTTGCCCATTACAATCACCAAAGTGAATCGTGGTGATTGTAATGGGCCAATAGTCGTTCTTCTAGCATCATTCTCAGGACAATCACATGTTAGCAGCATATTTTGTGAAAACAACAATTGGGTATTTAGTACTCTTTGATATATTTGAAAGAAAATACAGATCTACATTATTTATTATATTGCCAAACAAGGATCCTTTTATTCCAGCCAAAGATTAAAAAAAAGTTTCTATCAAACATACAGTATCAATGTAGGGCTGTGACAATGAATCAATAAAATCTATTATTAAAATAGTTGCCATACATTACTACTGGCTGAGATCGCCACGATGCAGCGCGAACAGGCGGCGACGAACCGGCAGATCCTGGGGTCACTCCTCGACCAGGCTCAGAGGCAGACTATATAGCCTTGGAGCAGATGATCGCCACCCGACCGGCGGCAGCTCCGTTGTCGGCAGGCCCCTCGGCGCTAGCCGGGGTAGTCTTGCACAGGATGACTGCGGCAGACGACGCACAGTCATTCCTGGAGACCTTCGAGGCTACAGCGGGGGCGTGTGGCTGGCCGGCGGACGAGAGGGCGGTCCGTCTCCTACCTCTACTGGCCAGAGAGGCGCAGACGGCGGCACTGGGACTGCCCCCGGCAGCCAGACGGGAATACCAAAACGTCTGGAAAACGGTCATAGACCGGCCCGGCCTGTCCCCAGAGGACCACCGGTGGAGGTTCCGCGAGGCCAAGCTGGGCCCCGAGGACCGGCCAGTCGCCTTTGCCCAGCGGCTGAGGAACACCGCAAGCAGATGGCTGCAACCCGGAGGCTCAGCGGAGGCGCAGGTAGTGGCAGGAAAGGTGATCCTCGAGCAGTTTGTGGGCGGGCTGCCGGCCCGAATGTCAGCCTGGGTCCGATGGAACTGGAGGCCGCCATCACCTTAGCGGAGGACCACCTGGCGGTCCATTCCCCAGGGAAGGGGGATGGCGAGGAGGTGTGCTGTGCGTTTTCTTGTCACAACAACAGGATCTTCAGGGAAACGGTCAGTAGCTGGTGTTGAGGTTAAACCAACACGTTTGGACACCACATGAAGTCTAACTTCAACTACTATATGCTGAAATATGGCAATTTGTTCATACATTTCCAAATCCCTGCAGATTGGTGAAGGTGGTGATTCATTTAGGAGCTCCAAACTTCATTTCTCAAGACCCATTGAGTGAGGAAATGTAATGAGATGGATTACATCTGTCCAAAGTCTTACTGCAATGTATATAGAAGAAAGAGGGCTGCATCAGGAGATTTAAAGGTCAGGCAAGAAACACCTTATCATCTCCCCAATTAACCTTTACTTTCAGAATTGGACCATATTCTGTAGGTGACTGAATATGTATGTGAAGGTGACTGTAACAGCTCTGTGTCCATCACCTGTGGGTTTCCCCCCAAAGCACCAAAGATTCGACACACAAGGTATCATTAGCAACATCTGAAATCAGTGCTTCAGATAGCAGACTGGGCTTCTGCTCAACACTCCTCCTCACATCAATCTCACTACTGGTGCTTTATGGGAGCAGCCGAGGCCAATTAGAGACCACACACACCTCCACAGCTGCCACAGTGACCAACATTGCACTCCATGGTGGCACTTCTCTGCATTTGACCCATCCGTAGTTATTAAGGTGCAGTGGGCTGCAGTGACGCGCCCCAGGAGCAACTGGGGGTTCAGTGTCTTGCTCAAGGACACTTTGAGATGCAAACTATGGAGAGAAGGGGGATCAAAACGACTACCTTGTGGTCTCACGAGGACCACTGTCCCCATGAGCTACAGCCACACAATGTCAACCTGATGGGGGCGCTGGTCAATGTCAGCAAGAGGTGTTTACTGTCCACTGAAGAGGAGAAACATTCCATCACCACAGATTTAACGAAATTGCTAACATGCTAATCCTTGTATTTAATGTTTAGCTTGATAGCATGACAACATTACATGTCATTTAGCATACACTTTTATTCAAAGTGACTTACAATAAGTGCATTTCAACCAAGAGTACAAACTAACAACAACAACAATACAGAAAGTAACATTTCCTCAGCATAGTCAAACTCCAAAAGTACCATAAGTAAGGGCCATTTAAGTGCTACTGAAGGGCTAATCTGTGTTTCAATCCAGATATAGTCGGAAAAGATGTGTTTTTAGATTCCGGTGGAAGATATAGAGACTTTCTGCTGTCCTGATGTCAGTGGGAGCTCGTTCCACCACTGAGGAGCCAGGACAGCAAACAGTCTGGATGTAGAGTGATTAGCTCGAGGTGACGGAGTCACAAGTCGGTTGGCTGTTGCCGAGCGGAGCGAACGTGCCGGGGTGTACGGTTTGACCATATCCCGGATCTACGGCGCCCGATCCGTTATGTAACATGCCAATGTCTTGGGGAGGCATTGTGGGGATTAACAGAGCAGAATATCATGTCCAACTCATCGACAACAGGGAGACGTCCATGTTGTCCATCAGGAGCTGACTGGACAACAACTGCACTAAAGGTCACTACTTTCATAGGATTTAATGAAATTAGTTCATGAGTGGGAGGCAGTTGATCATTGTTAACGCTTGACTACTGAGATGGTACTGAGCTTCATACGCAAAGTTCACTTCTTGTATACTCTTCTTAGCTTGACAGTAAAATGAGATGCTGTGTCTGCTGTGTGTTTGCTGCTGCTGAAGTCACTATATGCTCTGATGGTGGTTGGAAGATGTGTTGTATTATTTCACGGGTTTGCTCGTCTCCATTGCAGGGCTGGAGACTTCTCAGGCATGACTATAACTGACACTGGCATTAAAATCTGTCTTTATAGTGTAAACACTTGTCAGAGACTACTGCTGGGGCTGATGAAAACAACCATTACTTTACATCTTTAGATGTGTTTCAGCCATCATGGTGCGAATACTGTGTAAAAAACTTCTCACTTCATTTATGAAAAAAACATGGCTTTAGGGTCTCAATCTGTAGTTTTAAATCTTCTTCAATACAGCGTGATGTCCTTTTCATAAATGATGGTCCCATTTAGAGATAAATATACCATAAAGCAGAGTATGCTTTATGGCGTGGCTACCTTGTGATTGACAGGACGCTGTCCATGTGTTTGTCTTCTAACTTTAACCCTTTCACAATGTTTTCAGTTCATTCAAGTTGATTGCAACCATTTTGATTCCCTGATCAGCAATACTATCCTGAGACTCAGGCGAACAGTTGAGTGACATTTAACTTTCCCTATAAGAGGAGGCAACAATTACTGTATTTCACATTTGAGTTCAAAGTTCAGCTAGCAATGTTATATCTTACAAGGAAAAGAAAGATAACCTTTGTGTATTTTAACACTGTGTGAAAAGGTTAAGCAAATGTTTAAAAATAATAATCAGGGAATGCAGGGTGCCTGCAGATGGTCAAATCTAATCTTGTTTAGTTTTCTAGGTGGCTTTACCGTCTCGGGACAAAAATAAAATCTACATTTGCTGCTCTTCTGTTTTTTCTATTATTTTTTTTACAGGCCTTCCTCGGTCATTCTTCAATAGTGCACTTGTGATCTTGTTCAACTGGATATGTGGTGTAAATTTACAGAATTATAATCATTTCTCAGATGTTTCCCTAAATAAGCCCAACTTCTGTTTCCTTTATCTTGG
Source organism: Liparis tanakae (assembly GCA_036178185.1). NCBI lineage: Eukaryota > Metazoa > Chordata > Actinopteri > Perciformes > Liparidae > Liparis > Liparis tanakae. Next base: position 7,880,631 of record CM070099.1, on the reverse strand, counting down.
GGGTGTACTCATGGTTTTTAAAGATTTTAACAAGTGGATCTGAAGGTAACACCCAATGTTTTATTCATTGCTTTTAGATTCCAATGTATCAAAGTCTCATCAGTTCCTTTAATGCACTGGCTTCTTCCTGGATTGAACCGTACTGACCTGTCGCTAAGACCTTGTCGCAGCCCCCCTCCACCTTCCATTGCCTGTGTGTGTGTGTGTGTGTGGGGGGAGAGGTAGGTGCTGGGTCTATCCACAGTGTTGAAGCCTGGCAGTACAAGGGAGCATCCAGTTCATTGCTTGGCCTTTTACCACTTCATTGCCTACTTTAGACTTTGATTTAAAGATTCCCTGGGTGACAGTCAAACCTGGATCAGTTGAAGCAATCGGACGGTTCCTTCAAAGTGAAACTAAGTAATAAAACAGTAAGGAGGCCACACTTTCTTCGTCTACCTGCTCTCTTTTTTTTGCTGTTCTTCTCTAAATTTAAATTGGTAGGATTATCGGAAAACCCCATATTTGGCCATTTCAGACTCTGCAGTGGAAGCGATCTGAGAGAGTGACATTTCAATCCTCGCTTTGTAGAAAAGCAACTGTCTGACTATGATTCTGACATTGAAGTGTTTGGGGAGTTGCTGAAAGCCTCTAAAATAATTCAGTGGAGTACTCTTTGTTTCATGATGCATAAAATCTTAATGTATTATCTCACAACCAGTTTAGAAACAGAATGAACAGCCACTATTTACTTTATTCTCAGTCTTTCAATTGGCTGTTAAGATTCCTTGCAGACAGTTTTGATTGTAAAAATAAGAATGAGCTTATAGCAATATGTTATTCTGAAGGTCTGTAAAATGCTAACAAACTAGAAACCATAACCATAAGAAGCTATTTAATTATATCTTCAGAATAAACAAAAAGCCACACACTCATCCAAATACTATGCAAGTTAGTAACAGTTTTTGTTCATGGTGCTCACAATGTATCAACATATCAAAATTATTTTGACTTTCAAATATCAATGTAAGTTACTCCTGATAAACATTACAAAGACCTCAATGTTTGTTCTCTATTGAAGAAATAGTCCCGATGAACACAGTTTGCATTGATTTAAATTATCTGTTTTAATCTTACTGGAGATACAGTAATAGTGAGTTTTCAAATGTATTTTTTCAAAGCTCAAGGTTGTAACAGTACATCAGTTTCATGGTAAATAGTTGTTATCATACAGTGTTATTTTGCTTATTTGTGTGTGTGACTAAAAGGTACTAACAGGAGCCATCTGGCTTCCCTTCATGTTAATAATCCCAGTACATGATTTTAATTGCTCACAGCTGATGTTACTTTTTTATATAGTAAATTATTAAGAGGAAAGATCAGAAGAATCAGAATCGGTTCTGTAATATGCTTTTTGAAGGTCTCTGCCTTGGAATTGACCATCATTTGACCGTCATTTGACCATCTTGTTTTTGATTATTTTCCGAAGACATTTTTCATGATGCACCTATTTATACAGTATATATGGAAATAAATGAGGTGATTGATGAGGAATCGTCCGTTTGTGGCTGTTTTTATGGGAATGCTG